>CM067547.1:48102858-49302858 GCA_034509755.1 Anisodus tanguticus
TTCACTATAATTTAAAGTTTCAAACCAACATCACACACGATAATTACAAACCAACAGTAAGCAAACATCATCAACATAAGCAAACAATGCAATTACAATAATTTAAATTAACAGTAAGCAAAAAATAAATAGTCTTCTTCATAATCATAAATTAATTACAATAATTCATTCAACATCATCATAAGCATCGTCATCGTCACTAGATTCTCTTCGTTTGTCCCTTCACCTACATAAGTAAAAAATAAATATTAATAAAGCAAAAATAATATAAATTATTTTAAAAATATAAATATATATATGTATATAATATACCTTCCGCAAGAACTCAATCACGAAGGCAAACCAAAGCTTGCACAGTTTTTGGTTTCAAAGAACTTCTAGTAGCTGATATTGTTTTCCCACCAATGCTAAAAGCATATTCAGATGCTACAGTTGAGACATGAATGGTTAAGAGATCACGAGCCATTACTGCGAGAATTGGATATCGAGCTGAAGACTTATACCAAAAGTCTAAAATATAGAAATCATCATCCCTTGGACGATTTGGTTCCTCTAAATACAAATCCAACTCACTCTTACCAACTGCATTATTTTCTATCTCTATAGTCACAAATATATCATAATCTTCAAAATCCGATAAAGTATCTTGAGTAATAAAATTGCCACCACTAGTACTAGATCCATCTACACTATTATGTATATTTGTGTCACTATCGATGACCCTTTTATACTCCTCAAACCATACCTTAATAGTGTTCATGATACGATCAATGTGCTTTTGACAACCTTCATCCCCATGCATCTTAACAATACAATACTTTAAATATATCATTTTATAACGGGGGGTCCAAAAGTGTAGCACAACTCAATGAAAGGTTATACTCACTCCAATACTTGTTAAATTTGCATCGCATATCACTTAACATATCACCTAAAAAGTTATCTTCACTCCTAGAAAGGTCAAGCAAAGCTTTATAAACTTTCCATACTCCTAAAACATAAGAATTAGAAGTGTGATGCTTTGAAGCTGAAAATAAGTTAGTCACGTCATAAAATACTTTTAAAAACTTGTGAACTTGACTAACTTTGTCCCAAGAATTAAGTGGAGGAGCCAATTCCTTAACCTTCACATCTCTAGCAGCAACATATATGAACACATCCTTGTAGTGAAGGACACGATCCATCAACATATAGGTAGAGTTCCACCTCACAGGAGTATCAAGTCTAAACCTTTTAGCAACTCGCAAGTTAAACTTTTTTTCAGCAATGTCAAAAAAGTTTTTTCGTCTAGTGGAAGACCTATCAATGCACTTTACCATATTTCTAATGCTCTCAAGTATTTCTCCAATATGATTCAATCCAGATTGCATAAATTCAAAATATGTGCACAACATTGAACATGAAAAATACTTCCACCATCAACAAGAGAATGCTTGGAAAGAATGTGACTTTTAATCAATCTCATCATCGAAAAATTATATGTAGCATTATCGGTTGTGATTGTAAGAACTTTGTGCTCCAAGTTTCATTGACCCAAAAATAAGATTAACTCATCAGAAGTACAAGTAGAATCATACGGAGGAATCAATGACCTAAATCTTATGATTCTTTTTTGCAAACACCAATTAAAATCCACAAAGTGGGCAGTCACACATATATATTCTTCCCTGGTATATTTGCATTTCCAATTATCAGTTGTCAAACATACCTTTCCAGGATCCTTAGCAATAAACTCTTTCAAATTATCCCTCTCCTTCACAAACATGTCAAATAACTCTCTCGTGGTTATTTGTTTACTAAAAGGTTTAAATTGTAGATTTAACCTTCTAGCCATTCTCCTAAATCCTCTATTTTGTACTATAATAAATGGACGCATTTCTTCAATCAAGTAAAACATGATAGCTATTCTACTATCAGAATCATCATACTTAACTTTATTTAAAATAGTGGAACCATCAACATTAGTTTCGGCAGACAACATGTATTGTTTAATATCTTGATGCATCTTATGAGGACATCTTTCTAAATGACGTTTCAAATGCGAAGTTCCATGCTTACTATTAGCAGTCAACTCACGCTTACAATGATTGCAGCTAGCTTTAGTCATGTCCGAGTTAGCCCCAATAATTTTCTCAAATTCAGTGCAAACACCAGATTGTTTTTGCTTATTTAAAACTTGATTATATTCAATAAACCATCATGTGTTTCTTTTGCTATAGATGCATTAGAGGTACATGTAGAATTGGCGTTGTTGTTTTCGCTAGCTCGTTTCATATTATAATTGAATTCTGTGAAATAAGAAATTACAAAATTAATCACAGCGACAGAAATTATAAAATACAGCGACAAAAATAACAAAATTAATCACAGGAGACATAGACATTAATACAAAATTACGAATACAGCTGCAGAAAGCAGATGCAGATGCAGAAAGCAGAAAGAATATCAAAGAAAGCATATGCAAAAACTGGCAGAAATTACAAAATTAATAACATGTATATTGTAAATTTCACAATCACAACAGGTAGCAGATGCAGAAATTACAAAGTGTAGAAGAAGCCCAACAAAAAATTACAAAGCAGAAATTACAAAACATATTCAGATGGCAGAAATTACAAAATTAATGACATGTATATTGTAAATTTCACAACCCCAACAGGTAGCAGATGCAGAAATTACAAAGCGAAGAAGAAGCCCAGCAAAAAATTACAAAGCAGATTCATATGCAGAAATTACAAAGCAGACATTACAAAAAACTGGCAGAAAGCTGAAAGCTTTTCAACACCAACAAAAGGAAGAAAGCGTAGAAGAAGCCCAACAAATTTTATTATCTGTGAAGCACACATGCAGAAAGAAGATGCAAAAACAGGCGTAGAAGAAAAGAACAAAAGGGAGAAAGATGGCGTAGAAGAAGCTATTGCAGAGAAAGAATGGAACTTACCTATGAAATGAATGGAAACTTACCTATGAATTGCAGAGACCGGATTGAAGTGGAGATGATTGCGCTGCGGCGCTTACAATAAATGAAGGGTTGTATTTGTTGAATGTTATCCCTTCACTTATATAGTGAAGGGTTAAGTGACGGGTCACTGTTCTGGTCGGCCCGGGTCGGGTCAGAGGGGTTAAAAAAATCTGACCCTGGCCCGACCCTGACCCTGATCTGGTCCCCACTTTTTCGGGTCGAGTGGCTCGCGGGTCAGCTATAAGCTAATCCTGGCCCTGATTTTTTCGAGTCGGGTCGGATCGGACCGGGCGGATTCCCGACCCGGTGGACAGGTCTAGTATGCTACATCACCTCTTACGCAGGTATTAATTATATTTCAAATAATAATATGGGGTTTTAGATCGCCTATAAAGTTAAAATGTGTAATTGATTTTTTTAAATAAGTTTAGGGGGCAACTAATATTATATTTTATTTTAACCAAACATATAGTGATGTAAAAATAAGGGATAAAGGAATTGTTACCTCCAAACTTTGGTCAAAATTGCTACGACATATCTTACCTTTTCAGGGGTCTCATTACCCCTGAACTTTTTAAAAATGGAATAATTACCACTCTAAACGCTGACGTAGTAAGGAGAGTGTATTTCACTATATTTAGGAGAGTGAGAAGCATAAAATCTGACACGTGTCATTTTTTAATTAGGTACTTCACATTTAATTACACCTAATTAATTATCATTAAAGCTTCAAATTTTTTCCTAACCTGATTTTTTATAAAACAAATCTGGAAAACTTAATGTTTTAATTAAAATTTGTATTTTCTTAAAATATGGAAAACTGAAATTTTTAAAGAAAATGCGGAAAATCCATTTTTTTCAAAAAATAAATCTAAAAAATTGAGTTTTCATATTAAAAATGGGGACTTTTTTAAATCTGGAAAACTGATTATTTTTTCTATATATGAAAAAAAAATCTAGTTTTCCAGATTTAGATTTAAAAAAATGGGTTTTACAAATTTTAGAAAAATAATTATTTTTTCAAATTTTTATAAAACTCCAATTTTTTAAACACTTTTCCAGAGTTTTTTAAAAAATAATTCATATTTTATTTGAAAAATAAAATCATGAAAATCTAGATTTTTAGGACATTTTAAAATAAAAATATCAGTTTTCCATATTTAAAAAAAATCCATTTCTTCAGATTGTTTTTTTTTAAATAAAGGGTTTAAAAAAATCAAATTTTCAGACTTTTTTTTAAAAAAAATCCATTTTCATATTTTAAAAAGAAAATTCAGTTTTTCATTTTTTTTAAAAAAATTGCCACGTAAGCAAAAAGATATTTTTTTTTAAAAATGAAAAAATAAATATACATGTGTCAAGAAGAGTGTATGTGACTCTCCCACAAGAGACTAAATATTCAGTTTCAGAGCAATAACTATTCAGTTTTAAAAAAGTTCAGGAGTAATAATAGTTAAAAAAGTAGTAATAACTATTCGGTTTTAAAAAAATTCAGGAGTAATAGGATATTTAAAAATATAAAATGTGTCATTAACATCTTTGTCCAAAGTTGAGAGTAATGGTCTCTTATCCTAAAAAGAAAGAGTAGCAAATGCAATTTTGTGAGTGACAGTTATTTCCCCCGCCAAGAACGTCGACAATGGACACACATATACAAAAAGCTCGGCGAAAGATTCAAACAATTCCTATTTTTTCTCGTCTCCAACAATGTCACATCCATTACAGATCCACTTCACTCAAGCAATTCATCGATCACTTGATCGACAGTCACTGTATACTTCTTTTTTTCTTCTTTTGAAGTATTTCGAAAGAATTAGCTATTTTGTTAATTCCATGGATGTATAGATGAAGTATTGATTTGATGTAGACTGAGATTTAGTCTCCAATACTAAAGATGGTATGTTATTCGGTACTCGATAAACAGTGAACTGCATTGCTCTTTTCTAGCTATACTTGTGATCTTTTTGGTAAAGTAGATACTTTTGACTGAGGTGGATTCGGGATTTGAAGTTTATGGGTTCCTGCAATGACTTTAAGTTAATACACGATAATAATTGCGTTCACAGTCAAATATTTATAGATATATACATAGATGGGGTAATGGGCTCACAACATAGTGTGTGTTTTGTTGCTTTACTAGTTGAAATTAAGGATTAATGTTAGAGAACCATAATTTGTTTGAAATGACAAACTGTTTGAGTATAGCAGCAAGGTGGGTATTGACGATTTTTCTTAAGAGACTTAGGGTGTGTTTGGTATGAAGGAAAATGTTTTCCTAGAAAATATTTTCTTGGAAAACAAGTGGGTTTCTTACTTATTTTCTAGTGTTTGGTATATAAGCAAAAAAATTATCCTAAGAGCATTTATATGTAATCTAACAAAATACTATGGGGTGGGATGGGTGGGGAGTAGGTGTTCGGGGGTGAGATGGTGAAGGGGGTGGGGATTGGGGGCATGGGGTGCGTGGGAGGTGACAATTAAGTTGGAATGTCACTCATGGACTTGTTTTTCCTACTTCCATTAGGGAAGTCATTTTTCTCATTTTGAAGGAACTTCTTTTCCTAAGGAAAATGTTTTCCAAGACAGTTTGACCAACCAAACACACTCTTAAAGATTGCAAAATTTTTCAATCTGTTTTGGGTGTATTTGAAAGCTCTGTTTTCCCCAAATTATGGATTTTACAACTGGGATTTTCACTTTTTTGTTGTTGCCATGGATGTATTAATTAAGAACTGATTTGATGTAGTCGAGATTTTGCCTTGAATACTAAAGATGGTGTGTCAATTTCTTTGATACTCGACAAACATTGAACTGCATTGCACTTTTCCTACTCTATGTTCCATTTTTGAGCTATACTTGTGATCTTTTTGGTAAAGTAGATACTTTTCATAAATCCCAGCAAAGACGAAAACATAGGTGATTTCTTCTCATCTGTCTAAGTCTTGGTGGACAGAGTTACTTAGTACCTGTTGCTGGTGGGAGGTAGCAGGAATCATGTGGAATTAGTCGAGGTGTACGTAAGATGGTCCGGACACCACACTTGTAAAAAAAAAAAGTAGATACTTTTCATAGTGTGCTTTTTCTTTTTAACTGGTTGAATTTAGGAATTAGTGTTAGAGAACCCTAATTTATTTGAAATGACAAACAGTTGAGTATAGAAGCGGGGTGGGTGTAGCATTAGGTTCTAATTTTTTTGGAGAAAGATTACAGTGGTAGTTATCCAGCGTATAAATTATAAGCTGAACCTAATGACATTATACAATGGCAGAGCCAAAATGTTCACTAAGGGAAGTCAAAATATAAAGAAGTAACACACGAAGAAGCCAAGAGAATTCAACATATAATATATATACATAAAAAAAATTACCTATCTACATAGTGTACTTTTTCAGCAAAGGAGTGTTAATTGATACCTTGGATAGGGGTGGCTCTGCCACTGATAGCATATCGACATGATCTTACAATATGACAGTATTATCAATATAGCGACTGATCAACAGGATAACATGTGGTTTTATCTTTAATGGGAATTCTCCCACAGGTGAAGGAGCAACTTTTCTCCAGTGAAGTACTGTTCTGAAATTTTAGCATCATTACCACACAAAAAAAAGGAAATTTTAGCATCAACAAACACTTATTATATGTATACTACTTACATGCAAAACAAATCAATTGTGCATGTCAATTGGGATGTACCATCTAGGGTCTATCATGGAACATGTGTTCCTATTTCTTTAGCCTCTATCTCTTGATAAGTAAATAATTATATTCTCCTGTGCTGTTTTAAACAAAAGAAAATAAGACTTGCTTTTGGCTTTCTGATCTGATGGAAAGGTAAATTGTATGCAGAGCACTCCAGTAAATATCATTGTAGGTTCTCATGTGTGGATTGAGGATCAAAACATTGCTTGGATTGATGGACAAGTATCACAGATTAATGGACAGGATGTTCAGGTCCAGACATCTGATGGGAGGACGGTATGTCTAGCTCTTTTACACGGAAAATTAATTTATTCTTGCAGTTTCAGTTTGCTTATTTGTGTCCCTATGGCAATTTCAGTGTGTATTAAGGAACCCAATAGAACGAGATTATTCTATCTAAATTGGTTTAAAATGAATCTCGAGTGGCAAAGCCATCATTGAAACTATAAATGAAATGTATTCTTGATGATGAAGTTCATTGTGTTGCATATTTTGTGAGCAGAGGCAGACCTAGGATTTGAGTTCTACCACAACCTTTTCCATTTACTTGGTTCGAAATATATTAGTTTTTACTTATTTAGTGAAATTTTTCAACACATATACATGGTCAGAACCAAATTTACTGGGTCCGGACAAACCCGTATCTAAAGCATTGAGCTTAAATGAAGAAGTGGAGATTTATATAGTCGACCCTAACTTGTTTACCGCAGTAGTTGTTGTTTTTCTTTTTGTTTAAGAATTCCTTAACAAGTTCTGTCTCGTTCCTTCTTAAGTTGCGTTGTCACAAATTTCAATGCAAGAGACACACCTCTAATTGGCAATGTCTTCGATTGTAACTATTTACCTATCTTTCACTTTTCAATTCATCTAGGTTACAGTTAATTTATCAAAAATATATCCCAAAGATGAAGATGCTCCTGCTGGTGGAGTTGATGACATGACCAAGTTATCATATTTGCATGAGCCTGGCGTCTTGCAGAATTTGGCTACAAGATATCAACTCAATGAAATCTACGTAAGTTTATGGTCCATTTCTATAGATTGGTGAAAGGAAGAAATGAATTGTTGCATCTATGGCGGGTTCTATCATAATAATGTATAATAATGTGACATTATGACAGACTTATACTGGAAGTATTCTCATTGCCATCAATCCATTCCAAAAGTTGCCTCATCTATATGATCGCCACATGATGGAACAATACAAGGGAGCACCGCTTGGCGAATTAAGTCCTCATGTCTTTGCTATTGCTGATGCTGCTTACAGGTACTACTGTTTCAACTTCCACTCCACATGATTTACCCCCCAAACACTATAAAATTGTGACTAAGATTATAAAATGAATCAGGCAAATGATAAATGAAGGTAAAAGCAATTCGATATTGGTCAGCGGTGAAAGTGGGGCTGGTAAGACTGAAACTACCAAAATGCTTATGCAATATCTTGCTTATTTGGGTGGCCGTAGAAGCACTGAAGGTCGAACTGTCGAGCAGCAAGTTCTAGAGGTAAACTGTGTGATCTTGATGAGTCAAGCTTGTTTAAACTCATTTTCTCCTAAACTTACAAGGGTATGTAAGTCAATGGCAGATTTTGCTTTTGAGGCTTTAGTTCTGCATAATTTACGTTATTTTTACATGCTGAAGCTTTGCGGCTTAGATTCTGCATAAGTGACGGTACTTTCAACATGCTGAACAGCTGAATTACATGACATGAGAGCGTTATTTGATAAAATATATGAAGTAAATATGGTAATGCAACTGTATTAGCTTTATCAATGGAGAGATATGGTAATTTCGTGGAACATCTCTGATTTGAATGTGTGGAAATTCTGAATAAAATGACTTAGTAAGATCAACAGTGATTTTCTGAATGGCATTCAAAAGAGATCATTCTGGTTCTGATCAATGCACTAACATTTTGCTTTGTTATAGAAAGCTTGTAGAGGGGTCACTATGCTCTATGTGAATAGATCATTGTACTTTAAAATCCTTCTAATTTATTTGAATATAATAATCTCGAAAATACCTGTTTCATTTCTAAAAAGTTTAAATCATTAGGGAGGAGGGAGCTGCAAGCTTAATTGTCGTCAGTCATTTTCTTCTGTCTTCTTTACTGGTTTTGTTATTCTTTTAACTCTGTTTTATCTCCAGTCAAATCCAGTACTTGAAGCATTTGGCAATGCTAAAACAGTTAGAAATAACAATTCAAGGTGAGATACTGTTCCACTCATGCTTCCAATCAAAAAGTGACTCATTTAGTTGTTTTGGCATTCATTTTTTTCTTTTGAATGTTCGTACTTATGTTGTTACAGTCGTTTTGGTAAATTTGTGGAGATTCAGTTTGACAAAAATGGAAGAATATCTGGTGCTGCTATTAGAACTTACCTCCTTGAAAGATCTCGTGTTTGCCAAGTTTCAGATCCTGAACGCAACTATCATTGTTTCTACCTTCTATGTGCAGCACCCCAGGAGGTAATCGTATTTCAAAGATCCTCTCCTTTTTATATCTTTCATCTCTTGGTGTAGACTTATTTGATAGTTTTGATGTCCTTCTGACTGTTTTCCAATCTTAACAGGAGGTTGAAAAGTATAAGTTGGGGGATCCTAAATCATTTCACTATCTTAATCAATCGAGTTGCTATGATCTAGTAGGTGTAAGTGATGCTCAAGACTATCTTGCAACCAGGAGGGCCATGGATATTGTTGGAATTAGTGAGAAAGAGCAGGTAATTCCCTTGTTCCTTTAGTTTGTGCTGCAGCTTTGATTTTGATTCTGAGTCTAAGAAGTTACTCGTTTCTTTTTTCAGGAAGCAATTTTTAGAGTAGTGGCTTCCGTTCTTCATCTTGGTAATCTTCAGTTTGCAAAGGGCGAAGAAATTGATTCGTCAGTTCTAAAAGATGACAAATCTAAGTTCCATCTTCAGACTGTTGCAGAGCTTCTGATGTATGTTCTTGGCTTTAAAATTTTACTTCTCGCTCTTAATTTATTCTTTGTTGACGAGAGTTTGATGTGATTCAATTCTTATATCAGGTGTGATCTTAAGGATTTGGAAGATGCACTATTGAAACGTGTAATGGTCACACCTGAAGAAGTAATAAAGAGAAGTCTTGATCCTAATGCTGCAGCAGTTAGTAGAGATGGGCTTGCTAAAACATTATATTCTCGCTTATTTGACTGGTATGATTCTATTGTCTCAACCAGATCGTTTAATGTGGTCTGTTACTGATTATTTGACACTAAGGTGCACAGTTTTCAACTGCTTACAGGTTGGTGGACAAAATAAATAACTCGATCGGTCAAGATCCGAACTCAAAATATCTAATTGGTGTTCTTGACATTTATGGTTTTGAAAGTTTTAAAACTAATAGGTAGGCTTCAAATTATTGGTGGATACACTGGATAATTGTTGAATGTAGTGCTTTGACATTTGACTCTCTTGACTTCTGTGTCCCAGTTTTGAACAATTCTGCATTAATTTCACAAATGAGAAGCTGCAGCAACACTTTAACCAGGTATTTCTAGTTGAAATTTTAGAGAATATCTGTCCAGCTCTTCTAAACCAAAACTGAACTAGGGTATATTTGTTTTTCAGCACGTGTTCAAGATGGAGCAGGAGGAATACACTAGAGAAGAGATCGATTGGAGCTACATAGAATTTGTGGACAATCAGGATGTTCTCGATCTTATTGAAAAGGTTTCTGCAAAGACACCATGCATTTCTCAGCATTTACTGATTCCCTTGTTCATCACTTTCCACTTAAAACAGCCTACCACTTTTGTTTACTGCACCATTTTGAGGTGTCACTTTGTAAGTTGATTTGTATTGCTTTTGCAGAAACCTGGAGGTATCATCGCTCTTCTTGATGAAGCCTGGTAAGATGTATATCACTTCATCTGTATGTATGAGTGTTATACTGCTACGTGCATTGCTTCCCTGCATTTAATGAGTGTTGTATATGCTTCTGTCTTGGCGAGGAAGAATAATTTAATTGACATTCTCTTTGAAATGGACTCTTCCAGTATGTTCCCCAAGTCAACTCATGAAACATTCTCTCAGAAGCTTTATCAGACATTCAAGGCCCACAAACGATTTATCAAACCGAAACTGTCTCGCACTGATTTTACCATTGCTCATTATGCTGGAGAGGTAAAAATTGCATCTCAGTTAGCTGTTCAGTCAAATGTTCTTCTGTTGGATATAGGCATTAATAACAGTAAAGGTCATTTTTGGTGTCTTAAACCCTTACTTTCTGTTCAGGTTCTATACCAGTCTGATCTATTTTTGGATAAGAACAAAGATTATGTTGTTCCTGAGCATCAAGATCTGTTAAGTGCTTCCAAATGCTCATTTGTAGCTGGCCTCTTCCCTCCTGTTGCTGAGGAGACAACTAAAACATCCAAATCGTCAAAGTTCTCATCCATCGGTTCTCGTTTTAAGGTAGTTGCTGATTTATATACTTTTGATGAATTTCGGTGAACTGAGAATATTTTTCATCATAGCACTAACAAGATTGCCAAGTCCTTACTGCTTTAAGTATGTGAAAGTCTGATGTTCTGATTAAATTGGTGCAGTTACAACTTACATCATTGATGGAAACTCTGAATTCTACGGAACCTCATTACATCAGATGCGTGAAGCCTAATAATCAATTAAAACCTGCAATTTTTGAGAATGTTAACATTTTGCAGCAACTGCGTTGTGGTGTGAGTAAAATTTGACATTTTTTAGATGAAGAATTTCTTTTTGTACTCTTGAACTATATGCTTATATGTTGTTTTTCTCAGGGTGTTCTAGAAGCAATTAGAATTAGCTGTGCCGGCTACCCTACCCGTAAGACATTCTTTGAGTTTCTGAACCGATTTGGTCTTCTTGCTCCAGAAGTATTGGAAGGGCAGTAAGTACTGATTTGTGTTCCTAATCCAAAAACTTCTTTTTTTCGCAAAAGCACTTTAAGTCATGGAGGCTCGACTTGATGACGAACTGACATGCTATCTTGATTTGACCTGCTTGTGGACAGTGCCGATGAAAAAGTTGCGTGCAAAAAGATTCTGGAAAATATGGGGCTTGCTGGTGCTCAGGTTATTTGACCTTTTTCGTGGTTATCTACAAAACTGATATTTTATTTATTTTGATGTCACAATAGATAGTTTTACATTATTCAGTTTTGAGCATGTATCTCTTTCTCGTTTAACACTTCTCCGTAACTTTAGTAGAAAATCAATATATTAGAACCTTTTTCAACTTGTTGATATGGCTCATCTCTTAAAACATGTCTGTTGTGCCTAGTGTGCAAGGTGTAATCTCAGGTTGACCATGCATTTTTAAGCAAGGAGCTAGGTTTTCCGTTGCTTCTTTTTTGACCAAAAGAAAAGAAAATCATATTCTTATTTTTGAGAAGTCGTGCATTCACACACAATTCTAAACCATGGTTAATTTGCCTGCTATCTGCAACAGTTTTATTTCCACTTTTTTTTACGGATTGCTGGCATGTAGGCAGGCATTACTTTCTGTAGTTCTCTATGCTGAAGGCTAGGACTATTACTATCCACTCTTCATTTGTTTGGCATAGTTCTCCACAACATTGTCATGTACATTTTACACGCAGCATTCTTAAGGTTGATGCACTCTTTTATTCAACGTAACTGAGTTCCCAAATTTATGAATCAACTAATTTGTCGGACAAATGGTTTTGCAGATTGGAAAAACGAAAGTTTTTCTCAGAGCCGGTCAGATGGCTGAGCTTGATGCACGCAGAGCACAGAAACTAGCCCATGCAGCTAAGACAATCCAAAGGAAAGTTAGAACTCATATCGCTAGGAAATACTTTCTGGCATTGCAGAAGGCTGCAATTTGCATACAATCCTCGTGCCGAGGTTTGTCTATTTATGTCTTTTTTCCCGATCAACTCTTCAACTTGGGGACTTTGTTTAGTGTTCTAGATGTTTTACGCAATGAACTAACTTGGATTATTGCAACTTACTGGGGCATTTGATAGCTTCATTCATGTAATCTGTGTAATATTTTCGGTGAAACCTTCTAATGGAGCACAAAGGGAGTGTAATTTGTTTCTGCTGTCGTGGATAAAGGATTCTTGAGCAAGGCTTCTGCCTGAAAGCTGTTATCCTCTTTGCCACTTTCAAATCAACAATAACGATGTCATCAATATTCCAGTCCGTGCTATTTTATTTTCTTTCTTCACCCAAGTATGTAAGATATGTGTTTATGGATTGACAGTCAGCTTCACAATATAACCAGAATGAGGCTTGATTACCGATAAAATGCTTCTCGAGAGGTGATCCTTGAGTTTTTTGTTTTTTTCCTAGATTGAAACAGCATCTAGTAGCCCTACCAAACAAAAGAAGTTTGGTTTATATCCTAAAAATAATTGGGCCATAGGTAGTGCAAAGTGGCCATACACATTCAATAAAATTATGGGAGATGCGGACCTTCTTTTCTGTATCAATACCTTTTCTCGGGACATCTGTTGTTTTTCACCCTTCAGAAAGTTTATACAACCACAAACTACAGGACATGGTTTTCTTTCATATTCCTTATTGAAGGGCTCTTATAGTTACTTAGAAGCTGCTGAATTCCATAATAAGGAAACAATATTTACAAGATGTATTTAGCAGCTTTCAATATTAAAACAATTACTACTATTTTAATCCATCATGCACCTGGTCTGAGATATGGTAGTAATACCTCCATTTTTAGGTGGTTAAAATTGGATAACTTACCCACCTTTATAATTGCAAAAAGAAGCACCATGTAAAGAGTGTTACTATTTTCTAAGTTCTGTGTTCTCGCTTTGTCATGGTCATCAGGACGGCTTGCTTGCAAAGTGTTCAACAATATGAAAAGAGAAGCTGCTTCTATTAGAATCCAGACAAAATTGCGTGCACACTTGGCCCGAAAGTCCTATACAGGACTCAAAATCAATGTCATTGCTCTTCAGACAGGAATTCGAGCGGCAGCTGCACGAAAGGAATTCAGATATAAAAGACAAACCAAAGCAGCAATTAGAATACAAGTTCGTTTACTTGTTTTCTATTGATTCAGGTTGACCAAGTTTTGTTCTTGCTATTATCTAGAAAAGTTATTTGCAGGCACATTGGCATGGTCACAGAGCTTCTTCATACTACAAGAAACTCATAATTGCATCAATTGTAACACAATGCAGATGGAGGGGAAGGGTTGCTAAGAAAGAGCTTCGGAAACTAAAGATGGTAGTTTTTGGACTGTTATCCCGTTTATCCTGTATCACATTTTTCAATTTCCTTTGATTTGTACTGAGATGATGCTCTGCTAGCTAAGGCCTTTACTTACACAGTGCATAATTCACCTTGATCATTGTTATTTGCATAACAAAAGTTTAAATCTATTCCGCAGCATTATGGGTTACTTAATCGCTCCTTTGAACCTTTAACGGAAAGAAATGAGCATTATGAAGCTTCCTGTTGGTAAAACTCATAGAGACGTGATTATAATTCTCAAGAAAAGTAATAAATACAGAATCAGCAATTTAATCTTCTGAACATTGGAAGTTAAATCAAAAGCATGCAATCTACACGTAACTAACAATGAATATACATGTCACTGAGTGATGAACTTTGAAGTCCTTTGTCTAATTACGGATTTAAACCTTCTGGTTTACTTATTGTGGTTATCCATATAGTACCCCTTGTATTTTTTTCAAATAACTTATTAAAAAAAACTTCAAGTAGGAGAATGTATCAGATTTGTTGTTTTCTATTTGATACAATAAAATCTTATTTTTGGTCTATCCGTATCTAATAGCCTATTGCTATTATTTCTCGTCGCCTGTGGATCGCTAACACATTTCCAATACCTTCAGGCTTCAAGAGAAACAGGCGCACTAAAAGAAGCAAAGGATAAGCTTGAAAAACAGGTTGAAGAACTTACATGGCGTCTGCAGTTGGAGAAGCGTCTAAGGGTAATACACTTGCATTAAGCAGATCATGTATTTCCTTTTTCTGCATGATATGTAAAGCAAGTGGGAGAATTAACCTGAAAATCAGTGGGGAACAACATATTACTTGAAAGCTAAATATTATTGCCACTTTTGGCTTTGTGGATTATGATAAGTTTGCCATTTTGAGAAAGGGACACTGTTTGATGCATTATTTCACAGACGGACTTGGAAGAGGCAAAGGGCCAGGAAATAGCAAAGCTGAAGAATTCTTTGGAAGATGCACAAAGCAAAGTGGAACAAACAAATGCACTGCTCATCAAGGAACGTGAGACTGCTCAGAAAGCAATTGAAGAAGCAACCTCTATTGTGGAAGAGAAGCCGGTTCTTGTTGAGGATACAGAAAAGATTGATGCTTTAAATGCAGAAGTGGAAAATTTAAAGGTACTGACACTGACCTTGTAATGTTAACCCAATTCTCTCAAACTGACGTTCGTGTGAAAGTTCATCTTTTTTCCACTTACATATGGTTGATGTTTTCATGCTGATACCTTTATGTAGGAGTTATTGCAATCTGAAAAGCAACGTGCTGATGATTCTGAAAAGAAACGTGCTGAATCTCAAGAATCAAGTGAAGAAAAGCACAAGAAGTTGGAAGAAACTGAAAAAAAAGTTCAACAACTTCAGGAATCACTGAGCAGGTATCTACTCAAATAAATTTATACCTGTTTTATTCGTTGTCTACTGTACGAATAGAGATTACCAACCTGTTGAAACAATAAAATTACTGGAATACAGTTTGTGTAACTATCCAAAAGAAATAACTAAAATACAGTAATGTCAGAACCCAGCAAGGGGCCATGACCTGCGCTAACGAATATTGGGTCATTCATGACAAGTAACGGATTCCGTTTTTCAAAATCTACTTGTGGAGGGAGAATATCCGTCTGTTTGTTCTTCTAATTGATCTAAATCTCAGATTCAAACTAATATCGGTGAAGAAAATTACCAAGTTCTTCTTCCACCTCTTTCATGATAGGGAGGGTATGATCTCAGTCAAATTACCTGCTGAGATGAATCAGGACAAGGGATGGTCATAGAGGCTTTACCAAGAAGTTCGACATACTATAATAGCTAACTATACCTCTTTACAACAACAACAACATACCCAGTGAAATTCCACAATGTGGGGTCTGGGGAGGGTAGAGTGTACACAGACCTTACCTCTACCTTGATAGGTAGAACGACTGTTTCCGGGAGACCCTTGGCTCAAGACAAAGCATAATCACAAGTGAAGCAAGCACAGCAACGCAAGAGAAACGGTCAGACCCATACAAGAAATTAAAGCAATATGAATATGCTGATAACAAAATCGAATACGCCATGGTAGCGCATTCTGGCGGGAAGAAGCAGTAGCTAACTTAGATAAATATTATCAACAAAGTACACTAGGGAACACATAGCAGCAGAAATCAAACTACAAGGGACTATAAAGCAATACCGCGCCTATAAGTGTGATAGGCTAATCGGGCCTACAGTAATAACACTACAACTATCATTTTGTAAGCGTAAGTAGGACTACGCTCGACCATCTACTACCCTTCTACCCTAATCCGTGTCCTCCACAACCCCCTATCTAAGGTCATGTCCTCGGTAAGTTGCACCTGCGCCATATCCCGTCTAACTATACCTCTTTATTAGTTATAAATAAATAAAAGTATCCCCTCTCTAATATCTTAAGGTATTAGAGAAGTCGGTTCATACAATATCACACGGTAGTAATGCAGGCAGAGGACGTGCGTTCAAACCCCACCACCATCCATCAACAAAATGTTTCCACTTGCTTGACAGCCCCAGAAAAAGGGCTCACATGTGAGGGGAAGTGCTTTAGATCAGATAAATAAATAAATGTGTACCCTCTCTCAGTTCAAGCCTTTAGATGAGACCGTTCATACAATAGGTTTATTTTATTATAGATGTCCATACACCATTATAAATTTGTCCTGTGAGTTGAAGGTTAATTGCTGAAGTTGTGCTCGGAAGGATCCGTAAGTTAGCGTCCTCTTTCAGTGAATACTTGTCATAGTCACCTCTGACAAATTTCGAGGAGCAGATAGCTCTTGATCTATACCTGCTTTGAACACTTCTTTGGAATATTGCAACTAAAATTAAAGAATAGATCAACTCGTCTGTCAGTGATATCCTTGTACTATAAAATGGACATCTAGGAGAACCATGGACATTTTCAGGATTTGGTTGATGAAAATATTTGTCTTTCTTACCAATAGGCTCGAAGAAAAGCTCACCAACTTAGAGGGTGAAAATAAAGTACTTCGCCAGCAGGCTCTGACAATGGCACAGAACAATAAATTGCTATCTGAACGGTCAAGATCAAGTATTCAGGTAATCCTGAAAACCTTCATTCATATTGCATGTTAAATCTATAACTGATTTTCCCCTGTTCTATGATATTGGCAGAGGACCGAGAGCAGCACAAGGAGTAGTGTAGTAAGTCAAAGGCTTGCATATTAGTTGTCTTTTTAGTATATTGCTAACCTCTTTTGTTGGTTGACTAACAATTGAAATTTGTAAAGGATCTGCATAGCACTTCATTTTCAAGGGGGGAGAATACTGAGGTGGAGGGAAGACCACAGAAATCACTTAATGATAAACAACAGGAGTATCAGGACTTGCTTATCCGGTGTATTGCACAGCACCTTGGCTTCTCTAAGGGCAGACCTGTTGCTGCCTGCATTATCTATAAGTGCCTTAGGCAGTGGCGGTCATTTGAAGTAGAGAGAACCAGTATCTTTGACAGGGTAATACAAACCATTGGCCAAGCTATTGAGGTCAGTGTTAATATAGTTATACATTATCATAGTGAAAGATGCAGATCGTAAAATAAATGTCACTTTTTCACTTAAAAACTAGTTTTTCTACATTGTAGACTCAGGACAAGAATGATATGTTAGCCTATTGGCTATCCAATGCATCCACTCTGTTGCTGCTGCTGCAACGTACATTAAAAGCTGGTGGTGCTGCTGGGATTACCCCACAGCACAGGCGATCATCATCAGCCACTCTATTTGGGAGAATGACACAGGTGAAAATAGTTCCATTTTAACATTGATATTTATCATTTACGTGTAACACTTAATGCTGATAAATAAATTTATAGAGCTTTCGTGGAACCCCTCAAGGTGTCAATCTTTCTCTCATTGATGGTGATTCGGCCGGTGGAGTGGATACCTTACGCCAAGTTGAGGCCAGATATCCTTCTTTGCTGTTTAAACAGCAGCTAACAGCATATGTGGAAAAGATTTATGGAATGATCCGTGATAATCTTAAGAAAGAGATTTCTCCATTGCTGGGATTGTGCATTCAGGTTCAAGATATTGTCATAGATGTGTCTACATATTTGTTCGAACATAGTAGAGAACATTAGATTCTAGGTGTACTAAAGCCTTTTTACATGTTTCAATGTGTTTAGGCACCAAGAATATCTAGAACAAGTTTACTTAAAGGGGCAACAGCACGTACACTTGCAAATGCTGCTGCTCAGGAAATTTTGATCGCTCACTGGCAAGGAATTGTCAAGAGCCTTGCTAACTTCTTGAACTTATTGAAAGCCAATCATGTAAGATTCACAGAAACATATTGCTGATTTTCCCATGCTGTCCTTTTCTTTGCTTTCCTCCCGTTCACTTACTTTGAACTTAGAATGTGAATTGACAGTCACTTGCATGATATGCAAGATCACTTGCTGTTTAACCTATTATGAATAAAATGTGTTAGGATATAATCGTCCCACGGAATCATCTTTATGATTATATCTCATCTTTTTCCAATAACACTTCCGCTCTAGCTTATCAAAAGAAATGTATTGTTCTTCTCTCATAGATACACGTGTTCACATCCTCCTTTCTGGAGCACGTTCTGTCTTTTAATGAGCTTTTCCACTTTTCTTCATTTCTTTTGACCAACAAGAAGAGCAACCTTCATATAGGTGGAAGGAATAACTCACACGGTAGTGAGAGATTTACACAGTTTTTTTAGGAACTTTCCACAAGGTCTTGCTAACACCTGAACTATTATACATATCACCATTTGCTCCTAAAATCCAATGAAAAAGCTCATTTGCGATACTATGGAAGTTGTTATTGTTCTTGATGCTCTCTCTCTCTCGCTCTCCAAATATCCACCTATATCTTTAGTATTTGATACATTTTGACACATGCTAGATGAGGCGCCTACTAGCAAAAAAGTCAAGGAAAACTATCATGGTGGAGTTATTAGGTGCATGTGGTTCTCCTTTAAGAAATGCTGCTGCTCAGGAAAATTTGGACGCTCACTGGCAAGGAATTGTCAAGTGCCTTGCTAAAAATTTGAACTTATTGAAAGCCAATCATGTAAGAGTCACAGAACATATTGCATTTTTTCCCATGCTGTCCTTTTCTTTGCTTTCCTCCCATTCACTTGCTTTGAACTTAGAATGTGAATTAACAGTCTCTTGCATGATATGCAAGATCACTTGCTGTTTAACCTTTTTATGAATATAATGTGTTAGGATATGATCATCCCATGGAATGATCTTTATCATTATATCTCATCTTTTTCCAGTAACACTTCCGCTCTAGCTTATCAAGAGAAATGTATATTTCTTCTCTCATAGATAGACATGTTCTCACGCTCCTTTCTGGAGCACGTTCTGTCTTTTAATGAACTTTTCAACTTTTCTTCATTTCTTTTGACCAACATAAAGAGCGTCCTTCATATAGGTGGAAGGAATAATTCACATGGTAGTGAGAGATTTACACAGCTGTTTTTAGGAACTTCCCACAAGGTCTTGCTAACACCTGGGACTATAATATGTATCACCTTTTGCTCCCAAATCCAATGAGAAAACTCATTTGCCATACTATGGAAGTTGTTATTGTTTTTTCTCTAGTATTTGAAACATTTCGCCACTTGCTAGATGAGGCTCCTACTAGCAAAAACGTCAAGGAAACCTATCATGCTGGAGTTATTAGGTGCATGTGATTCTCCTTTAAGAATTTCATAATAGTGATATGAATGGTATCTTATTTTTTTCAGACATCTTTATCATGCTTTTATAGTATTTTGTCATGACTTTTTATACTGCTTTTAATTGTTTGTCCTTGTGGTGAGGGTCTCCCGGAAACAGCCTCTCTACCTCCCAAGGTAGGGGTAAGGTCTACGTACATTTTACCTCCCCAGATTCCACTTTGTGGTTTTCACTGGGTATGTTGTTGTTGAATAATGGACTTAAGTGAACAGTACAACAGGGCAAAGAAGAGAAAGAGATCGGAACCAGAAGTAGCCATAACAATAGGACTGAAGTGGTTTTGCAGACAATTTTTTAGGTTTATGATTCTTACTTTGATATAAGGATGAATACTCGATCTGCTCTGATCTTACTCAGATTACTAGTATGAACAGTGAAAATCCTTGAGATTCTTGCTCTCCTAGTTCTTGTTGATTGAACTATAACTATACGATCCAACTTAAGTGATTTCGCAAAGCAATGGTGTTGGGTAGCTCTCATCATTTCCTTTACAAAAGTGGCTATTATGATATAGGATATGAGATGCATTTTGTAACTTGATTCACAACTCACCTGTGGTTACTAGTTCTCTTTTGATTAATAGCTAATTTGGCAGATTACTGTTTTGCTTTTTTGCTTTAGTGTGAAAGATATTATGGAACTCTAATCACATTGATAAGCTCTCAGTTTAAAGTTCAGCATAGTAGTTAATAGAAAGTTACTTTCATGTAATTTAAGTAATATATTCTAGCTGAAGGAAGAACGGCCCGACTTTTCTGAAGAGTGTGATTGTCGGTTAAGTAATGATGCATTGAGGCAAAACAGTCTTAATATAATTAAGAAATCAATTTATGAAATGAAGTGATATATTGGTTACCTCACAATAGGACAATTGGATAAATTCTGCCTTGTGAACTGTGAGATATTACGTATGTATCTACTACAAGGACGACTGAGTGACTTGGTGAAAATATCCGCAAGCTGATCACTCGACTTTACAAATTTAGTAACAATATCTCCGGAGAGTATTTTTTCCCTGACAAAGTGACAGACAATCTCAATGTGCATAGTCCTCTCATGAAATACCGGATTTGATGCGATATGAAGGGCCGCTTTGTTATCACACACAAGTTCCATTTGACTGATTTCTCCAAATTTTAGTTCTATGAGCAACTGCTTAATCCAAACTAGCTCACAAATTCCTACAACTATTGCTCAATATTTTGATTCAGCACTAGATCGAGCAACGACACTCTATTTCTTACTCTTCCAGGACACCAAATTACCTCATATTAACACACAATATCTGGATGTAAAATGTCTATCAGAGGGTGATCCTGCATAATCAGTGTCTGTATATCCAACGATCTGCTCATGGCCTCGATCTTCGAAAAGCAGGCCTTTACCTAGGGCTAACTTAATATATCGCAGAATGCGGATAACTGCATCTTAATGACTATCACAGGGAGAATCCATAAACTGACTTACAACACTCACAGGAAACAAAATGTCAGGTCTAGTCACTGTGAGATAATTCAACTTACTAACTAACCGCCTATATCTTCCAGGATCACTGAGTGGCTCCCCCTGTCCTGACAAGAGTTTAGCATTCGGATCCATAGGAGTGTCAATGGGTTTACATCTCATCATTCTTGTCTCCTCAAGAATGTCTAAGGCATACTTGCGGTGCGAAATAACAATACCTGACGTGGATTGGGCAACCTCAATACCTAGAAAATACTTAAGTCTACTGAGATCTTTAGTCTGGAAATGCTGAAAGAGATGTTGCTTTAAATTAGTGATACCATCTTGATCATTACCAGTTATAACGATATCGTCAACATAAACCACCAAATAAATAATCATATCTGGAGCAGAATGTCGATAAAATACAGAATGATCTGCTTCACTACGAGTCATACTAAACTCCTGAATTATTGTGCTGAATTTACCAAACCAGGCTCGAGGAGACTGTTTCAGACCATAAAGTGACCGACGTAATCGACACACCAGATTAGACTCCCCTGAGAAATAAAACCGGGTGGTTGCTCCATATAAACTTCCTCCTCAAGATCATCATGGAGAAAACCAATCTTAATGTCCAACTGATAAAGAGGACAATGACGGACAACATCCATGGATAGAAAAAGACGAACATATGCTATTTTAGCCACGGGAGAGAAAGTATCACTGTAATCAAGCCCAAATATCTGTGTATACCCCTTCGCAACAAGGCGAGCCTTAAGCCGATCAACTTGGCCGTCCGGACCAACTTTGACTGCATAAACCCAACGACAACCAACAATATATTTACCTGAAGGAAGAGGAACAAGGTCCCAAGTATCACTCGTGTGTAAAGCAGACATCTCGTCAATCATAGCATGTCGCCATCCGGGATGAGAAAGGGCTTCACCTGTAGACTTAGGAATGGGGATAGAGGACAATGATGATACAAAGGCATAATGAGATGATGATAGACGATGATAACTTAAAAGGGTATAATATGGGTTAGTATTACGAGTGGACCTTTTACCTTTCCGAAGTGCAATCGGTTGATCAAGAGGAGACAAGTCCCCAGTAGGTGCAGGGTTTGACGCATGACATGAATCATCTGGACCTGATGTTGGGTCTGATGGTGGATGCGGTCGACGATGATAAATCAGAAGTGGTGGCATTGTGACTGGAGATGTAGAAGTAACTGTAGATTTCTCAAAGGCCGGTGTAGGTAAAACCTGAGGTATAGGTAATACCTCATAGATATCAGGATGATCAGAAGGAGACCTAAAGTAAGGTTGAGACTCAAAAAATGTGACATTAGCAGATATAAGATATCGACAGAGATCAGGTGAGAAGAACGGTCCCCCTTTTGAACCCGAGAATAACCAAGAAAGACACATTTAAGAGAGCGAGGAGCTAATTTATCTATCCTCGGAGCTAGGTAATGCACAAAACATGTGCTCTCAAAAACACAAGGAGGAAGAGAGTACAGAGATGACTGAGAATATATTATGGAGTATAGAATCTAATTCTGAATAGAAGATAAGGGTATTCGATTAATTAAATGGCAAGACGTGAGAACTGCATCGCCCCAAAAACGCAGCAGAACATTGGATTCGATGAGAAAGAGTGCGAGCAGTCTCAATGAGATGTCTATTCTTCCTTTCTGCTACCCCATTCTGCCGAGGGGTGTGGGACAAGATGTTTGATGAATAATTCCTTGGTGAGTCATAAACTGCTGAAACTGGGGGGATTTGTATTCTAAGGCATTATCACTACGAAAAGTACGAATAAAAACACCAAATTGATTTTGTATTTCAGCACAAAAACTCTTGAATATAGAGAATAACTCAGAACGATCTTTCATTAAGAATAGCCAAGTACATCTGGAAAAATCGTCAATGGAACTAACAAAACAATGAAATCCTAAAGGTGAACTGACTCAACTAGGACCCGAAATATCAGAATGTACTATTGAAAAAATAAACTCTGCAAGACTCTCAGCACTACGTGGGAAGGTAGTGTGAGTGTGTTTCTCAAGTTGACATGACTCACAATCTAATTTGGACAGACTAGACAAACTAGGCACAATTTTTTGTAGCTTGAACAGACTCGGATGTCCCAATCGTTTATGGATTAAGTCTGGAGGATCTATAATGGAGCATGCTGTGGAGAAATTAGGAGAGGTAAGATAGTAGAGACCTTGTGATTCATATCCTGCACCAATCACATGTCCCATACTGCGGTCCTGCATAACAAAAGAATCATCAAGAAATATTATGGCATAATTTAGGGCACGTGTCAAACGATTGACAGATGCAAGATTAAAAGGACAACCAGGGACATAAAGAACAGAGTAGAATGACAGAAGATAGGGGATTAGCTTGTCCAACCCCTTTTGATTTTGTTTGGATCCCATTGGCTAAAGTAACTGGAGGAAGGGACTGTGAATAAATAATAATTGACAAAAATGATTTGTTACCAGAAATATGATCAGAAGCGCCTGAGTCAACGACCCACGATGGAGGGATACTAGACTATGAAACACAAGCGAAGGAGTTACCAGCAACAGAAGTATTAGGCTGAGAATATGTGGTTACTTGTGGAGATGTTTGCTTACTTGCTCAATACTGAAGGTACTTATTATATTCTCCTTCAGATAAAAGCCTCATATTTCCTATAGTGTCAGTCTAAGCAACATGAGCATTGTTGGGTGGTTGACCATGCAGAGCACGATATACATCACGAGTATGTCCAAACTTATGACAATGACTACACTGAACATCATTGAGTAGTGGACCATGTAGAGCACGACATACCTCGCGAGTGTGTCTAAACTTATGACAATAACTACACTTAGTTCGAGATTTTTCAAAACGACCTCCTCCTCGTCGATTATCCATAGATTGAGATGTTCGATTCTCTATGGTTTGAGATGCGAGAACAGAGGAGTCAACGGTTGGTGATGGAACCACTGTGTGATTAGGAGGCGCATCAAGACGAAGCAAACAAGAAAATAGTTCATTAATTGTAGGAACCGTAGGACTAGCCAAAATCTGATCACGCACTGAATCAAGATCAGTAGGAAGTCCGGTAAGTGTAAGAACTAGAAACAATATTTGTCTTTGCTCTTGTTTTTCAACGTTCGTAGTGACTGGCATCAACTACTCAAATTCCTCCATGACTTCCTGTACCTGTCCCAAGTGAATAGACATATCTGATTCTTGTTTCTTTAAGTTGGTCATCCGAGAAATCACATCATAAAATCGAGATACGTCATTAGTGTATAAAGCGCGAGCCTTTTCCCAAACTGAATAACACGTCTGGATGCAACGAAAAAAGGGCATCAACTTGGGATCAATAGATCGCCAAAGGAGACTACATAATTGAGTGTCAACCTTCTCCCACTGTGCTTTGGTCATTTCTGCTTTTTCATTAACCACAATAGTCTTTTGTGTTAAGTGATCTTGAACACCTTGACCCTTGCACCACAACTCAACTGAGTAAGCCCAAGCTAAATAGTTTGAACTTCCCATTAATGGTTCGGAAGTAATCATAGGGCTTGAAGTTCCAATTCCAGTGTTTTTAGCGCCAAAACTATCAGATCCGAAAGACATCTTGTTAAATCAGAAATTTGTAGCCTAAAATCTCGAAAAAAATAAATTGGTCAGAATCTGGAAAAATTAATTTCGCAACTAGATCCAGAAGAAGAATAGATCTGTCGGCGGAAAAATCGTAGATCTGATCACCGGAGTTCTTGGAATCAGAAAATAATTATATGGGCAAACTTGGAATGAAGAGATGACGCAACTGACAAACAGAAACTGCCGAAAAAGTGGCCAGAAAATGTTGCATGCGCCGGCGCGTGAGACAGACGCGCCGCCGGATTTCAGACTGTTACCGGCGCATGACTGGTCAGATGCCGGAGAATCTGACTGGGCTTTGGTCGCCAGGCCTTTCCATGTGTAATGGCAGTGTTTGTTTTTGCAGACACTGAAGGAAAAAGAAGATGACGCAAACAGTGTTGTACAGTCGCCGGAATTATGCACGGGACTGTCTGTCTGTGTTTTCGGGATGTTTCTCACCAATGCTCTAATACATGTGAGATATTATGGGAGAAAATATTATTATTGAATTGTGTATCTACATTATTACATTGAGCCCTATTTATAGATATTACATCTCAATCCTTTTCCATGTAGGATACTATATACAAATCCTATTCCTATTCCAATTCTAACATGAACAATTAAGCCCATTGCCTTTTCCCCGGACCCTGCTAATGCGGGATGCTTTGTGCACGGGCTACCCTGCTTTTTTCCTGAGTAGGATTATTTTCTTTCTTGTATTTCAGGTGCCTCCATTTCTTGTGCGCAAAGTATTTACACAAGTCTTTTCCTTCATCAATGTCCAATTATTTAACAGGTCAGTTGTCATGGGGCATCTCATAATATTCTTATAACTTCAAGATTCAACTATACACTAAACCTTATTTTCTTTATCTGTGCCTCCTTGCTGTAGCCTTCTGCTGAGAAGAGAATGCTGTTCATTTAGCAACGGTGAATATGTCAAAACTGGCTTGGCGGAACTGGAACACTGGTGCTACAAAGCAACTGATGAGGTACCTTGGTATCCTGCCACTTGTTAAACATTATTCACGGAGTCTTTTGTTCTCACTCATGAAGGGAACTTGTTCAGTATGCAGGATTAGCTTGGGAGGAGCTCAAGCATATAAGACAGGCAATCGGATTTTTGGTAATGCATCCTATAATTTGGATTAAAGATAAAACTGAATATATAAATTGAAAAGCAGAGGCAAAGGACACGTCCTCTAGTGCATATTTTTCGAGAAAATAAAACAACGGCAGGATTTTGCTTAGTAATATAACATAGAAGGAAACTGGAGTTGCAAATTTCTGTCCTTGCCCTGTGTTAACAAAAATCTCTTTTCGTACTTATTCATATGCAATGAGATCATGATTGAAGATCTGCATCACAAAAATTGAGTGCACAAACCTAAAAACTGTAGTTCCAAAGAGTTTGAAATGAGCTTTGTCCATATTTCATCGAGAAATTGACATAAATTGCCACCCACCAAACTAATAGCTAGCAAATGTATATTTTTATGTATTATTAATGTATAATATACATAAAATATAGATTTTTGATACAAAAGTGTTTATTTTTTGTATATTTGGTTAGAGAATGTAATTATCTTTGGCAGACCGGTCAAATGTGTAACTTGCCCGCAATCCTTAACTGTGCTCCTTTTGGACTATACTAGGTCATACACCAGAAGCCAAAGAAGACATTGGATGAAATAAGTCATGATCTATGTCCTGTAAGTACTGGACTACTACATATTCCAAAGAGCTATCTCTTGAGCCCATAAATTATCATTTTTCATTAAGTTGTAAATCATGAACAGGTGCTTAGCATTCAACAACTTTACAGAATCAGCACAATGTATTGGGATGACAAATATGGGACACATAGCCTTTCACCAGATGTAAGCCATAACTTGTGTCCAGCAAAAAATTTAGATATTATTTTGATACTAGATAATCTATAATTTTGATGTTCCTTTGCGTCATGTAGTGCATATTGATTTTATGGCCATTCTCAAGTTAGTTACAACAATTTCTCAATAGTATGTCCTCATGCATCTTTGATTGCCCAAAATCTTCTTACTTTTGTCCTTCTGCTAGAAATTTGAGTAGAGTTTATCAATTGTTTGACAGGTTATATCCAATATGCGTGTATTAATGACTGAAGACTCTAACAATGCAGTTAGCAATTCTTTTTTGCTTGACGACGATTCGAGGTGGGATATGAAATTCTATTATTGTAAACTTGCCACCCCTTTCTGTGCACCACTTTCTAAAATTGTACTTTTCACTTATCATTGATCACCTTTGTTGGTCATGGTGCAGCATACCGTTCTCAATTGATGATCTCTCTAAATCGATGGATCAGATTGATATTGCAGACATTGAACTACCTCCACTTATTCGAGAAAATTCAGGCTTCAGTTTCTTATTGCCACGTGCAGACTAATCAACCTCAACCAGAATTCTGTCCTAGTGACTTGCAGCCACAACTTGATTTGTGTGAGCATGGAGGTGTGTATGAATGCATTGATCAGGTCATACAATGTTCAAGCAATGTAGACTCATCTTGTACATCTCGGCTGCAAATGGAAGTGTGAATATATATAACTAGATAATCGATTTATTGAGGACATACCATAGATATGCAAGGTAAGGCGGCGTACAATAGACCCTTGTAGTCCGGCCCTTCCCTGGACTCCGTGCATAGCGGGAGCTTAGTGCACCGGGTTGCCCTTTTATACCATAGATATGCTGAAGTAAATCGCTTTATTTTGATTTTAGTTATACGAGCACCTCAGTTTAGACTTATAGCTTCATCTTTTGGTTCTTAACCGATTGAATTTGTTCTACTAGTGCTGCTTCTCCTTTTAACTGCATTAAGGGTGTGTTTGGTATGAAGGAAAACATTTTCTGGGAAAACAAGTGGATGTCTTACTTATTTTCTAGTGTTTGGTAAGTAAGAAAATATTATCCCAAGAGCATTTATATGTAATCTAGCAAAACACTATGGGGGTGGGTGGGGTAGAGAGTAGGGGTTCGGGGGTTGTGGGGGGTGGGATGGTCTAGGGTTTGGGGTTGGGGGCATTGGGTGCGTGGGAAGGAGACAACGAACTTGGAATGTCACTCATGGAACTTGTTTTTCCTACTTCCATTAGGAAAGTCATTTTCTTAATTTCTAAGGAACTTTCTTTCCTAGAGAAAATGTTTTCCAAAACATTTTTACCAACCAAACATGGGAAAATTGGAACTCCATACCAAACACACCCTAAGTTTTTCTGTTCTTTTTCCTTTTTCCGATGGAAGGCTTGCATAACTTATCCTTGTTTGTGGACTTCAATTCTTTTTCAAGCATGAAATACTATACATATGCTGAAGTAGCTCAATTTATTTTTATTTTTATTATACAAGTGCCTCAATTTATACATCTAGCTTCATCGTTTGGTTCTTAACCGATTGAATTTGTTCTACTAGTGCTGCTTCTCTTTGTAACTACATTTTTCTCTTCTATGCTTTTTCCTTTTCTTCCAATGGAGGCCTTTGTATTTGGTGAATGACTTGTCTTTGTTTGTGGACTTCAATTTTTGTTTCAGGTTATAACTGAACAGTCAGAGTAAACTGTAGACTTACAAAAGGAGCAGACGCACCAGTAATCGTGTACAACCATTGGGGCGTACTATGAGGGGGCAGTGGTGAACTATACATATAGTTGAGCAATTTTTGAAAAATATATATCCCTACTAAATATGTCATGCTCTATTGTGGTAAGAGGAATCTAACCATAATGCATGAACTTGTGCCCGTTTCATTTGTACTAATCAACTCTATGAAATATAGAATAGAAGGTCCTCATTCTTCACACTTTGCGTGTTTGGAACATTTTGAGGTCAGCTTTGAGTGGTTGAGTTTTTCCAACTTCCATATCAATTATGGGGAGAGTTGAAGGTTTTGTCGTGCATCCTGGAGTGAATAATTGCTTAAGATTGAAGGCTGTCATTCTTTTTTCAGCAGGTCTTCAATCTTCACACGGGTAATTTTGCGATGTGATGTTTGTTTCAATTAAAGGCTCGCGTAAAGCTATTCTTAATATACCTCAACACCAATATTACAAGGGATTCGTCTTGTTTCTATATGATATTTAAGACATCGTTTGGTTCATTTTGGCGATTTATGATGTGAATTCGGGTTTTTCTTCTTCTGGGGAGTGTATTAATTTGTTGAGAAGATCCAAAGAAAAGAGAAACATGAAAAGCAAGTTATTCAACTCCCACCACAGATAGCAACCAGTGCACCAGATAGCTGATGTTTCCATTGTATGATAATAATTCCTTAAGTTTTCACGTTGTCAACTGATAAGTTTGTAACATCATACATTTGAAGGATATCTCTATACATAAATCAAGTGCATTTTGCAATTTTATCTAGAAACATGAGGCGGATATAGCTCTTTATCTACAGATTCATTTGAACTAATTTTAAGAACAAATAATAGATTTCGAACTCATAAACTAAATAGGTTATGGTAAAATTCTTAATTAGAATTTATAATGTTTAAATTCTGGATGTACCTCTGATGGAATATCTCCTTATGTTTCCTGAAGCTAAGATGGTGCATGTGTAGAAACCCTACGCCTAACGATGCATCTATCGTTTTCTATGATAGCTTCGTCGTACTAAACTAAAAATTTAGGCTCCTTGTGGACAAGAGTTGTTTTTCTTCCTACATTATTATTCATGTTATAAAATGAGAGCAATATAGAACAAGAAATGTAGATAATAGAAAGGATAGTGTAGAGTTTTTCTTATTCAAGTATATCAAACATGATTCTCAATACCTCTATTTATAGGTTTACATTGAGAAACACCGAAGGGTGTCATGAACATAGGTATTAATATTTTTGGGGTAATGAAAATAAAGTATTGAAGTAATGAACATGAAGAGGTGGGAGTTACTCTTTTAGGAATTATAGACATTCACCAAAATATTATTATTTATATCAATTCACAAATTATTCATTTTTGGTGACAAAACTTACATATAGTATGTGAATGCATGACTTGTTCATTTTTTTGCAAGGATATTGCATAATTAGAACTTCGAGACAAGTTGAGGAGGTATTTATGTATTATTCTTTTTCTTTAATCTGTTACAAACTTGCATATCAATATATGTGAATGCACTAGGCCATTGTACCAAAAAAGATGGTTATATAGTATTAGAAAATTCCAGCAAAAGCAGTTCTTATATTCGAGAATCGATGATGAGAGAAATTCGAGTATGAAAATATAGAAATCGGGTCTTTGGCTAAGTTAGAGGGAGTTTCGACTGATAAGGAGAGAGCGGTGTTTTTGGCGCATTTCATGCTGTAGAGGATTCCTTGTTGTTATATTAAAGATTATTTGGTTACCGTCATCTTTCATTCTCTCTTGTCGCTCAAGGACGATTGATTGTTTAATTGGTATCTAATGTAACGACATGTTCCATCGTTATGTGTGTTTTGACTATTTTACTCCCGTTACTTGATTTCCGAAGTTATCAGACAATTCTAGTAGAAGTGAGTAATTATAACCTTAAGGAGTGAAAGTGTTGACCAATAGTTGACTTTTGTGTAAACGGACCTTTTTCGGAATTCTATCAATTTTGTAAGGTCTGGAGGGTCATTTATAACTTGCCGAGATAGTTAGTTCGGTTCCCGAGGCCCTTGGGAGTGTTTTCGCTATTGATTGGCAAGTTAGTTTAGGACGTTGGGGATTGACCCGAAGAATTAGACCTCCGATGGAAATTCCAAGACTGCGAGTGAGTCTGTAGCGTGTTTTTACATATGTGTACATATTTTGTTTGTGTCGGAGAGGTCTTGGGTGATTATCGAATTTCGGGTTGACATTATAAAAGAATGGGAATTTCTGGTTTTTGGTGTTCTCACAGGGGCGAACCTTAGTGCGCCTCAGCGGACCGAGACCATTGCAGCGAAAGGATGGGATTTTGGGCAGGCTTCACGAGCGCGAACAGGTTGACTGCAGGCGCGGGTCGATGCGGCGGGCCTTGGTCGCTGCAGCGGACGACGGGATTCCAGAATGTTTTTAAGTGGGTTAAAAACCCTACACTTCCTCCATTTCGAAAACACTTCTCCAAAGCATCTTTTAGGCGATTCCAAGCATCTTTAAGTGATTTCTTCTTGTGGTATGCTTTCTTAACCTTGTATTATTTTCACTTAGCTTCCTTATGTTGATTTAATGATGGAATTAACCTAGAATCTAGTTGGGGAAGATGTGTTCAACCTAGTTAGGGTTTGCTTGATTTTTAAGCTTCAAAAGTGAGAATAAATTGATGGGTTTTGTTAATCTAAGTATGAATTCCACTAATGAGTAATTGTTAAGCTTGAATCTTCCATTTATGTGATGAAATTGAGGGTTGGAAAACTAGGGTTCACACCCAAATTTGGGGGTTTTCTTGTATGATAAAATTGTCCTAGTCTTGAGTTAATTTAGTGATTGATGAGTAGTATTGAACACCTAGAACATTGAATTTCATATTACACTTTTGAAATAACTGTTTTACCCCTAGAAGCCAGTTTCCCCATTTCTCCCATAGTTGGGTTGCGTTCGAATGATAGTATAATGTTATGGGTGTTGTTAATTTCATGCTCTAACTTATATTTTGATAATATTAGACTTCGATTACGACCATTATCCTCGGAAGGGCAAGGCGCAAGTGTGATTCATGGTGACTCCCGCTGGGTATTCCAGGTAGGTTACGGCTTACCTTCTAGTTATACTTTAGTTAGCGAAGCGTATGTATAGTTAGATACTATTGGAGAAAGCATATAAGTCTTTGGGTATGAAGTTGGGAGAGATTACTTTGGTTGGATACCGTTGACTGTTTGTGACTTGTTGTTTTTTTGTGATTGATGGACTTGTACGTAGTTGCCATACCGTACTTGTGATATATTTGTTTGTCATTGATCTTGGTATTATGATGGATAGAGAAATAACCTTGACTTGATACTGATATTGTGATATGTGTCCATGTGTGGCATGATTGAGATGGATACATGCACATCATTCATACACATTCTGCATGAATCATTATTGTGAACTGTGATTTGACATTAATAATGATAAGAGGGAACGTGAAACATCTAAGGCTTCCTATTATAGTGTTTACTATGTGCTTAATTCGTATGGCCTCTCTTGCCCGTATAATTGTTGTTACCGATGTGGTCCTAAGGGAAAATGTTCCGGACGTGGCATTGTATAGATTTGGGAATAAGATCCGATTGGTAACTGATTTACGGATGTCGTTATGTTTATTCATCTCATGATTAGTGTTGAATTTGACATTCATACATACATTCATTCTCATTTCCATGATATATTGACATTGCATGTGATTGGTATGATGGTGATGCCGCGATACATTAATATAACATGTGATTGGCGTGATGGTGATAAGTGAGAAAGAAACAACATTGCTTTTTATGACATATTGATTGCGTAGCCATTCTATGTTGAGTGACACGGAATGGCTAGCGGTGTGGTGGGTGGAAGAGTCACTCTAGGATGTGTGACACGGATTGACTGGTACATGGACTTCACGGGTCCCCCATGGGTCATGACTGCTGGGATGATGATATATTCCCCTCGGAGCATGTATGTACGAGAGAAGACAGTTGGTCAGTGCATTGCATTGCATCACATATACATTCACATTACATCCACTCATATCTCTGATTCTGGTTGTTGTTTTCATTGTATTGCCGATGCGGTTCAGTCTTGATTCTTTAATTTTTAATCTCTTGCATAGACACTTGATGGATTCGAGGGCTAGAGATTTCGCCTAGTCTATGACTATAGACTACTGAGATTCGGTGTAATTCACCTTACTGAGAGTCTCACATGAGTGTGCTTAGTAATTACTTCATTTTCTTATCTCTTGGATTCTAACTGGATTCTCTATACTTGGGCTGATTATTCTTGGACTGTGATATTACTTGTACTTGATTGCGAGCATGTCTATTATTTAGTTTCTTTCTTATATATATGTTAGCTAACTGTTGTCAGCCTATGATACCTACCAGTACATAGTGTTTGTACTGATACTACTCTTGCTACACCATTTTTGGGGTGTAGAATTGTTGCAGATACATGAGCGAGGTTCGATTAACCTACAAGGATCTCGTGGAGTTCATCTAGACTTCTCTGTTTAATTCTCATTCTAAACAGAAGTTGTATTCAGGTTGTGGTTGTAATTCTTATTTCAGTTGTATACTTAGAAGCTCTTGTACTATTCAGTCCAAATTTCTTGGGTAGTGTTGTATTCCACATTATCATATATCTATGTTTTTAGATTTCTATTGCTCTTATTATTTTATTTATGTTGTTGGATGAATCTATAAGGGACGTGTTCGCTTACTAGGTGGGAAAAAGGTAGGTGTCCGCGCATTCCCACTGGGCATGTCATGAGTACATGAACGTGAAGGAATATGACATGGAACATGAGAACTGAATGACATGATTGCATGAAAGCATGAACATGGGTACATGGAACATGAATACTAAATACATGATCGTGAAACATGAGAAGTGGATACGCAAGGGACATGACATGAATACTGAAGATATTTACCTGGATCGTTTTCTGCTTGCTCCTCGAATAAGTGCGGATATATGGACTTCATGTCTTCTTCGGCTACCCATGTAGCCTCCTTAACATTCTGACTTCTCCATAACACTTTTAATGAGGAAACTTCCTTAGTTCTTAACTTTCGAATCTGACGATCCAAAATAGCCACATGGATCTCCTCATAGGTCAGACCATCCTTAAATATAATGGAATCGGTAAGGACAACCAACGACGGGTCTCCTACACACTTCCTCAACATGGATACATAAAACACTGGATGTACAACAACTAAGTCTTGTGGTAGTTCTAGTTCATAAGACACTTGGCCAACTCTCTTCAACATCCTATAAGGTCCGATATATCTGAGACTGAGCTTACCTTTCTTTCCAAATCTCATGACACCTTTCATAGGTTAAACTTTCAGAAATACACAATCATCAACTTAAAACTCCCAAGTCTCTACGCCTCACATCTGAATAAGACTTCTGGAGACTCTGAGCTATTTTCAAACACTCCTGAATTAACTCGACTTTCTCAAAAGCCCGATAGACCAAGTCTGGTCCTACACTTTCGCCCATACAGAGCTTCGAATGGTGCCATCGTGATGCTAGCATGATAATTGTTATTATAAGCAAATTCAATAAGAGGCAAGTGATCATCACAGTTACCTTTAAAATCAAGAACACATGTCCTTAACATATCCTCAAGGGTCTAAATAGTACGCTCTGCCTAGCCATCTGTCTGAGGGTGAAAAGTTGTGCTGAGATTTCCTTAGTACCCAATCATTTTTTAAAGGACTTCCAAAATGTGTTGTGAACTAACCACCACAATCTGAAATGATAGACACTGGGGTCCCATGAAGCCTAACAATTCTTTGGATATACAACTTAGCATAATCCTCTGCTGAATATGTGGTCTTAACTGGCAAGAAGTGGACTAAGTTGGTAAGTAGGTCCACAATCACCCAAATTGAATCATGTCTTCGGGCTGAGCGAGGTAGACCTGTTATAAAGTCTATATTTATCATCTCCCACTTCCAAACAAGAATATCAATATTCTGAGCCAACCCACAGGCCTTTGGTGTTCGGCTTTCACGTGCTGATAATTCGAATACTTGGCTACAAAATCTGCCACATTCCTCTTCATATCGTTCCACCAATAAATTTCTTTAAGATCATGATACATTTGGTAGAACCTGGGTGAATATAATACTTGGAATTATGCACTTATGCCATGATTCATTTTCTGAGTCTGTCTACATTTGGAACACACAACCTGCCTCGGTACCTCAGAGTACCGTCATCTCCCCCTATTCGAAAGTTGTAGTCTTATGCTTGTGAATCCCCTCCTTCAGTTGCAACAAGTAGGGATCACTAAACTGTTTCTCCTTTACTTCGACTACTAAGGAGGACTCAGAGTTGTTTTGGACAACAACACCACCATCTTCGGAGTCCATGAGTCGAACTCCTAGACTGGCTAGTCGGTGAATCTCCTTTGTCATGGTTCTCTTATCTTCCTCAACACGAGCTAAACTTCCCATAGATTTCCGATTAAGAGCATCGACTACCACATTCACTTTCCCTGGGTGGTAGAGAACATCCATATCATAATACTTTATTAATTCGAGCCATATCCTCTGTCTAAGATTCAACTCTCGCTGCTTGAAAATATACTAAAAGCTCGTGTGATCTATGAAAATATCAACGTGAACTCCATATAAGTAATGACATCATATCTTGAGTGAAAAAATCACTGCTGCCAATTCTAAGTCATGAGTAGGATAGTTCTTTTCATAAGAATTAAGCTCTATGGAGGCCTAAGATATAACCTTGTCATGCTGCATTAAAACACACCCAAGACAAATGCCTGATGCATAACAATATACTACGAACCCCTTGGTTCCCTCTAGCAATGTTAACACTGGAGCCGAAGTCAATCTCATTTTCAATTCTTCGAAACTACGCTCACAGTCATCTAACCAATATAGTTTGACCTTCTGGGTCAATCTGGTCAATGGAGATGAGATAGAATAAAACTTCTCTAAGAATCATCTGTAATAACCTGCAAGCCCCAAGAAACTCCGAATATCTGAAGGAGAGGTGGGTCTGGGCCAATTCTTAACTACATCTATTTTCTGATAATCAATCTGGACACCCTCGCCTGAAATTACATGGCCTAAGAATGCCACTGACTTAAGCCAAAATTCACACTTGGAAAATTTAGCATAAAGCTCGCGGTCCTAATGTGTCCACAACACTATTCTGAGATATTCTGCATGATCAACCTCACTTCAAAAATAGACTAAGTTATCGTCAATAAAGACAATGACAAAAGATCAAGATAAGGCTTGAAAACCCTGTTCATAAGGTCCATGAAAGCGGCTGGAGAATTCGTCAATCCAAATGACATGACATAGAATTAAAAATGATCATAACGGGTTCTAAAGGCGGTTTTCGGAATATCAACTTCCTTAACCTTAAGTTGATGGTACCCTGATCTAAGATCAATCTTGGAATAACACTAAGCACCCTGAAAATGATCAAATAAATCATCGATTCTAGGAAAAGAGTATTTATTCTTGATGGTGACCTTGTTCAACTATCGGTAGTCAATGCACATACACAAAGACTCATCCTTCTTTCGAACAAACAAGACTGGTGCACCCCACAGTGAGTTACTAGGTCTAGTGAATCCCTTATAGAGCTTTTAGTTCCCTTAACTCTGATGGAGCCATTCTATACGACGGAATAGATATCGACTTAGTACCGGGAAGTAGATCAATTCCGAATTCAATCTCCCTATCAGGAGGAACTCTGGAAAGATCTTTAGGAAATATATCTGAAAACTCATTGACAACTGGTACTGACTGAAGAGTTGGGGTTTGGGTATCTGCATCCCTAACACGAACTAGATGGTAAATGTATCCCTTGAATATCATCTTTCTGGCTTTAAGATAGGAAATAAACCTGCCCATGGGTGCTACTGCATCACCCTTACATTCTATGACTGGTTCACCGGAAAATTTGAATTTTACACTTTTGGATCTACAATCTACTATGGCATAGCATGAAGATAACCAATCCATACCCATGATTACATTGAAGTCTACCATTTCTAACTCTACCAAGTTAGCTATGGTAATGCGGTGATAGACTTTAACTGGACAACCCCTATATACCTGTCTGGCTATAACTGACTCACCGACTGGAGTGGATACCTCAAAGGATTCATGCAACTTTGCTGGTTCTATCCCAAATTTCTTAGCAACAAATGGAGTTATATATGATAGAGTGGATCCAAGATCCATTAAGACATAAACGTCGAAATTGAAAATGGTTAATATACATGTGACCACATCTGCGCGGGCTTCTGTGTCTTGACGACCTGATAGTGCATACAAGTGATTTGGACCTCCGCCTGTGTTACCTGACTTGGCTGGACCACGCCATGATTGGGCCTAAGAATTACGAGGAACTGTAGAATTTGTAGACTGAGTCATATTACCTCTTGCACCATGCCTCGCTGATGGATAGTCCTTCTGAAAATAATCTTGCTGACCATACCCATAACAAATATTCATGCCAAAGTGGCACTCTTCCTTTTAGCACACTTACCACAAACTGGGTGGCTGAATGTTCTTTGACTCACACTAGCCTGTGACTAGGAGCCTGTTGCTCTGAAGTTCTGCTTCTTATTATCATTCGTGGGCACTGGCTGAAGATAGAGCATGTCTTGATGACCTGTTAATGAAGGACTATCTGCCTCCACCTCCTCCATGACTGAAGTGACCTGAAGACTTAGCCCTCTTGTTAAATTCCATATCCTTCTTTTTCTGCAAATCTTCATCTTCCTTCAACCTACTCTCATTATCCTGCACGAACTCAACTATCTTCGTAATAGCCAACTCCCTGTTCTAAGTTGTAATATTGGATACATCGTACAAGTGGGGATCAAGACCATACACGAACCATCTAACTCTGGCCCTCATGTCTGGGACCATATGTTGAGCATACTTTGCCAAAGAAACAAGCTGAAGATAGTATTCCTAAACACTCCTACCATTCTACGTAAGGTTTTCAAATTCTACGGCTTTTTCCTCCCTGACCTCTATTGGCCGAAAATGCTCAATAAAAGCATCAGTAAACTCATCCTAAGTTGTTGGAGATGCATCTTCCCCGTAGGACTGTTCCCACGACTCATACCAAATGTTGGCAACATCCTGAAACTGGTAAGCTCACAACTCTGCTATATCTATCTCATTAACATGCATGACACGAAAGATTTTTTGGAGCCCATCAATGAAATTCTACGAATCCTCCTTCTTACAAGACCCTGTAAACACATGAGGGTCCATACGAAGAAACTCACGAGTCCTGAAACTGAATGTATCCTCATTCGTTCCCGTAGTTGGAGTCATTCCCTGGCATTGGGCCTGAGCAGTGATAAGTTGGGTGAGCAGCTGAATAGCTCCCCTAATATTAGAGTCAGTAGAACTGGGATCTCCATAGGCCCTGTAGTATCGGGTAGAGGTGTTGTACCCGAGTTGGCTCCCTGAGATTGAGAATCCTCCTCGCGAGTAGCATCATTAGCAGCTCTCTGGCTGTTAGTTGAAATCCTCTTGGTGTACTTTCTTTTCGTAGCCATTTTTCTGAAATACGTAATACGCACGGGTTAGAAGGATGTCCTGAAGGTATAACTCTAATTGCACAATCTAAAGTATGAAAGAAGTGAGACAATCCTAGATGTCTTAGTGGTCAACTGTTTACATGTGTGGGGCCCTCACACACATAAAAGTGACCCCACTGGACACAGTTTCATAGACTCTCTAAGACACTTAAACCTAGTGCTCTGTTACCAAGTTTTGCCACACCCCAAACGATGGCATGTGCGGAACATGACACTCGGTGCCTAACTGCATGTGACCGAGCGAACCGCATGGCTTGCTTGTTAACATGGGCATCAAAACATACTAAAGTAATTATTTAAAATATATAAAATGTAATATTAAAATAATAGTCTGAAAATATAATAACGGAATCATCTGAGTAAAAAACATGGTGAGTCTGAAAATATCATAAGTGTGAATAACTGAAAAACTGACATGACATAATACTGTTTGCAAAACTGTTTACCAGGGCAAGGCCCTGGCATACCTCTACTAATAATGTATAATTGATTAACACCCCGAATGAGATGGAACTCACCAAATAGCTTAGACTGATGCAATCCTACTGAGTAGATTCGTCTCCTTGAAACTCAGCACCTGCACCGTGAAGTGCATGCCCCATGCAAATGGATGTTAGTACATTTGAATTGTACTGTATGTAAAGCCACTGAAGGAAATACGCAGACACATGGAATAATAGGACATGAAACTGAAACTGGACATTAGCATGAACATGATCTGACATGAGTATAACACATGAATAAAATATGTATATATGTAAACTTGTATATCTGTATATCTGTAGGGAGAGCAGTAGCATAACCGACAACATGAATCACCATGTGGGTACGTGGAGTCTGGTACCTGGCCCGACCAACAGAGTTTTCCCATACCTGGGGGGTATGAGACATGAACATGGCAAGAAATGATCCAATCTGTAAATTTGAAGGTATCGTCCTCTAGGCGGAGCCACCCTTATCCTACAGTGGCATACGTAGTTTCAGGCTACTAGAGCATTCTTGGTAAACTATGTAACTCCCAAAACATGTACTTGAAAATAGTAGCTTGTAAGCATATGGATTTCATGAAATAACTTGTAAACATGATTCATGAATTTAATTTAACATGTAAATATATTTAGAATATAACTTGCATAAAACATGAAAACATATATATATAAAAAAAACTTGTATTTAGGAACTCGTGGAAATCAAGGCATGGGTTCATGTATTACGGACAGGTTCATTACAATCACAATTGACCAATCAAAAATACAATCGATGAATAATAATATAAAGATGACATAATATTCATATAGCTAGGGTTATCATGATATTAGAACAAAAATTCTGAGTTATGGAATTTTCTTGATTTCATAAAAACGTGGCATGGGGGAGGAACATGGATATCCCCACATGTATATAGAAGCTCTACATATTTTAGTTGCTCCCAAACTTTCCCTAAAAATCTAAATTTTGAAGAATAATCCTGAAGCTTGAACCTTAATTCCCTGAGTTGGGTTTTCTTGAAAATCCTAGGTTATAAATAATGAATTACGCTTAGGAATTGATTATACTATGTTAGAATCGCATGGAATTACGCGGAAAGGACTTACCTTGGTGTAGGAGATGATTGGGAAGAGAGAACCTTCGTTCAAGGCTTGGAAAAAGTGAAAAATCTTATTTTTGAGACTAATGCTGCATATTCATATTGTTCAGTTGTCAGGGCCTTTTACGCTGACTTTTACAATCCGTAAAATAATTATGGTGGACTTTACGGCCCGTAAAACTTTCACGGCTCGTGATTCCTACCGTAATTCTTAACAGTGAGTTGGATTTTTGGGGTCCGTTTTACAGTGTGATTTGACGATCCGTAAAACATTTTACGATCAGTATTTCAGGGCGTAAAATTGAAGAACGTTGCTTTCGTCAAATTTCTAATTTTAACACTTTCCACTGAATCTTAAGTCTTTGAATCATGAAAATTACTTAATCCAATAGTACGAGGTGTTACATAAGAAGCCCTTATGCCACCTTTCTCGATTCCATCAAATAGAGCAGCTCTATTTCCACGTTCCCTGAATTCAATGATTATTAATGAATTCCAAGAAAGCTGGACGCAAAGAAGATTATATTTTATATAAACTACACATCATAAAAAGTGGCTTTGCTACTGAGAAGGTTTCTCACCCTCACATCTATATGAGGAACAGGCACAGAGGACGCAAGGTAAAGGTAAGAACTGGTCCGACTGACAAGGCCAATATGACATCGAAGGGGCTAGTTTGTGCTGTGGACAAATGTTAAGGTACAGTACTAAAATTAGATCATGCTTGAAACTGCATATTTACTTATTGTTCCATTTAAAAAGAGGAAAGGGCAGGGGGAACAACAAGCCCACACACACAAACGGGAATTCACTCATAATACTAGAGGAACTAAAAAATGTGCATACATATAAAGGCTTTAGAACATCGATTTTTAGGAAGGTTGAACAAATGATAGTTAGTCCTTAGCACCAATAGAAGGATAAGTAGGATAAGCAAAACCAACCCGATCTTATATTAGTGACACATTCTGAGGATCATTTCCACCTCGGTAAACTAGCAAATTTAATACGGTCGGACAATAATCTGAGAGCGTAAAGTTTAAAGGGGATCACTACACCTACTTCAGCTAAGCAGGGAAAAAATATTTAAAAGAAAGAAGGTTGTAAAGTGTTACACAATTTCTCAAGTAGATGAAGCAAATACTCATGACAATTATATTCAAAGATTGAAAATTGTTCACTGGCTCAAGCTAGGCATGTAACTTCTCAATCACAAAAATATCATGGTAATAAATCAACTACACCTCAATCCTAGAAGATTATATGAATTCTCTGTATCCCTTTTGCCTTTGTTCAGTCCTCAATAACACGAAAGTACTACTGTTAGATTAAAAAAATCACCAAATCCATCTCGAAGACCCTAAAAACCATATCAAATGTAAGAAAGGCTTGTAGCATTGCTAAGTCTCTACAAACATAAGAAAAGCTTATGCCATTGCTTCCATTTATTTAAATTGATAAATGAGAAATGCATTGCTTCCAATTCAAAATCAGTCGATAACTAGTCCGTCCCTCTAACATTCTCCACTTAAATACCAGACTTGAATCACCGGTGTAAAGAATGAATTTTGAGCCTAACTCAACCCCAAAAGCTAGCTTGTAGGGTGAGGATTGTCCAAGTCTATATAAGGAGTCCATGTTCCCATTCCATATCCGATGTGGGACTCTTAACACTCCCCCGCATGCTCAGACGTTGTTAACTGGAGCGTGGTATAATTTGGGGGCCCAACATCGGTGAACAAAGAATTGGAATATGTCTAGTTCTGATACCATGTAAAGAATGAATCTTGGGTCTAGCTCAACCCTAAAAGCTAGCTTGTAGGGTGAGGATTGTCTAAGTCCATATAAAGAGTTCATGTTCCCATTCTATATCCGATGTGAGACTCTTAACAACCAGAACTCGAAGCATGTGCTTATCACACATCCAGTATACTACCTTTACTATCTGGGAGCTTAGCTTACGGCGATACGACATCTGTACTAATGATATTAATATGAGTTAAATGGTCAAAAAATACACCTGAACTATCACTTTTTCGCGAGTTTCACACCCCAACTATCAGTTGTTCCCTTTTCCTACCTGAACTATCATCATCTATGTATTAAAACACACTCAGAGTTTAGGATTGTATTAAAACACACCTCGATATTTCCTAAACTCTATGTGTGTTTTAATATCTAAATGATGATAGTTCAGGTAGGAAAAAAGAACGACAGATAGTTAGGGTGTGACTCGCGAAAATAGTTCATGTGTGTTTTTTTACCATTAACTCATATTAATACAAAGAAAATTACATCTAAAAATGTACACATCTAAGGGAAATATTCAAGTATTGGTCCAAATGATATTTGATGCACGTAAAACTCACTAATAAGCACATAAATAAGGTTCAAAATTAAACTTTACAAACCTTCGTGAATTCATATTTATCGAAGATCAATCCGGTGGATCAAGAGCCACGAATCCCTAAGTTAATCGCAAAAATAGATTAAAATATTATGTCTGATACAAAACAAAAAAGATTACTAATTTGGTAGTAATTAAAATTTTAAGAGGAAATGACAAAAATGATCTCTTATCTTTGTTAGTAGGTTCAAAATAGTCCCTTAAATATCACTTGAGCAGTTTTTATCCTTTTAAATTGGCCAAAAGTGAGCACTTTAGGTTTCAGTCAATCTTTACCAAACTCTGATTACAAAATATAACCGGAACTGTGTAACAAAATTTTAACTAGAAACGCAAAAAAAATCCGTCAAAATCACAGAAACTGCAATATAAGAAACAACACCAGACACAAAAAAGAAAAAATAGATAAAAATAACAGAAATTGCACCTCAAAAAATTACACCATACTTTTAAAATAGATTAAAAATAACATAAACTGTAAAAAATATATTTTTTTTAGTTAAATATTTTTTATTCTCACAATTTCGATTAAATTTAACAATTAAAATTTGGTAAATATCTGGTGCAGACGAAAAGTGCTTATTTTTGGCAAACTTAACTGACTAAAACTTCTCATGTAATACTTAAGGGACTATTTTGAACCTACTAACAAAGATAAGAGATCATTTTTGTCGTTTATCTGGAATTTCAGTGAAAATGTAGGATCAATTGAAAATTCACATGATAATCGTGAAAATGACGAAATCCGACCGTGGATTATGGAAAATGGAAGTATATTTAGATGCGCCGGAATATTCTGATGGAGCGTACTCGAAGCTGAACAACAAACGCTGGCAGCAACGATGACGGTGTAATGATCTAAGCAACAATTAAAGGAATTAACACAATTTTTGGGATAATTTTCTGGGTATTTATATTAATCAACGAAATGAAAATTACAAAGTATGAAATAACTAAAAACTGAAAACAGAAATTGATAGTCGGAACATGCGAATTAGAAGAAGAAGAAGAAGAAGAAGAAATTTAGAGTTGAGAAGAGAAAGAATAGAGAAGGAGAGAATGAGAAATGAAAGGAAAATACCAGAAATTCATTGCCCTCTCAGTAGTGTCAGATGGTAGTTATAGGTCCCTCCCTCTCTCTTCATCTGTGTCGTTGCTTTTCATTAATTGAAGTTAAATCTGGACCCTCCATTTGTCTCTCTTTATTCATTTCTACTACTACTATATCAGCTGATAACAGACGGCGACAACGGCGGAGAGGAGAATAATCGGGTGGGAAAATTGCCGGAGAAGTAACTACATAAGGGCAGTGAATGGCAGAAATGGAAAATTAACAGTCTGTTTGGATGGTTACCCATGGTTTCTGTTATTAAGTTTACTAAAATACTCTTTCACCCTTAATTTCAAACTAACTTATATATATATATATATTAATAAAACTAAATTAAATGATAAAATAGAAATTTTAAGGGATAAGTAGGTGGGGGTGGTGAGTGGTGTGGGCGGTTGTGTAGATGGGGTGGTGTGGTGAGGGGTAGTGGGTGGGGTGGTTTTGAGTGGAGGGAGTGGGTGGGGTTGGGTCTAATGGGTAAATTAAATACCTAACCACGTAAAAATTATTAAATTCGTGGTTAAAAAATGAGTTTTTTCATGATTATATAATTACGGAATTATAAGAATTTCGCAATACTATACAACATAATTTTAAGAACAATAAAAATAAATATGCATTCATAGAAGACAATACAATAATGAACCACGGAAAACAACCATCCAAACAGGGGGTAAGACACTGTAAATACCTTGTTGGTTTTTTATTCTTTTTTTTTGGATAAATTAGTTGACACGGTATTTCATTTAATGCCACATAAAAAATTAAATTTTTTCAAGGCTATTCAACTTGGTGGAAAATAACAAGTTCCGATGGAATAGTTGAGATGTGCATAAACTGATTTGAACACTAATTATTTAAAATATTAGAGTAACTGGTAAATTTTTTATCATTTTACCATGAGGTCACGAGTTCAATCCGTGGAAACTGTCTTTAGCAGAAATGCAGGGTAAAGTGACAGACCCTTTTTTAAATCCGCGCATAGCAAAAGCTTAATGCATCGTACTGCCCTTATTCTACATTCCACGCATCCGATATTAGAAATTCACTTATCCCCCCCCCCCCCCTACATGGACAAATAGGGTGATGCGCTGCTTGCCAAGAGGTTCCAACCTTTTCAGCTTTTCAAAAGATTTCTATCATTCATAAAATCTGATGACTCTTTAGTTAGTTATTGACCTGAAAAACTTCAAGATCACCAAGTTTCTTGAGAATGGAGGAGTCAAGAGCAACTGGGGAATCGAGGGGACCTAAAAGGAAGGGGGGAGAGGCATGAAAGAGGATAGTACGAACCATGTTATTGATAGTGCGGATGATTCGTTCGGCTTTGTCATTTTGGGAAGGTGTGGAACATGAAAACCGAAAAACCATGTCATTATTAAACTCACGACCATTATCACATTGAAAAGATTTGATGGTTTTTCAGATTGTGTTTTAATAAAAATAAGAAACTCAAAAAACTTGACAAAAACTTTAGACTTGAATTTTAGTGGATAAATCCAAATAAAGTGAAAAATCATCTAATAAGACTAGATAATATTTATAACACAGTGAACTAGTAATGAGAGATCTATAAATCAACATGAACAATATCAAATGAAGAAAACGTAACACTTGAAAATGACTGAAAAGGGAGGCGATCATGTTTGACTAAAGAGTCAGAAAAACAATATCGGACAAGTTTCTCATTATTACATCTAATAAAATTATTAGCTTTTAAAAAAATTAAAAACAGGACCATACCTTGTTGAGCATAATGACATGCATGAATTCAAAGTTTAATTTAGTTTATACAAGTGCTATAGAATTCATTGCTCGGCAAGAAAATCAACTGAGGATCAATCAAATCAACATTCAGCATTCAAAAACAAGTATAATTACCAAATTCTCATTCCAGGAGAAGCATCATGGTCATATATACAGGATAAGTCTTCCAATATAAGAAACTTACACAAGTTTTCACCAACTAAAAGTCAGATTAGCGCTAAATTGCTGGCTAACTCGGTTAAAATGACATTAAACCGTACTAGATAGCAACTTTGCTGCCAAACGCTGCAGAGTCGGTCAATGTATGGCAATATCTAGCTAGGTAAACTATATCATTTACAAATTAACTTAGAAACTACGACCAATTCAAATCCCTTTGCCCTAGCTTTCTCAAACTAGGGCCGAATTCAAATCTCCTTTGCCCTTGCTTTCTCACTTTGCTTCAGCTATTCTTCTGCGTATTGATTCAGCATTCGATACCTTGTTGACACTGCAAACGAAAACAAAAATAATCACATCAAGCCCCTAGGAATTAGAAGCAACATATAATACTTAAAAGGCTCGTCGAGCATAGAGGCGGATTCAAAATTTAAGCTTGAACAATTCAACATTTAAGGTCCTTCACACTAATTATATTGTACTTCCGAAATTATGGGTTTTTAGGGGGTGGCAGGCCAAGGAAGATGCAAAGCTTACCACAACAGAAGATCACCACTAGATGAAAGCTTTTCGGAAATCCATTCGGGAGCTATTTCTTGCAATAAGTGGAGCTGCCCTTCAACTTCTCCTGCAAAGAATGAAGAAAAAGGTTTCAAGTTAGAAGGAGCTTTGTATTGTGAAAGTACTTTCAAGTAAGCAAATGATTATCAACCGGGACTTACTTTTATCTGCAATATCTAGATGGCTTGAAATCACTTTGTGCATAAGCTCCTCTTTAGTAATCACAGAACGTTTAATCGAGTGAAATAGGAAGTAAATCATGTCAAAGAACTTTGGCAAGCTCGTAATCATTTTCTTGCGCCATTTCGCTTGGGATATGGCTGGATCATTCTCCTCTAATGCCTTCCGCTCTTTTTCTCTAATCTGCAAATTCGTGAAAAATTAGCCGCTTAACTCAAATAGTAGACCAAGAAATATAGATATCCTAATTTCTCAGTTCAAAGAACAACTTTTTATAACAACAGCACGGAAATGATATCATGTAAGAAAGTGTCTTACCGACTGTTTTAGATTCTCAGAAAGAATGTCAAGGATTTCATCATCTGCTGTTGATTCTTTTGTACTCTTTACAGGAGAATCAAAGTTCAATGATAGAGGAGTGCGCCTAACAAGCTTTCTTGGTGATTCAGTTAACTTGCCATCTGGACTCATATAGCATCTCTTGGGAGGTTGTAGCATAGGTGTAAGGGTCATCAATTTTGCTGGAGTAGATGTTAGTTTTGCTGGTGTAACTTCGGTACTTAACAAAGACGAATCATCTTCACCTTTCATCTTTTTCAATGGAGTTGCAGGTAGAGGAGAACGGGCCCCTCGTGTTGAGAATCTTGTGGTCCTAGTTTGTGTTGAAAGCAATTTAGGAGTTTTGTCGACAGCGTTAGAGGTGTTGTTGGTAGAACAATTAGGAATCTCGGGTTTTGCGTCAATAGATGCTCGATTGGAAAAGGATTTTCTGAAAGATTGAGACAAGTGAGATACAGCTGTTGGCGGCTTCTGCATTGAGTTAATTGGTATCAGTTCCATCAACTGTGGGCCTGCAGGACTTGATGAGTTCGTCAAGAGCTCTTGCTTTGACACACCGAATGCTCCTGGTAGTTCTTCCTCAGGAATGTCATCTCCCTGAAATTTAGAAATAGCATTTGTTAACAACACTTGTTTTGATGAAAAAGCAAAATATTTAAATATAACCTGCTCTTTTCAACTTCTTTGGGAGGAATTCAGGGAGCAAAGAATATCGTAATCAAGGGTATTTTAGTCAAACTTCTCTTTAAGTTATAGGAGTAAGTGAATTCCTTAATCTATCTGCTCAAGCCTAAACAACAACAATGTACGCAGACCTTACCTCCTCTCAAGGTAGAGAGGCTGTTTCAAAGAAAAGAGAAGTGGCTTCGCCCGGACAAGCCCAAAACATCAATTATCTTGGACAAGAGGAAGTACTAAATTATGTCTCGCAGAGCTAGCTTAACATCTCAAACTATGCTAATGATTTCAATCAACATAGATTTAAGTTTATAAATACTAAACACACCAAACATCTCAATCAGGCCTTAAGAATAACAACTAATATACTCGCCACATATCATTGCAAAGCAAATATTCAATTTTCAAAACTTGCACAAGTTAAAATCTCTCTTACCTCAGGGTGAGATTTAACGAAATCCAAAACCCGACTGCGGAAGACTTTCAGCTTCTCATCAACTTCAACGCCATTAGCATTTAACGTAATATGAAGATCAGGCTTCATACAGTTTGTTCGTTCATCGAGTACAAGCATCTTTTTTATCTCAATTGCCTCAGGTAATAGAAACTTCAGCTGTGCTAAGTGATTGTAAGTAAACCTCCTACACAATTAACAGAGAGTCGCGGAATTAGGCAATTAGCAATAATTCATCTACAAATCATCAATAAAAATGTATCAAAAATGTCATTTGCATACCTATCTGATAGACACTCCACTTTTGCACTAATATTTGTGAATGTCGTCGAAGAACCCTTCAACTGCAGCAACCGAATTGAACTGACCATTCTATGAAAGAATTCATCCAACAATTCGTACCTACGCAAACACACTGAAAATCTCAACACAGTACACTTTAAAACTTATGAATTGAAACACATTATACTCTCAAACACATAGACCTTTCAAAATTAGGGATTCATGCTCTTAACACATACTCCGTCCATTTCATTCAAGTGTCTTACTTTCTTTTTCGATCTGACCCAAAAAAAGTCTCTTTCTATATTTCAAGACCACGAGATTTAAAGAACTACACCTTTAATTTAAAATCACAAGATTCAAAAATTTCATTTATTTCTTAAACTTCACGTCAGTCCCGGTCAAACTAAGACAACAGAGGGAGTAGTACTTTTGAAATTAGAGATTCAAAATCTTAAACTTGCTGAAATTAAGTGGTTTTATACATATAATAAACTGAATTTTTCAATCCATTGTTTATTTTGCTTATAAAATTCTAGATCCAGATTATGTAACATTCACCAACAACATACCCTGTGTTATCACACACTGGAGTCGGATGAAGGTAGAGGGTAAGAAGACCTGTTTCTACTCTGCTTGAAGAAAAGCAAACCAAAACGGTCCGAAAAAAGAAATAACATTAAAAAATGAAAAAAAATACTTACTTTTCTGGAAGCTTTACTGGATTTACAGGCTTCTTCGCTTTCACAGAGCTCGATGAGGTATCAGTCTGGGAAATGAAGCGGGTCGGGTCGGGTTTTTGGAGCTTCTGGGCGGCTTGTCGGATATCTTTCAATGAAAGCGCGGTGCTTCGATTTCGGAGAGTCCGGCGAGGAGGAATGATTGGCTTCTCCGGTGTTTTGGAGCTCCATGGATCTAAAGATGGAGCTCCGGAAGATGTATCCGGGTCGGATCCGAGATGGAGTTTCTTCTTTGATTTGAATGGTTTAGTAGTAGTATCCATTGATTGATAATGAAAATAGTAATAAATAAGTGTAAGCGAAAATGAAGAGAGATTAGGGTGAATGTACGGGGTTGTGGGTATTATGTAGTTGCATTTTTATGGCGGGAAAGCTGAGGTGGAGGATGACGTGGATATTATGCCAGGTCAGAATTGGCGCCAATTACCGCGAAAGCTGATGTGTCTACCTTGCCACGTCAAATTTGGCGCGAAATGCTATCAACGGGGAAAGGCCCATGGGCCGTAATTAGTGAACCTTTGATTGGTATAATTTGCCGATTTGGTGCGATACCGTTACAGTTCTTTTCTTTATTTCTTTTTTTTTTAAAAGTAAGGTAATAGGAAATTTAGTGCTTTAGTTTTTGATAAAAAATTGATTTTAATCTTTAAAATATTTAGTTGAGTATATTTAAACTTTAATTAATTAAAATGAGTACTTATGATTTTTTTTCCAGTGAATATTCACGAATTTACCATAATTGTTAATCGCTAAACTACTTAATTACTTACTCCCTCCGTCCCAATTTATTTCATCTAGTTTGACTTGACATGAAATTGAATCAATTTTGATTTTCAGTGTGTTAAATCATGAATGATGTTGAATCAATTCCTGAATATTACATCAATCCTAAGGACCGGGAACATACTAGTGTTGCTTGGAGAGGGGATGAACATTTATAAGAATTGTTAGTAACTTTCTGACAAAAAGACAGTTGAAATTATTGAAGACTCATCCTTTTGGAGAGTTCATGAAATTGACTAAATTGAACGTGTCTGGGATTTTATTGGATGTTATACTGTTGTTAGAAGTTCACAATAGGGATTCCAATGTTATGTGTTTTAATCTGCAAGGGACTATTGTGAAATTCACCCAAGAAGTCTTTAAAAGAGTTATTGGGTTATCAATTACTCATCCTCCCCGTTTATTTCATGAAAAATTAAAGACAGTCAATGGGAGTTCTCTTATGAAGAAATATTTTGGTAGCGTGGGTGGTAAATCAAATTTGAAAATTAGTGAGTTAAGAAAGTTCATGAATAAGGATGACATTGGAGTAGAACTTGAAAAAGAAGACAAAGACCTTGATGTTGTTATGTTGGCTGAGGTATATATTGTAGGTCGTGTATTACTTGAGGGTAGAGATGATAAGTCAACCAAGTGGCAGTATCTCACTTACGTTGAGGAAATTGAGTTATTTCAGCAGTATAATTGGGGACATATCTGTTATGAAGAGCTTTTGAAGTCACTCAAAAGTGCGTTCATACAAGATTCACTTAGGCCAAGGAAACAAATTGCTCTTGTTGGTTTCGTCTACGCTTTTTTGGTGTGGATTTGGGATTTGTTCACCAACTATCGTAAAAGATATGTGAAAATTTTGGCCAGTCTAGATGAAACCTCTTATGATGTCATATGTTTGTAGAGGCCGTGGTCCACATTTTTCAAAATTGAATACAATGCTTACTTCTCGAGATTACTTGAATAAGGTAACTACATTTATTCGCGTTTATTTTTATGTTATCTTTACTGAATTTTTCCCGTTAAACTGGTTTAATCTTTATTGGATTTCTTTTTGTTTTCATCTGTGTTTTGTATTTCAATAGAAAGGTAAAGGTGTGGTTGACCAACTTACGCTTACCGAAAGTGATTATGAAGTGAAGATGAAATCACTTCTTTAGAGGATCGTGTTAAGGTACGTATTATGTCTTCCTTTTTTTCCAAGAACCGGTACCCATTACCAATAAGGTTACGATCAAGAACCGGTACCCATTACCAAGAATTGATGATCTTTTTGACCAACTTCAAGAAGCCAGTTATTTTTCCAAGGTTGACCTTCGTTCGGGATATCATCAGCTGGAAATAAATCTTGATGATATACCCAAAACAGCCTTTAGGACTCGATATGGCCATTATGAGTTCTTGGTCATGTCTTTCAGGTTAACCAATGCCCCAACAGATTTTATGGATCTCATGAACAGAGTCTTTAAACCATTCTTAGATTTGTTCGTGATTGTATTCATCGATGATATTCTAATTTATAGTAAGAGTGTTGAAGAACATGAAGAGCATCTAAGGGTAGTGCTTCAAATCTTAAGACAGTAGAAACTTTATGCTAAATTTTCAAAGTGTAAAAAATTTGGTTGGAAAATGTGGCTTTCTTGGGCCATGTTGTGTCAAGGGATAGAGTCATGGTAGACCCCCAAAAGATAGAAACAATGAAGAGCTGGCCAAGACCTACCACTCCGACAGAAATTAGGAGTTTCTTGGGTTTGGCTGGGTATTATAGAAGATTTGTAGCAGGTTTCTCTAGTCTCGCTGCTCCCTTGGCCCAATTGACTCAGAAATCGATTAAGTACCAGTGGTCAGAGGCGTGCGAGGCAAGTTTTCAGAAGTTGAAGAAGTAATTGACTATTACGTCAGTCCTAACCTTACCATTGGGACAATAAGGGTTCACATTCTATTGTGATGCCTCTAAAGTTGGGTTAGGATGTGTCTTGATGCAGTTTGGAAAATTATTGCGTATGCATCTCGACAATTGAAGATGCATGAAAAGAATTATCTAACTCATGACTTGGAATTGGCCGCTGTAGTGTTCGCCTTACGAATATGGAGACATTATTTTTATGGGGTGCATGTAGATATATTTAGAGATCACAAGAGTTTACAGTACATAACCACGCAAAAGGATTTGAATCTCCGACAAAGGAGATGGCTAGAGTTGCTTAAGGATTATGACCTTAGCATTCTCTACCATCCTGGAAAAGCTAACGTGGTGGCTGACGCACTCAGTATGAGATCAATGGGCAGCTTGGCCCACTTGACAATACAAAAGAGAGATATTGTTCGTAATGTACAAAAATTGGAAAACTTCGGGGTAGTTTAACTGACCCCGATGTTTTCCAAGAATGGGAGAAAGTGTTTTTAAAAGTCTCTCTAATGAAGGGGGTGATGCGATTTGGAAAGAAAGGGAAGTTGAGACCAAAGTTTATTGGACCATATGAGATCTTACTAAGAGTGGGGAATGTGGCTTACGAAGTAGCATTTCCACAAGAATTAGAAGTGGTGCATCCGGTATTTCATGTGTCAATGTTACGAAAATACTTGAACGATCCAAGTCACGTCATCCGACCCCAAGAGATAGTCTTGAACGAAGAGCTTCAATATGAAGAAATTCGGTGGAAATACCGGATAGACAGATTAAGCGCCTTAGGAATAAAGATATTTCTTCCGTAAAAGTCCTATGGAACAATCACTCCACAGAAGAAGAAACCTGAGAAGCCGAAGACGCGATGAAAGTCAAATATCCATTTCTGTTTGAGTAAGGTAATAAGATGTGTTAAGTTGTGTTTCATGTGTGTGCAGTTTGCTTGTCTATGTGCATGTGTTACGACCTTATTCACATTCGAGGACGAATGTTGCTTAAAGAGGGGGAGAATGTAAAGTCTCGGATGTTTAATATATATATATATATATATATATTTAAAAAATACTCTCCTATTTGAAATAGAAGAGCTGTATCTAACTTAGACTTCTACTAAACCTGAATATCCCTCTAGGTTTTCCTTACTTAGGGGTTTTGTAAGACTCAAACTCTCACTCACCAAAAACTTCACCAAAAATAAAAACTTCACCAAAATGGCAAATTCTTAGTAAAATCCTTTGGTTTTGAGTTAAAATGCATGTTAAAACATAATACGTATGTTGGAAGAGAAATCATGAAAAAAAAGATGTAGTATAACTTGTGATGAATTATTGATATAGTATTATCTTGTAACAAGTTTGAGTCATGGTTATTGCAGATTCGCTGAGTTATCCTTGTTAGAATGGGATGAAATTTTCCAGGTTTCTATATCTCTCTTTCACGGTCATATTGAGTCCAAACGAGGCCGAAACCAATATACGGTTTGAGAGTTATCGGTGTTTAAAGTTTTTGCCTCAGATCGATTGAAATCGAAAGGGCATAATGTATAACGAAAAAAAATTGTACAATCCAGTAACGAATCTAAAAGTTGTTGATAAACAAAGGTTCTAGTTTTCTCTATTCTTGACAGTTTGAGACCTTACGGAGATCGATCCGACTTACGGATAAAGAGTTATGACTGTTTTAAGATTGTGTCTTACTTTACAAAAAAATTTGACGAGGCAGTTTTCATAGGGTTATTTCTTTCATGAATTTGTATTAGTTAAACTAAGTATTTTCAATAGAAATTGTATATAGTGGTAGGTCATCGTGTTGCTTTCGATTCAGCACAAGAAACGCCTTATTTGGGGTTACGATTTTATAGTTATAACCCTAGCAAGTGAGAAATAAAAATGAGTTGAAAGAAAGAAAATATTAATTCAATCTTCTGAAAATATGACCAAGTATGGAAGTCTATTATTGTGATATGCATGACTTCATGATCTTATGTTCCCATCATTGTCATGTATGATGTGATTTTTATTGACATTGAAAGCTTCTTTCCAGTAAAGATTCTCTAAGGTGAGCTTGGGAGGACTAGAAGTATAACTTCCCTTCCGGGTAAAGATTCCCTAAGGTGAGCCGGGGAGGAGATTATGCATGTTGTGATTATTGTAGACTTGAAGGCTTCTTTCTAGTAAAGATTCCCTAGGGTGAGTTGGGAGGATCAAAAGTATAGCTTCCCTTCCCGGTAAAGATTCCTACGGGTGAGTCGGGAGGGCCAAGAGTGGTTTTTCTCCCAAGTAAAGATTCTCGAAGGTTTCTGGGGGAGGAGATTTTATGGGTGAATAATTATTATTGGCTTGTACATTTAAGGTAGTGTTAGATGGTTTCATAATGTGCTTATTGTGTTTATAGTATGATTGTATTTAGAACACTGCGAGGTTGCTTTGAATTGTAAGGCAAGATTCTCACTCAGCCCCGGATGATAAGGCTGACTCTTTTTATCTAACATGTTTTAGAAAAGCATGACAAAGGAAAGCTCCGCAACAGGGCTAGCGATCATCCTGCAACCTCACTGTTCCACCAATCCATTGCTTCGAATTTGGTGAATGTCATCCTTGAATGAGTCTGTCTGAGGAATTAAATTTTGTTATCTCGGAGAATGCCCCACACGAGATTGTTTTCTTTTAGTTTTGAATTTCTCATTCTATATCTGAAACTTCCATTGAGTCTAGTTAGAAATTGTGGTTGCACGAGTATGGGCTCGCGCGTTCATTAAAGAAATACAAAGATAGAGCTAACATGATTATATTATTTCCGCACTTAGATATATGCTTAATTCAGAAAGAAAAGACTTGTAATGGTTCGCCTGGGAAGGGATAGTTTCCCAGGTACCATCACACCCTAAGGGAAGACTTGAGATAAGTCGGAGCGTGACAAAAAGAAAAGAGTAATCCATTGTTTCCGGATCTTGTTGAAACTACCAGTGGTGTAGACGTTAGTGGATTGAATTTGCACAAGGTGAATCTCCTGTTGGAGAACGTACAAGAGAAGAACATAATTAATTGTTATCGGATGCTGTTTAATCAAACTCTGATACAGATGTTAGTGAAATGCAAGTTGAATCTCTTGTTGGAGATGTCAGGAGAGAAGAGCATGATGAATTAATTAACGTGGCTGCTGAGACGAAACAAGTATCTCAACAAGCTGTCTTTTCTGCGAATGGTGAAAATCATATTGATGAGGAAGTTATTGTTGTCTATAGTGATGTTGTTGCAGAGCATCCTATTCTTGTGTGCAATCCCTTAACCGGCGAAACTATTGTGCTAGAGTCGGTTGCACGAGGTACTCCATGAAGGTCTGCTGATATTGCTGAAAGGAGTGTTAAATCCCAAATGCGCCAGACACGGTTGCACATGGTACTGTGGTTGAGTCTGATGATGTTGGTGAAGGGAACCCAATGTGGTAAGAGCAGTGAGAAAAGTGATGATGACTTTGCAGATATTATGGATATAACTTTTTCTGTTGTGGATATGCCTTGTGATATCGGGACCCCTGCTGCTACGAAGACCTATAAATGACGGAAGAGACCAGAGTTATCTAATGTTAACATATGGCCTCCAATTTCTTCATTAAAGACTATGGGTCAAAGGGCAAGGATCCCGAGTGTTGCTACTGGTATCCCTCCGTCTCAATTTATGTGATATAGTTTGACTCGACGCGGAGATTATGAAATAAAGAAAGTCTTTTGAATCTTGTAATCTAAAACAAGTCAAAGATATTTGTGTGGTTATAGATCATTTCGTTAAGGATAAAAGGTAAATGTTAAAGTTAAATTGTTGCAAATAATGAAATGTATCATTCTTTTTGGGATGGACTAAAAAGAAAAGTGCATCACATAAATTGAAATAGAAGAAATATATATTATAATAAATTTGTGTCGTTACTTTATATTTGATGGTAATATAATTTTTAAAATAGTTCAAATATAACATGCATAGTACATAAAAGGACTTAAAACACTCATTTCATTAGTGAACCTTTGATTATTGTAATTTGCCTATTGGTGTGTTACCGTTACGGTTATTTTCTTTATATATATATTTCTCATTTTAAGTAAGGTTAATAGCATTTTTAGTCTTTTAGTTATTAAATTTTTTTTATATTGATTCTCTTAATATCTAATTAAGTATATTTAATTTTTAATTATTCAAAATGTGGACTTTTTTTTTTTTTTTTGCTTGCGAATATTCACGAATTTACCATAATTATTAATCGTTCAACTACTTAATTACTCATATATTATGATAAACTTATGTTGTTACTCTATATTTTATGGTAATATAATTTTAAAAATAATCCAAATATAATATGCATAGTAGATAAGGGACTTAAAACACTCATTTCAATGAATGAAAGGTTAAATGTATTTTGGAATCAACAATGCTGATATAAAGAAGTATTTTTCTGGCGGGAAAGATGAGTTGGATGCTGATGTGTCAACCATGACATGTCGGATTTGGCGCCAGTTACCGAAAAAGATGATGTGGAGGCTGATGTGGCTATTATGACAGGTCGGAATTGGCACCAAGCTTAGGTGGAGGCTGACGTGTCACTATGCCAGGTTAGATTTGGCGCCAAATTTTCTTAGCGGGAAAGGCCCATGGGCCGGACTTCGTTAACCTTGGATTATTGTAATTCGCCAATTTGGTGTGTTACCGTTACAATTATTTTGTAGTATTTCTCTTTTTATATTGTTTGAAGCTAGATATACTAAACAATTAAATATTGTTCAAATTTGGTGTGTTACCGTTATAGTAATTATTTTATATAAGTATTTCTCTTTTTATATTTGTTTGAAGCTAGATTTACTAAACAATTAAATATTGTGCAAATTTGGTGTGTTACCGTTATAATTCTTTTATATAAGTATTTCTCTTTTTATATTTGTTTGAAGCTAGATTTACTTGTGGAATTGGTAATAAGTGAAAGAACGGTCTATGATTTTTAATTCTTAGTTTTATATGAACTACAATTATGGACTTTTTTTTATATAAATAAAAGAACTTTCAAAATTCTTTTTATTTTTAAAGGTAATACAAATAACACTTAATTTGTGGTTGATTAAGCATGTTTTTCTAGTTCAGAAAAGTTATGAAAATGATCAATATTTTTATCTTTATGTTGAATGACCAAATAAAAAAGAATTCTAATTAAAGCCAATAAAAGATAGTCTTTTATTCGATACAATTTTTTTTTGCAATGCAGAAATTGTTACTCCTACCGTTTAAGCGACACGAGAAATGTAATTTCAACTTTTGAGATTGTTGGTATAACGTAGCAAAAATGATGTGTATTAGACACAATTGTAAAAAGAATTACTATGTAGAGAAAATCGTGTATGAACCTTGTTGTCAAAGGCATTTCGTTACAAATTAAGGGGGCAAATATGTATAAATAAAGCCAATTATTGGCTTAACGAGTCAAAATTTAATCAAAATGCAAACATGTAAATTTGGAATTACTTTAGTTATTAATTAAAAATACACATTAACTTTCACATTAAAAAAAAACAAATTAAAATGATGGGGAAGTTAAGCCATGTTAGATGAGTTGGATGATGATTTGTTATTTGACTCATCATGATCCAACTTATCTTAACCAAATTAAATTTTGGATTGGTTGAGTCATGATCAGTTTAATAACATTTTTTTGGGGTAGTGTCCCTCATACGCGCTGGTCTTTAGTTTTTTCTCCTCATTTTCGTGGTCTTTAATTTTTTCCCCTCATATCCATTTAATGAAAATATTTGGACTAAAGTACCCATGTCCTAGGTGATCCAGTGGGGGGGGGGGGAGGGGGGAGGGAGGGGTGTGCATGTTAGATCCGCGTTCTGTTCAGGCTTCCCCGTCGAATGTTGTATGTAAATCAAGTAGTACAACAAATGAGTCCTTTCCGCTCCTACAAGTTCTTTGTGATGCTACTTGTACACCAAATAATTTATCTGAAAAGACTGAACTCTTTGTTCCCTTCGCAAGTGACCTGAAATCCGGGCAGACGCTTGTTGAAGGTGCCAGTTTACTTTCGGGTGCCCATTGGAATATCTTCTTACTCCCTTCTTTGAGGAACGTTGTTTTCTCAGATTGAAGTGCAACTTGCAAAAGAAAATGAAGCAGAGTGTGCAACATATCATGCATCAATTATTGCACAACTAGTAGATGAAATTAGACGTGGACTTATTGATTTGAACACACCTAGTTTCAATGAAGTTCTTTCGTCTCAAAATGTAGTATGTTTATTACATTGTATTTACTTTCCTTCTATTTTTTGTTTTGATAAAGTTGTTTACTTTTATAAGAATTCTTTTTTATGCAGGAAGTTGATAATCAGGCTCTGCATTCTCAGCAGATACAACAACAACAACAACATACCCGTGAGATCCGACAACTTTATGCATTCTCAACAGATAGGTGATGTAAACCTGCCAATTGTGGAGACAACATCTATTGATATCCTTGTTTTGGATGAGTTTTCTTGTAAACATCATAGATGTGACGATGAAAGGAAAGATGATGATGATCTACCTCGTTGGAATTTGATCACACCAGAAGATAGTGTGGTTGAAAAACACACAGTTTATGGGGACTGAGAAATATTGTAGTGCAGAAGATGTAGGGAACTAAAATATATTTTTGAGAAGTTTTTTTTTTTTTTTTTAATTTTTTGTTTGATGAACAATAAAGTACTGTACATTTTTATATTTTATGAATTTATAATAGTGTTTTTGTTATGTTATATTTATTATATTTATTCAAATGAATTGTTTTTATTTTTAATGTAATTATTATGTCATTAAGTTTCCCTCTTTTTTGGTGTGATGTATTGCTTTTAAACAACAAATTACTTCTTCCTGCATAAACACTTCTCATTTTTTCAAACTGAACTTCTTCCTTTCCCTGGCATAATTTTGCCTCCCCCGACATAATTAGTACATTACTCATAATTTTGGTGTTGTCTTATCTAAATGATTTTTTGCCTCATCCGACATAAATTCTATTTTTTGTCAATGTTTGTGTAAGAATTTTGTCCTTGTCAAGTAATTACTAAAACTTTCAAGGAGAAATTTTATTTTGAAAGTCTTATAATTAATTAATGTCCAATCTATTTTATTTATGAATTAATGGAAGTTAGACACTTGAAATAATTTATCCTTTAAAAGTGATTTTTTTTTATTTTTGTTGTATAAACTTGCCTCTCCCGCCATAATTAGTACGTTACTTATAGTTTTGTGTTCTCTTTACAAAAATTAAAGTCTGTCTCATCCAGCATAATTTTTATTTCAATATTTTTTATATGAAATTTATCCTCGTAAGGTCATTACTTATCCTTTCAAGCACCTTTTTTTTTTATTTACTTAGATATATTAAGGTCATTAATTAATTGAAACACTTACAATTAATTAATATTCAATATCTCTCCCTATTTTTATTTTTATTTGTATTTTTTATGAATTAATGAAAATTATGCCCCTTTCGGCATAATCTCATATTTTGTTATGAAAAATAATGCCCGCTTCGGCATAATATTCACTTTTCATTTCATCAATTTTAAAAACTCAAACGACGCGGGTATTCTCTGTGACGGTTTTTAACTTTCAAATTCGAATATGTAACTGAAATTCAATCAGTTGTGAGTTTCTTCTGCTGCTTCTTTTTTATATGTAATTATGATTAGTTTTTTATTTTCATGTATGTTGGTTATATATTTTAAAATTAATATAGGGGTTTTCTGATCAAATATTGTTTGTATATCTTTTGAGGCTTTTCATAATGCATGTGTTCTAATTCTACTGGGTTTTTAATTTGTATGTGTTGATTTTTTATTCAGTTGGGTTTTCAATTTTTAATTTTAGGTTTTGTTTGTTTTTTATTTTTTGATTTTCAGTGTGTTAAATCATGAGTGACGTTGAATCAATTTTGATTTTCAGTGTGTTAAATCATGAATGACATTGAATCAATTCCTGAATATTACATCAATCCCAAGGACTGGGAACATACTAGTGTTGCTTGGAGAGGGGATGAACATTTTATAAGAACTGTTAGTAACTTTCTGACAGAAAGACAGTTGGAAGACTCGTCCTTTTGGAGAGTTCATGGAATTGACTAAATTGAACGTGTCTTGGGTTTTATTGGATGTTATACTGTTGTCAAAAGTTAACAATAGGGATACCAATGTTGTGTGTTTTAATCTGCAAGGGACTATAGTGAAATTCACCTAAGAAGCCTTTAAAAGAGTTAATGGGTTATCAATTACTAATCCTCCCTGTTTATTTCATGAAAAATTAAAGACAATCAATGGGAGTTCTCTTATGAAGAAATATTTTTGTAGTGTGGATGGTAAATCAAATTTAAAATTTAGTGAGTTAATAAAGTTCATGAATAAGGATGACATTGGAGTAGAACTTGAAAAAGAAGACAAAGACCTTGATGCGGTTATGTTGGCCGAGGTATATATTTTAAGTCGTGTATTACTTGACGGTAGGGATGATAAGTCAATCAAGTGGCAGTATCTCACTTACGTTGAGGATATTGAGTTGTTTCAGCAATATTATTGGGGACATATCTGTTACGAAGAGCTTTTGAAGTCACTCAAAAGTAAGTTCATGCAAGATTCACTTAGGCCAAGGAAACAAATTGCTCTTGTTGGTTTCGTCTACGCTTTTTTGGTGTGGATTTAGGATTTGTTCACCGCTCTTATGATGTCATATGTTTGTAGAGGTCATGGTCCATATTTTTCAAAATTGAATACAATGCTTACTTCTCGAGATTACTTGAATAAGGTAACTACATTTATTCGCCTTTATTTTTATGTTATATTTACTGAATTTTTCCCGTTAAACTGATTTTATCTTTATTGGATTTCTTTTTGTTTTTCTCTGTGTTTTGTATTTCAATAGAAAGGAAATGGTGTGGTTGACCAACTTACGCTTACCGAAAGTGATGATGAAAGTGTAGATGAAATCACTTCTTTAGAGGATCGTGTTAAGGTACGTATTATGTCTTCCTTTTTTTTCATGTTTGTGTGTGAAGTTTCACATGTTTTTCTGTTCATATTTTTGTGTTATTTTTTATGTTTTTTAGCATTTCCGGATTTTGCATATATTACATTTTCAGATTTTTTTTTGTAAAATTTGTTTTTATGTCTCTATCAAAACAGATTTTGTCCCATCCGGCAAAATTATCGAGCAGTTTGAGATATTTATTTAACTTTTGACTCTGAAATTTTGCCTTTATCGGCATAATTGTTTTATACTTGTAGAATTCTATTTATTATCTTGTAAGCTCCTTTGTGTTTGTTACAATCTTTTTTATAACAATTTTGTAATTTGTAGTTTTGTTTTTTTATACAGTCTTTGGAGAAAAGTTGTCATGTGAAATTGGCCAAGATTTTGAAAAATCAGAAGTTTGAGAAGAAACGAATGAATAAACTGATTGAAGCTCTTGAAAAAGCAAGGTTAAATTTTCAATTCGAAAGTGCTGCTGGTGATAATGATGGTACTGAAGACACTGATTTTGTTGATTTGTCTACTCCCACTGAAGAATGTAGAAAGAAGAAGACAAGATCTAATACCCGGCGCCCTATTGTTCGAAAGGGTAATAAAAGAGTTGATTCTCGTAAGAAGGTCATTGGACCATCTGTTGGGTCACAAAGAAGATCTTGCGGTCGCAATCTGTTAATAAGACCTCTGATATTGAACGATCACTTGACCCAATTGGTGGTGTTCAAAATCCTTTTGATTTTATGGATAGTCCTCCAAATGATTTTGGAGGTGAAGATTTTGATGGAATTGATTTTGGATGCAACGCGACTGAATTTGTGTTGGATGATGTTGCAGGGGCTTCTACTGAACAAGTTGATGATGAAGTAGTTTTGTCTCCTGCTAATATCGTTGAGGATCGTGTTGATGACTGCACAACTAAAGTTGGTTTGGATGATGTTGGAGGGGTTTCTACTGAACAAGTTGTCGTCGAAGGGGATTTATTTTCTGGTAATTCTGCTGAAGATCATCCTGATGGCGGCGCGAGTGAAGTTATTTTGGATGATTTTAGAGGGGCTTTTACTGAACAAGTTGCCGAAGAAGGAGGTTTGTATTCTGGCAATGTTGTTGAACCTGTTGCGAATAGGGGAAAATGATTGCATTTCCGTTTCAAATTTGGTGTTGTAAATCAGTATAGGGTAGAGTTTGAAAATGGAGCATGCTCTCCTAAAAGTACTGTGGCTACTGGTAAAGACCAAGAATCTGAGCAAGCTGAATCTTTTGTTGAAGAAGAAAGAAAAGAGTGATCCGTCATTTCCGGATCTTGTTGAAACTACAAGTGGTGTAGACGTTAGTGGATTGAATTTACACAGGGTGAATCTCCTATTGGAGAACGTACAAGAGAAGAGCATGATTCATTGTTGTCGGATGCTCTTTAATCAAACTCTGATACAGATGTTAGTGAAATGCAAGTTGAATCTCTTGTTGGAGATGTCATGAGAGAAGAGCATGATGAATCAATTAACGTGGCTGTTGAGACGGAACAAGTATCTCAACAAGCTGCCTTTTCTGTAGATTGTGAAGATCCTATTGATGAGCAAGTCATTGTTGTCTATAGTGATGTTGTTGCAGGGCATCCTATTCTTGTGTGTAATCCCTTAACCGGTGAAATTGTTGTGCCAGAGTCGGTTGCACGAGGTACTCCCTGAAAGTCTGCTGATATTACTGAAGGGAGTGTTAAATCCAAAATGCGCCAGACACAGTTGCACAGGGTACTCCGGTTGAGTCTGATGATGTTGGTGAAGGGAGTGCTCAATCCCAAGGTGGTAAGAGCTAGGGGTGAGCGGGTCCGGATACCCTAACATTTTTGAACTACCCGGACCCTACCCGATAAAAGATCGGTTCCTAAATTTACTATCCGGAACCTACCCGTAGCAATCATTACCCGGAACCTACCCGGACCCGCAGGTCCGGTAGGTTCCCGGGTACCCTGTAAATAAAAAACACAAATTAAACAATAATTTTTAAGCCTATGAGAATAAAAAAGAGTTCAAAAATAATTTCATCAAGTAGTTTTTTAGCCTGCAATCGGAGTTTTTAGTACCCTTATAAGAAGTTTTAGAAAACTTATTCATTGTAGAAAAGTTAATTCTGTAACCAAAACCTAAAATTGCAAACCAAATTTGGCACTCAATTAATTGAACGTGTTGATTTCAAAATAAATTTGAAAATATCTGAATTAAACTTATTTTCGTGTTCATAAGCTATTCGATACAAAAGAAAAGTTGTTCATGAGTATCGCCTGAAATAGAACAGAAGCATATGATATTAAAAAGAAATTGAAGAGTTAGATATGAACCCATATGCATTTTAGGAATGACGTGAACACAACTAAGGGAGAGAAAGAGGCAAAGGTGAAGCTTCAATGACGACAACGATGAAAGTACCTGAGAGAAAGCTTCAACAACGACGACGATGAAGCTCGGTGGTGTAGCTAAAACGCCATTGTTATTGAGAGAGTTTTGAGTGTTTTCTCTTATGGCACAAAGAGCATTCTAGAATAAAGGATTGAAAAAGCTAAAATATTTACGTCTTGGGGTGGGGAAAATCAATGTGCAGGCGTGCAACAAACAATTTTGGAGAAAGTTAAAAGTGGTCCAAATGTTTCTAAAAAAAGTAAAAATATTTAATATTTTATAGGTTCCGGGTATCGGTTCCGGGTCCGGGTACCCTGTCTCTATTTGCCGGAACCGGAACCGGAATCGGACCCGACATTGATCGGTTCCTAATTTTACTACCCGGACCCTACCCGTTATTATAATATATCTACCCGGAACCTACCCGTTAGTGTCGGTTCCGGTCGGGTATCTGGGTACCCTGTACCCGTGCTCACCCCTAGTAAGAGCAGTGAGAAAAGTGATGATGACTTTGCAGATATTATGGATATATCTTTTTCTGCTGTGGATATGACTTGTGATATCGGGACCTCTGTTGTTATGAAGACCTATAAACAACGGAAGAGGACAGGGTTATCTAATGTTAACATACAACCTCTAATTTCTTCATTAAAGAGTAGGGGTCAAAGGGCAGGGATCCCGAGTGTTGCTGCTAGTACCGCTCCACCTGATTGGATGTTGTATTATGAGAATAATAATCTTGGTATTGGTGTTCGCAAGCTGAAAAATGATTGGAATGACTATTACTGATGAATTTTCCCTTTCCATTATGAAAAAAATGAATACACTGTGAGTTTTTGAGAAGTTCATCAATCCAAAAGATCTTCCACTTGAATTGTCTAAACCTGTTGAGTAAGTTTTATTTTTATGTATTATATATACCCCCCAAATCAATATCATAATCTTGCCTCCTCAAGCATAATTAAGGCATTACTATATATTTGTGTTTCTCTTTGTAAACTTAAATTATTCCTTTCCGGCATAATCTGTTTCATACTATGTTGGTTACTGAAGTTTGTGGCTCTTTTTGTTTTGTTTTGTTGACATTGACATTCATTTCATATTTTATTTGTTAATAGTGATAAGTGAAACAGTGTCTACCCTGAAGATATCAATAATCTTGATCACAGTAATCAGTTGGGCTTGTTTGAAGTCAAGAAAATGATGTTTTTTCGGGAACTTATGTTTCAAAATATGCCCTTGATGATGAGGTTTGTAATGTTTTTTTTTGTGTGTTATTTTAATGTATAAAGTTTATGTCTTTGGTATATTTTTGTCCTTTCCGGCATAATCTGTATAGTACTATAGGTGTGTGGTTTCTCTTGTGAAACTGAAATTATGCCCATTAGGCATAATTTATTAGTCGTTGCTTCATTTTTTTCTGTGTTCCCTGATCTATTTTCTCTACTTTTATTTTTGTTCTTTGTATATGCAACATATTAATGTGGTCATGTATTATCCGAGGAAGAAGATGTTATATCATCTACTATCTGATAATTGTACTCCGTACACAATAACAAATATCACCTTTTATAATTTGTTTAAGACAACGATGATGAGATTTGATGAAGAAGGAAAAAAATTTCACTGCTATAACGATCTATCAAATTTGTTATTCTATATTATTGAAATGATATATGGGAGACAAGCAAAATGTAGTACATCGTGGGAGTATGTTGACAAAATCTTAATACCAATGCGGCCGGACTTTGATGAAAATAGGCCTATTCAACACTTTGTACTTGGAGTCTTCGATATTGATAAGCGTCACATTGATGTATATGATTCACTCAAGAATAGCAAAAAAAACAAAGAGTTGGTTAAGCATATTAAGGGTTACTGTAGTCTTATTCCCAAAATATTGGAGATTATTGATTTTGCAAAATTCAGACCAACATTTACAGATTTTAAAGATTTCCTTTCCTAAATGTCCAAAGCGGAAGTCGGGAAAATGGAAAGTTTCGCCACAGCAGACCCGATTCTGCGGTGGCGAGGTATAAGGTGTCAAGTGACATCCGCTACGATGAAGGCTTTTCCGTCGCAGCAGGTCCGCTCTAGCGAAGTCAATTTTAACCGGGAGGACCACTGTTTAGGTGTCCTATATATAAATCTAAGTCATATTTTCTTTCCCAAAATAGTGTGTTCTCGAAACCAACACCGCTCTAGGGTCATTTTAGAGCCCTAGAAGCATTTCCCACCTTGAGGTAATAGATTTTTTCTCTTTTTGGTTCACGTTTATGATTCTAAGCTTATTAATGGTGGTTTAACTTATTGTTTGAATTGGGAAAGATGAGTTTTGCACATTGTGAGTTTAAGAGAGTTCTATGGTTGACTTTAATGGGAATTTATGGATTGAATGATGTTAATATCATGAGTTAGGAGTGGATTATGTTAGATTATCATATTATAAGTCTTAATTTGGTGATAGAAGCATGTTTTCAATTAGAAAATTTTTTTAGAGTTTCAAATTGGGGCTTTTTGATTATTGTCCAATTGAGGGTTCAAATGTGAATAGATTTTTAATTAATTTAAGAATATGATTGTCTAGTATGCAATCTTGGGTTTTGTGTGTTAAAATTCGAGTCTTGGTGGCGTGGGCCCGGTATGGGTATTTAAAGTATTACTTTTGTTGTGTTAAGTTTATTATTAACTATGTAATACGCGTGAATAGACTTCGATCGTCGTGAGGCAAGAAGGAAGTGCAAGGCTGTATTCGAGACTTGATTTGGTAACGCTCCCGCTCGGCTTTGAGGTAGGCTACAGTTTAGCTTTTTGAGACTCCAATAGAAGTGCATAATTAGTTATAAATATTGAGAGGTATTGGGCGTATTTGTGGATCCCACTCAACCGGTTGTGATGAATTGTTGAGTGAGTACATGTGTTGAACTATGATGATAGGGTTTGGAGAACCAGCCTTGTGTTGGTTCCTACTGCTGTTTATTTGAGCTCGTTGCCATATGTGAGCTTGTCGCCATGTTTGCTATTATTTGGTTACTCATCACACTTGCTTTCGATTGATATCATGATTTGATTGGATTTGCTTATGTGTTGTTGAATTTTTGAAAGCATGTGTATATCATCTTTATACTTGATTGCATCTCATTATATCATGATATATTGCCTTGTATTAACATTGCATTCATACACTCATGGTCCTATGATTTAATGTGAGAGTAGTATGGATATGATGTGGTCCAACAGACCGAAAATGTAAGAGTAATATGAGATTATTTCACTTGCAATGATATTGATATGAGGGGAACGGAGTTGCATGCCTGCAACATGATTGAGACTCGAAAATGAGTCACGGGCTCTAGTCAGATTCGTGTGTGAAATTTCGGTTGCCTATGAGCGGTATATAGACTTCGCCTATCCCCCATGGGTGTACGATCATAATTAAATCTTGACGTACCGTGTACCAGGTTGAGAAAGGTACTTTGCATATGCATTGCATTCATATCATACATTTTATGAAATATTAATGATAAACTGTGATTGAGACTTGCTATTGAGTGATCATGAACATCTTGTTTGGATTTGGGACTTGAAAGGATTATTCATGCCACATGATATTTGATATGTTGTTGAACTCTATGAAACATCTTGGTGATTATGTGATATACTTGGTCATTGATATGCTAGAGTAGAATTATTTGGTATCAACTTGGTATTTATCTCTGATTATGTATCTTTCGTCATTGTCAGCTTATGATGTTTACGAGGATACGTTGTGTACTCATGCTACACTTGTTGCATTCTTTTTTGATACAGATTTGGTACCTTTCACCTTCGCAGCATTGTGTGGCTGAGAGTTCGAGTTGGTGATCCCAGGCATTCAGGGTGAGGATGATATCTCTAGCATACCCTTTGATACTCTTCTTTATTATTGTTTTTTGTTCCTACTTGAGAGACACCTTTCAGACTATGTATTTCAGTTTTGGCTTACGTGTCCATTTTCAAACTTGATTCGTATTTGTTAGTGCTCTTATATCACATACTAGATCTGTTGGAGGTGTTTGCTAGTGCATCAGACTTATGGTTTATTTATGTATTTATATTATGAGATCGTGTTTATGGTATTCGTATTTCTTCCGATTATATATATATATATCATGTCTTGAGAATGATTTGGATATGGTTCGCCTATGTGGTGGGATTATGTAGGTGTCACCATGATTCTTGAAAAGGGGTCGTGATAAAGTTGGTATCAGAGCCCTAGATTAAACAGTCTTAAATACAAGAGCAATGTCTAGTAGAGTCTCGCGGATCGGTGAGGAGACGTTCGTACTTATCTTCGGGAGGCTATGGACATATAGAAAATTTTACTTTCTTCATTCCTTTCGTGCTAAGTTGAATCAAATTTGTCACGATACAAAATCACTTAGTCGTGCGGGCACCTACCTTATCCCACCTCGGTAGGCGAACCCATCCCTTATAGATTCATCCAACAACATAATGAATAATAAAAGCAGTAGAAATCTAAAACATAGATAAATGACAATGCCCAAGGAATCTGGTCTGAATAGTACAAGAGCTTCTAAGTATATAATTGAAATAAAAATTACAAAGACAACCTAAATACAACTTCTATTTAGAATGAAAATTAAACAGAAATGTCTAGATGAACTCCACGAGATCCTTGAAGGCTAATCGAACCTCGCTCATGTATCTTCAACAACTCTACACCCCAGAAAGGGTGTAGAAAGAGTAGTATCAGTATAAACACTATGTACTTGTAGATATCATAGGCCGACAACAGTTAGCTAACATATGCATAAGAAAGAAACTGAAAGATAGACATGCTCACAATCAAGTACAAGTAATATCACGGTCCAAGAATAACCACTCAAGTACAACAATATCAATAGCCGAATCATAGCCTATGGTGAAGCACTTATACCCAAGTATGCCAAGTTCCCATAATTCCTCATAATAATCACAAGACAAGTATAACCAACAAATCCGATCCATAGATGTAAAATGGGATGATGATAATGAATGCATATACAATGCAATGCACTGGCCAAATGTAATCTCCGTACACACATGCTCCAAGCAGAATATCTTTACATCTTTGCAGTCATGACCCATGGGGGACCTACGAAGTCCATGTAATACTCTCACGATCCCGGCAAAGACCTCAGAAATCGGACACTCTCACAATCTTGACAAAGACCTTGGGCATCAAACACTCTCACGATCCGAGCAGAATATCTCTACATCCCGACAGTTATGACCCATGGGGGACCTACGAAGTCCATGTAACACTCTCACCATCCCGGCAAAGACCTCGGAAATCGGACACTCTCACAATCTCGACAAAGACCTTGGGCATCGAACACTCTCACGATCCCGGAAAGGACCTCGGGTATCGGAAACTCATTTTTTTACGCTCTCCGATAAAGGCATCGGAGGCTATACTCTCTCACTTATCATCATTTCCAATCATAATTCATAATAAATCATCACATGAAATAAGAAAGTATGCAATGCATGACATCAATTACACTTGTCATAGAGTACACTTCACAATTTCAAGTTATTTTCATCATCCTTCCATTTCTGACGATTAGTGAGATATAAAGAGAGAGATGAATGAAAATACAAATGACAATAGCAAGTGAATAATATCAATCCTAGTCATGCCACACATAGACACATATCACAATATCAATATCAAATCCAATCCCTTCCTCTATCCATAGTAATATCAAGATAAGTGAGAAACAACAATATCACAATCACGATATGGCTCTAAGTGCAAATCTAATATAAAACACTAGGCAACAAGCCAATAATCACAAGAGGTAACAAGCCCACAAATTAGTCAGCAATACTAAACCTAAGTAATCCATCCCAACTCCGTACCCGAAGGCATACATGCTTTCTCTGATAGTAACTAACTATACATACGCTTTGCTAACCGAAGTCTAACCAAAAGGTAAGCCGTAACCTACCTGGAAGGTCGAACAAGCACCGTGAACTATCTAACTCTAGATTTCTCCTCCCAAAACATCTCAGAATAAGCACAATCTAACAATTATGAATTTTATATTAAAACAAGAACCCATAAAAGTCTTAGAAGAGTTTCGGATTGAAAAGTTAGTTCGAAAACTCATTTCCCACCTTGAAGGGCAAAATAGTTATTTTGTAGAAAAATTGGGTTCAAGAATGTGAAAACATTCTTCTAGGAAGTCATACGAATTCAATGATACCCATATTGACATACTTTAAATTTGAACCCAAAAAGTCATCCAAAAAGTGATTCCGAGCCTAAAAGGACAAAATAGTAAATTTCAGTGCAAAATCAGTTTACCTATTACTTGTGGAGTTTACATACCAAAAATGAATGAAATCCATCCACGAATTCATGTTTAATCAAAGAAACACCAATTTTAAGCCTAGGGTTTCAAAAACCTCCATTTTAATCCATTTGAAAATTTATTTGGACAAAGAAATTGAAGTTAGAAACACTTACCCAAGTCCAAAACTATGAAATCCCTTCATAATCATTCATAAATTAAGTGAAAATGATTGTTATCAACCTAGGGTTTACTATAATTAAAAACCCTTATTTCCCAAATCCCAAACATGGAAGGAATCTGAAAATCAAAAGATGGAAACATAAAATAATACCAAGATGAAGTTTAGGAAATTACCCCGATGAAATTTTTTGAATGTAAGACTTGAAATCACAAAAAGCCGAGCTCTAGAACTCCAAATATTCAAAAATGAAATGTTCCCATCATTTTTCGGAATTTAAACACTGTCCAGGTGAAACCTTTTTCCCGAACGTGAATGGTCACTCGCGAACGTAAAGCCCCTAGCGACCCAGCCCATTGGGCCTCTCTTCGCGAACGCGACCCCGTCACTTCCCCTGCTTCTACTCGAACGCGAAGAAGGAAACTAGAAACTCTAAACCAGAAAAATCTAGTTTTTCACTAATTCATCCCGAAATCCCGAGACTCATCCGGAACCTCCCGGATACAAACCAAATATGCAAATTCATATAAAATCACGCTACGAACTCACCCATACCCTCGAAATTCCCAAATGAGATCCCGTTGATCAAGTCAACCCCCAATGGCCAGTAACATGAAAACCAATCCAAAAGACAAAAATTCCCTCAAGTCCTCGGAAACCATACCGACCACGCTCCCAGGAGTGAAATCACCTTCTGGACCTAATAGAATCATCAGAATTTTGATCCGGACACAAAAACATAAAAGTCAACTATAAGTCAAATAGTTTCCAACCAAAATAAATTTAGGGACTTCTAATCCTCAATTACAACCTAAAACACAAATAAGAGGTTATCGGAGGGAAATTTTAGAAAAAGTAAGAGAAAAACCAGTAATGACGAAATGGGTCATTACAAATTTGGTATCTGACTTTTATATTTATTCTCTCACATATGGTAAGGACTCGTGCCGATATGGTGAGAGACGAGGCACAGGCTTTGGCATTGGCCTTGCGTGGATGTGGAAGATTATGTTCTCGAGGCTGGGGTAGATCCAGAGAAGCAACACCAATTTGGGGTGGAGCACAGAGAGTCGGTCAGGCTCATGCTAGATCTATTTCCCTTGAGCCGGTTATTGAGCCTCAGGATGATGTGATAGAGGAGGAGGTGGGACCAACCCAAGATCAACTTGGATTTATTTCTACACCAATCCTTCAAGATACGCTGGTCCAGTTGTTGAGTATTCTAGATGGTTTAGCTCAAACATGTGTACATTCTACTACTCCGGGTGGTTCTTAGACCCATACAAGAGGGGGTAAGACTTAGACCCTCGAGTTTCATATGCTTGGTATTCAGCCTGCAGCGATGTCAACGCTACGTATAGATGAGGTTCATGCTACAGTGTTCGATCTCCAGCTTATTGGTGGAACAACTATGACCCGCGATAAGCGGAAGATTTGGGAGCACTTTTCGAACATGAAACCTTAAGAGTTCTTTAGTTAGCCTGAGGAGGACACATATGAGTTTATAGTGAGCAACCATAAGTGGTTTCATACTATGGGTATTGTCAAGACTCATAGAGTAAGTTTTGTGGCCCTTCAGCTTAGAGGTGACACAAAATAGTGGTGGAGGGCGTATGTTGATTGTTTTCCCACAAGGACGCATCCGTTATCTTGGGTTCGGTTATAGAGAATTTTTCTTGAGAAGTACTTAATTTGAGCTTATATTTGAGCAAGCGAGATGAGTTTCAGAGGATTGATCAGGGCCATTCTTTAGTGGCACAATATGAGATTCACTTTCATGCCTTATCGCGCTATGCATCGTCGTTGCTTCCTACTGAGGTGGAGCAATTGGGATATTTTGTTAAAGGGTTGACTATTCCACTCCAATTGGCTACACTGCACTTGGTGGCTTCTAGGCCCTCTTTTGAGACAATTGCTGAGCATGCTAGGTTGGTGGAGAATAAGGGCAAGTTGCCCAAGTATGAGCCCGACAAGAGGTCTAGGCGCTATGGATAGTTCAGTAGTTCTACTTCTCATGGTCATGGTTATCAGGGGAGATATCATTAGTCGTAGTCTAGTCGACCGGTTTAAGCAGCTCTTTAGATTACCGATGGACATAGTGGGGTCCAGTCATCAAAGGGTTCTCAATCTCGGTATTCAGACCATGATAACTTATTTTCTTCTATCTCTATTCAGCAACCCTCAACATCTAGAGCTTGTATACTTGGAGAGAGGTTGGGCACTTTAGGAGATATTGCCCCAGGCAGTTTTCGAGTGGCTCTCGTACACCTAATACCCTAGCACAGACGTCTAGATGTGGTATTCAGACTAGCTGGGGAGGATCTCAGTCGAGCTGTGGTGGCCATCAGCCTGGTCATAGTAGATTCCAGTCGGGGAGAGGTAGAGCTCATTCAGGCGGATGTGTCCAGTAGGATACACAATCCAAGGCAGGATATACTCATTGCTATGTATTCCTTGATAGGGTAGAGGTTGATGCATCAAACGCAGTCATTACAGGTATTATCTCAGTCGATTATCGAGCTACTACTATGTTATTTGATCCAGGGTCTACTTTCTCTTATGTGTTTACCTATTTTTCTGCTAAATTGGAGATATGGTGTGATATGCTTAATATTCCTATTTATGTGTCTACACCTATAGGTGATTCTATGATTGTTGATAGAGTATATTGCATGTGTGTAGTTATTTTCATGGGTTACACCACTTGGGTAGATCTGGTTATCTTAGATATGTTAGATTTCGATGTCATATTGGGGATGGATTGACTATCACCATATCATGCAGATCTAGAATGGTATTCCAAGATGGTCACACTAGCTATGCCTGGTCTTCTGAGGTAAGAGCGGAGAGGCGCTCACAACCCTACTCCTAGGAAAGTTATTTCTTATATTCAGGATCGGAAGTTAGTGGACCGGGGTTGTTTGGCTTATCTTGCACATATTCGGGATACTAGTGCAGAGTCCCATTCCCTTAATTTTGTTTCGGTAGTTAGTGAGTTTACAGAGGTCTTCCCTTCAGGTTTACTCAGTATGCCACCAGATAGAGACACATTGACTTCTGTATCAATGTTAAGTTGGGTACTCGACCCATTTCTATCCCTCCGTACTATATGGCTTCAGTAGAGTTGAGGGAGTTGAAGGAGCATCTTTAGGATTTGCTGAGTAAGGGCTTTATTCGACCGAGTGTATCTCCATGAGGTGAACATGTCTTGTTCATGAAGAAGAATGATGGTGCTATGCATACGTGCATTGATTACAGATAGTTGAACAAGGTCACTATTAGAAATAAATTTCCGATTCCGCGTATTGATGACTTGTTCGACCAGCTTCAGGGTGCTTTTGTGTTTTCGAAGATTGACTTGAGGTCCGAGTATCACCAGCTGAAGATCTGAGTCGAGGATGTTCCCAAGATGGCTTTTCAGACTCGTTATGGGCATTATGAGTTTTGGTTATGTCATTCGGGCTCACTAATGCCCCCGCAACATTCATTGATTTGATGAATGTGATATTCAAGTCGTACTTGGATTCTTTTGTTATTGTGTTTATTGATGGCATCTTCGAAGAGTCGGGAAGACCATGAGCAACACCTGAGAGCGGTTCTTGGGATTTTAAAGGAGAAGAAACTATATGTTAAGTTCTCGAAGTGTGAGTTTTGGTTGATTTCTATGGCATTCTTGTGGCACGTGGTGTCCAAGTATGGAATTATGGTTGACCCTAAGAAGATAAAGGTAGTCAGGGACTGGCCTAGGCCGACTTATGTGATAGAGATCTGGAGTTTTGTGGGTCTTGCTAGCTACTATCGCCAGTTTTTCAAAGGATTCTCTTCTATTGCTTCTCACTTGATGCGTTTGACTCAGAAGGAGGTTCATTTCCAGTGGTCTGATGAGTGTGAGCAGAGCTTCCAAAAGCTTAAGACTTTATTGATCACAACCCCGATTTTATCCCTTCCAATAGATGGGAAGGACTTTACGGTATATTGCGATGCTTCCAGAATTGGATTGTGTGTTGATGTAGGAGGGTAAGGTTATTGCTTATGCATCAAGGCAGTTGAAGGTGAATGAGAAGAAATATTATATTCATGAATTGGAGTTGCTGCCGTTGTGTTTGCTTTAAAGATCTGGAGGCACTATCTTTATGTGTCCATTGTGAGGTGTATACTAATCATCGCAATCTTCAACACGTGTTTAATCTGAGAGATTTGAATTCTATGCAACATCGGTGGATGGAGTTGTTGAAAGATCATGACATGACCATTCTGTATCATCCGGGCAAGGTCAATGTGGTGGCAGATGCTTTAAGCCGAAAGACATTTAGTATTGGGAGTTTAGCTTATTTGGTTGTTTCTGAGCATCCCTTGGCATTAGAGGTCCAAACTCTAGCCAACTATTTTGTGAGGCTTGATCTTTCGAATCCGGGTAGAATTCTGGCTTGTGTGGAGGCGAGGTCATCTTATTTGGATTAGATTTGGACGCACAGTATGATGATGCGGGGTTATGCAAGATTCGGGATAAGGTGATGAGTGGAGAGGCCAAGCAGGCCATGATTGATAGTGAGGGCGTTATGAGGATCAGAGGTAGAGTGTATGTGCCTCGTGTGGTAGATTTGAATAGATTGATTATGGAGGAGGCCCACAGCTCTAGGTATTCGATTCATACAGGTGCTACTAAGATGTACCGTGATTTGAGGCAACACTACTGGTGGGGGAAGATGAAGAGAGATATTGTTGATTTTGTGTCTCGGTGTCAGAATTGCCAGCAGATTAAGTATGAGCACCAGCGTCCAGGTGGTGTGTCTCAGAGGATGCCCATTCTAGAGTGGAAGTGGGAGAGAATCACTATGGATTTTGTTGTGGGATTGCCCAAGACTTTGGGCAAGTTTGATGTTATTTGGGTCATTGCTGATAGATTGACCAAGTCCGCACATTTCATTCTAGTTCAGATGACGTATAATGCAGAGAAGGTGGCTAAGATCTATATTCGGGAGATTGTTCATCTTTATGGGGTTTCTATTTCTATCATCTAAAATCGGGGTACTCAGTTTACTTCACATTTCTGGCGGATTTTGTAAAGAGAGTTGGGTACTCGTTTGGACCTCAGTACAGCATTTCACCCTCAGACCGACGGTCAGTCCGAGCGGACTATTCAGGTATTGAAGGACATGTTACGAGCTTGTGTGATTGATTTTGGTGGTCATTGGGACCAGCACGTTCCATTGGCAGAGTTCGCCTACAACATTTATCACTCTAGTATTGATATGGCACCGTTCGAGGCATTGTATGGTAAAGATGTCGATCTCCGATTGGCTGGTTTGATGCATTTGAGGCCCGTTCATGGGGTACTGATTTGTTGAGGGAGTCCTTAGAGAGAATGAGAGTGATCCAGGACAAGCTCCTGGCAGCACATAGCAGGCGGAAGGAGTATGCGGACTGGAATGTCCGAGATTTAGAGTTCATGGTGGGTGGCAAGGTTCTTCTGAAGGTTTCACCCATGAAGGGTGTAATGAGATTCAGAAAGAGAGGGAAGTTGAGTCCGAACTATATCGGGTCATTTGAGATTTTTTAGAGAGGGGAGAGGTGGCATATGGGTTGGCTCTACCACCGGGTATTTCAGGCATTCATCCAGTCTTCCATGTGTCTATGCTGAAGAAGTATATGCCGATAGTTCGTACATTATCCTGTGGGATTCAGTATTTCTTTATCAGAATCTAGAGTTCGAGGAGGAGCCTATGGCTATTTTGGACAGGCGGGTGAGGAAGTTGAGATCGAAGGAGATTGCTTCAATGAAGGCCTTGTCGAGGAGGCAACTTGGGAGGTCGAGTCTGATATATATAACTTGTGAGAAAATATGTATAATTTCATAGGTTAAGTAGTAATAATTCATGACATGATAATTAAGAAATTATGGAAATCAAAGTATAGGTTCATGGATTACGGACAGGTTCATGACGATCATAATGACATATCATGAATATAATTGATGAAATATAATATAGACATGATATATAATATTACATGTAGTTAGGGTTATCGTGATAATAGAATAAAACCCTAAACTTATGAAGAATTCATGTTTTATGGAAGAACATGGCGTGGGGAAGAACATGAATATTCCCACAAGTGGATAGAAACTATATATACATGACTTGCTTCCAAACTTGTATTAAAATATTGACTTTGAAGAAGAACTCCAAAGATTGCACCTTGAAATCTTAAATTGGGTTTATTTTGAAAACCTTAAATTAAGAGTATATAATTCACTTAGGAATTGATTATACTATGTTAGAATTGCATGAAAATACGTGGAAAGGACTTACCTTGATGTAGGAGATGATTGAGAAGAGAGAACATTCGTTCTAGGGCTTGAGAATATGAAAAACTGATTTTAGAATCAAATGTCGTATTTATACTGTTTGTTGTCGGGGGATTTTGACGGTCCATTCGATGGTCCGTCGAATGTTTGACGGTTTGAGTTTAGGCCGTCAATATTTTGACAGTCCAGATTGACAGTCCGTCGAATGTTTGACGATCCGTATAATCTGATCGTACTGTCGTTTTTTGAAGATTTCCAAAGTGTGGTGAAATCTGAAATTAAGAGACAGAGAAGATTGACGGGTCGTCAATGGTTTGACGGTCCGTAGAATTCACAACTTGACCGTCATTTTCAAAAGTGAAGATCGACGGTTCGTATGACGGACCGTAAAATATTTTAAGGTCTGTACTTCTTGCCGTCAAATTTCCTCTTCAATGCTGAACCTGGTTTTCCAACATAAACTCCCCGTTTTGATTTCCTACACTCGTGGATCATGAACAAGACTTAGTTTAAAGGCACGAGTGTTGCAAGAAATGCAAATATATGATAGTTCAGATAGAAAACTCTCAAAAAAGTGATACTTGAGATGTATTTTTTACCATTGTCCCAATCCTTTTTCCTAGAAACATTTGAAGAGAGAAATGCGAACTTAACATCTCTTTAAGAGTCTTAATGTAGCCCATTTTTAGGTAATTAATTAATTACTTTGCTCTGAGTTGAGCAATGAATCGGATAAAATTTTATAGTTAGGCAAATATATGCAGTAGTTCCCTTGATGGACCAAAACAATTTAGTAGGGGTCCCTAGGGATTACCATATTTTAATGTGCATGGATCTGATCATCTGAAGATACAAGTTTAGGGAACAAAGGGAAAATACATAAGTTTCCCCTAAATTTGTCCAGAAAACTCATTCACATTATAATTTTACGAGCGTTTATTTACCCCTATTCTTGTTTGAAGTGGGACAAATATCACCTCAAGATCATAATACCAACCTCACAATGGGAGGTGCATTAGACACGCGCCACATCATTGTAATGTACGCACAACGTCAGAGCCACCTTTAAAATTATCTAAACTTTGATTTTTATTTAATTTTGTTTCTTTTTGTTTAATTTACACACTTTCATTTTCTTTTTTTGCTACATCAACATTTGAGGTAGTATTATTCCATTTCAAACAAGAATAAGGGTAAGTAAACATCCATAAAATTACAGTGTGCAACTAAGTTTTCCGGACAAGTTTAGAGGTGAACTTATGTATTTTCTTGGAAACAAATCACAAACTATCACATGTAACATACATATCACAAAATTTACCAAGTCTAATGTTGGGCATTACTACCTAGACCAGTTGTAGCATCATATACTGATACAATATTGAACCCTAATTAAGAACAAGAAAGTAAAGGATAAAGAGATAGACACAAAGTCGAACTCAATTGCAAACACTAACCCAAAATGAGGCACTTGCCGAAATAGCCATTAATTGGCCGAAACTAAACATTATTACAAAGTTGTGGTTCTAACCACATTCTTTCATCTTCTCTTCCAATACTCAAGACTTCTGTCTTCAGATAGGAATCCCTTAAATGACTCCAAAGTTTGCTCTATGTGCCCAACATCACAAATGTGCCTTGAAGATCCTCAAGCTCCTTAGCTTGGCTTTGGTTGGAAAGTTTGGATTAAGTTAGGCTTGCATCACATACAATGTCTTCCGGACTAAAAAATAAACAAAGAATACTAGAACATATATACATGAAGCAAACTGCCCAGTCATGTAATAGAATTCAAGCTTTAAAATCTTCAAATTTACAGCAAAGAAGAGACTTACAACGATGTATTAACGTACCATAAATGCTCATTACCGTTCGTGATACAGTAAACTTGGGGTTGCTAATCTTCATCATCATCACTCAGAATAATCACATTCTTTTTAGTAGACGAAGACTCCCGAGCAAGATGCTTCTTGCGAACTGCAATGGAAGAAGTCTCAATATTTTCTCCAACAGCAGTATGCTGTGATATTTTTAGCAATAGAACATTATTCTCATCATGAGCATTTTCTTTCGATTGTGATCGATGATTCAATGCATCTGCACCAACACATGAACCAGATCTTCGATCCAAATTATTTTCCTGATCCTGCTGAATATCTGATGTTCGTCTGGAGGTTAAACGGTGAGACATACTCCCAGAGAGTCCCACATCAAAAATCACAGGTACCTTCACCATTTCAAAAGGAGGAACAATACCTCCATCCTTGCTGGCATCTTTAGCAACGTCGGACACAGGCAATCCAAGTTTTTCTTTTGCCCACTTAAGAACTGCACTTACCTTAAAAAAGAAAGGGAAAATCTCATAAGTAACGAGATTAGTGACCTTTTTTGCAAAAAAATAGCAATTTTTTTTCAAAACGTAGCAATATTTTTTTCTTTCAAAACATAGCATATACATTGTATGCGCGTGCATACAATATCAATGTCTATAAACTGATAGTATATACATAGTATGCGCGTGCATACAAGAATTGTGCCTACAATTTAGGGATAAGTATATCAACATACTATATTTTGTAATTATTTAAAAGTACTGCTATAAAGTGTAATTATGGAGCATAATCAGTTACATTAAGCAATTTAAAAAATAATTTTTTTAAAAAAACTTACCTTCTCATCCAAAACGTCAACCATGATGTTCAACTCATCTATTCCATACCGTATAAGCAAATACTTCTCGCTCCAAGCACAAGCACAAAGCTGCTTGGCATGAAGAAGACAAGTATATTCATGTGGAGAACATTTGCAGCCAATGGCAGAAAGGTATAGATCATAGAAGCATATAGCGCACACCCGTTTGGTCGTAGCACAAAAGTCATCCTCCATCTTTTGCGATTCAAGAGAAGCACACAGATATTTGCGTCCTCTCACTTCAGTGGAAACCCGTGTCTATCCAAATATAGAACAAATTAAAAATTACTCCCAATAAAAATGAAACCACGTCACATTCTACATGAATATATTTCCAGTATATAACCAAACGCCGTTTTAAAAAAAAAAAAACAGAAAAGGGTAAAGAATTTGTATGGACAAACGGGAGCTTAACTTCCTCAACCAGAGTAGGGACTAACAGAAGCTAAGCCTCAACCTCCGAACTAAGGATAGGGAACTGCTCACACAACACACACATCAAAAAGAGAGAAATTACAAAAAACTGTTAATTTTTCCTAGTAATATTTGAAGCATGACTTATTGTTGACCGTTCTTTGAAATTCTTGACCCTAAGGTCAAAAGACTGCAATGCATCTTTTACCTTGACAAAACTGAGGTCTAGCGACTAGAGAGGGAAACAATTGTGAATGATACCAAAATTAGAAAGGGGAAAGGGTCAAATTTGCCCTTTACTACGCGAAAAGGATCAATTACCCTTCTTATACTATCTATACAAAAATATCCTCGTCGTTACCTATATGGTTCAAATATACCCCTCCTCTGTTAGGGCAAGTCCAAGGTGGACACCAAATCCCCCGTGGCACTGACATTTTGATGAGGTGGACGCCATGTGGCATGCCACCTCAACGCCCAACCCATTTTTACACCATGTGGCATGCCACCTCAGCGCCCAAGTCCATTTTTATGTCATGTGGAATGACACCTCAGTGCCCTGTCCATTTATATGCCATGTGGCATGCCACCTCAACGCCCTAGTCCATTTTTTCCACCATGTGGCATGCCACCTCAGCGCCCAGTCCATTTTTTCCACCATGTGGCATGCCATCTCAACGCCCCAGTCCATTTTTATGCCATGTGTCATTCCATCTCAACGCCCGGCCATTTTTATGCCATGTGGCATGCCACCTCAACGCCCCAATACATCATGTGGCATGCCACCTCGGCGCCCCAATACGTCATGTGGCATGCCACCTCAGCGCCCTAGTCCATTTTTGTATGGATAGTATAACGGGAGGTAAAATTGATCCTTTTCGCATAGTAAAAGGGCAATTTCACCCTTTCCCCAATTAGAATTACAACATAAAAAGGAAAGGAAGTAACAACAATGTCAATAGAGGCTTACCTTAAGCGTTTTCCTTAAAATCACATTGCTCCGACAAACCGCTCTCAATTTTAAATTATCAAAAGAATTCTTGTTTAGCATGGTAAGTTCTCCTAAAGCCCTAATTGCCTCTTTAGCAGCTTCAAGCAACAGCTTATCATGGGAGATTGATGTCTTTCTTCCCTGCTCACAATAGTGTTCCAGAGCAATTTGACCATGTGGTAACCAATCAAAAGGAGCAAAATTGACTGCTTCATAACAATTAAATCCACTATTGAAATCCGCATGGTATGCTCCAGGAAGAATGAGAACAAACTCCTTTGGATTTTGCACACAGCGATAAACAGGTATACCCTCTGAAGTCAATATAGAAGGAGAGAATTGAGTGCCCTGCATTGGATATGAAGGCTGATCGATCAAATAGGGAATAGACAAACTTTTCATCTTTGGCATGCAAAATATAACAAAATCAAGTATTGATAGTTCTATCTCTTTTGAGAAGAAATTTGAAGTTCTTTTTTTTTTAGAAGAAATGATAGTTCTATCTCTTCTGGAGCGAAAAGGAACTTTTACTGTCCTTGTCGAAACATATAACGACACCAGAAAAGGTTCAGGAAATACATGTCATTGAAAAATAACTTCATGGATTTGAAACTCACAAGGTTGTGAAGCAAACAAGGATGTGCTGACAACTGTGGCAGATGCTTCTTGACAGCTTCCTCAAACTTGCAACGATAACTCCCGGGAACACCATAAAATATTTTTGGGGCACCAAAATGTATGTAGGATAGCAAATATAAGTGGTGATCTTCGATTCTCTAATGGAAGATGGGAAAAAGCAGAAAATATAGGCAATTAATCAACATAACCAAAAAGGTAATGCTAACAAATGGACCTATGCTCTCTAATACATTCTCCTCCCAAGAGATACTTCCCCATGGACGATGACGCCCCTCCCCAAAAACAAAGACGAGAGAAACTCTTATTTTTACTAATTGTGGTGTCCGGGCTAACTTACGCGCACCTCGACTAATTCCACGGGATACCTACTACCTTCCATCAGCAATAGGTACCAGGTAATTCTGTCCACCAAGGCTTAGACAGATGAGAGAAATTACCTAGTGTTGTTTCGTCTCCGCTGGGATTTGAACCTAAGACTTCATGGTACTCCTCCCACTTCATTAACCACTAGGCCACACCCTTGGTATAAGATGAGAGAGAATATGCCCAAGAATAATTTCAATTAAAAGAACAAAAGTCCTTGCTTAATGAAAAAACTGTAAATCTTACCCAGGGATTTGATGAAAAACACATTCCGATGGAGAGCCGGGGAAGCAAAACAGAGGAGCTGTTACAACTTTCAAAACGGAGAAGAGAACCTTGAAGCTTAGGGGTATTGTTTAAGTTCCAACCAGATTCCACATATTGTGTACATTCAGTTACATCCCGTGGATTGGTTTTATGTGGAAAACCACTTTGGGTTGCACTAGTTTCCGTACTATTCCCATGGAGCACCTAATAAACCAAATTCACAACGAAAAATAAGAAAAAAAATCATGCAAGGAAAATGAATTTGACAGATCCCTAGAAAAAAGAAATTTGCAATTCCAGAGAAAAACCTCAATTTCTTCGGTTGGATTCTCAATAATCCTCCAGTATTCCCCTTCAATATCAGGAATAGATGGGGAATTCTTGGCAAAGTACTGCCTCTTGAAATAACCAGCGTAATTCTTGAAAGATTTCAGCTTAAACTTGGGCCCACTTTCAAGTTCAAATTGTTCATTAGAGCAACCAAATTCTTTAAGGTCCATGTTTAGGATTTTCTGCTGTCTATTATTCGTCCTCTTATGGGCTCCCTCAAGCCTTTTCTTGAGAAACAGACTCTGGAGGTCACTAATGCGCTGGATACGGGTGTCAACTCCATACCTCGTGGCCTCTTCTTCAATGCGGCAAGGTGGGTTCCAGGAAGAGGGAGGAACAATACGGCATATTCCATAGTTCTTGACATGTGGAAGGATGCTCGCAACATACTTGAGAGTATCTTCAAACTCCTAGCATAAGATTTAACGTCATGAAAGCAGCATCTGGCTTTTGGTAGCTGTATATGATGTAATAGAGGGGAGAAAAATGACAAAGACGGTCCCTTCTGTTCGTGGATAGGTTCAAAATAGCCCCTTAAGTATGCACTTAACAATTTTGGTCATTTAAGTTCGCCAAAAGCTAACACTTATAGTCTCCATCAAATATTTAACAATTCATGGTTGTTAGATTTGACGAAAATAGTGGGGGGGAAAAGATTTAACCATAAATACCAAAAAAAGTCCTATCAAAACCTAAAATATGCAACACGAAAAACTGCACTGGACAACCAAAAGATATAAAAAGAGGCAGAAATTACACCTCAAAAAGATACACCAGAGTCTACAAATAAATCAAAAATAGCAGAAACTACAAAAATTGTATTGTTGAATGTGAGTTCCCAGGAAAAAAAATGCATAGTTCCCGTCAAATCTAACAGATAGAGTTCGGTAAATATATAACGGAGACAAAGTGTTTACTTATGGCAAACTTAAAGGACCAAACTGTTAAATGCATACTTAAGAAACTACTTTGAACTTACCCTAACATAAGTACCATTTTTATAATTTTCACCAATAGAGGGCATATACCAGGCTGAAAGAAAGATGAGAGTGTCAAGGAATACCTCTTTAGTAGGATGGAATACAGGAGCCTCATCAAGTGAAGGGATCCGTGCTAATTCCGGACGACATCTTGCAACAACCTTTTTGAAAAAGCACACCAGAAACATCATAAGCTCAATGGAAATAATAAAAAAAAGAGGTGCAGATTGAAATTAACTTTTGGATAGAGAACATTCAATCCTTGCCTTGAAACCAAACATTATACAATATTAAGGAAGAATGAACCTTCTCGCAGTTGTGACCATGGTAACATCCTTGGATCACTCCTTTGGGAAGATAAGCACGTGAAGACGAACTCTGCAAAATAAATTTAACCCAGATACAATCAGATGACCAACAATTACAACTGCAAAATGAAACCATTACTTCTCACTAGTAGCACTACATGCCAACAATTGCACAGGAAACAGTAGATGCTGCCACATTCTTTGACCAGCCACTACAAGCGAAGATGCAACCAGATAAGCCTTCATTGGATAAGCCCTTAACTTCCAAGTGATGCATGAGACAATCAAATGAAGAAGAGAATACCCATAGAACAAACAGAAAATAAAATCATCCTTGACCCGTTCTCAAGCCACTTGCCAGGACATATGTTTTGATTAAGTGTGGCAAAACTACCCCTTGAAAACATGACCGACTCAATCCACCCATTTATTAGCTCGGCCCAATTCAGACCAGTCCATTTCAGCCCATTAAAAGATTGGACTGATATGTAGCCAAAATTGATCCTTTGTCAAAATATTTTCAAAGACATTTTTTATTTGATATGTCATATCTAGTCACAATAAAGAAAAAAAATAGTTTCATTAGGTACTAAAAACATAAAAGAACAAACAAAGAAATTAAAACTTGATAAGAATTGGGCGAGTTGGATTACAACCCGCTTTTTAGCCAATTTCAGCCCAAGTAACTTTTGAACGGGTCACTAACCCGCTCATTTATTAACTCATTCCATTTTGACACCCCTAGTTTTGATAAAGCCCATTAACACAGTTGCAATGTCCCACATTGATTGAGGGAATCCACTGTTGTCTCCTTAATTGGTCTTGGAGAACCCTCACCTAATGAGCTAACATTTTATGTTGAGTTAGGTTCAAAGTTCATTTTCTTAACATGGTATCAGAGTCGGATCCATCCCCTTGTTGTATTTGTTGGGCATCATATTATGTTATCCACATTAGGCACACATGAGAATGTTAGGGTCCCACATAGGTTGAGGGAATGAAATGTTGTCTTGTTATATGGTCTTAGACAACTCTATCTCATTAACTTGCTTGTTGAGGTAAAGTTAGGCCCGAAGTACATTTTCTTAACAAGCCTGTCATATTAGGATTCAGGACTGGTTAGTACCTTTCATTTCATAATCAGAGAAGAAATAACTTAATGGTACAAGCTTTTGAGGAACGTCAGTGGATAGTATGGGTGACAAGGGCATAACATCCAGAAACACTAAGATTCAGATTTAAGACTAGTTCCAAATATATACACTTTCATATTCACTGCTATATTCACTGCTATTTACATATACTAGATCCTTATTGACAAGTGAAGGAGCAAAAAAATTCACCATTAGGCCCTTCCCTGTAGTGAGCGGCAAAGAGAGGAACAAAACCCTATCAGTTAATACAACTTTTCTCTTGATAAAATCCAAAGAAAGTTCATAAATGTGCACCAAGATAATGTCAAGTGGATATATGTTTTCTCTCTTGGTGCACGTTAGCTTAACCTGTGCCTGCCATGGGCAAGAGGGCTAGAACTCCATCGTGGAAGGCGATCAAGGCACAGGAAGCTCAAAACACACAAGTGGCGAATCAGCGAGGGAAACATGGGAATCGTTCCAACCCTAGTGGGAACAAAAGCAATGCTACAGCTAAGGGAGTTCAAAGCTCTCAAGCAAAAACGCAGAAGAGGAGTTCAGAGGTGAGTCCAACGAAGTCTGGATCTGCAATTGGGAAGGTCAATACAGAAATTGAGCATAATTCAGTTGAAAGCACAGTGGTAATTCAGATGGGGGATGATAGCACTGAAATTGGGGATACGAGTCCTGAAATTGGAGATCAGATTATGAATTTGACCAAAGCGGCGCAAGTTAAGGAGAAATTGGGGGAATGACTTGACATATTTGGTTCCAGTATTGAGGGGAAGCGCAAGTCATGGGCTGATGAGGTGGAACACCAGGAAAAGATTATGGGTAAGTCAACTGCACCTAATCTTCGGTCTGGGATATGTTTGATATAACAAAAATTTCAAATACTGGATTTGAACTTGAATATGTGAGTCCCCAAACTGAAGGGGATGAACAAATTGGTGAAATAGAGTTGGATGATATTTGTTTTGAGATTGAATATTGGAGTACGGCTGTTGTGTGCTATGTGTTGGGTTCCCATCCCCCTTTCTCTGTGTTGAATGGATTTATCCAAAGACTACGGGGGAAGATAGGGATAAACAAAATTGTTATGATGAAGAATAAAACTATTCTACTGAGATTTAACACTGAAGAGGATAGGGATGGAGTTTTACAAGAAGGTATCTATCATTTTGACAATAAACCTTTTGTTGTCAAAGCTTGGTCTCAGGATATTGAATTCTCTAGGGAGGAACTTGATTCAGTGCCTATTTGGGTCAGGCTTCCAAGACTGGATTTCAAATATTGGAGTGCTAGAGGATTAAGCAAGATAGATGGCCTTGTGGGCAAACCTTTGATGGTGGATAGTAATACAGAAACAACAACATACCCAGTGAAATCCCACAACGTGGGGTCTGGGGAAGGTAGAGTGTACGCAGACCTTACCTCTACCTTGGCAGGTAGAGCGGTTGTTTCCGAGCGACCCTCGGTTCAAGACAAAGCACAAGCCTGCTTATTGATGTAAAAATTGAAGATAATCTACCTGAACTGATTTATTTCAGGAATGAAAAAGGGGATATCATTGCACAAAAGGTAGAATATGACTGGAAACCATCCATATGTAGTATCTGCAAGAAGTATGGTCACTCAGTTGAAGTCTGTAGGAGGAACAAGGTTCAGAATAAGGAAGGGGGTAATAAGAAGAGAAGGGGACCACACTAACCAGGGTGAAGGGAAAAGCACAGGGATAGGGAATGTTACAAATGTAGAGAAGATTGTGGAGGAGCCAATTATGCAGGATCCAACACCCGGCTCAGAAGCCAATGAGGACTTCATCAGCTTCTCCAAATAAGCACTACAGTGGATATGACAACTGTTGGATGGGAGTAACCAGTAAAAACAAGTAAAGTTACAGAGAAGGCAAGAAGATCAACTCCTGTAGCTAATACTTTCCAGGGATTGGGCCAGGTTACTAGTGATGATCCTGTTGAAGAGAATTTGAGTGGGGAAATAGGGGGAGGCAAAGGAATTTCCCCAAGTGGGAATGGTTGACATCCTAAGCTGAAATGTAAGGGACCTTAATGGCTCAAACAAGCAGAAGGAGGTGTTGCTCCTCTGCAATAAACATAATAGTGGACTAGTAGGATTGTTGGAAACAAAAATAAAGGCCAATAGAGTGGATAGGATTGTGCAGAGAATATTTGGTGGTTGGAGATATATCTCTAATCATGATCATCATTACAATGGAAGGGTAGTGATAGTATGGAGACCTGATTTATATGAAGTAGAGGAAGTGGACGGATCAGCACAAGCAGTGACATGTTTGGTTAAGCTGATACAACTGCAGATGGAGGTGTACATCACCTTTGTGTATGCCTACAACACAAAGAATGAGAGGAGGGAATTATGGGAACAACTTGTAAGGTTTGGAGCAAACTGTACATTGCCTTGGTTAGTGCTAGGTGATTTCAATTCTGTGCCGACAATGGAAGACAGGATTGGGGGCAACCCTGTGAGTTATGCTGAAGTTATTGATTTTCATACATGTGTGCATACATGTGGACTTACAGAATTGGCTAGCACTGGGTGCCACTACACATGAAATGATAAACAGGATAACAGAGGAGTGTTTTCAAAAATTGACTGGGCCTTCACTAATGGAGAGTGGTAGATAGCATGGAGCCTTGTAATGCTCACTTTCTGGATTAAGGAGTTAGTGATCATTGCCCAATAAAAATTTCACTCCTTAATAGACCACAAAGGAATAGGAAAACTTTCAAGTATTGCAATATTTGGAGTGCACACCCCAGCTTTCAGCAAATTGTTCAGGAGGGTTGGGAAGTTGGGATTGAAGGGTGTAAGATGCTGAGAGTAGTGAGAAGACTGAAACTTCTTAAGCAAAAACTTAAGCAATTGAATACTGCACATTTTAGAATTATTATACATGAGGCTTCAGAGGATAGAGATGCTTTGATATTCATTCAGAATCAGCTGCATTCAGATCCTTTGAATAGTGCTCTACAGCAAGGTGAGAAAGATGCTCATATCAAATTCAAGAGATCATATTACCTAGCAGAAGTCCTCCTACAGCAGAGGAGTAAAGTTAATTGGATTAAATTGGGAGATGATAATGCAAAGTATTTTCATGCAGTCATTAAACAGAAGGTTTTGAAACAAGCAATTGTGCAGATTTAAGATGGTCAGGACAATCTACAGACTGCATCCGAGGACATTGGTGGTGTGTTTGTTGACTTCTACAAGAACTTGTTAGGTAATTATGGGGGTTACAGGACTGTTGCTGATATGAGGGTGCTAGAGGTTAGTCAACAAATGTGGTTGCTTAAGGAGTATGGTGTTAAAGATGTGAAAGATGCAATTTGGAGAATTAATATCAACAAGAGCCCGGGGCCAGATGGTTATGGAAGTGGGTTCTTTAGAGCAGCTTGGGATATTATTGGGAAGGATGTGGCAGAGGCTGTCTTAAGAGTTTTTTGATAATGCTAAATTGTTGAAGCAAGTGAATGCCATAATTATAGCACTGATACCTAAAGTACCATGCCCCATCACTGCAAGTCAATATAGGCCTATATCATATTGTAATGTTCTATATAAGTGCATCTCCAAGATGAACTGTACTAGGTTGAACCAGATTCTCCCTAGTCTGGTAGCTGACACACAAGCTGCTTTTGTTCAAGAAAGATCTCCAGTGCACAATGCGTTGATTTGCCATGACCTGCTTAGGCACTACAACAGGAAGACTACACCAAGATGTATGATGAAGATTGACCTTAGGAAAGCTTATGACATGATAAGGTGGGACTTCATTGAAAAGATGTTGCAAGGTTATGGGTTCCCTCGTAAGTTTATACAACTGGTATTGCTAAGTTCTCAGTCAATGTGAATGGTGAAGGATATGGATATTTTGATGGTAAGAGGGGACTTAGGCAAGGTCATCTAATTTCACCCCTACTATTAGTGATGGTGATGGATTACTTGTCTAGAACTTTGAGCAAAATCGCACTTCTGCCAGACTTTAGGTTTCATCCTATGTGCAAGGGCCTGAAGCTTACACACTTAGTGTTTGCTGATGATCTTATGCTATTTTGTAAGGGTAATGAGAACTCAGTTAGAAGGGATCATGGAAGCATTAAATCATTTCTCAGAGGTGACTGGATTGGAGGCTAATCAAGATAAATCTGATCTCTTCATAGCTGGTGTAGATGATGAAACTAAGGAGAGACTTTTGGAAATTACAGGATTCAAGTTGAGTGAATTCCCAATGAGGTATTTGGGACTACCACTTTCACCCAAAAAAGTGGAACAAACAGGATTGTCATCAGTTGATAGTATGATTACAGAGAGGATCTCAGCTGCTTCTGCATCTTTTTTATGCAGGAAAGCTTCAGGTCATTAACTCAGTTTTGTTTTTTCTGCATAACTTCTGGGGAGCAGTTTTTATTCTACCTCAGAATGTGGTGAATGGTGTGGATAAGTTGTGTAGAGACTATTTGTGGAGAAGTGATCGAAACCAGAGAAAGGTGGCACTTGTTGCTTGAGAGAGTTTGTAAACCCAAAAGATATGGGGGACTGATTATAAGCTGTAAGATTTGGAACATTGTCTCTGTGGGCAAATTGATATGGCTGCTTAATGCAGGGAAGGAAGTTCTTTGGGTTAAATGGATCCATGGGTTTATATGAAACAAAATCACGATATATGGGTACACACTCCTCCAGCAGATAGCAGTTGGTATTGGAAAAGATTGAACAAGGTGAAACTTGGTATGACTAACTGGTATTCACATGGTCAGTTTAGTCTAACTGTGAATGGTAAATATTCAGTGACATCAGGGTATTTGTGTATGGTGGACCTAAATATGAAAATGGAAAGTGCTAGCTTAGCGTGGAGTTCAGTTCTTGTACCCAAGCACAGATTTATTACTTGATTAGCAGTGCAAGGCAGGTTGCTTACTAAGGAAAGAATGGGTGGAATGGGTATCTCTTGTGACAGTGCAAACTGTTGCCTATCTGCTGAAGATGTCATAAAGAACTCATATCACTTATTAGTAGCTTGTCCATGGACCAAACAACTATGGAGCAGCATTGTCCATTGGATTGGTCAAGATTTACAGTTAGAAGAACCCCACATCATATTGGGGACAATTGGTAAAAAGCATTGGAAGAAGATCGAAAAGGAACTTATGGCTGCTGTTGTAGGGGCACTCATCTACCATACATGGGACGCAAGGAATTGGAAGATCTTTAGGCATCAAAGTGTAGATATTGAGGAGGTGGTTAAGCAAATACAGACATAAATTAGAGGGAGGATAGGTTTATTTCCGTCATCAAAGAAGTATAGGAATAATAGTTCAATGATACAAAGGATTCTGTAATTAGTTTTGATTTGCTTTGAGGCCTTGTTCCTCCTGGTAACCTTCCTGGAAAGGGGCTAGGGGGTGGGGTGCTCCTTAGGGTGTAATTGATTTATTTGTTGGCATGGTAATTGTTCACATTGGTTACCAAAAAATAATGTCAAGGGTTAATAGGTACAAATGCTCAGTTGTAGAGCTCCCAAAAGAATCTATCAAGCTATTTTATTTACAGATAAAGGATTCCTTTCTTACACCAAAAAAATGCAAGCAAACGACACGAGAGCTTTTTGGAGCTTTTGAACTTCCAGATTGCTTCAACCTCTTTAGACATCCTCCTGATTTTTTTTTCTCCATCATCCAAAAAAATGCTTAATGATGCTATTTCTCAAACTTTCTTCCTTTCTTTCCTTATTTTACTTAAGTTCCATGTTGCAAAGGCATTTGAGACTATCAGGAGTAGTACTCATGATATATTAAACATGGAACACACCAACTCCAACTCGGCTGCATTGCCATAATGAACAGACATATGATTAGAGCCCTCCCCTTCTTTCTAGCACATACAACAGCACTTCATGATTATACCCCCCCCCCCCCCTCTTCCCAAATTGCATGTCATAAGTAGGGGTGGCAAAATAAGCCCAAACCCATTTGACATATAAAGGTAGAGAGGCTGTTTGACTGTTTCTGATAGACACCCTCCGCTCAACTAAAACATTATCAAATCAGGTATCAAAAGGAAGGTTATATTAATCTGATTTGACTCGTTGAGAGACGAACTCAAGACCTCCCGCTTACTAAATGGGTGTCTAACCAACTGAGCTACGATATATATATATATCATGATTATAAGTACATTCCATATCGGACCAGGCTGGAATAGGGTTATATACCTTCTCATTATGAGAAGGGATCATACGGGCCTATCTAAATAAATGATATGTTTACATATGGATCCCTACATCGTTACATTCCATTTAGGATTAGAATATGCGTAATCGGACCTACTTTTTACATATCTCTATTGGGACCCTATTCACCTCTTTGAGTGAATCGAAAAATAGGTTTGACTGTCCATCTTTTTGATATATACCAGGCATTGCATTCTCCGGATAATTCAAATCGAAGCAATTAGATGTCCAACTTGAGCCTATATGACATGACAGATCAATAGATCCACCTTTATAGTTATATAAGTACGAGTTTGTTTTTCTGTTATGCGAGATAAGATAAAGTATTGGTGTTTATAAAGAATTACAGTTTTATTAGTTTTAGTTCATTTTTTTAAAAGGTAAATAATTTTATTAACAATTAGGGAACAACCCTGTATACAAGCTGTATGCCAAAAGAAAGAACCTACATCAAAATATGATTCTCTAAAGAAGAGACCCAATCTTCTATACAAGTCGGGGTTTCATGGGAACACCAAAAGGAAACTAGAAACAAAAAACTATTTTGCAACTTCACAACAACTTGTTCAGCCCCTTCTAACGCTCTCCTATTCCTCTCTAAATCACCCACATAATTGCTATTGTGCAACATTCCAGGCCCTTCCCAGACGTTACTTGTGGGACTACACTGGGTATGTTGTTGTTGTTGTGCAACATTCCATGCCCTAGGACTTCTCTTCCCCCTCCTGAAACCCAGCTATGCAATAACTCCTTCATTGTACTTGGCATCACCCATTGCACCCCAAAACCAATTAAGAATCACCCTCCACAATTGGTTAGCCACTTGACAATGTAGTAGGAGATGATCTACAACTTCACACGAACTTTTCCACATGAAACACCAACTAACATAAGTGATCTTCTTTTTCATATTTTCCGCTGTCACACATTCATCCCTGCTTAATAACTTCTCGTAAAAAGATTTAACGGTGAATAATCCAACTCCTCTCCTGCCAACACCAAACATCCAAACTATCTACCAACAAATCCTGCCCATACAGTAACTCAACCAAATTATGAAATTCTTTCAACTCCCAACCTCAAATCCCAATGTACAACTAATCGAAATATATACTTCATATGTCTTAATATTACATTTATTGGCCCTATCCGCACTCGGATCCATATCCCCCGAATCCTAAAATTTATGTGATGAAGAATCTGACCTCTAGATCCGCTCTCGAGTCCGAGCAACATAGACGTATGTAAATAAAAAGAGGATTTATGAGAAAATATATGAAAATCTTACTACATGACCTTATCAGCTTCACTTTCAGGATCCTCTTCCATGTGATCAACATGATCATCAAGTATCCAAGGCCTATCCCTAACAGAACTCTTAAGCTTTCCTGTGCTAATAATTGTTGAAGTAGAAGCAACCTGGCTAGGACCTTCCTGACTATTTTCCACCTTCTTTAGTGTGAAGGACGTTAGCGATTCAAACCCGGGTGGAATAGAAAAACTTCTCCCCTCGTCACTTTCACCAAGTGATCTTGTGCGCTTGGCCCCCATTAGCACTGAAACAAAAGGGAAACTATTAGTGGACATGAAATGTGGCATGGATCTATTTTTCCTTGAAACACCAAGGAAGAAAATTAACCTTATATAGGCATACTTACCTCTTACCTTCACCATTATATCTCTGTCAACGACAATCAGACATCCATCTGTGAGAACTTCAGAACAGACCTACAACAAGAGAACACAGATAAATAGGCAACTACTAGCCAAATATGACATATAGCCAAGATTAAACAATATGTATATAGATATAAAAGAGTAAAGACTAACACACAAAAAAAAAAAAATTGGTCGTGCCACTAAAAATAGGTCTGGATGAATTATAACCAAATTCTTCATAAAATTCCTTCTTTTAATTGCAGAACATAAATCTTGTTAGCCAGAGAACACGAAAAGTAAGGGGGAAAAGGGATACATAAATGCAACAGAAAGAACCTCATCCCATCTTTATTGCTCAAAGAAAGGGGAAGTAATAAAATACAAGCAAATTCACACAAATCAATATCCAAGAGCAGATGCAAAGCAGCTAGTTTGATTGGTTGGACATGCTCTTCGTTTAACGTCTTACTTAGCTTGGTCACTCTATTAAACCCTCCTAGCAAGTTTGTCAGATGGGATATGAGAAGATAGAAATTTTTAGGATGGATAGAATAGCAAATGCACTTGCGGTAAAGACAAGTCCTGTATTTCCTATCCCAATCTAATTAGAGCCACCTCTATGAATCCTATGTATCTGTTTTACTCCATTTGGGTCAATTTTCATTCTTTGATACTAAATTCCCAAAAAGAATGTTGTGGGCACTAAATCCACCCAACTTAACCAGTTCTTAGAAGTATAACAAAACTAGCACAAACCCATTTCATATTTCAGCACCATAACAACGAACAAGCAGATATTGTCCATGTAAAATATAATCAAACTTGAACCAAAAACTAGCAACTGTAAGTAAGACATATATGTATTTTGCTACAAGATTCTAACTAAAGTCAACTATATGAATCAATTTTGCTCTATTTGGGCCCATTTTTATTCTTTGATACTAAATTACCAAAAAAGAATGATGTGGGCATCAAATCCCCCAACTTAATCAGTTCTTAGAAGTACAACATTTCATATTTTAGCACAATGACACAGAACAAATAGAAACAAACACATATGACACATCTATAATCCAACAACAACGGCAAACCCAGTGTAATACCACAAAGTGGGATCTGGGGAGGGTGGGATGTACGCAGACCTTACCTCTACCTTTGTGGGATAGAGAGGTTCTTTCCGATAGACCCTCGGCTCAAGAGGAAAATAGTCTATGCAAGATTGCAAGGAAAAGAAGACAACAAAATATCAGGATACAAAGCAAAAGAAGCAACACATAGTAATACACACATAAAGTGTAGGGATCTACGTGATACCTAGATAATACGTCTAGGAAAAGGAGAAGAGGAGATGAAAAGGCTAGCCCCTACCTCTATCGCACAATGTGCAAAAACTTACGAGTTACGACCCACTAACCTTCTACCCTAATTCTCGACCTCAAAATCTTCCTATCTAAGGTCTTCCTATATGACACATCTATAATACATGTAAAAAAATCAAACCTTGAACCAAAATCTTGCTCTATTTGGTTCAATTTTCATTCTTTGTTACTAAATTCCCCAAAAATAATGATGTGGGCATTAAATCCACCCAACTTAATCAGTTCTCAGAAGTATAACAAAACTAGCACAAACCCATTTCATATTTCAGCACCATAACAACGAACAAGCAGAAATACACACACATGACACATCTATTGTCCATGTAAAAAAATCAAAACTTGCAACTGTAAGTAAGACGTGTATGAACAAGATTCTAATTAAAGTCAGCTATATGAATCCATTTTTCTCTATTTGGGTCAATTTTCATTCTTCGATGCTAAATTCCCAAAAAGAATGATTGTGGGCACCAAATCCACCAAACTTAATCAGTTCTTAGAAGTATAACAAAATATCACAAACCCAGTTCATATTTTAGAGATTCTAATTAAAGTCAGCTATAATCCAATTGGCTCTATTAGGGTCAATTTTCATTCTTCGGTACCAAATTCCCAAAAAGAATGATTGGGCATTAAAACCACTAAACTTAATCAGTTCTTAGAAGTATAACAAAACTAGCAAATACCCTTTTCATATTTCAACACCATGGCAAAGAACAAATAGAAATACACACATGATACATCAATTTTCATTCTTTGTTACTAAATTCCCCAAAAAGAATGATGTGGGCATTATTAAATCCACTAAACTTAATCAGTTCTTTGAAGTATAACAAAACTAGCACAAATAGAATACACACACATATGACACATCTATAATCCATGTAAAACCAAAGCTTGAACCAAAAACTTGCTCTATTTGGGTCAATTTTCATTCTTTGTTACTCCCTCCGTCCCAATTTATATTGACCAGTTTTGAGAGTCACACAACTCTTTCTTTGACTCAATTTCAAACATAAACTCTTCGAATATTTAATAATAAAATTTACATATTTGAAAACTAAGTCTACATAATTAATAATTCAAAATATATGAAAAGAGTTGGAGAAAATCATAGTCAAAGAAAGAGTTGTTTGACTTCCCAAACTGGTCAACCCTCGTATAAATTGGAACGGAGGGAGTACTAAATTACCAAAAAGAATGATTGTGGGCATTAAATCCACTACAGTTAATCAGCTCTTACAAGTATAACAAAACTAGCACAAACCCATTTCATATTTCAGCACAATGACAAAGCACAAATAGAAAAAATTGAATCTTGAACAAAAATCTTGCTCGATTTGGGTCAATTTTCATTCTTTGTTACTAAATTCCCCAAAAGAATGATGCAGGCATTAAATCAACAGTAACAACAACAATAACATACCCAGTGTAATCGCACAAGTGTAGTCTGGGGAGAGTAGAGTGAGTAAAGTGTACGCAGACATTACTACACCTACCCTACCATGACTCCATGAGAGGTAGAGAGGTAGTTTCCGATAGACCTCGGCTCAAAGAATGCAAACCAAAGCAATAAATCCACTAAATTTAATCAGTTCTTCGAAGTATAACAAAACTAGCACATACCCTTTCCATATTTCAGCATAAAAACAAAGAACAAATCGAAAATATCGAATCTTGAACCAAAACTTGCAGTGTAAGAATGAGAATACGTTACCTAGAAAGTAGATGGTAAAAGATTGGTGGTAAAAAGGGTATTAACAGAACTTGTGGTGTTGAACATGGAGAAAAGGGTTTGTAGAGAGAATAAAACCCTTATAAACCTAAGGAATCTAAGCTACGGAGGGAGGAGTATATTTGTTGGGATTCTGCTAATCTCTCAACTGAAGTAGTACAGGTACTTAGTAATCAATTGAAATTGACATTGAAAGTTGAAGGAAAAAGGGTAAAAAATGACCCTAAACTATTGAAAATATAACAAAAGTATCCATTCTGTTTTTAGCCAAAAATTGCCCCTGGACTACTAGAAATAGGATAAAGTGCCCTCGCCATTAGCAAATTGATCCAATTATGTCTCTATTCCGTTAACGGATCTCTTAAAGTTTAAAATACAGAAAAAATTAAGCCACGGGCAAGCATTTAGACTGTATTTATAAAGTGTAATTATAGTTTCAAATAATGTACGAAATGTAGCTATTATATTTATAAAATGTAGTTATCAATGTTGATATAGTTTTTTTGCGATATTTTCAGCTGATACACATCTTAAACTTGTCTGATAATACAGTTCTTACCGCCTAATACATATCTCCCCCTGATACAATAATTGTTATTACGTTTCCTCAATATGTAAACTATAACTACGTTTCGTAATTACATTTTAAATTATAGCTATCTATGAAATTTCTCTTTAATATATTCACTTCTAAAATATATTTCTTTATTGAGATAGACTCCACCTTGAGAAAGAGGATACCCCATTTATTATTATATATTTTATTTTTCTTTATTAGAAAATATATCTTTCTTTTCTCTCGAGCTTTCTCCTTCATTATATATTTTATTTTTCTTTATTAGGCTTTCTTCTCTCTGAAAAATGTCAGAGCATATATGTGTGGCGTACTTGTTATTCTTACGTTTCTTAATAACGTAGGATAAAAATTCATAGAAACTCATTCAAATTTCAAGAAATATAAAAATAAATTTTTTTCTTCTATCTATTTAGTATTTGAAAGGTAAAGTTATTCGATATGTGAGGTACCAAGTATTCATGAATTAGTTGAGTTATATGCAGATCAAAAGTGTATACATATATAAATTATAATAAATTAAATTACATTAATAGTGTAATATAACATTGTATGTGTATAGAAATTATAATAAATTAAATTACATTAATAGAGTAACATTATATAACATTCTATGTATATATAAATCATTTTGCTAGTGAATTTTACTTTGAAAGATTAAAGAAGTAGAGTGAATCGGAATAATCAATTATTACCTCATGAATGTCTTTCAAAGAAACTCGTGAAACTTTTTTTTTTTTGATTTCTCATTTGGTGTTTAATATCTATATTGAAGCCTGATTAATTTAAATTCACGTCGCGTAAAATCATTTAAAAAAAATGTTCCCTACCAAATATTTTTTTAATACTCCGGGCTTGAACAAACTTGTGAAACTTCGGTAACAAGGATAGAATCTCTCTTTAGTGTGAAACATAACACCAAAGTCAAAGTAGAACACAAATAATATGAATATAGATATCCCTAAGATCTTATCAATCTATCTAGCTAGTGAGGCTAGGGAGAGGATAAAAGTGGGAAAATATTGTATTCATACATGATGTTTACATTGAACGTAAAAATGCATGATATTTATTTTCAGACCCACAATTATTGGTTAATCATGATTAAATGATATATAATATTAATTTAACTTTTTATTGTTCCTCAATAAATTATTTGATATGATATAAACATCAATTGCAAATAAATGTTTACCAAACAAAAGTACAAAAATTCAATTAAGAAATACCATCCAATCAATCATATAACTTCTATCTTATTATACTCACAAGCAAACACTAAAGTTTATATTCACATATTCTACAAATATAATTTAATAAAAAAAAATTCTCTACAAACAGTAATCCAACCAAATACAATATTAATAATTACTATGACTAATAATTTTAAATAAAAACCAAACTATTTTCATCCTAAAATTTCATGTCACCAAGGCAAGCATGAACCACTCCATCTTGTGAACTTGATTCTTTAAAATAATTCATGTCAAATAAGAACCCAAACTCATCCTCCTTGCCACAATATGGATATTGAGCCATTTCATTTGCTAAAACTTTGTTTATCTCTTGTGACAATTGAAGATTGCTCGAGTTCTGACTTTGATGGGAAGAATTATTTAAAAAATTGGCGGTCAACGGGCGGTAGCTGCCTCCGCCACCGTAGGGCAATAACTTAGGCATGACTGCTTCATAGTTGTCCATATTAAGAGATGTGACATTGGTATCGTACATGTTTTCTGGGCTGAGTTCGTTAGTAATAGTGTTGTTCTCATCTTTATTACCTTTGTGAAATACTCGACATAATACCCAATCTTCCTGTTTAAGGAAAAAATACAACATATGATTAGGTCTAATTTAGTGATGTAACAATATTGTTGAACTGAGTTTAACTTCTATAAATTGATGATGTAATAGAAGTCTTTACATTATTACACCTAAAAGATAATATAAGTAACTATTCATAAATAAATAAAAAATTAAGAACCTGAAAAATGCAACAAGTTAATTACTTGCTACAAGTAAAAATAAAAATCACATTGTCAGTCTAAATATGTGTGTCAAATCCTTTCGAACTTACTTGTAGGTACCTAAAATACAAAGGTCTTGGAGTTCTACGCACCAGTAAAATATATAAGTATATACAGTTAGGTCACTTGTAAGACAATTATATATAGTAGGCAATCTAGTAAGAAGCAAAACTAACATGTTATTACAAGTTAAACTATATTGTTATGTAAAATCATTATAATTGAATATAACGGTGAGAATGTAATGATCTTCCATGGAAGGCTTTTTCATTAATACAAATATATATAGTGTATAATGTGTAGAACCCTAGTATAATAATAATCCTCTACTTACCATAATTCTATATCACTAAATATTTACACAATATATGAGATATATTCTAATTATGGTGGTGGGATTGAATTGGGATTCTAATTGATCATGTACACGTTAATACACCCCCTCAGTCGGAGCAGGGGGAGGCCGGACGCTGAGACTGGATCTGAAGTCGAGGAATAGTTATTTAGGAAGGCCTTTCGTAAAGATATCTGTGTACTGATATGATGAAGGCACATGCAACACCTTGACAAGACCGAGTGCAACCTTCTCACGAACAAAGTGAATATACATCTCAATGTGCTTAGTTCGTTGATGCTGAACCGGATTATGAAATAAATATATGGCGGAGATGTTATCACAATAAACCACATACGCCTTACGCAAAGGACACTGAAGCTCCAAAAGAAGGTTTCAGAGCCAACAGATCTCAGCAACAACATTTGCAACTCCTCAATACTCTACTTCTGCACTCGAACGGGATAATGTGGCTTGCCTCTTGACAGATCAGGAAATGAGATTATCCCCTAAAAATACACATTAGCTAGAGGTGGAGCATCGCGTGTCCAGACAGCCTGCCCAATCAGCATCCGTATATGCTAACAACCTGGACGGTGCAGAGGGGTATATGTGTAACCCATAATCAAGTGTGCCCTTGACATATCGAATGATACGTTTAAGGGTAGTAAAATGAGGCTCCCTAGGGTATGCATGAATAAGCATATCTGCTGAACAACATAAGCGATATCAGGCTTAGTGAATGTAAGTTACTGAAGTGCACCTGCAAGACTTCTATAGAGAGTGGGATCGGACATTGGGTTACCATCAACAACACTAAGCTTTGATTTAGAGTCAACCGGTGTGGACATGATCTTGCAGTTTGCCATTTTAGCCCTGTATACTATCTCCTCTGCATACTTGCGCTGACATAAAAATATAGTATCGGCAGAGCGAGTCACTTATATCCCCAAAAAGTAGCTCAACTTCCCCAAGTCAGTCATAGAAAATTCACTTTTAAGCAGTGCAATAATCTCAGTCCTCAACACGTTAGAGAGGCAGTAAGCACAATGTCATCCACATATAACAATAAATAAGCAATGCTACTACCTCGATGAAAATTAAATAGAGAATTGTTACATTTGCTGTAGACGAACCCAATTCGCATAATGTATTGTGCAAAGCGATCATACCACGCTCGAGAGGCCTGTTTTAAGCCATAGAGTGACTTACGAAGGTGACAGATATACTGAGGGGCTGCTGGATGAACAAAACCAGGTGACTGGTGCATATAAACAGTTTCTCTCAGGTCACCATGTAGAAACGCATTATTTACATCAAGCTGATGAATAAGACAACTCTTACCCATAGCAATACTCAGAACTGTGCGAATAGTGGCCGGTTTTACAATCGGACTGAATGTCTCACCACAATCAATCCTCTCATGCTGATTAGTGCCATTAGCCACAAGTCGAGCCTTATACCTTTCAAGTCACCACTATCTCTGTATTTGTGACGAAAAAGCCACATGCATCGGATCACATTCACCCTCTCTGGTCTAGGAACCAAATCCCAAGTGTGTTGTTTTGTTAAAGCATTAAACTCATCATACATGTCTGCATTCCAATTTGGGTCTAGTTTGGCTAACTTTGAGTTTTTAAGAATTGGGAATTAAGTTTGTGTAGATAGGTTAAATTAGACTTTGGGTTTGAAAATTCCGTGTTGGGCACGGGTTTCCATTCAGTGTGAGGGGGCAGGTGGGGTGTTTGTGCTGGTCGGTGGGGTCATGGTCAGGTCACGGTGTGGGATTGGGTTCGTACGCGGATATGAGAAGTCGATCTGAGGACTGGGTAGGGCTATTTGTGAGGCAGTATCTGGGTTCGACGAGAAGTTGGTTGAGGTTACCGGTCTGGGTATATCGATATGAGGTGAGATGGAGGAAGTAGGGTATGATGTCGGTGGGGGGTTTAGACTGGTGTGGTGGGTTTATGGGCTGATGTCGGTGGTACAGTGGTGGTTATCGGTGGCTGGGATGTATGCGGTGTTGCCTTGGGATAATGCCTGTGACACAGTGAGAGGGACGGGCATAGGTGATGAAGCTGAGACGGTGGGCCCATCACCGATGATGTCAATCGGAGGACAGAACAGTGACGATGACTCAAAGACGCGATTGGGAGTGACAGTTGTAGGTGAAAGAGCCGCCGATAGGTTGTTGGCGATGTTGGCAGTGATCGACGGAGGCAAAATTTGGGTGGTGGACTGACACAGTTCGCGGAAGATGACGAGAGAGAGGTCAGACTCATCAAGAAAAGTATAGTGTATTTCGAAATTTTTGAATGTCCGAAAAAGGGAATGTGGTTTCGTCAAACGTGACATGACGAAAGACGTGAATCTGACGAGTAGACAAGTCATAACACAAATATCCCCTATGGTTGGATGAAAATCCTATGAAGATACACCGAGTGGTTCGAGGAGCCAATTTATGAGGAGCGGTGGATGCCAGATTAGGGTAACACAGGCAACCGAAAATCCGAAAATGATCATAAGAGGGTATCCGGCGGTATAATATTTCGGTAGGGGTCATGTTGTGAAAAGTGCTAGTGGGTAAAATATTTAGGACGTATTCTACCATTTTGAATGCATAGACCCAGAACGAGGAAGGTAGGGAGGCATGAAATAGGAGGGTACGAACTATGTTGTTTTTTGTGCGGATGATTCGTTCTGCTTTGTCATTCTGTGGTGAGGTGTGGGACATGAGAATCAGAAAACCATACCATTATTTTCTATAGAATCAGTGAAACTGTGAATTATTGAATTCACGACCATTATCACACTGAAAAGATTTTATGGCTCTCAAACTGTGTTTTAATAAAAGTACGAAATTCGAGAAATTTGGCAAACACCTCTGATTTAAATTTGAGTGGGTAGACCCAAATAAAATGAGAAAAATCATCTAATAAGACAAGATAATATTTATGACCGAGTGAACTAGATATAGGAGATGTCCACAAATCAGCATGAATAATATCAAAAGGGGGAAACGTAACACTGGAAGATGATTTAAAAGGTAGACGAATATGTTTTCCTAAGAACAAGAAATACAATGCTGGGCAAGTTTTACATTATTACATTTAATAAAATTATTGCCTATAAGAAAATTAAAAACTGGAGCTCCTGGGTGGTCAAGCCTATTATGCCAAGTTGACGGAGAGATAGCAGCGAGAGATATGGGAGAGCATGATCTGGCAGCGGAGGTGGATAGGAATGGATAGAGATCCCCCGTGCTATTTCATCTCGTAAGAGGTGTCCCCGTACGAAGATCATTCACAGTAAAACCAAAAGGGTCAAATTTAACAGAGACAGAATTATTACGAGTAAATTTTTGGACAGAAATTAGGTTATTAATGATGTTTGGGGCATATAGGACATTTTTAAGGGAAAATGGTGGATGAGGCGGTGGTGTGTGGGCGGTACCATAACCCTGGATTGGAATGCAATGGTCATTTTCAACAGTAATGTATTGAGGATGCTTTAAAGACACAGTTTGGGAATATTACCTACAGAGCAAGTGAGGTGAGATGTGGCGCCCGAGTCCATGTACCAATTTTCATTGGGCTGCTGCAAGTTCAGACTGCTAAAAGCCTGGCTCAAGTCAATAGGGGCCAGACCAGAAGGAGGTTGTGGGTACTGGGCCTGCATGAAATGGGCCTGGTGTGTGGGGTATTGTGATGAGCGAGCTGTTGGAACGGGGCCCAATACCCCTTGTTGTAGATAAGGGAATTGGGCCGCTGTGTAGGCAGGAGGGGGAGCCCAGTGACCCGTTTGATAGGGGACTGCTAGGGCGGTCCAGTGAGCAACAGAACTGGGCTGATGCGGCTGAGTACTGTTCTGCTGGACACAGTTGCCTTTGCCTCGTCCTTTTCCTCCTCTGCCACCGTCGCGTCCTATGCCGCCCCTGCTGCCGCGACTAATTATTTTCCGGCGGAGGTGAGCCGGGCGGGGATGTTATTTTAGGGAGACGTTTCAACCGCTAATGCCTTTTGAGTGTGTTTGTCCTGATTTGCACGACGGGTTTCTTCTAGCAACAATTGCGAGCGGGCCTTGTTGAAACTGGATAACGGATCAGCCTGCTGTATCATGGTGGCTAACGTGTCGCACTCACCTTTATGGAGGCCTGCAATTAATTGTAGGACCATATTTGCTTCAGACACAGGCGTGCCAACGTTGAATAATTGGTTTGCCACGAGTTTCAACTGTTTGCAATAATCAGACATGTTGGAAAAAATTTCAAGGCGTGTATTATTAAATTGTTCCTCCAAATACACACCACGGGTGTGCTTGTTATCTTGAAAAATTTCCTCTAACTGAAGCCATAAATCACGAGCCGAGGCGCCAGATTTCATTATAGTAAGGAGCAAGTCTTGAGAGATAGTGTCATATATCCACTGTTTGACAACGCCGTCGAGACGAAGCCACGTGGATTCATCAACCTCAGGGGGTGAGGGAAAACATCATCGACATGGTCAAGCAAGTTATAGACACATGCATGAATGCGAAACAGTTCAACCCATGGAGAATATTGACCGTTTTCTTGATCAAGAATTATGGGGAGGCATTTCTTGATGTTGTTAACGGTGAGGGCTGGATGAAAAAATGCTTTTGGTATTTCATGGGTGATGACGGTTGAGGATGAGGCTGTCGTGAGAGTTGTAGGAGGAGTCATTATAGTGGATTAAATTTAGTGAAGTAGGAGAAAAGGGAACAAGGAAGAACCAAGGAAGGGAAGTTGGTCTTTTCCGATCAAGAAAATAAGAAAGTGGCCGCCGGTGGTGAGACCCGGATGTGCAGTTTTTCTATAGAAGACCTAGGATTTTGGCTCCTGATACCATGTGAGAATGTAATGATCTCCCTTGGGGATGCTTTCTCATTAATACAAATATATTTAGTGTACAATGTGTAGAACCCTAGTACAATAATAATCATCTACATACCATAATTCTATATCACTAAATATTTATACAATATATGAGATATATTCTAATTATGGCGGTGGGATTGAATTGACATTCTAATTGATAATGTACACGTTAATAATAACAGGGCAACATATATAGTTTATTGGACACATTCGGTAGAACCATATAGCTTTAGTTCATACCTTGCATGTGTATTGAGAAATTCATTAAATATATGAAGGTATTAGAAAGTTTAGATGGCAAACAACGTATCTTCGAAAATCATAAATTTTAAATTCCAAATCCTATTTTTCATAACTCAGATAGAACAGATTGACAGAATACATTAGTTTCACCTACTACTCATTTTCTTGTACGTTGTCTCAAAATCTCAAACTAGGAGGTTCTAAGAAATTTCTTACAAAGACCTTATTTTGCCACTTACAATTCGACAATAATTTTTTCAACATGGCGCGTAAGACACAACTTCTACTCTATTTCTATATGTGACTAAAAAGTCTCCTCATAGCCTCGTGGGTATCAATCCTAAAGACCTTTTTAGACTATTTGTTAAACAATCTATTCGCGAATCTTAAACAAATGCTAAAATATCTCTTACGTTATCCTAATTAGGAAATTTTGTAATACATAGAAGTGCATTTTAATCTTAATGATTACTTCTTGGATGACATACCGTGCTTAAGATTACAATAAACAAATGATACTTGTTATACACAATTTCAGTTTAAGACTATAATACTAAATAATCTTTTCATATTCTCAAATTTCATGACCAATCAAACCAAGAAAATAAAATGAAACAAATAAGGTAATCATGTTTCTTATTTGAAAATGTTCTGCTTGATGGCACCAAATTAACGAAGATGCACCACTAGAAAAAGGAGTTAGCCACGAATGAAAATTTGTAGCTAAACAACAAAATATTCATGCTAATTTCATTTAGCTATAGATTAGCGATGAATTATATATAATAAATTCAATTAGCTGGGAGCTATTTAGCGACAGATTGGTCGACAAATTCATTAACTAATTTCATGTTTTCTAGTAGTGATGGCTTCCATTACTTATGGGTAGAAACAATTTCACTTGACAAGTGTGTAATCGACACTCTATCACTTGCTTCAACCAATACACATATATTTCCTCCGTTTCAATTTATATGAACATTTTCAGAGTATGAGGATTAAACTTTATAATTTTGACCTTAAATTTTGACATATATTTTTCAAGTTTGTAAATATAAAATTTATATATTTAGAAAGTACATTAAAAGTACCATAAGTCATGATAATTTATAATTCAAATACTTTAGAGAAAATGTAAGGAAAATATGATCAAAGAACCACCTTATAGACTCCGTAAATAGTAAAGGATTCACATAAATTGAAACAGAGAGAGTATTATTGTTAAACTTCAATACTCGAGAAAATGATAAAAATACTATCTTCGTACCCTATTCTCCATCTCACACGTATATAATTACCGTACGTAGTCCGTATATATATATCATCAACTTTTTCTAATACCTAGCCAAAAACTTAAAACACTATTAAAAACGTTAATTTCCGACAGATATCTCGCTAAAATTAGCTCGTCTTTAACAAATTCTAACGGAACATTCTCCTTTTTTAGTAGTATAAATGATCAATCTGGCAAAAAATATTGTGATGCATGTTGTGCAAAAAATTTAATACTGTCAGTGCACATAACTTAAATCCCAAAAAGAAAAATGATGTGTGGTAATAATGAAAGAATATAAAAGATTAATTACGTACCTTAGGAGGTATATGAGGATTTTCGAGACGAAATTCATGCATAATCCAGCCAGTTTTAATGCCATTAGGAGCTCTATTCTTGTAAAAGACCAAAGTTTTTCTCATGCCAATGAGTGCACCTGTTTGTGGATCATTCACTGTTCTATCTTTGCCTGTGGCTTTCCAATAACCAGAAATAGTGGCCCTATTTGTTCGAAAACCAGTTGCATATTTGCGATCTCTAAAGCTGAAGAAGTACCATTCAGTGGAGTTCAACTTTGCCACCTCTAATAATATAAAATATTATAGTGTATATAGTTAGTATATGATGAAAGCAAAAATTAAGGAACAATAATAGACACGAAAATTGGATAAGTCTAGCATGGCATGCAAAGCACGGATTTGTGACGGAATATTTATGATCTCTAATGATTTTATGATCGAATTCATTAATGTGGACGAACTTTGTGATGGGTCTATGACAGTTTTATGCCGATTTTATTCTTCCGTCACTAAACTTTTGCGACGAGAATCCATCATAAAATATTGTTTCCTTGTAAAATAAAAGTGTGATTATACACCATCAAGGGTTGTGGTGGAATGATTAAGTACTCCTCTCTCCTTAGCTATAGGCCTCGAGTTTGAGTTTTGGGTATGGAGTTGCCTTTGGTAGGGAGTACGACTTTCTGACACGAATCCGAATTTAGTCGAATCCCAACACCATGTAGGAAACCAAAAAAAAAGTGCATTCTCTCTAACCAATTAAACCTTCAAAAAACCTTCAAAATAAGACGATCACATAATTTGACATGATATCAAAGCATATAAATATGCCCTTTTCCGGACCCCGCGCATAGCGAGAGTTTAGTACACCGGACTGCCCTTTTATCAAAGCATATAAAGGTCTTGATTTCAAATCTCGTCACTACCTATTATCAGAAAAAACTTCCACAAGCTAAGTCCATCAAAAAAGAATCAAAGATGTACGTGAGGGTTGAGAGCATGTTGAAAATATAATAAAGTAAGTAATATTAGTATATTATTTCTATTACATCATTTAACAGGTCCAAAGGCAAGAATAATTGTGGATAAGACGATAAGTGCTTCCTCTTTAGCTAAAGCTTCTGAGCAAGTTCATGTGAAAGAATGGAAACCCAGAATATTTTTAATAGAATATACACCGTATATTCATGTGATATTATTAGAGATCTTGTACATCTGTAATTATGGTAGTAATCTACTGTATTAGGAAAATGTATATTTGATTTCCGTAATTATAGGCTAGGTTTACTATTGTATATTATGTATATTTGATAAGGAAGTTTATGTTGAATAACCAAAAGGATTTGAAGATCCTTACCATCCACACTATGTATACAAGCTCAAAAAGGCTTTGTATAGGTTGAAACAAGCTCTTCGTGGATGGTATGGTCGTTTAACTAACTTTCTTCTTGAATTTAGTTTTAACCGTGGAGAAGCTGATCGTACTTTATTTATTAAACGACACGGTGTAGATATTATAATTGCTCAAATCTACGTAGATGACATAGTTTTTGGGTCTACTTTACAATCGTACCTGAATTCATTTGTTGAAGCTATGTCATCAACATTTGAAATGAGCATGATTGGGGAACTAACTTTTTTCTTAGGCTTGCAGCTAAAGCAAAGTGATGATGGAATTTTCATCTCACAGAGTAAATATGCCAAGAATCTAGTTAAGAGATTTGGATTGGAGAACGCTAAACAAATGAAGACGCCAATGGGTTCGTCGCAGAAGGTATGTAAGGATAATGTTGGTGAAAATATCGACTCAATATTATATCGACGTATGATAGGTAGTCTTATTTTTCTTACTGCTAGTCGCCCAGATATTATGTTTAGTATTTGTGTTTGTACCCGTTTTCAAGCATGTCTCAAAATATCCACATAAATACCGTGAAGCGTGTTATTCGATATGTTGCTGGTATATGTGAGTTGGGAATTTGGTATTCCAAAGACACTAATCCTAACTTAATAGGATTCAATGACTCAGATTGGGCTGGAGATGTGGATGATATAAAAAGTATAAGTGGAGGATATTTTTATCTTGGCAATAATCTTGTTTCATGGTATAGTCGTAAACAAAATCGTGTCTCACTTTCAACTGCTGAATCTGAATATGTAGTAGCTGGAAGTTGTTGCTCTCAATTAATATGGCTAAGATACAAGTTAGCCGGCTATGAATTTACTAGCAACATTTTGATTTTGTATTGTGATAACTTGAGTGCTATAAATATTTTTAAGAATCCAGTTCAGCACTCATGTACAAAACATATTGATACTAGACATCACTTTTTAAGAGATTTAGTTGAAAACAGCTAATTAAAATTGAACATGTTGACACTCTTCATCAACTAGCTGATATTTTTACAAAAGATTTGGACCATGAGAGATTTTCTAGTTTGAAGAAATCTCTTGGTCTTTGTAATCTCTAAAAAGAAGGCATTTTTGGTGAATGTCGGTTGAAACGTTGTCTAACATTTCGGGTGACATTTACTTATGTAATATCACTGACTAATTATTGTTGTTGTATGGTGCATAACTTTTTATCACACAAGCATGATCCTTCAATAAGAATGTGATTCCAACATGATATCGTTCTCTGCGATGATATATAAATACATATATATCATAAAAATAGAGTATCAAAATAAGGCAAAGCCTTTACAAATATTTGGCAACTGTATAAAATGGGAAAAGCCCTCGAAAAGATATTGCTCCTATTCTATAGGAGTATCAAGTGCTTCAAAAGAATTCTGAGAATACTAAATAATTATTCTTATTTTTTACACGAAAAAAATCCTTTTGTATGTGTTTTATGATTAGATCAAGGACACGATGTGAAAATGTTACATTGGTCCAATGGTTAAACTCATAAAAATACGTATAAAACGTGTCTTGATTTATTGCCAAAATGAAAAATTCTTCAGGGATCATAATACTTGTGTCGTTCAAAATGTTGCCAACATTGCTGTTGACATTTTCAGATTGTGATATTTTGTATGTTGTTCTTAACTAATTTTAAAAAAATAAGATTTTTCTCCCTACTTTTATGCCTTGTTTCAATAGGAATCAAACTTTAAAATGGTAAGGCCAAATTAAATTCCTACCGTGATGATCATCTTTTTATCCCAATAATTTAGGTGTAAGTTATTGTGTAAAAATAAAACACCTAAAACTAAGGGATTGTTGTTGCTTAGAAGGTTTGTCATGTATATAAATATTCCTCTCATTTGTAATTTTTTTTTTATCATTTTCGATTTTCCCTATAATAATATAAAAAAATGGGGGAAATCACATCACACCTCGGGTATAACCCTACCTACTTGATGGAATTATCTCCGTTCTCAATCCCAAACCCTAACTCCTCAAAACCTTCAGGTCAATTCTCACCTATGGAAACTTCTCTAGTGTCAGAACCAATGTCAGCCAACATTTCATCCAACACTCCCATGAGTATTAGCCCTCCGTAAAATACCCCTCAGCAACCTAGCCAGTTATTTTTTTCCACAAACCCAGAGGATCTATCTATGACGTTAGTGTTTAAAGGTTTTGACGAACCTTTAGACATTAGTTACCCTGGAGACGATAACAAACCCATAGATGTTAATGAAACTGCTGATTTTACATCTTTTGGTAAAAGGCCCAAATCGTTTACCTTGCCTACTCGTCGTTCGAATAGAGAATTTGAGAAAACTGTCCAAGAAGCTTCAAGTGGAAAAAGGACTAAATGTGAAACATCTAAACCCCCCTTCTCGAGCAGTGACAGTGAAAGCACAAACTCTATTTTCTCAACTGATGAAGAACCATCTGCTTCTGAACAACCCAGTGTGCCTCAAGAAAGGAAATCCCAGATGAAACCCCCTTGAAATAATTTTTTCCATAGGGAGTTCCCAGGACTACAAGGACAAGTGCTGCTTCAAATGTTGCCCCAGATGCCACAACATCTCAGTCAATATTTCAGCCAACTTCAGAAGAGACACAAACACCAACTTCCTCCAGAAAAACTGAAACTGATTCTCACCTTGAGGTATCTATCTACTCAGACAAATTCTATTCTAAAACTAATTTTGATAATTGGGGCTGGTATAAGAATAGAGTTATTAGGTCTGAAAAAGTATTAGACATTGCTTCATGTTCAGAATGTGGCTTGGTAGAGTTCTTAAAAGAAAGATAGTTCCTAGGATTTGTTACTGAGAAAGGACTGTATGTGGATAAAATAGTCAGGTTATTTTATGCTAATTTGAGTTCTGCTATAGAGGATACCTCCTCAAAGAAATTTGGGAAGGTATATCTCTATAACAGGGTACACATCTGCTATTATAAACCAATGTATGAGATTAAATGCTGATGAGAATGTTAGAGAAGCAGACCCTGCAATGGACAATAGAGATGAGGTAATTGAGTACCTCATATGAGGAATAATGCATAAGTGGATCTCTAGATGTCCAGCCTCTAAATTAACAGCCATGTTTGCCATTCTTCACAAAATTGCTATATACAATTGGCTTCCTTCAATGAATGAGTCAATTGTAACTACAGAACAAGTCACCATGCTGTATAAAATTGGAAAAGGATTGAGAGTTGATCTGTGAAAATGATCTTCCATCAAGTTTCCAACTTGGCGCAAAAAGAATCAACCTCAATCCTCCCTTATCCCTCTCTAATAAATAAAGTTTTAACTACCCAATGTTTTAAGCCTAAGAGAGATGACACATTAGGGAAGGCTCTTGAACTGTACATAGTCAACAAAGCAGTTTTGAAGAGTAGAGACAGAGTCATCGATCTACCCTGGAAAATGGAAGGAAATAGTGCAGATGTTGACAGAAATGTCACCAACATTTTGGAAACACTGGTCCTAGACAGTCTATACTGTCTACTGAATGACTTGTGAATCAAATTGAAAAGATCAACCAACAAATCTCTGAGGTTGATGATGTGATGAATGCTCTAATTCAAGCCAAAGACCATTTCATGATGCTGCTTTCTTTACAAAAAGGGGGAGAAAATGATGTTGATGAAGCCGAGGGAAGCAGAGGAAGTGCTGATACAGGGTGAGCTGAAGAAAAAGGTTAGAGGCTGTTGTTCTGTGCAGAGAAGCAGTTATGCAGGAGTAGAAATATGCTGGAAGCTGCTGCTGCTATATGATGATTTAGGAGGAGTGAGGAGGAGTTGTTGAATGGTTGATAATGTATGAGGGTGACAAGATGGATGTTGATTTACATGGACAATGGAATATTTTTTTTGGTCTGTATATAAATCCATATAAATGGATGATATGTAATGCGCTAACTTTTCTTTTCTTTGTGTTCTATATATTGGATGATATGTGTGCACATATAGTGTTCTAATCCTATAACTGGTACATACAAGTCTTGCTTGTATGCCATCACAGGTTAAGGGGAGCAGTTCTGTAATCACAAGTGTTGGACAACGTCTGTGACAATGTACTAAGTCACTTGTATATTGTGTAATGTGTTTGTGAAGAAAGGCAAAAATGGGGAGATTGTTAATGTTAGGTTTGGTGTTGTAACATTTGACCCAACATATCTTTTGAAGTACTATTTTTTAATGCATAAAATTATTGAGACGAATGTCATAACATTCGGACCAACATCTTCGAGTAACAGTTTTGCCTTACTTCACGGTATCCAGTAAATATTTTACTGAGAGGTAAAAATGACTTAGGCGTGGTGAATTGAAGCTGTGTAAAATGTGGGAGAAAGAGTCAAATCTTGGGAAGAAGTCGAGTAAGGAACAAGTCAAAGTTGTTGAGAATTTCTCTCCTTAATCATCTACCACAAGCTGCCCACATTTTCCTCAACCTCCACAACCGATCGATGAGACTTTCAAGGGAACTCTCTACTATAAAAATAGAGAGGCCACAACAGTGAATCGATCATCCATAATTAGATTGCAAAATACCAAGAGAGCTCTCGGGATTTCAACTTAGAAATTTAGATCACAAGTGTTGCATGAGTGTGTCGACAACATTCTGTCCAATATTACAATTGTTGTTTAGATTCTAGATTAGTTTTGTATGGAGCGATTGTAATGAGAGGTTGTCTATGTCTATTTAGATTTTCAGGCAGAAGTCATCTACGACTTCAACTTTTAATTCCTTTCCATTTTGTATTGTAAATCTGTAAAGAAAGGAATTTGTAATTTTGTATATAATATATATACAATACATTTGGTCATTGACCATCATAAGTTATATAATATATATAACTTATAAAAATTTAAACATTTGTGTTCTTTATTTTTTCGCTGCATTTTACTCTTAAAAGGTTTTCTGTTTTATCAAGTGTTGCCACTAAGTGTCGGACGACATTATCGCTGGCATTCGAAAACAGAATTGACATTCGATTTATTTCATCTCTTGTTTTTACTTTCAGTAGCTTTTGACACCCTTCACATTAGAAGAAAAATTAAGGAACAATAATAGACACGAAAATTGGATAAGTCTAGCATGGCATGCAAAGCACGGATTTGAAATCGAATATTTATGAACTCTAATGATTTTATGATCGAATTCATTAATGTGGACGAACTTTCTGATGAATCTATGACAATTTTATGCAGATTTTATTCTTCCGTCACGAAACTTTTGAAATGAGAATCCATCATAAAATATTGTTTTCTTCTGAATATGAAGTTGTCTTTGATAGGGAGTACGACTTTCTGACACGAATCCGAATTTAGTCGAATCCCAACACCTTGTAGGAAACCAAAAAAAGAAAACTCTAACCAATTAAACCTTTAAAAAACCTTCAAAATAAGACTAGCACATAATTTGACATGATATCAAAACATATGAAGGTCTTGATTTCAAATCTCGTCACTACCTATTATCAGAAAGAACTTCAACAAGCTAAGTCCATCAAAAAAGAATCAAAGATGTACGTGAGGGTTGAGAGCATGTTGAAAACATAATAAAGTAAATAATATTAGTATATTATTTCTATTACATCATTTAACGGGTCCAAAGGCAAGAATAATTGTGGATAAGACGATAAGTGTTTCCTCTTTAGCTAAAGCATCTGAGCAAGTTCATGTGAAAGAATGTAAACCCAGAATATTTTAACTTTTCTTTGCTGTTTTTGTTAATAGTCAAATTATTTAGATGGTGGGCAGTCCATATCATCACTTTCATGTCATCACCTAATAATAACAATGTTAATCCATCAGATATTAAGTTAATTAAGACTTGTACATCTTTTCTTTAGTTTTTTCTCTTTAACTAAATCAATATGGGTAAAAGTAAGTATAGGCAAAGTGAACGAATCAATGAATTTACACTATCAATAATATAAATATATGTATATAACAATACGAAACTGGTCAAATTAAGCGAAAATAGTTACCTACAAATGAAAAGGCAAATAATTTATATGCGACAGGTTATATTATACAAATAGTGTAAAAATTATTTGCACATCTGTATATATAAATTAAATCCACCTAATTGACATCAAAACATGCATGTAATAGTAGTTGTCAACCATATCTGAGAGCATTAATCTCAGTATCTCACACATTATTATGTTTGAAGTCTGTTTTAGTAAAAAGGATAAAATTACATTTTATATCGCTTGAATTTTATTTCTGGAAAAGAAAAAAAAATAGGTCTCTCACATGCATCAGTATTCCTTGTTTAACTATTTTTAGTGTAATTTTGTTTCGAAACAAACGAATTCATAAAAAGAAAGAATAAAAGATATACGAGGCAAATATGAATTAATCTTATAAGTGATATAATTGTATAAATATAGCAGATCAATAATCTTGTTTAATTCAAGTTATTGATCGACTAATATTATTATTTATAGAGATTTACTCATAATTATTTTATAAGTGACATCATTGTATAAATATTTTTTATATGTTAAGTACTCTCATGTGTTAATAACCTTAAACAAATATTCCTGGTTTGGGTTTTGAATATGAATAAATCTTGTTAGGGAGCGCTACCTCTTTAAATGGACATTACACATTAGTTATAACCTCAATACGGAATCGAACCGGATGAGAAATAAAAAAAAATAAGAAAAAGGTTAACATACATAAAATTAAGGAGCTTTAAACAGAATTTCATAAAAGCATCCTTTTCTTTGAAGTTAGGGTGTCCACTTAACTTAGGAAGGTTCCTTCAAATTAATTTCACTTTCACCAAAAAAATAAAATGGAAAAAATAAATGAAAGAGAAGAAAGTTGGCAGAAAAAGGTGTAAAAAGATATACTCTAGCATTTATGTGTCTGTGGATAAAATTTAAACAATTTTTAAACAAAAAGAGTTCACGAATTCATAATCCATAGTCGAATAAAAATAATCTTTCTATAGTTTTGATTAAAAAACGCATATATATAATTTGCTTAGTGTTTTCTGATAAATGGAAAATTAATTATTTTAAATACTGATTCACTGGATAATGAAAGAGTTGGGGGTCTAGAACAAAAAACAAAGAAACACAAATTCTTGAATGAAATTCCCCTCGTAATATTTCACAGAACCATCATGAGGGAAAAAGCTCAAGATTAGTAATTAATTAAAGAGAAAAAAAGAAGCAGGAGAAGAAATTACAAGAAGATGAAGAAGAACCTCTCATGTAATAATAGAAATAATTAGTCCGATCATTAAATTTTTAATAAGAACAAAAAACATGAATAATAATAACAATAACAACAACCATTAAAAAAAAGAAGAAGAAGAACCTCTCATCATCATGTAACTAAACTAACTAGTCGAATAGTAAATTTTAGATAGGTAGATGATTAAAAGAAAAAGAAAAGAACATGAAGAAAAACATGTCGTAAAATCTGAATTATTAATCGGGCCAATAAATTCTAAATATGCGTAAAAATAAAAAAAGCCAAGAACATGAAGATGAACCTTTCATCATCATGTAACTAAACCAATTAGTCTGATCAATAAATTTTAGATACATAGATGATTAGAAGAAACGAAGAAAGGAACGTGAAGAAGAACATGTCGTAAAATCTGAATTATTAGTCAGGTCAGTAAATTCTGAATACGCGTAAAAATAAAAAAATCAAGAACATGATGATGAAGAATAATAATATATAAAAATTAAGGAGAGAAATTTACCAGGAAGTTGCCATGGCTCACAAGTATGAAGATCAACTTCCTCTAAAGTGCCTTTAATAACTTGTTGATTAGCAATTTTCTTGTAAAGATAATGGCAAATCAATTCTTGGTCATTAGGATAGAATCTAAACCCTGGTGGCAAAGTTGATCCAATATCTCTTAAACCCATTTTTATTGGAATATTTTTGGTAATTAAGAAAAAAAAAGTGGATCTTTTTGGATTTGGAAAGAGAGAGGGAATATTTTTTGGTAGTCCAAAAGAAACTTTCAATTCTTTGATAAATAAATTAGTATTAATATATAGAGAAGCAAAGGTGTGTATTTATATACAGGGATAGGTTGAAAAGAACCCTTTGCCACTTGGAATTAGTTACATGATTTTAGCAGCTCATGTTTGTGTAAAGTTAGTTGTTGTATATTCTTGGAACTTTCATGATAAACCAAAGTCACAAGAAATCTATTTCTGTTGGCATAGTTAAGAGAATAAATAATAGGACTTAAGTTATACGTTGACGGTATAAATTCTTTTAATATAATAGAAATAATATAATTAGTGATGGTAGTTTAGTTACCATTTTTTATCAAGTTAATGATAAATGCTTCTGAAAATTATTATTTTTTGGTTCCTATCCAGTATTGAGCATCCGTTTTGAAATTCGACTAATTTGGTACAAGCCGAAAATTTCACTTTGGGAGTAAACCGCTCTTTGTGGACGTCAATCAAGGTTTGAACTCGAGACTAGACGGTAATGGGTATGTAATTCGATGCAAATAGTGAAGGCTGGGGCGATCTATTGCACGTGTCAGTTACGAGTCCACATTAGCTTTTGCTCAAATCTCGCACGCGCACACACACATATATAATATATGTTTGTATATTTGTATGTATATAGTTATTCATTAATATTAAAAATATTATATTGTGAACCTAGTTATTTTAACTTAAGATCACTGGAGAAATTCATAAATTTTAAATACTCAACTATTCTATTAAGTCCGAATTTTTTTATTTAGAAGGGAAACTTCCAAATAACTCTTTTCTATTAGAGATTATAAGTTCTATACTGTGGATGCAGAATTTACACATATAATATAACAGATAATTACAGATACATTTGTATAATAATCATTAACAAATTATATAATATTAAAATAATAACTAGCATGCTAGCATGCTATTATTAGTTAACTACACTAATTATGTATCCTAACTACACCAATCATGTATACAATCCTTACGTTATCGGTGTATATACCTTACATATTGGGAAAATGTGTGTACAAAATTCATTACCAATTGTTTGAGTTGGAAGTCTAAGATAATCTATATCTATATTATATTAAAAGTATGAACTTCTTAACTTAAAAATTAACGTAAATATTCTTGTTATTAACTAACCTAAATATTCTAATTATTAAAAAAAAATATTTCCTACGAATAGTCACAACATTTCCAATCTTCGTGTTTCTTCAGTCACAAACATTCGCTCCTTGTAAATTCTTGAGACCTCTTTCCTATCACACTTGCGTTTTACAATCAAAGCTTACGGCAATTAGAGATCATTTAAATATCCATAAATGAGTCATTCACAATGTCAACCTGATTTGCAAGGTACCAATATCAAATGAGTTTTCATGCTTATCTTTTTGTGTAAGGCTTGTGCTTTTATACTATTGTCTGATTAACCTGTCTTAATCTATTTATTAGCAGTAAAATTTAATATATCTAATTTTTGTACCATAAAAAGGATAAAACCAGATACAAATTGTCATGGCTCTCTATATTATATATATATATGTTCCTAATTTCTGATTCCTTCTTATTTTAAATTGTAATGGCACCAAAGAGAAAGAAGAGGCAGACATGGCACGTCTATTACGGTAAAATGAACAATGGAAATGATCCACCAGATTTATATGCAGTGGAGGAAATCTCGAACTGTGTTTTCAAGAATAACAAACTTCTCAAAAAAATTCAAGTAAATTTCTCAAATCACGAAAATTATGGAGCAAAGTCATGTTACTTTATTTTATATCAATAAAGTCACCCAACCCGTGTGTCATATCATAAAAATTCACTATTGCCGGAATGTGAACTTAGATTTGCCGGAAATCCTTATTGACATTTTAAATTCTATATATAAAAGCATATATTGCATTTGAAATAGACAAAAATGTAAAATCCCCATAAGTTATAAAACTTTATTTCAGCCCCATAAGTAATCACAATATGTGTGGATCCAACAAGGCTCAGAGACGATGTTGGCGACACTTTTGTACTCTACTTCGGCACTGGATCGGGATAGTGTAGATTGCCTTTTGGAAGACCAAGACAATATGTTATCTCCGAGGAAAACGCAGTAACCAGATATGGAGCGTCGGATGTCAGGACATCCACCCCAGTCAGCATCACAATAAGCAGTGAGACCTGTATAGATGTAATCCGAAGTGAAGTGTACCTTGGACATATGTAAAATACGTTTGAGGGCATACATGTGTGCTTCCGTTGGATTGTGCATGTGTAGGCAGATTTGTTGCACGACATAGGATATGTCAGGTCTCGTGAATGTGAAGTAATGCAGGGCCCCAGCCAAGCTACGATAGTGAGTGAGATCTGATTATGGGGGCCGGAATCAGCGCTGAGCTTGGAATTGGTGTCTACCGGCGTGTGGGATGGTTTGCAAGATGTCATGCCTGCACGGTCAAGGATCTATTCGGCGTACTTTTTCTGACACAGAAATAGGCCACCAGAATGTCGAGTGACAGAGATGCCCAAGAAATAACTCAGGGCCCCCAGATCCTTCATAACAAACTCATAGGAAATGAGAGACATAATGGATCAGCGGAGAGCATCAGATGATGTAGTGAGGATAATGTCATCAACATATAATAATAGGTAAGCCATGTATGTACCCTTGTCGTAGATGAACAGGAAATGATCAGATCTGCTGTGTGAAAAAATGATAGAGGCGACATAATTGGCGAACCGCTGGTACCATGCTCTAGGAGCCTATTTCAGTCCATAGAGCGATTTCCGCAACTGACACACATAATCCGGATGAACAGGATCCCTGAAACTCATAGACTGATGCATATATATCATTTCATGAAGATCCCAATGTAAGAAGGCATTCTTGACATCAAGCTAATGAATGGGCCAAGACTTGGATAGAGCAATGCTGAGGACGGTCCGGATGGTTGCGAGCTTTACGACCGGGTTGAACGTTTCATTACAATCCACTTCCACCTATTGAGACATGCCATCACCTACAAGACGAGCCTTGTACCTTTTAAAAAAACCATCAGATTTCTTTTTATGTCTAAAAATGGATACGGTACTAGGTCCCACATCTTATTATCAATAAGAAAATTATATTCATCAATCATTGCAGCTTTCCAATTAAGATCGCACAAGGCATCATTCGAATTTCGAGGGATAAGGGAAGGAACAACTGAAACGGATAAGTTAAACAATCGTTTAGGTTTATGAATTACGTGCATGTCAAGGGTTTCCATGGTCCGAGAGCGTGTATCGGGATGCGGGATGGAAGAGAGGTGTGTCGCGGGACTGCCGGGAAGAGGAAGAAGGGCAGGGTGGTGGGACCGGCTGGCCAATGCTCGGTTTATTGAGAGGTGGCTGCGGAATCACCCTGAAGCGGGCTATTTCAGGCCACCGTCGACAGAATCGAGTGGGTAGTGTGTCTCGGACTGTCCAATGTGGGGGTAGGGGCGGGTGCCGGGGTGTGGGACGACGGACTATGTAAATGATAAATTAGAAGAGGGTTCAGGCCATCATCTAGGAAGTCGTAGGAATGCCGAGGTGGCGAGTTTAGGGAGGCAAAGGGGAATTAAGATTCATAAAATAGGACATGGCGTGAAATAATAATTTTACGGCTTGACAAGTCATAGTACGAGTAACCACGATGATTGGTGGGGTAACACAGAAACACACACGGGGAAGACCGGGTTAGAGTTTGTGAGTTATCATATGGAGGGGATAATAGAGACATCCAAAGATACGCAAGTGTTGGTAGGAGGGGTCCCTACGAAAGAAAACTTGAGTGGGCGACCGTTGAGCTAGAAACTTGTTTGGGATTATGTTTAGGAGATATGTGGCCATGTAGAGTGTGTAATGCCATGATTGAGGGGGAATTGAGGCGTGAGCAAGTAGAGCACGAATTAGGTTGTTTATGATTCAAATTTTCCGTTCGGCTTACCATTTTGGTAGGAGGTGTGAGGGCAGGAAAAGTGAAAGGTAAGACCGTTATTGGAGCAAAACTGTTTGAATTGATTATTATTGAATTCCCTGTCATTGTCACATTGAAAACATTTAATGCTCTTTTCAAATTGTGTTTTTACGAGAGCACTAAATGAGGAAAAAATAGTGTAGATCTGGGATTTATTGCCAATTAGAAAAGTCCATAAAAAGTTAGAATAATCGTCCAAAAATAACACATAATATCGATGATCAGTCGTACTTAAAACAGGGGATGTCCACAAATCACTATGTATGATATCGAAAGGTAGTAAAGTACAATTTGTGGATGCATAAAATGTTAATTTAACATATTTTCCAAAAACGTGGGATTCATATATAGGAGTCCTAGAAATATGGTTGCAATTAATAAAATTATTTTTCCTAAGGGAGCATAAAACAGAATCTCCCGATGTCCTAATCTAGAGTGTCAAAAGAAGACGAAAGAGCAGCAAAGGTTGACGGAACTGGAGCTGAATTGTTGACGACGTTTGAAATAGAGTAGAGATCTCCGGTGCTGTCATATCTCAATATTTGTCTCCCTGTCATAAAATCCTTCACAGAAAAACCAAAAGGTTCAAAGTCAAGGGAAATATTATTATCAGTTGTGAAACATCGCATAGAGATTAGATTCTTAATTAGTTTAGGGGCACGGAGGACATTTTTTAAGATTAGCAGTAGATGTGGTGGGGATAAGGATGGATGTCCAAAACCACGAATGGTAATGCCTTGTCCATTACTAACAATAATATTTCGATTTAAATTACTCATATTGAAATAAGACGAGAGAGTACCTTGTGATGCCGTCATGTGAGATGTGGCGCCTGTGTCCATATACCAATTTTCGTATGAAGCGTTGAGTGACATTGTGTTCATACTTGTCTCAATGTCAATCGGTGCATAAGTTGAGGGCGGGGGAGCCTGTGCTGTGTAGGCCTATTGGGGACGTGGGCCGAGTATGCCAGGGTGGGCATGTCGGTTATGAGGTGAAGTCCACGAGGATGTCGGATATGGGCTAGAAGGAGAGGGCAATGACGGTGGGGCCCACGCATCCCACGACGGGTAGGCAGCCCATGGCGGAGGCTGCTGCCACTGCCGTAGTCGCTGCTGGCTATTTCCTGCCAGTGGGGACTGCCCCTTCCCGCCACCGTTGTTTCCGAAAGTCCGTCCTCCGTTGCCCTTGCCGGAATGCCTTATCCGGCGGTTGTTGTAGTTGAATGTGTTCTGTTGCGGATCCTCGGGCCGGTGGTTCTGGTTGCCGGAGTTGGAGGCCCTGCCATCGGCGGAGGGCCCGACGGTGGTGGTGAGGGTGGCATCGACAATTATGGCGTGAGTGGTGTTGCGCTTGATTTTCCGGTTTCCTCAAGAATAAGCTTCGAACAAGCCTCATAAAACGGAGGTAACAACGTGCATTGCTGAAGGATGGTGGCAACGCCGTCATATGATTCGCTGAAGCCTGCAATAAGTTGCATGACCAATCACTGATTAGTGACTGGTGCGCCGACGTTGGATAATTGGTCGGCAAACATCATGAGTTCTTGACAATATGCAAACACGTTTGGTAAATCGTCCTGATGAACGCCCTTGAACTAATTTTCAAGGTATAACGCTTGTTGAGTTTTGTTGTCGTGGAAAATACTTTTCAAACATTCCCACGTTTGGCGAGCAGTGGCATCGGTCTCAATGATGGTGTGCAACAGATCATTAGAGATTGTGCCGTATATCCATTGGAGGACGACTGTGTCCAAACGAGACTAGAGTACATCATCAAAAGTCGAAGCCGAGGGTAGGTTTGTGTACTTCGGTGTAGGAGGGATGATGTGGTCGATAACTTCGTAAATACAACAATGGATCTTAAAAAGCTCCGCCCACGAGGAGTATTGATCATTTTCCATCTCAAGGGTGATAGGGATGAAGTTTTTGATATTTTTTACTGCAAGTGCAAGATGGAAATTGGTTTTGTCATCAATGGAAGATGAAATTTAGGAGGAGAAGGGAGAGAGAATGGATGGAAAAGAAACACTAGGGTTCCGTGGGGGTGACGGCCGAGAGCTATGGTCGGCGGCCAGAGGTATTTTTAGGCTACTGATACCATAAAGGAATATTCTCCTTGATTGTATTCATAAATAATGTACAATATATATAGTAGTACAAGAATATTTAAACTAAGTAACTAATCAACCTAATTACAATAGGAAATATAATTCAACCTAAAATAGGAGACCTAATTACAATAGGAATACAATTCTACCTAAAATAAGAGATAAACAATTAATGAAAGAATATTCGGGAAATATTCTATTAATTTACATACATATATAAGAGAATTTCTGGCCAAAACTACTGAATTCTATCAAATCCGCAATTAAAACTATTGCTCTGCCTCAGAAACAATCCTATTTTACAAGAAAGTGGTGAGCCAAAGTGTTGTAATTTCTTATATCTAGTCTGGATTATTTTACTAATATGGGATTTGGTGTATATGATGGTATCCACACAAATTTGAATTAGTTGACGGAGTATTTCATCCCTCCCTATGAGTAACACTATTAATATTTTGAGATTAACCATTTTAATTAGGATTTAAGAATATTCTCAACCTACAGATTTATAGTTTATAGTATTTCCTTTTTGAATATTTCAAATTTATCTTAGAAGTTATGAAATCAAACTATGGATGCACAAAAAAAAGATAATTGCATGAATTCATGTGTAGTTGCAAACTCTATCACTCCTTTTCAAGGTGGATGAAAACTTGATTGTTATGCTAAAAATTGTCATAGAAGATGACTGATATATAATGATTTAAATGTACTTTTAATGACATATTTTTCTACCCACAAAAGTATCGTGCTAAGTTTAAGATTATAAATTTTATTATTTTTAAATGTAGTGTCAAATTAAACTCTGAATAATTGAAAATTTTGTTAGCTAGCCAAAGAACAATAATTATGAAAATCAGGACAAAAAGTATATTATTTTATCACAGCCTAATTAATCATATGATGTGACAATAATTAATAGGATTGTATATATACAAAAAGAGTAGACTTGACATGGGTGGGACCTTGAATTATACTATACTACTTCTTCGACAATAACATATTCAGTGAAAATCTCACAAGGTATCCGGGTACGCGGCAATTATACTGTACTACTAGTTAAATAATAGAGCTTACGTGGGACAAAAGTTTGTTTTAAGATCTGTGAGTACTAAAAAGTCAAGATTGCCCTTGTGTCTGTTTCCCAAAAGCCACGTATTTGATGTCCTGTTCTGGACTTTTACCTTATTTTTCGCCGTCATCTAAGAGAGCTCTTCCATCTTATGTGGCATTTGCAACTCTAAGCAATACCACGTTTATGAAATTGATGTGTGTTTGTAGAGGAATATGATGGGATGAACTTCATATTTTTAATTAGATATTTAGACTTTAATTCTTATAATTAATAGAAAACAATTTGTGTGAAAATATAATTAATAATTGCAATATATTTTTAAAAGTCACAGCTTTAAAAAGTGACAAAAAATCATTTCTTTTTCTTCTTCTTCTCTGTTTTTTCCTGTGCTTTTTCTTTGCACAAACGAGAAAAAGAATGAAAGAATAGAAAATGCTTCAATCTAAAATTTATCAAAGTAGGGATCGGGTCAGCGTACACTCTATCATTTTCAGATTCTATTTGTGAAATTACACTGAATTTGTTGTAATTATTGTTGCGCAACAACTACTCCAGTTCAAACCTTTAGGGGTCGTTTGGTTTATGGGATAGGGTGGGATATCCCAGAATTAAGTTTGAGATTAAATTTATACTTTGTTTGGTTGAAGGTATAACTATTCCCAAGATAAACTTATACATTTAATCAAATAAAATATAAATTTAATTGCAAACTTAATTTTGGGATATCCTATCTTATCCATTAAACTTTTATCCACATGGGAGGTTGAATAAATTAGTCGAAAAATTATATTTCCAGGACCAGAAAAGAATGAAAGAATAGAAAAATGCTTTAATAAAAAAATTTAACAAGATAGAAACAAGATCATTGGTACACTCTACTATTTTCGGACTTCACTTGTGAAATTATACTAATTGTTTATATTGTTATTGCGCAACAACTCTTGTTCATACCTTTAATAACTAACTAGTATTATGCATAATAGCCAATATTCATTAGGATAATTGGATGAAAGTTATGGTGAGAAATATTGCAAAAACTTGGAAATCCAATTACTGATGGCAGTGGCCAATTTGAAGAATACATCTTGCTCATCAAATCGTAAGAAAACTATATTAAATTGGTCACCAAATAGTATTAGTGTTTCTTTCATATCCTCCCTTTTATTCATTTCTCTAATACTCCTTTCGTCCCATTTTAATTGTTCTTTTAATTTTTTTCACGCTCATTAAAGAAAATATAAATTATAGTTTACTAAGTTATCCCTATTTATTAGTAGATGTATCTGAAAATTGAGCACTATTAAAAAGTATTTCTTTAATATAATATTTAGAAATCATTACTATTTTTTGTCTTGAATTACTAAAACGATAATTGTTTTAGGATAATTTTTCACAATAAAACGACAGTTAAAATGATACGAAAATAGAGTATCTTGATGTTAGAACTATAACAATTGAGCTTCAAGACATAGACCTGAACATTGAATTACGTACATAGTTCAAACTTCATGACATAGTCTCCTGAAATTTGATCTACATAATTCAAGCTTCGGGACATAGAGTCCTGAAGTGTGAACTATACATACCAAGAATACAATCTCAGAAACATAAGCATCGCTTTGGTCACCAAATAATAAGAAAACAATATATATCAAATTGGTAATTATTATTGATATATTTGTATTTCTTATATATTCTTTTTCTTTTTTTCTTCTCCAATCCGATAACTTAAAGCTGGAACCATAATAATTGAACTTTAGGACACAAGCCTAAAGTTCGTATTTCACTAAAACTAAAGGATTCTAAGTTCAAACTCAGAAAAAGCAGGTCTCTGCTGCTAAAAAAAAATGTGACTATGTTTAAATATTTGCTAATACTGAATATCTCTTAAATAAAGATTCTAAAAGTGGTTACCGGTGCCATATTTATGTATGTACACATAAAAGCATTTCTCAAACATGAATCTAATTAATACACCTATCGAATTATAGGTTTATAAAAATATGAAATTATGCCTTTGATTTCGAGGCATTGTCTCCAAATTTGGATACAAAGAAAGTGATGATGCTCACGTAGAATCTAGATGATAAATTGTGTTATAATTAAGCTTAACATTATTAGAGTTTTCTTTTATTCGTGTCACGTGTGATGTGAACGTCTCTTTTCTTCTTTTACTCATTAGAGAATATAAATATCGTTTGAACGTTACTATATACAACAAAAAGTGTTATTCAATCGGACCTCTTTATAACAATCATTCTTCATAATAAAATATTTCACTTAATAGCCATATTTTTTGTGAAATCGATCTTTCATGTTATGGTATATGTAAGATTGTATTAATCTCTCATTGAAGAGTCTTTTTCATTAATACAATATATATATATATAGCGTGTACAATGTGAAATTCTAATACAAAAGGGATCCTATAATTATCATAATTATACACCACTAATAATTATAAAATATATGGTAAATATTCTACTAATATTCACTAATACACCCCCTCCGTCGGAGCGGGAGGAGGCCGAACACTTAGACTGGATCTGAAGTCGAGGAATAATTGTCTAGGTAGTCATTTAGTGAATATATCTGCATATTGATATGAAGAGGGACATTCAATACCTTGACATGTCCGATAGCAACCTTCTCACGAACAAATTGTATATTCATCTCAATGTATTTGGTTCGCTGATGCTGAACCGGATTGTGAGATAAATAAACAGTAGATATGTTATGACAATAGACTATATACGCCTGACGCAAAGGACACTGAAGCTCAAAAATTAGATTTCAGAGCCAACAGATCTCAGCAACAACATTGGCAATGCCTCTGTACTCTGCCTCTGCACTCGAACGGGATAGTGTGGCCTGTCTCTTAGCAGAACGTGAAATGAGATTATCCCCTAAGAATACACAATAGCCGGAGGTGGAGCGTCGCGTGTCCGGACAACTTGCCCAATCTGCATCCGAATATGATAGTAACCAGGTAGGTGCAGAGGGGTATAGATGTAATACATGATCAAGTGTGCCCTTAATGTATCAGATGATACGCTTAAGGGCAGTAAAATAAGGCTCCCTGGGGGCATGCATAAACAGACACACCTGCTGAACAACATAAGCAATATCAGGCTTGTTGAAGGTGAGATATTATAGGGCACCTACAAGACTCCTGTAAAGTGTGGGATCGGACACCATATTACCATCAACAGCACTAAGTTTTGGTTTAGTGTCAACTGGAGTGGACATAATCTTGCAGTTTGCCATTTTTGCCCTGTGTACTATCTCCTCTGCATACTTACGCTGACATAGAAATATAGAGTCTGTAGATCTAGTCACTGATATCTCCAAAACATAGCTCAGCTTTCCCAAGTCGGTCATGGCAAATTCAGTTTTAAGCAATGCAATTATCTCATTTTTCAACAAATCAGATGAAGCAGTAAGCACAATGTCATCCACATATAACAAAAAATAAGCTATGTTGTTACCTCGATGAAAAATAAAGAGAGAATTATCACGCTTGCTACATACAAACCCAATCCGCATAAGATACTGTGCAAAATGATCATACCATGTTCTAGGGGGCTGTTTCAAACCATAAAGTGACTTACGGAGACGACATACATACTGAGGGGTTCTGTTGGATGGACAAAGCTAGGCGGTTGGTGCATGTAAACAGTTTCTTTTAAATCCCCATGTAAAAATGCATTTTTCACATCAAGCTAATGAATGGGCCAATGCTTACCCATAACAATACTCATAACGGTGTGATTGGTAGCCGGTTTAACAACTGGACTGAATGTCTCACCTCAATCAATACCCACATGCTGATTAGTGTCATTAGCGACAAGTCTCGCCTTATATCTCTATAGGTCACGACTGTCTCTGAATTTGTGATGAAAAATCCATATGCATCGGATCACATTCACCCCCTCCGGTCTGGGAAACAAATCCCAAGTATGCTATTTTGTTAAAGTATTAAATTCATCACATATGGCCGCATTCCAATTAGGGTCTTGTTTGGCTAATTTTGAGTTTTTGGGAATTGGGGAGATAATTTGTGTAGATAGGTTAAATTGGACTTTGGGTTTGAAAATCTCGTATTGGGCACGGGTTTCCATGCGGTGTGAGGGTGCAGGGGTAGTCTGATTTTCGGGTCTAGATTGTGGGTCGGGTTCAGACAGTGGGGTTGAGTCCGATATTTGGTGTGGTGGTGGAATCGGATTCTGGGAATGGGGGACGATGGAGTGGTGAACATATGGGGTTGACTGTGGGGTTGGTGGTAGCACTGGTCTTGGTAGAACGAGGCGGGTGGTTATGGGTGCTGTAGGGTAGGATATCAGTGACGGGTTGGGACTGGAGGGGTGGTTCGGTGGTGTGATAATGGTGGGGCAGCCAGGGTTTTCGATAGCCGGTGGGGTTGCTGAATGTGATGGGACGGTGGATCTATGTCGGTCTAGGATGACAACACAACAGTAGGGAAGATGTATGGTTGTGATATTGAGTCGATGAGCCGACTACCGGTGGTGGTGGCAGTGGACGACGATCGTGACAAAGAGTGGGAAGGTGACAGAGATGCAGTGGGGCGATGCCGGAGGTGGCAGATGGTGATGTGACAGTGGGGGTGGTGGTGTCACCACCGGTGACTGGACTGCCGGTGGTGGCAGTTGGTGCATCTACCGCCGTCGGAACAGTGGCCGCCTAACGGAATGCTTGTTGGACAAGCGGTGATGTGTCTGAATCTTCGAGGAATTGGTAATCAGTGACTCAATTTTTTTTGATGTTGTCAAATGAGATGACAAATTCGACAAAAGGTGACGTGGCGAGAAATTATAATTTTGTCGGTGGAGAGCTCATAGCACAAGTACCCTCTATGGTTTTAATGGGAAACCTAGGAAGACGCGCGAAGTAGACCGGGGTGCTAATTTGTGAGGTGCTGCGGATGTCATATTTGGGTAACACAGACAACCAAAAATTCTAAGGTGGTCATAGGTGGGGATCCGAAGGTAGAGAATTTCGGTGGGTGTCCTATTTTGAATCGCACGGGTAGGTAGAATGTTGATAATGTTTTCTGCCATTTTTAATGCATATACCCAAAATTAGGGGGGAGAGACGCATGAAAAAGGAGGTACGAATCATATTATTAATAGTTCGGAGAATTCTTTCGACTTTTCCATTTTGAGGGAAGGTATGAGGGTATGAGAAACGAAAAATCATGCCATTAGCCGCACAAAATTTATGAAAGAAGGAATTATTAAACTCACGACCATTATCACATTGAAACGATTTTATGTCTTTTTTAAATTGCGTTTTAACTAGTGTACGAAACTCAATAAATTTGGAGAACACTTGATATTTGAGTTTTAGTGGATAGACCCAAAGAAAGTGAGAGAAATCATCCAAAAATACCAGATAGCATTTGTGGCCTAAGTTGCTGGTTATGGAATATGTCCGTACATCAGCGTGAATAATATCAAAGGGAGAGAAAGTAGTACTCATAGAACTCGCAAATGGTAGTCTAACATATTTTTCTAACTGACACGAGGAGCAACTATGTGAAAGATTCCCTTTGTTGCGTTGGATTAAATTTCGATTTCTAAGAGAATAAAAAATGTGAGACCTCGGATGACCAAGTCTACTATGCCACGTAGAGGGATATATGGTTGTTAAAACGGTGAGAGGAGTGACCCTAGCAGCGGATGTGGGTAGGAATGGATATAGGTTCCCCTCACTATTGCATCTCGCAAGGAGTTTCCCAGTACAGAGGTCTATTACGGAAAATCCAAATGGGTCAAAATTAATGGAGACAGAATTATCAGTGGCAAATTTTCTGACAGAAATTAGATTTTTGATGATGTTTGGTGCATAAATGACATTTTGATAGAGAAGTGGGGATACGGTGGTGGGGTAAGGGTGTGGCCAAATCCTTGAATTGAAATGCGATGACCACTACCAACCATAATATATTGTGGAGTTGGTAACTGGCGCAGTTGAGGAAGATTACATGAATTTTTGGTGAGATGAGACATGACGCCTGTATCCATATACCACGCATTATCGGGTTGTTGACGGGTCAAAGAAGCCATTGATTAGTTCTCGGGAGAATAAAATTTTAAGTATTTTTTGTTTTCGGGTAAGAAAAATTAAACAGAGGACACAAAGGTGTGTCTCGGGCAGAGAACAAAAGAGAGGACACGGGGGCACTGCTTTTGAGGGCTGACTGAAAACAGAGGCCACAGCCGAAAGCCGGGAAAGAAAGGCACTGTTTCGGTCTGATTTATGTGAAGGAAAGAAAAGAGAAACAGACTGGTCGCTTCTCTGGAATTTGGTGGCAGAAAGAAGACAAAAGTAGAGCTTTTCGGGAACTGAGAAAGCAGGAATTGAGGAGCAATAATTTTGTGTCCTCTGTGGCGGTTTTCCAGCCGATGGGGGCAGGCGAAAAAAATTCAGCCGGGGGGGGGGGGGGGGGGGGGGAGGGTTCGGCCATTTTTTTTTAGGGTTTAGGCTTTGACTCTTGATACCATGTAAGATTGTATTAATTTCCTCTCGGGGAGCCTTTCTCATTAATACAATATATATAGTGTGTACAATGTGAAATCTTAATACAAAAGAAATTCTATAATTACCATAAGTATACACCACTAATAATTACATAATATATGATGAATATTCTACTAATATTCACTAATAGCATATTATAAGTTCTCTATAACAGTCAAATAATACCAAAACAAACTAATGAAGTTATAGAGAGGTTTGACGGTATACCACATTCATTATATACATTTACAATAACTTATAATATAGAACACACTCATAGAAAAATTTAATACGACAAAAAATAAATTTGAGAGATTGAAAAAGGGAGGAAAAGTTCGCTACTCGTCACATTATCGCAAATCGATTCATTCAAATAGCTTAATGCTACATAAAATAATTGTGATGGAACACACCACCTAAATCCATCTATCTCTAAGTACATCTTCAAAATCATGGCTCATGGGGCAATAATCATTCAGTTGAAAAGTCTTAAAACGGATCGATATTAGATTGGAAAAAATGGCTTTGGTATGGGAAGTGACGCCTTGTGCGACTGTACCTGACACAAGAAAACAAAAGATTTTTACATAAATAGTCGATCAAATTTATTATTTACTTTTTCTAGTTAATATACATAAATTATGCAATAATTATATTTAATTATACCATATTATATATAAATTATACATATATCATATATATGTCGCTTTTTTAATTTAAGCGATGGGAGAAGGGACTTTTTAGGTTAATTCTTAAACAAGACATTGTTCTTGCTCTATTATTAATCATCATTTTTGAGATCACATTTTTGAGATCACTTGGGTCTGCAGTTGATTTGTACATTTAGGTCGGTACTTCCAAGCATTATTATTGCATTCACTATTCTTTTTAGCTAGTAATATTTAATATGACAGACTTTAGAAGCAATACACATAATTTTTTAAATTAAACATATGTAAATTTTGAAAAGGCAACGGTTAAAACTTTGTGGTATTCGTGCAATGAATTAATATGCTAACCTGAAAAGTAGAATAATAATTTGCATATATTATCAATTAAATTAAATTATTTTATATTATCAGTGCGTGGGTAAAGGTGAATCTAATAATACTTATCTGTTATTAAGGACACCAAGTTCTAACTTCAGACACCCCACCTAAAAGAAGTACTCCACACAATATAATACTTTTCCTTCTCTTGTTATAAAATGGGCAAAATATTGTTTTATGTGCTTGTCTTTTTCTTGTACGTTGCATGGCGAGTCATGCAATTAATTGTTACGTACAACCTACTAATCATTTTTTATATATCCCTCATGCAGTGTGTTAAACATAACTTATTAAATTCATTAAACTATATCTTCCCCAAGACAACCTAATCACAGGACTACAATTAGAATTAATACTGTATAGGCAAATTATTAAGCTCCTTTCGACTTGAAAAGAACTTATGTACAATTAGTTGTTCGGTTCAAACACAAGTTATGCCGGACATATAGAGACACTTTATGTCGGATTAAGAATGAAGAGATTGTTATTATAATTAATAATGATTGAGGAGATTGTTATACATGAATTACTACCAGAAACTACATATTGCATTAATTATGCGGTGATTTTTTTTCTTATGTAGTCATTCAAATATTGGATTATCTTATGCATGTCAAAATATGAACTTTATGGGTAATTTTAGGATGACAATATTAGATATTAATATCTCGGTTCTGAATTTAATATTTAATTTATACATATTAATAATTTTTTATACAAATTAAATACACATGATTTGGACTAAGATACTGTATTTAGTCGAACCCTTAAGGTACCTTATTTTATGCAAGATTTTATGGTTGGACCAATTGTTCCAGTACCATGCAAGATTTTATGGTTGGACCAATTGTTCCAGTACCATCAACTAAATGACTGCTAGTGGTTAAATTAATCCAATGAATATATTTATGACATGTGTCTTTACATGATTGTTATTACATTTATGTAGTTTTTTAAAAAGAAGTAACCAGCTCAATTATTATTCAAATCGTTAACGAGTACATCATGAATAAAAAATGGGAATGTGCAATCCACTCCATAGAATCAGACATAGAACCTGCCGCCCTCGCTAACATATGGCCACACCGATTCGCTGACCGTTTAACAAAGGACAAAATATAGATGTAAAGTCACACATGAGTGCTTTACAATCTTACACAATAATATCAAAATAAGAATTGCCGCTTTCAGAATTTTTCAATGCTTGCTTGGCCAAAAGACAATCCATCTCAACAACAATTGGGGATGTACGGTAGTGGTTCTTCAACCAGCTCAAAGCTTCACGGACTGTTAGGATTTCAGCCATTAGCGCATCATATGAAGCTTTCAGTGGTGAATTAAATCGTCTAACAAAGTTTCTATGAGTATCACAGATTAACATACCGCCCCTGTCTTTCCAGAGTTAACATCACACGAAACATCAATGTTACATTTCAGAATACCCGGATCAGGAGGAACCCATTTAATAAATAAAATTTGATTCAGACAAAGAATAAATATTACCATGAATATGTGTCGCAGTCCATTCTTGCCAGAAGCGGCTGGCTCTGTGTATGACAGTGTCTGGCTGCATATTTCTACCATTCCAGACCAGGTTGTTGCGGCTCCCAGAGGGGCATGATAGCCTCATAAAGATGATCACGCGTCACGACATGTATTAGAGCTGTAAACCAGTCCATTAACGAGTTTTTCGCCAGCCGCCAACCCAAAGAAGATTTAAGCCAGACCTGTTTTTGATCGGATTGCTTGTTTCCAACTCTGAAGCTTTGAGCACACTTTATTCACTACATAACTGAAAACCTCTTTCTTGCTATCACCTACAATAGCTGGCAATCCAAGATATTGACCACGATAATCAACCGTCGATACATTTAGAATAGAAGCAATTGAGTCTTTTACGATACCATTAGTATTTTCACTTAAAAAGATCTCCGATTTATGAAAATTCACCTTCTAATGATAAATTACTGTAATTTGGTGTAAACATCATATGTAAGTAGACATTTTTCTTGTTACTGTGTTACTTCTTCAACTAATGTCATACTCTTATATTCATAAAAATGTCATTGTATATATTTTAAATAATCATAAGTTTCAAGGGTATTTTAATGTTGGTATCTTTTGAAAGTCCGCATTTTTTCTTTTTCAAATTTCGTGTCTATCCAAATGAGAATTTGAAATAAAACCAATGGAGTATTAGATAACTTGATATTTTCTTTTACATGATCAATGATCATCGCTATATATAAACGAATAAAAAGATATGCAAAATCAAGTTTTGTATCAATGTTATTGATTAATTAAATAGTCGCCAAGAATGTAATGATGTAACGTGCCATAATAAATTATGAATGAGTGACGTATAGATTATTCTCCTCACATGTGATTACCTTTTTTTTTTGGTTTTCACCCAGTATCTGATACCCGCATTGGAGTCCGATTATATTCGGATTTGCGCCGCGTATGACTCATTGAATACATCTATATATATTGTGAAAGATGGAATAATTTCCCTTGGGAATTTCTTTCATTATTCACAATATATATAGATGTACAAGGTTGATTCCTAATATGGTACGAATCCTAACTTACCTTACAAAGGTTGATTCCTACAATTAGAATCCTAAGTTACCTTAAATATTTTATCATAATTACAAAATATACGGCGCGAGAATATTCGCTAAATTTCTAGGGCAAACACTCCCTACCAAGAATTTTTCCATACTTAGGGCTTGAATCCGAGACTTCTGATTAAGGAAGGAGCAGCTCCATCCATTGCATCACATCCCTTAGTGGTCCATTATCATTTATCCTAAAAACCTAACCAAAGAAGGAAAAAGCACCCGATAATTGTAAATTTTGAGAGGAATAATAATGCCTTTATACTAATAATAATATCGTTTTCCTTCTTGATGAATTGAGTGACGACTTGATATTCTTCTCATATCTTTTTGAGAGCAAAACAACCAATAATTTATGGGCCATTATATTTCTCTCTGTGTCTATTTTTACTTTGTTCACTTCCATAAGTTATCACGGGACATTCCCGGATACATGTGAAGGGATCTTTTTCACAATAGCCCTACCTCATAATTAGAGTCGGCCAAGATTTAAAGTTAATAAATTTTGAACATGTTATTGAATGTTAACTCATTTTAATTATTGAATTTAATTATAATCAAAATATACATATAATAGATTTTTAATAAAAATATATATATATATATATATATATTGAGTCTAAGCAGAAGTTAAAAAATTTGTCTGAATATGTACCGCTCCCCACGATGCCCCCCCCCCCCCCCGCCGTTCGTTCTTGTTTCTCTGATAAATGGTCAGAACTTCATCTGGGTTCGAATCCCTCCACACACCTCAATTTTCTTTAAAAATAAAATTAAGCCATTAGGTGGCGCCATCCGACCACCCCCAAATAAATTAAAAAAGACTCTTATTGTTCTTTTTTTTGTGTGTGTGTGTTCATGTTCAATTAATGCGGAATCATGAATACACAGTAGGAGATGGGAAAAGAGACGAGACTAACTAAAATCACATGCTTCACCCCTTGTATATGCTTTCATCAACTCTTTTGAGTTTTGATCTTATTTATGTACTCATATTGAAGTGTTTCACGCTTTAACTGGTTCCCAAATCAGCATAGATTAATGGCGAAAACTTATAATTTACAACATGATAACTACTAGAACTTCAATGGAATTAAACCTAGTAACTTATTGATTCTTGTGAGGACTACTTATGATGGAGCAGCAAAAACTTAGTTGCAAGCTTTTAACTTAACAGGATAAGAAACTTGAAATGATTGACCAAGGCACGAAAAATTGGATAAAAAATTAGTGGAAGTAACTGGACTATACTATTGATCTTTTGGAGTGTCCTAATTTTACTTTAATTTTAATACAGTGGTTTTTAACTTACATAAATTTAATGTTTGAAATTCTAACATGTTTTTTTATCCACTAGGATCTTGACACAAAGATCGTCAAAAGGGCTTCTTTGGTCCCATCAAATTGTCATTTCCTAACCCCCCTTTCTTTTTCTTAAGTGGTTGATATAACTGCCACCAAATGGGCGTACACAATTTAATTATGCTATTGTATTAAATATTTATTACTAAATGGTAATTATCATTCGTTTTCAAAAGATTTGATTTAGAAGTTGATTTCAACATGTCTAATCACTTTGTTGCTCCTTTGTGTTATCATTAAATAGAATTATCCCCTAGCAATTAACAGAATTATCTGTTGTCTGTCTCTCCCTTTGGCCTCATGAAATTATATACTCCGTACATGACTTCTCCATAATAATAATCCTCTAAAATAACATTTCATCATAACGATGAAGTTTTCTTTGAGATCGATTTTAAGAGCATAATAACATTCACTGTAACAATAAAAAAATATTCAGACAAACGACGTTATTATAGAGAAATTTATTGTATGTGTATGCTAAATCAACATTTAAATTAATTTACTTCTTAATTATATTTATCATCATCCTGCAAATTTTATGTAAAACTTGAAGGATAAATTAAGAAAAGAAAAAGATGTGTATGGATTTGAATTTGACTTCTTCAAATGAACAAAAAAAAAGAAGAATTTCATTTTTCTTTTAGTTAAATAAATTTCAACCACCTTTAGGTGAACTTTCTAAAATGAGAATAAAATAATGTTAAAACAAATATAATTACGTGTGCAATATTTCTAGTATTTAGGGGTCAGGGGGACAGGTTGAGATCATAAAAAAGGAGGAAAAAAGTTTGTACTGCATACTTTTTGACAAAAATGTAAAAAGGAAAAGCTTCCTTTTTCTTTAGCAACTTTCCCAGAAATATGATATTGTATTAATGAAGATTGTTGCCTATATACTTTTTTCATGAAGAAGCTTTGTGACTTTCAACTAATTTGTTCTTTAGTATCCAAGATTCTCTCAGGCATGTCCCATTTGTATAGTAGTTTCCAAATAAGAGAATTCTTTTTAAATGAGACTTTGCTTTTTAGTTTCTTCCTCTTGTGATATTGAAGCTTCGAAGGCATATTAAAAAATGTGGCGATGTCTTGTATTAAATTCTCCAAAAATATATTATTTTTTAAAAAACTTTGACACATATTTGGTGGCATTTTAAAAAATCCGAGCAACATAAATTATAACATCACATAATATTTGTTGTGAATTTAATCTGGTAATTTAGAAGGTGAAGTAAATAACACATTATACTGGGGATCAAGATATGTTGATTATGTAAAATTCTTCACATTCCTCGGTTTATATAATATTAATCCTACTCCTTAGGGAGAGGTGATTAAATGGGACATGACGCATATGTAACTTACTGAAGACATGACCTTAGATATGAGGTTGTGGAGGATACAAATTAGGATAGAAGGGTAGTGGGTAGTCGAGCGCAGTCCTACTTACGCTTACAGACATGTAGTTGTAGTTATTATTGTAGGTCCGCTTAGCATAACATACGAATAGACGTAGTATTGCTTTATAGTCTCCTGCAGTTTGATTTCTGCTGATATGTGCTAGTTACTGCTTCTTTCTTTCAGAATGCACTATCATGGCATATTCGCTTTTGATACCAGCATTTCCATACTGCTTTAAATTCTCGACCGGGTCTGACTGTTTTCACTTGTTTTTGTTTATGCATATGCAGTCTTGAGTCGAGGGTCTCTCGGAAACAACCGATCTACCTACCAAGGTAGAGGTAAGGTCTGCGTACACTCTACCCTCCCCAAACCCCATGATGTGGGATTTCACTGGGCATGTTGTTGTTGTTGTAATCCTACTCCTTCTGTCTTGTCTTAGTTTGATTAGAGCGGCGTTTAAGAATGTCAAGTAAATTTTTAAATTTTATCATCTTAAACTACAAGCATGTATAAAATACTAGGAATACCTTTTAAATTTTGTAATTTTAAATATGTCACATTATTCTATAAGAGAGTAGATTTTTTTTTACATTATTCTATAAGAGAGTAGTGTCACTAAGTGTACAATGAAAATGTTAGAATTAAAGCTTAATAGATTCGATTTACAACAAATAACTATATGTTGCTCCGGACTGTCAAATTAAAATACTGTGGCATTTATGTTAAGTGGATTCTCCAAAAATGTTTTATTTTTGAAAGATCCAAACAAACATTCGATATTATTTTTGAAAAAACTTCTTGGCTTGTTTTTAAATGTCGATTACATAGATAAATAAGTTAATTATTTAAAATATGTCACATCCTTTAATTACAAGCATTAACCTCAATAAGTCTATCGGAAACAACATCTTTACCTCCCAAGATAGATGTAAGGTCTACGTACAACCTATCCCCATACCCTACTTATGAGATTACACTGGATATGTTATTGTCGTTGTAACCTCAATAAGTCGTAAAACTTCTAGTCATAATGTTCCTATTGATGTTGATATGTATAATTAAAGGAGGATGTAAATTTTATGTCATTTACTTACCTACTTAATAGGTGCTTATGAATACACATAAAAAAATCAAAATATGAGTAAGAAATATCTAATGAAAATTATTTATCATGTGTTCAAATACTTTGCATTGATCACCAAAATGCAACATTACAAAACTATAGCCCCATCAACTCGATTTGGCTACTCTCAATTTGAACATTCCACACACTATTGATGCCTATATAGTTGATAAACTCAAATGATATGGAAAAGGCTAGAAGCTTACGTTAGTGTTGCAATTTTTTCAAAAGACAAGATCAGGATGGGATGGACACATAGATTGGTGATGATATTGGCATATATAGTTATAGTAACAACAGCTGTCCTCGTACTGTTGATAAATCATATGTATGACATGAGAGTAGTGACAATAACGTTACTTAATAGATTCTTTCCTTTAAGACACAAAAAACATGCGTGTGTCCCGAGATTATTAAGGCGACAAACTTCCACCAATCAACCATTCTAATTAAAGCCTATCAATGTTAGCCGTGTGGATGTTCTCACCGCAAACTGTGCAAAACAATGTTCATGATGTGAAACGTCAACATCAAGGGATGCGATGAGATGAATATAATTTTTGGTTATCTTTAATTTTATGTCACGAATTTGAATTTTAGTAAATATAAAAACATTTAGTAGAGATTAATGAATCTGAATTAGTTGGGCTAATGAAAATAGAACACCAGATAATTATAACAAAAATAATAATATTTGAAACGTCATTTGAAGACACCCGATAAAACTAGAACGACACGGAAAAGATTAGCATGACGTTACGCATAATGATGAGAATTAATGTTAATGATTTGAAATGTCGTTATCAAGGGTGAGGTGGGATGGATGAGATCCTGACCGGAGGTTAAAAGTTTGAGTTTTGGAAATGAAAAATCTATTGTAGCAAGGTAAGGAATTTAAATTAATCAGGTCAATGAAAATTGAACACCATATGATGTTATACTCCCTCCGTCCTGAAATAAATGTCACCTTACAAAAATCACGTCCATTAAGAAATCAATAACGACAATGTTTAGTTTACTAAATTACCCCTAATTATTACTCTCCCCGTTTCAAAATATTTGTCTTATTTTTCTTTTAATTAGTCCGTTTAAAAAAGAATGACTCTTTCTTCTTTTTTTTAACAACTCTTTAATTTCAACTTTCCACGTGACTTGTTTAAGACCACAAGATTAAAGAGCATTTTGATGCATCCTGCATATCTTTAGTTAACAATTACAAGATTAAAAAGTCTTCTTTACTTTCTTAAACTTCGTGCCAAGTCAAAACCAGACAAACATTTTAAAACGGAGGGAGTAGATATTTTTTTAGAATTGAACGATACTAAAGAGGACTACTTTTTTAATACTAAGTGCATGGTTGAAAACTCTTGTTAATTTTTGTCTTGAATTCCTAAAATGACACTTATTTTGGGATAAATTGTTTTTGCTAAACTGACACTTATTTCAGGACGGAGGGGTATTATATATAAGGGATTGAAACATCATTTGGAGACATCCGATAAAATTAAAAAATATGAAAAAGATTAACATGTCGTTATGCAAAACGATGAGAATTACTGGTAATGATCTGAAAGGTCGATATCAAGGGTGAGATGAGATAGATGAGATCCTGATCATCCTTTATCAAAGGTCACAAGTTCAAGTTTTAGGAATGTAAAAATCTCTGGTAGGGAATAAAGCTGGATTAGTCGGGCTAATGAATACCGCACGTACCAGATGATTATAAAAAGAGATATGAAACAATCATTGAAAAAGATCCGATAAAATTAGGACAATACGATAAAGACAAGCATGTTTTTATGCAAAATGATGAGAATTGATGTTAATGATTTAAAATGTCACTATCAAGGGCGAGGTGAGATGGATGAGATTTCTAACACATTCTTAATTAAAACCCACGAATTCGAGTTTTAAAAATTGAGAAATCTCTTATATGGATCGAATCTTGATTCATCGGGCCAAGAAATACCGATCACCTTATGATTATATACCAAAAATTAAAGGGATTTGAAACGTCATTGGAAGAACATCAATAAAATCACATCGATAGATAAAAGATTAGCATGTTCGAAAAATGATGAGAACTAATAATGTTAATGATTTGAAATGTCACTATCAAAGGGTGCGATGGGACATATGGAGATCTTTGGTCATTCTTATTCAGAGTTCTTGGATTCAAAATTTTGAAATGAAGAAATTTATGATAGAGAGCATGTTTTTCTTAATTAATAATACGCAAACGCAAATTCAAATCTCACCGAATTAGTCTGATTAGTGAAAAGTAAACGGTGACATCCGATAAAATGTGAATGATACAAATAAGATTAGCATGTAGTTACGAAAAAAATGAGAACTAATAACGTTAATGATTTGAACTAATTTTGCTTTTTATTTTGCGCAACAATGCATGACCTCTAAAGTCAAATCCTAGGCAGGCTATTAAAGTTATCATCATAGATTTGTTTAGCTATTTCCATGGCTCAAGGCGAGAGACAAGATTCATGTATCAACGCATTTGACTCTTTATAATTATTTCTTAGGATTATGAACCATGAATTAATGGACAACATAATTAAGTAAATGGGTTTAATATTTAAGTATTGATGATACAAAATATTTATATAATATATAATTCGTCACATAAAATATCATTGCAAGTAACTTTATTTAATAACATATATCGATAACCTAAAATAAATGCTAAATGACTTGTCATAACATGTTAAATTATACTATTGTAAAAAAAGTTGCTTTATCCATGTGTATAACTTAAACTTAAAATGTATTTTCTTCAATAGTTTAAACTAAAGCATCTAAATGAGATAACCACACAATTCAATTGGGTACTAGAGCAAGCACACCAGAAATCTAGGAATTTTTCCTGCACGCAGATCCCCGCCGGAATACCGTCAGTATTCTACTATTTTTGGTGGAAATTCGTTGGAAAATTGCCGACGAGTACATTTATTACGGATTCCATAAAAAAACTTTGGAAAATAATAAGCGTGTTTCTAGTAATAACACAATAGTCTTAAATTTAAATTTCACCGCTATACATTATGAAAGTGTTCTCGCTCCGAATTCTGTTCTCTGCTGTTTTATCATCTGACCGTATCGGGAGACAAATTGATTCCTTAAGTTAAGCGATTTGGGTGGAAGCGGAATTCTAAGTTCTAGCAATTGGTTCCTCAACTACTCCAGAAAGCGTTAGGACGGTGGTATGAGTAACTAAGAGGTAAGAAATATGAATGCAGATGAGTATAGTAAAGTAAATGATAGAATAAAGTAAAGGATAAAGATAAATAAAGATTGAGTTGTTTGATTGATTGGTTGTGTCTGTATAAACAAAAAATGATCATATTTATAGTACAAAAAAAGGAAAAAAACTGTACAATGTGATCCCCCCCCCCCCCCCCCCCCCCCCGATGTCAGCCATCAAGTAACCCACTAAGTTCAATGGCCGACTATGGGGGAGGTGTTTCCGATTTTCTCGCCCTCTACTCCTCTTGCTCGGATAATGACCATTTTTTTTAGCTGTTGTTGGTCTTTACCGCTTCTAGGGGTCCGAAAACCCTTTTGACTTGATCGTTGAGGCATCTGCATCTGAGTGGGTCCCAGTCGTACCTCTAACTAATAACTCGGCTAAGATGCCTTAGTAGTCGATGAAGTTCTTGTAGTCTAGGGCTAGGAGTAAATTCAGCTCTGGAATAGTTTGATTATTACTGAATTCGGCTAAACACTTAAATTACTTTTGAGTTTTAACAATGCCCCCTACATTAACTCGAGTCTGACTATTGAGTTGATGTATCTGAAAGTAGTCGTCGTTTCAGTCTGACAGCCACGCATGTTACTTCAATCGTCTCGTCTCCAGCGCATGTAATGATGATCACTTCTTGAAATGTGTTTTCCCTTTAACCGAGGTGTCTCCATTACCATGAATTGGCTTTGATGATTTTCGGTCGTGATTTTGAAAATAATAAATTAATCTCAGTCGCGTCTCTGAAGGTTATTTAAGGAAAGGTATCCCCCCCATAGGTTTCTCACCTAATCTTTGGCCCTTTTCTTAGTTGGAAACCATGGCTTCATCTTTTTCATCTCGAAGATCAGGAAAAATCATTCTAGCCGATAGTGATCTGACCCCTGCCTTGTCCTTCGTTGATGAACAGTTGGTTCTGACTCTGTACGCTGGACCGGAACAAGGTGATTCTCTATTATTTTAGTACCTTTTCCCGATAAACCATGAATTTCTTTCTACTTATGACTGGTTCACCGGCGGCCGCTGTTCGGCTAACCTTCATACTTGTCCGACTAAGGTCGCTCATTATTCGGGTTGGTTGGACCGAGTGAAGTTGGTCACAAAAGCTGAATGGAGGCGCATGGGTCCTTTTGATGCCACCGCACTGTCGGAATTAGATTTCCGCTGTAACGTCGGGCTCGGGTATGTGTGGTGCCTCTATTTTTGTGCTTGGTTTACTTGGATGTGGGAATCTATATCCCACTCTTTAACTTCAGCATTGCTCTCAGCATTCTTGAGCAAATTTAGAATAAATCTCGCAGATTTGATGGGCCATTATCTTTGGCCACTTGGGATGACGTTTCTTCGCCTGAGCAATGCGACCAACCTTACGACATAGGCGTGTGAAAGAAATAACTTTCTCTATATTTTATGACTAGACAGCTGGTCTGTGGCTGTCATTTAACGATACATCTCCCGTCGAGGGAATTAGATTTTTGTGCGACCAAACAATCGGTCTGTGGCTGTCGTTTATTCATGCATGCCCCAAATCGAAGGATAGTACTTTTTTAGATACTTGCCATTTACATTCCTGTCAATTTCTTAGTCATGCATGTTTATTAGTCGATATGCGCTCCCGGTGATCCGTTGGCTTACTATGAAAGATCCTTCCCAATTTGGTGATCATTTGCCGAATTTACGATCTTTCATCCCAATAGGCAAAATAGTTTTCCAAACTAGGTCTCCTTCGGCAAACCTCTAAGGCTTAACATATTTGTTGTATGCTTTAACCATTTTACGTTTACCGGCTTCGATTTTCTCTAAGGCCATCAGTCGATCTTCATCTAGCTGGTCTAACTCCATTAGCATGGCATGTTGATACTCTTCTAAACTTAGAGAGTTCTGCTTGGCCATAGGTTAGACGATAAGGTGTCATCCCGGTAGCTATAGACTTAGAATTCCTAATCGCCTAAACGACTTCATCCAGAGTGAGATGCCACATTCCCTGTTTATCCTCCACGTTCTTACTAATTATGTCCACAATAATTTATTGGTAGCCTCGGCTTGCCCATTCACCTGTGCGTAATAAGGCAAAGATGTGATCATCTTGATACCAAACTTCTCAGCAAAGGCTGCCACCTTAGAACCAGTGAACATCATCCCTTGATCGGTGGTAATCGTCTCAGGAATACCATATCTGCATATGATCTGGTGTTGGATAAACTGAATGACATCTGTTTGATGGACCCTCTTCATCGGCTGAGCCTCCACCTATTTAGTGAAGTTATCGGTAGCTACGATAATGAAATTGTGGCCTTTAGCCGATTGTGGATGAATCTTGCCGCAATGTTTTACGACTGGGTGCAGCAACTCGGCTGGTACCCGTTGGACGCTTCAAGCTCTGCTTTGGGAGAATGGCCCCACCCGATGTGATCGACGTCGCATCTCGACCTGTTCGTGCTGCGGAGCGAACACATACTTTGAGGAGAAAGAAATCCTTGGTCCATGTTTCTGACATTCTCCACATCCTTTTGCATGCTGGAAGCAGTCAGTTGTGATAGTAGGCCAATAATAGTTGTGGCGGTAGATCAACCACTTCATCGTTGGCCCCGCTCTGTGTGATCCACATACTCCTTCATGGACCTCTCCCATGACCCGCAAGGCCTCTACTTTGGAGAAGCACTTGAGTAGTACTCCATTCACGCTCCTTTTATAGAGGTCATTGTCAATGAGCACGTATTTTAAGGCTCTTCTTTTAACCTTGAGGTCCTTGCAACTGGAGGGATATTTTAGGTAGTTAATTTGTAACTGCCTCCATGAGTCAATTTGATCAATGGCTAACACTTCGGCTGGTAATTCATCGTGCTCTAGAGTGAGTAGAGACTTCCTAAAACCTGAAGCTTCTTGTGCTAAGTCGTTAGCCTCAACATTCAAGCCTCTTTTTATTCAAAATGTCTTGAATATTTCTTCAAAATGTCTACCATTTATATTTCTGTTCCATGCATATTTATCGCTTGATCCGTATTGCCGACAACCCATGGGTTCGCTACGAAGGGTCCTTTCCTAGTTTGGCGATCATTTGCCAATTTTACGATCTTTTATTTCAATCAGCGGGATGATTTTCCAAACTAAGTCACCTTCGGCAAACCTCTTTAGGCTCTATATGTTTGTCGTATAATTTGGCCATTTTACGTTTACCGGCTTTGACTCTTTCTATTATTGTCAGTCGATTTTCATCCAACTAACCCAACTCCGCATGGCATGATGATATTCTTCCACAAAAAATTGGGTTTGGCCATCCGTAATGATATTAACTTCTGAGGACAACACTGCACCTTGGCCATAGATTTAGTCGATATGATGTCGTCCCCGTAGTTGTAGATTTGGAGTTTCTGATTGCCCATTTCATTTAAAACATGTCTTTGTAAAACGAGTTTATTAAAACTATGCACAAAACATACACATCACGAGGTATTAAATAACACTCGAGTGTTGTACAAGCGTAGAACAAAGACAAACAAAGCTAGGCATAAAATTTCTATCGACAACTCACATGTTGTTGGCCGCCAGATCTAGTTTTTTGTCGTGGTTCCCCATTTGCGATGCCTCGGCTATCCTTGCCTCAGAACTTAGGATGGTCAACCAATGGCACAGGTCACGTATGAGTTGGTTTTCCTTAATCATTTAAATCCTCCAAGGTAAGTTGTGGTTTGACTAATTGTTTTATTTCAAACCCTCGCGATGTAAGATTATAGAATTCCCAAGATCTTTCTTCATACTGCTCCGTGATGGCTATGGGATCCACATAGGGTGAATAGAGGACGACCTCTATATTCTGAACCCCTGGTCGGAACGGGCTATCATCCGCTGGGACGATTTCTATCTTATCTCCTTCCCAAAAGACGAGCTTTTGATGCATAAGAATGAAGGCATCGGCTAGTGTAAATCCAGTCCCTGCCCAGAAAAATAGTGTAGGACTGCTTGCCATCTATTACAAAGAAGGCAGACGTGACCGTCTTAGGACCTACAGTGATTTCTGCTACTAGAATCTCCAATGCTTCAAAGGCTTCTCCCATAAAGCTAGCCATTTTCATATTAGTTGGGATGAGATCCTCCAATGCTTTGTTAATATCCTTCAAGGTAAGTAGCGGCTCACATTCAACATAGCCTCATTGTCGACAAACACCCGTCTAATAATTTTGTCGTTAATGTAAGCCTTGATGTAAAGGGGTTTGAGGTGTTTAACCATATCTTCTTTAGGTGCACCAAATACGGTGTTAAAAGTGTCCCTAGCCGGGGTATCGGCTATTGTTTCCCATTCTGTGTCTTTTACGCAAACATCACCTTCTAGGTTATCCAGCGCGGAGCGGCTGGCCCAGAATTCACATGGGATTAGGCTGACCATTTCAATGTCTGCCCACATCTCATCAACCATGTCATGGCTAAATAAATCGAGGATGGAGTCCCCTAATTTATCCAGAAGCTCATATCTTCCATTTCTTGGAGACAAATGGGGATCGGCTGGGGATCCTTTGACTGAATCCTCTGCACGATCTGTGGGATTTCCTCTGTTAGAGGTCTATTTCGGGGCCACGTTCTCTTGTTGGGGTTCCTCCGTCGGGTTTTTGGTAGGTTGTTCATCCAGCTCTGGTTGACCTGACGTCTCTCTTTCAGGCGACATTACCCCTGAAGCAACTAAACCGAATACCCGCTCGAAAGCCTCGACTGCGGTAGACTCAGTAATCTCGTGAGTTTTTGTTGCCTTGGTGTTGGAAATTAGATGCAATGTCTGTTGCATCTTACGCAAGGCTTTGGCACGTTGCATCCTTATTTTCTGAGTCTTGGATGCGACTCTCGGTGGTGCCTCTTTTTTTTCGGGAGCCTGATTGACTGACCACTTCCCCTCTTCTGTATTGGCGGCTGGTTTAATCATTATCCCGGGTCTCATATGGTCCTCATTTCTCATCGTTATACTAAGGACGAAACACCTTCATTTACGTTAAACTCGATCACCCCCTGTTTGGTTTTAGGGAGTGGTTCTTCATCTATTCGAGGCATGCTCGGCTGCCGATTGGTTGGCATCCATACTTGCCCCCCAGGCCTATACCTGGCATCGATATGGACCCTTCTGAACCTCATGGTTTGTTCCTGAAGTTCCCATTCAATGTCCCTCGAGTATTTAGGACGGCCATGAAAACTGCTCCTAGCTGGCTGCCTGTCATCACGAATGTCATGTAGGCTGCCTAACCGGTTGAACACAGAGGTCCTTGTGACCTTTTCCCCTTCGGTAGATTTCTTTGGGACCCACACCCTTTTAATTTGTTATCTCCCTTTGGTGTCCCTTTACTCATCGGGCTTAGCAAAATATACCATAGATATTGGTACCGCGGGAAAGAAGTCGGTATCAATGGACATTTTAGCGATACTCTTGTCGGCTAGCTTGAACCTTATTTTTATGCCATTTTGGATCGCCTTTCTGAAGACCACACAATTAGAAGTAAAGTGACCGTATGAATTATGCCACTTGCAGTACTTCTTATCTTTGAGTTCCTCAGCAGGAGGAATCCTATGACCATCAAGTAGCAGAATCTACTTATCTTTGAGCAGATGATCAAAGATCTGATCTGCTTTTGTGATGTCAAACGAGTAACTGACCCTGTCATCTGATGAACTCGTCTCCTTGCCTTTTACGACTTTCAAGGCTGGGCAAGAGTAAACCTTACCCCTAACAATCTCAGCCACCATTGCGTCTGATGTGTAGTCGGCTGACTCTGAGTCAGACTCATCCGCTTCAATGATGGATACCAAGTGGGAGCCTCAATTTCGGATGGCTCTTCTCCGCTCATTCTCTTTTACGTATTGCTCTATTGGCTAGCCTTTTCAACTAACTGGCTTAGGTCCAAGCAGGATTGTCCCACCAACTTCTCCTTTAACTTAGGGTGCATATTGTTGATTATCATATGGGCACACTCAGACTCGAGGAAGTGTACGGTGCATTTTCCAACCTTCTTTCTGAATCTCTCGATAAAATCAGCAGCCGATTCATCGACATGTTGCTTGAGATTCGTTAGATAGTCATGGTAACTTGACGTTGGGGCTAATAGAACCTATCATAGAAGTAACCCTCTATGTCAGCCCAGCTCTGTACGAAATCAGAAGCCAAAGAGGAGCACCATGCGAAGGTTATTCCTGTTAGTGAGAGAGGAAATAGCTGCAAATTGTGATACTCATTCTGGCCAGCCTCACCGCATTGGGCAGTAAATCTACCGATGTGCTCGATAGTAGATTTGTCATCATCGCCAGAGAAGATGGCAAACTCCAGTGTTTTGAAGCCCCTCGGCAAATGTGTTATCTAATCTACCCAATCGGGGTGAGGCTTTTTATAAATAGGCTTGTCCAAAGATTTCAGTTGGATGTCGAAGTACCTCCGCATGGTATTTGCAATAATTTATGGGTTTATCAGTTGTGACGTCCCCTGCCGATTCTTGACTGGATTCGGCTGGTAGGCGTTCTATATTGGCGGCCTCCATCCTGCACTTTGTTGGACAGGGTTTTGAAGGTTGTAGGTGGTCTGCTGGCCATTACCAATAGGTGGGGTAATGCCCCATTGCTGATGTTGGGTTTGACCATTAACGCCTGCAACTTGAGCTCATGGAACGACTAACGGAGCCTGAGGATAATGTGGAATAGTATTCCATGGCTGCTCTCCTCAGACGTCGGCCGTTATAGAAAATTTACGCTTTCTGGAAGGTATGGACTGGGTACCGGTAATGATAGCTGGAATGGTATTCCACTGTAAACTGCGTCACCAGATAGTCGAGCTAAGTCATAGCCAAGGGCCATCGGCTGCCAATTCGGCTGGCCAACATTGTTCGCATGCATCGTAGGGTCGTTCGTAGAAACGTACGACATAACGGGCGGCAATCCAAAGTTTCCTGGACCCGAACTGGTCTCCAAGTTATGTTGATCTGCCCATACTGCATACTCGCTTGGTCAAGTGGCACATTTTGCCCCCCAAGGTTTGGCGGCGACCATGTAGTGTGCTGGTTGCTAGACGATTGTGCTTGTGTTCCTAGGTGCGCTATCGGCTGCACCTGAGTAGGCACTAGCTGATGCACATGCGGCTGAGGAATAACATCGGGAGTCACGGTCTCATGCTGAACAACACCGCTCGTCAGAGGGATGGCATAACTAGCTGAACATTCTCCTAGGTGCATTCGATTGGTTTTCATGTCCCTCGCTTGCTGAACCTCATTATGTACCATCAGCTTCACAATGTCAGCCAACTGTTTAGAAACTTGGTACATAATATCGTGGATGCCCAAGTCGATATGTTGTCTAATAAAAGACGTGGTCATTATGGTTGGACCTTCAGATTGGCTAGATTCTTCCACAACTTGGGTTGATGGAGGAAGTGGAGGGGTATCAACCGATGTAGGCATACCCAATGAGGATTTTGGTTCGTTGTTCCTTCTGGGAGGATTTTGTTTAGGATGTGGACTAGAATCGGGGTTCATTTTCTTACCGGACCTTAGGCACATACGCTAAGAATGATCCTAACTTGGAGAATCAAACTTTGCTATTAATTCACATATGGTCCCACTGGGTGTGCCAAATTTGTTCTCGCCCCGAATTTTGTTCTCTGCCGTTTTATCGGCTGATCGTATCGGAAGATAAATTGATTCCTTAACTTAAGCGATTTGGGCTGGAAACGGAATTCTAATTTCCAGCAATGGGTTCCCCAACTAATCCAGAAAGTGTTAGGATGGTGGTATGAGTAAACTAAGAGGTAAGAAACATGAATGCAGCTGAGTACAATAAAGTAAAGGATAAAGATAGATAAAGATTGAGTTGTTTGATTGATTGGTTCTGTCTGTATATATAAAGAATGATCATATTTATAGTACAAAAAAGGGAAAAAATTGTACAACGTGATCCCCCCCCCATGTCAGCCATCGAGTAACCCACTAAGTTCAATGGCCGACTATGGGGGAGGTAGTGCCGATTTTCTCGCCCTCTACTCCTCTTGCTCGGATAATGGCCCTTTCTTTTAGCTGTTGTTGGCCGTTACCGCTTCTAAGGGTCCGAAAACCCTTTTGACTTGGTCGTTGAGGTGTCTGCATCTGAGTGGGTCCCAGTCGTACCTCTAACTAACAACTCGGCTAAGATGCCTTAGTAGCCGATGAAGTTCTTGTAGTCGAGGGCTAGGAGTAAATTCGGCGCTGGAACAGTTCGGCTGTCACTGATTCAGCTAAGCACTTAAATTACTTTGGAGTGTTAACAGAAAGGAAGCTAAATCAAGAACTCAAGACCAATATATTGATCAAGATAAAGCTAAAATAGAAACAAAGGAAGGAAGTACAATGCTAAATCTAATTTCGGATACACATGATTCATTATCCTAGTAGATGTTACAATTACCATAAAATTGATTATTCATGAGTGTCCGACAGAAGAACAATCGCTGTGAGAGAAGATTGATATATTGATTATGAGAGTGTAGCAGAAGCAACTAGCAAATTGCTAATCATAATTAAGTACAACATGATTTGCAATTTAGCATATTATTCACTAGTCACATTACATAGTCATGACCCCTACATGAACACCAACTTCACATTACAACTTCACACGTTCCCATTTCGGAATTGCCATAAATATTCTATGATTTCCGATGGAAATTCGTGAGATACATCTTCGACGAACACATTTATCAAGAATTAATTTAGTCAGAATTCTGTGAAAATGTCATAGTGGGCAAAATTCTGAATTCAAATCTCACCGTTATCCATGATTGTAGAAAGTTAAGCAAGAACTCAAGTTAGACTTCTATTTCCTTCAAGTTATACTAGAAGTAATGACAGCTTTGATGTAATACACATGGATGTTTGGGGTCCCTATAAAACCTCTACTATTGATAGATATAAATACTTTTTGACTATTGTCGATGACTATTCAAGAATGACTTGGATATATTTGTTGAGATTGAAATCTGATGCTTGTGTTATTATTTAATATTTTCAGCCTTTTGTTAAAACTCAATTCAATAAAACTGTCAAGATATGAAGAGCAAATAATGACACTGAATTTGTTAATGAGATTTGTAGTAGAATGTTTCAAACATTAGGGATAATCCATCAGAAAACATGTGCTTACTCCCCTCAGCAAAATGGAGTGGTTGAGAGGAAGCACATACACATATTGAAAGTAACTAGAGCACTTAAATTTCAAGCAAACATACCTATTAAGTTTTGAGGGCATTGTGTACTTACATCAATGCATATCATAAATAGATTACCCTATTCTATTATTGGCACCTCTCTTTATGGAAAACTTCACAAGAGGAAGTCATCTCTTTGTCATTTTAGGGTATTAGGTTGCCTATGTTATGCAAATATTGTTCAATAAAATGAAAAACTGCAGCATACAACTAAAAGAGCAGTTTTATGGGATACTTAGAGGTACAAAAATGCTACATATTATATTATCTAGACTCTCATAAGTTTTTTATCAACAGAGATGTTAGTTTCAGGAAAAATGAATTCCCATTTAAATGGTAATCCATTTCTAAACCTCTATTCAAGCATATTGAGCATGTCATTGATTCCAATAGTAATAATGATATTACCTCTATTATTAACAGTGATGATCATGTGCATAACAACCCTGAGAGTGTTGTGCCTATTAACAGTTCTAGTGAGACTCTACATTTAGAAACAGATACACATCAAGATGTTTTTACAGATTCTTCTACATAAGAAGAATACTCAGACTCAGCAGTACAAGTACCAGAAGTACAACCATCAATTGTTTCTACACCAGTTCAACAAGTACAAACAAGAACTTCAAACAAAAATAAGCAACCTCCTATATGGATGAAAGACTTTATTTCTATGAGTCTACTTGATCAGGATAACTCCTATGCAATTTCTAAACATTTGTCTTATGATAATGTATCTACTGACTATCAAGCTTACTTATCTAATCTATCTATTGATACATAACCTAGGAACTATTCAGAAGTTATGAAAGATCCAAGGTGGATATAAGCAATGCAAGCAGAGATTGATGCACTGCAACAAAACCACACTTGGGAAATAGTTGATCTACTAGCAGGAAAAAAATCTATAGGCTGCACATGGATCTACAAAATTAAGTATAAAGCTTCTGGAGAGGTGAAAAGGTTCAAAGCAAGACTTGTGGCAAAGGAATACAGTTAGCAAAAAGACATTGACTATCAGGAACCCTTTTCTCTTATAGTCAAGATGGTAATTGTGCTCAGTATTGTTGTTGCAAGACATTGGCACATCCACCAAATGGATAAGTACAATGATTTCCTTCAAGGAGATTTGACTGATGAGATATACATGGAACTACCTAAGGGATTTATAAGCCAGAAGGAGTCTCAACCAGCATGTAGACTCATCAAATCACTCTATGGATTAAAACAAACACCAAGGCAATATAATGCTCAGTTAACAGAAGCATTGACCAACCTACAGTTTAAACAAAGTCAACATGAATTCTCTTTGTTTGTGAGGAAAACTGATCAAGGTACTGTGATTATCTTAGTATATGTTGATGATATGCTAGTGACTGGAGATACTCTAGAGCTTATTCAGAAGCTAAACAATCACTACAGCAAGTGTTTAAGAAGAAAGATCTAGGTGATCAAAAGTACTTTCTTAGATTGGAGTTTGCAAGATCAAACCAAGGTATTATAATGCATCAGAGAAAGAACTCTTTGAAATTGATTTCTGAGCTTGGCCTTTCAACAACAAAACCAGATACAACAGTTATTGAGATTAATGTTAAAATGATAATAAGAGAGTATGATGATCATACAGACACTAACAAAAGAGATCAACTACTGGAAGACATTGGACCCTACCAAAGACTGATTGGGAAATTATTGTACCTAACCTTTACTAGACCTGACATAGCATTTAATGTACAAACAGTAAGTCAGTATCTTCAGCAACCAAAAAGACACATATGATGGCAGCCTTGAGGATTGTTAGATATGTGAAGAATCAACCAGGTCAAGGTGTGTTAATTTCAAGTAAAGACAACCAAACTATCACAATATTTTGTGATGTTGAATGGACATCATGTATTCACTCTAGAAGGTATGTATTTGGTTATCTAATCAAGCTAGGAGAGTCAATAATCTTTTGAAAATCAAAGAAACAAGTAGTTATTTAAAAAAGTTCTGCAGAAGTAAAATACAGGAGCATGACTACCACAATGTCTGAGCTTATTTGGATACTTGATGTACTAGAAGAATTGGACATCAAGATCAAGCTGCATGTTAGCATCTTTAGTGACAACAAATCAGTTATCCAAATAACCCTGTCTATCATGGAGGACTAAACATATCTAGATAGACTGCCATTTTATCTGGGAGAAAATACAACAAGGTAAGGTGAAGCCTCAGTATATCTCAACCAAAAACCAGCTTGCAAATATCCTAACAAAAGACTTGTCAAAAATGCAGCATCACTATCTTAATTCCAAGTTAGGGGTGCTTAATATCTTCACAGCCCCTAACTTGAGGGGGCGTGTTGGATAATAGTTGTATATGAGCATATGATTAAACAAATAGATTTGTGAGTAAAAGAATATGTTAAGAACAGTTAACAGAAATAACTGCCAGTGACATTCTTGTAACTACTATATTTCACAGAATTAATTAAGGTAGTTAGTTAGTTATCCTAATCTAGCTTAGTTTTTAATGAGTTGAGTTAACTATAATCCTAATGTAGATATACACCTAAGGATCATATTGTAACTATCACTTGATTCATTAATGTAATCACAAAGCTCTCTTCTTTTCTTTTCCTCTCCTTTGTATCATCGTCTTCCTTCTTGCTTATGCTTTAATAATCCTCTAGGATGATCTAATTCAGTTCAAAGCACAATATGGATATTTTTGTCTTTTCATTAGCAAAAATACAAAAAAGATAAAGAGATACTAGTACTAAAGTTGCTATCATATGGACCAATATAAAAAAAAACCGTGATTTGCAAGTTATTACTTATATTCATTTGGTAGGTCCACTATATATATTCCAAAGAAAATGAAATTTGAACTACACAAGAATATTAAGCTAATATTTTACAATCGAGGTGACATTCCATAGAGACAAGAAATATAATAATACAAATATCTTCACTTTACACTTAATAATTAAAGGAGTTATAGCTAGTGAAAATTCTTAGCTGTTGTTCTTTTTTTGATATTTGCTTCCGTGCGGACAAAAAAGAAATTCATCAATGTTAATTCTATCATATCATTATGTATGTCTTTGTCTCTTTGATGTGAGTTTAATTTGTCTTTTTAGCTATAAATACCCCTTAAAGGCAAATTAAAGACCCACACAAAAAAAATTCACAAGAAAATTAATCATATAATATACTATTAATTAGCCAATTGGTTTAATTTCCTTACCGTTGTCTAATTTCTTTTCACCTACTGAAAACTTTTTGTACATTGGGAAGTTTGTTCACCTACTTATAGTTTCTCTCATGTATCGGAATGTATAAGGGTTTGTGCGTTCTTCAGAACCCTGTGCTTCGAGTTTAATCGACCTATATATATATATATATAAGAGGCCCATAGACATAGATCGTTACATGTTTTTAGTATGACGAAAGTTATTTTTAAAAAAAATATTTTTCACAAAAGAAAATTATTTTCCTGTATTTGATTACCAGTAAATGACTTTGAAATAACATACTTTATACTATCTAAAAAGAGAGAAAAACTACTTCCTTCACTCGTGGACATAAATCATTTTCCTTATGACTATCTTAACTATTAACTTAATAATATCTAGATTCACTAATTTGTTAACCTTTAGTACTAATCCAAAAATTTCATCAAAACACTCTCCAATTTGTTAAAATTATTAGTATTAATTTTTAATATATATGTTTAAAAAATATGTTCTACTATATATATATATATATATATATATATATATACTCTTCTTAGAAATTAAACAATATGGTCCAGAATTATAGCCATTACAGCAAGTCATCACAAGATGGTGATTGGAAGATAACTGTCCAGATGGCAATCAGAATAAGGCAAATTTGTTTTTGTCACTTTCTAAATTAATAATTATAAGAACCCATTTAAGTTTATGACCAAGTAAGGATTATAGTTGTCCTCCGGGGCATAGTCCAATGGCAAAGCCTGGGCGCTATAAGGCGCTCTGGCATGGGACAGCGTGGGTTCGATTCCCCGCAAGCACGAAGAAACTCTGCATGTTGGGGAATTTGACCTTGTCTCATTGATCGGTTGTACGCTCCCGAAAAAGCGGCCACCGGAGCACATCCCGCGATTTACCTGGTAATAGTGTTGAAGGACCGGTGCTATTACCTCCAGGACGTCTGGGTAATACCAGTGAAGTAGTCAGGCGCAAGCCTGGAAACCTAGATTATCAAAAAAAAAAGAAAAAAAAGTAAGGATTATAGTTCTTAAAGCAATTATGAGAAATGATTGCTTAGTGCAGCCTTTACTATCATCACCAGTATGAGAGAAGAGTATAACTGATTGCTTTTTAGTAAGGCTGGCCAGTGGGCCGGGACGACCCGACCCCGGCCCCGTCCCGACCCCGCCCCGGTCCCGATCCGACCCCACTCTAAAAAAAAAAAAAATTTAACGGGGGCGGGACTCGAACTCGGGACGGGACGATGTCTCGTCCCGCCAGACCCGAGCCCGCCCCAGGCCCGCCGGACCCGAGCCCGTCCCAACCCCGACCCCGACCCCGACCCTTAAACCCCCTTTGCAAAAATAGCCGTTGCACCAACGACCATTTTAGATTATGGCCGTTGGCCAACGGCCATTTTAGGCCCCCCTCCCCCAACCCCCCTACCCCTTAATATTTATTTTTAACCCATAAGTTATTATATTTACACTTTAACCCAATTTTTCAACTATAAATAACTCATTTTCTCTTCATCTTTCTCACAAATCTTCCTACAATCTCTCTAATTTCTCAATATATCTCTCTACATTGTTTGCTAAATATTCAATTTTATTAATTCATTTGGGAATTGGGAGTGAAGTTGGCAACTAGCTTGAGGATCTTCCATCGAGCAAAGTTTCAATTTTCAACCTCTCGATTACACGTCGACGTTACGTCGGCGTTTGGTACATTCGTTCCTTCATTAAATTATTATTGTCTGTTTATTTTATTTAGCGCACTTAATTTTATTGTCTTTAATTATTTATTATCATAATTAAAATGGAAGGATTAAAAGGTATGTTTAAGGGTAAGGGTAAGGGTGCTTCTTCTAGTAGAGGCAACCAGGGCAAGGGTACTTCTTCTAGTCATCTTATTCCTACACAGGATGATTTTGTTGATACTCAACATTTTCCTACAATACCATTAGATTTAGACGAGGAGTTATTTTCTGGAACTCAAGAAGACTTTAATTTAGACGATACACCCACTAATATTGATGACAACACGCCCACTAGTGCACCTTCAACTGAAATACCTCCTATTCCCCCTAGTATGAGACGAGGTCCAGCAAAACGACCATTAAAATCAGATGCATGGACATTTTTTGATAGGGACGTAGAGAATCAAGTAGCCATATGTAAAATTTGTAAAAATGTTTTAAAATTTAAAACTGGAAAAGGTCACGGTGGGACGGGGGGTTTAATTAGACACGTAGTAAGTGCTCATCCAGCTAGGTATGCCCAATACCAGGCTTCAAAACCGGGTGCGCAAACGGCCGCTCCATCGGGACAAGGTTCACATACTGATATTGTCCCGGACCAAGTACAGGGTCAAATTAACCCTATGACGGGGGAATTGTAGGCTCTAAATACAACAAACATAGAGATAGGGAAGCAATATCAAAATTAGTTCTTTGTGGAGGGTTTGCCTTTTTCATTTCCTTCATCTCCCGGTTTTATTCATTACATTAGAGATATATATAATCCTCGCTTTTAACGGTTTTCCTAGGTCAGCTGTTAAGAGAGATGTATTTAAATTTGCGCATGAATATCAACAATATTTACGTTTTTCATTATATCATTTTAATGGCAAAGTATCTATCACGTCGATATAGGTCGTAGTACTAACGGCCATGATTATTTAACTGTAACTTGTCATTGGATAGATTATAAATGGTCTATGCAAAAACGTATTTTAGCGTATAGATATATAGATGATAGGCACACTGGTACTTTTATTGCAGAAAATATTTATCAAGTGTGCGATTATTACGGAATTACCGATAAAATTATGACTATTACATTAGATAACGCTTCTAATAACAATTACGCAATTACAATGTTAAAAAATAGTTTAGCTCCATCTTTTCCGGACCATTTTCATATAAAATGCGCGTGCCATATATATAACTTAATTGTAAAGGATGGTCTATCACTTTTTGAAGACATTCTTAGTAAAATACAATTTGCTATAAACTTTATTTTTAAAAGTAATAAAGTACAACGTAGAAAAGAATATAAAAAAATTTGTCATGATTGTGGACTACCTTTTAGAAGAATTCCACAAGAAGTATCCACTAGGTGGAATTCTTTATACGAGCAACTCCTTGTTGCTTATGACTATAAATTACCTATAACTTTATTTTTTAACTCTCATAATAAAAAGCCAGCTGATATGATTTTAGATAGTGATTGGGAAAAAATTTCCGAACTTATTGTATTTTTAGAGAAATTTTTTCAAGCAACAAAAGAATTTTCCGGTATATATTATCCTACTATTTCAACTATGTTATTTTATATAACTCTAATATTTTTATTACTTAGTGAATATATGGAAAAACCAGCTTATAAGGCAGCTATTAAAAAAATATTTGTCAAAATAAAAAAATATTTTATTCCTATTCCTTCTATTTATATTATTGGTTCTGTATTAAATCCTACTATTAAAATAGACGGTACTAAATCACTAATTGAAACTATTTACGATTGTATAGAAGTACTACCACCTCCAAGTCCCAAAAATCTAAATCACCCACCACCTATTGAACAAACTAAAGAAGAAGTGTTGAATAGCGTAGAACACCACTGCAAAAATATATATAGATTTTATCAACAAGAAAATGCTAGTAACGTACCGGCTACCATACCATCTTCTTCATCTTCAACACAACCTCACAAAAGACATGCTGTTTCTGCGGCTAGTATTGAAAGCCTCAGAAATAGAATGTGCGGCCGTACCTCTACTAACCAAATTAGCGAGTTGGATATTTTTGTTTTGCAGGGTTCTGTACCGTATCAAGAAGTTATCAATGAAGATGGACAAGAAGACTTGCTGAAATACTGGAGGGGGAATGAGAAGACCTTTCCGACACTTTCATTGATGGCTCGAGATGTTTTGAACATTCAAGCGTCATCAACTGCGTCGGAAAGCGCTTTTTCTGCAGGCAGATATCAAATAGGAGACCACAGACACTCATTGGCCGGAGACAGCTTGGAAATTGCAGTATTATTCAGAGATTGGATACGAGCGGAGCGGAGAAGGTGCGGTCAACCGGAGATCAACGAAGAAGATGATGAAAACTACAACGAAATCTTAACCGAAGGTAGTGGAAGCGACGTGGATCAATTTGACCAACAAATACCTATTCCAACCGAAGAACCACATGAAATCATCAAGCAATTAGAACAGATTTTTTTGAAAATGTAATTTTTTTAATTGCAATTTTATTATGTAATTTGCAACTTTTGGACAACACCATAAAGTTGCAATTTAGATTTTAGACAATTGTATTTGTATTACAAAAAAATCATATGTCTATTAAATAATATAAGAGGCACAAAAACAGCCTTGGGATGTTTTTATTACACTATCTTGTTTTATTTATTGAGTTTTTTTTATACATATGTTATTTAAAAAAAAAAAAAAAAAGGAAAACCCGACCCCGCCCGCCCCGCCCCGAGCCCGCCCCGCCCCGATACCGACGGGATCGGGATCGGGACGGGACTGGAGCAGGTCCCGCCCAGACCCGACCCCGCTAGGCCCGCTAGTCCCGATCCCGACCCCCCGGATCGTCCCGCCCCGACCCCGACCCCGACCCCGACCCCGCCGACCCGGCCCGCCGACCCGAGCCCGGCCCACTGCCACCCATACTTTTTAGTCACTTAGCTATGTGATTGGCTTCTAACAGTGAATAGGGTGCAGAACTAATAAAGATAGGAAGATTAAGATAATTGTTGGGATAAATATACATCTAAGTAATTAATTATCTAGACATTGATAAATGCAATCAATAATTTTGAATCAACGATAATAAAAAAGAAATAATAAATCTAGAATTGAAATGCAATCAATTAACTCAAAGAAACAAGGAAGAAAATCTAGGAACTAATATAATTAACATTCAAATATGAGAAATAATCCAAAGGAAGAAGAGATATGAATTACCTACTTGTATGAGACAATCCCAACTCTTAAAATAGTAATTCTACACTCATCATCCAACATAATATTTCTGCCAAAATAAAGACATAATAGCATATTTATATTAGGGTTCATTATCTAAGCAAAACTACTAAAATACCCTTTAGCTTTGAGCCTCCTAATTTAAAATTAAAGACATGGTCTTCTTTCTTCTTTTGAGTTTCTAATTCTCTTGAACTATTTTCTCCACTCATTAAATAACCACATAAGCATATTATGGATCTTGAAGTTCGGAAAGAAGCATCCAATTTTATGATGATCACCTCATATCCCATCGATTAGTTATGCATAGGATAATACAAAATATGGTGTATAACTAATGTTTGAATTAGTTATACATAGGTGAAAAAGTGTACCAAATAAGAAATTAATAATCCTCTAGGATGATCTAATTCAGTTCAAAGCACAATATGGATATTTTTGTCTTTTCATTAGCAAAAATACAAAAAAGATAAAGAGATACTAGTACTAAAGTTGCTATCATATGGACCAATATAAAAAAAAACCGTGATTTGCAAGTTATTACTTATATTCATTTGGTAGGTCCACTATATATATTCCAAAGAAAATGAAATTTGAACTACACAAGAATATTAAGCTAATATTTTACAAACGAGGTGACATTCCATAGAGAGAATAAATTAAATAATACAAATATCTTCACTTTACACTTAATAATTAAAGGAGTTATAGCTAGTGAAAAATCTTAGCTGTTGTTCTTTTTTTTATATTTGCTTCCGTGCGGACAAAAAAGAAATTCATCAATGTTAATTCTATCATATCATTATGTATGTCTTTGTGTCTCTTTGATGTGAGTTTAATTTGTCTTTTTAGCTATAAATACCCCTTAAAGGCAAATTAAAGACCCACACAACTATTTTTCACAAGAAAATGAATCATATAATATACTATTAATTAGCCAATTGGTAATTTCTTACTGCTGTCTGATTTCTTGTCTTTATGTACTGAAAACTTTTTATACATTGGGAAGTTTGTTCATCACCTACTTATAACTTCTCTTATGTATCGGAATGTATAAGGATTTGTGCGTTCTGCAGAACCATGTGCTTCGAGTTTAATCTACCCATATATATATATATATATATAGGAGGCGCATAGACATAGATAGATACATGTTTTTAGTATGACAAAAGTTATTTTCTTAAAATATATTTTTCACATAAGAAAATTATTTTCCTGTATTTGATTACCAGTAAATGACTTTGAAATAACATACTTTATACTATCTAAAAAGAGAGAAAAACTACTTCCTTCACTCGTGGACATAAATCATTTTCCTTATGACTATCTTAACTATTAACTTAATAATATCTAGATTCACTAATTTGTTAACCTTTAGTACTCATCCAAAAATTTCATCAAAACACTCTCCAATTTGTTAAAATTATTAGTATTAATTTTTAATATATATGTTTAAACAATATGTTCTACTATATATATATATATATATATATATATATATATATACTCTTCTTAGAAATTAAACAATATGGTCCAGAATTATAGCCATTACAGCAAGTCATCACAAGATGGTGATTGGAAGATAACTGTCCAGATGGCAATCAGAATAAGGCAAATTTGTTCTTGTCACTTTCTAAATTAATACTTATAAGAACCCATTTAAGTTTATGACCAAGTAAGGATTATAGTTCTTAAAGCAATTATGAGAAATGATTGCTTTGTGCAGCCTTTACTATCATCACCAGTATGAGAGAAGAGTATAACTGATTGCTTTTTAGTCACTTAGCTATGTGATTGGCTTCTAACAGTGAATAGGGTGCAGAACTAATAAAGATAGGAAGATTAAGATAATTGTTGGGATAAATATACATCTAAGTAATTAATTATCTAGACATTGATAAATGCAATCAATAATTTTGAATCAAGGATAATAAAAAAGAAATAATAAATCTAAAATTGAAATGCAATCAATTAACCCAAAGAAACAATGAAGAAAATCTAGGAACTAATATAATTAACATTCAAATATGAGAAATAATTCAAAGGAAGAAGAGATATGAATTACCTACTTGTAGTAATTCAAGAGAGTCAATAGGAGGTATGAGACAATCCCCAACTCTTAAAATAGTAATTCTACACTCATCATCCTTGTGGACTCTACCTCAGAACCGACATGCCCGACCTAGCATATTTGACCAACATCCACAACAGGACTACACAACACAACCCCCCTGCCATCGACTTATACACCGACTGACATTGAGGTAGCTATGACCACAATGTCACTCAACACTCCACACGAAAATTGGTATATTGACACAGGCACTACATCTCACATGACGGTATCACAATGTACTCTCTCGTCTTATTCCAATTTGAGTAATTTAAATTGAAATATTATTGTTAGTAGTGGACAAGGCATTCCCATCCGTAGTTATGGTCATTCCTCCCTATCCCCACCATATCCACCACTAATCTTAAAAAATGTCCTACATGCCCCTAAACTCATTAAAAATCTAATCTCCGTACAACGTTTCACAATTGATAATTGGGTTTCCCTTTACTTTGATCCTTTTCGTTTTACCGTAAAAGATTTTATGATAGGGAGACGAATAATGAGATGTGACAGCACCATAGATCTCTATCCTATTTCAAACTCCGTCAACAATCCAGCCTCGGTTCCTCAACCATTTCTGCTCTTTCGCCTTCCTTATGGCATCCTAGATTAGGACATCCGGGAGACTCTGTTTTACGCTCCCTTAGGAAAAATAATTTTTATTAATTGCAATCGTATTTCTAGGACTCCAATATGTGAATCTTGTGTTTTTGGAAAACATGTCAAATTACCATTTTCTGCATCCACAAATTGTACTTTAATGCCTTTTGATATCATACATAGTGATTTGTGGACATCCCCTATTTTGAGTACGGTTGGCCATCGATATTATGTGTTGTTTTTGGACGATTATTCTAACTTTCTACGGACTTTTCCAATTGGAAATAAATCTCAGGTCTACCCAATTTTTTCTTCATTTAGTGCTTTTGTAAAAACACAATTTGAAAAGAGCATTAAATATTTTCAATGTGACAATGGCGGAGAATTCGATAATAACCAATTCAAACAGTTTTTCTCCAAAACGGTCTTACCTTTCCTTTTTCCTGCCCTCACACATCCTCCTAAAATGGTAGAGTCGAACGAAGAATCTGAACCATAAACAACCTCATTCGTGCCCTACTTGCTCACGCCTCAATTTCCCCTCAATTATGGCATTACGCACTTTCCATGGCCACCTATCTCCTAAACATAATCACAAACAAGTCTCTAGCTCAACGGTTGCCCACCCAAGTTCTGTTTCGTAGGAACCCCTCCTAACAACACTTGCGTATTTTTGGATGTCTTTGTTACCCTCTTCATTCGACCACTCACAAACTCCAACCTCGGTCTTCTCCGTGTGTATTTTTGGGTTACCTGCCAATCATTGTGGTTACTCGTGCTATGACTTGTCGATCCGTAAAATTATTATTTCATGTCATGTCCTATTTGATGAGTCTCAATTCCATTTTGCCTCTCTACACTCGCCATTTCGACATTCCTATGACTTCCTAGATGATGGCATAAACCTTTTTCTAATTCATCATTTACATAGACCGTTGTCCCAGACCCCGGCACTCGCCACCACCTCAGACAGTTCGAGACTAGCTGCCCACCCGGTTCTGCCGATGGTGGCCCGGAATAGCCCACCTCAGGGTGATTCCGTAGCCAACTCTCAGAAAATCGAGGTTCGACCAGCCAGTACCGTCATTCCTGCCCTTCCTCCTCTTCCCGAGAGTCCCGCGGCAAACCCCATCCCATCCCGCGTCCCGCGATACACTCTCGGACTATGGAAACCCGTTCCATGCACGAAATTCATAAACCTAAATGGATGTTTAATCTTTCTGTTTCAGTTGTCCTTCCCCTATCCCTCATAACCCGAGGGATGCCTTGTACGACATTGGAAAGCTGCAATAATTGATGAATATAATGCTCTTATTGATAATAAGACGTGGGACCTAGTACCCCGTCCACCTGATGCTAACATTATTCATTCTATATAGATTTTTAGACATAAAAAGAAATCGGATGGTTCTTTTGAAAGGTACAAGGCTCGTCTTGTAGGTGATGGCATGTCTCAATAGGTGGGAGTGGACTGTGATGAAACGTTCAGCCCGATCGTAAAGCCCGCAACCATCCGGACCATTATCAGCATTGCCATATCCAAGCCTTGGCCCATTCATCAACTTGATGTCAAGAATGTCTTCTTACATAGAGATCTTCATGAAATGGTATATATGCATCAGCCTATAGGTTTCAGGGATCCTATTCATCCAGATTATGTGTGTCCATTGCGAAAATCTCTCTATGAACTAAAACAAGATTTTCGAGTATGGTACCAGCGGTTCACTGATTATGTTTCCTCTATCAGTTTTTCACACAGTAGATCTGATCATTCCCTATTCATCTACAACAATGGCACATACATGGCTTACCTATTATTATATGTTGATGACATCATTCTCACCACATCATCTGATGCTCTCCGTCGGTCCATTATGTCTCTCATTTCCTCTGAGTTTGCTATGAAAAATCTAGGCCCTCTGAGTTATTTCTTGAGCATCTCTGTCACTCGACATTCTAGCGGCCTATTTCTATGTCAGAAGAAGTACACCGAAAAGATCCTTGATTATGCAAGCATGATATCTTGAAAACCACCCCACATGCTTATAGACACCAATTCCAAGCTCAGTGCTATTTTCGGCCCTTCATATTCAGACCCGACTCACTATCGTAGCATGGCTGGAGCCCTACATTACCTCACATTCACGAGACCTGACATATCCTATGCCGTGTAACAAATTTGCTTGCACATGCACAGTCCGACGGAAGAACACATGCATGCCCTCAAACGTATTTTATGATACGTCCAAGGTACACTTCACTTCGGATTACATCTATACAGGTCTTCGCTCACTAGTCTCACTGCCTATTCTGCTGACTGGGGTGGATGTCCTGACACCCGACGCTCCACGTCTGGTTATTGCATTTTCCTCGGAGATAACCTATTATCTTGGTCTTCCAAAAGGCAACCTGCATTATCCCGATCAAGTGCAGAAGCAGGAGCAGAATATAGAGGTGTTGCCAACATCATCTCTGAGTCTTGTTGGATCTATAACCTTCTACTTGAGCTTCACTACCCGATTCAAAAGGCAACACTGGTTTACTGCGATAATATTAGTGCAATATATCTTTTCAGCAATCTTGTCCAACATTAGCGCACTAAACACATTGAGATGGACATTCATTTCGTTCGCGAAAAAGTGGCTCGTGGTCAAGTTTGTGTCCTTCATGTTCCTTCCAGTTATCAGATTGCCGACATCTTTACCAAAGGACTTCCGCGCATACTATTTGATGATTTTCGAGCCAGTCTCAGTGTTCGAGAACCTCCCGCTTCGACTGCGGGGGTGTAATAGAATATTTTCCAATATTTTTTCATTAATTGTATATCTCCTATTTTATGTAGAATTATAATCTTTTTATAATTAGGTTAATTAGTTACCTAGTTTGTATCAAAGTACATATTCTTGTAACCTTATATATATGGTAAATCATTCATCAATAAAATCAAGGGAACCTATTCCATTACTATATATAATTCCTAAAAAATCTATCATTAATTCATATGGTAGGTCCATTATATATGTTCCAAAGAAAGTGAAACTTGAACTACACAAGAATATTAAGCTAACAATTTTACTAATTAATGAGGTGACGTTCCAAAAAGACAAAATGTTAAATTACTACAATGTCTTCACTTTACACTTAATAATCAAAGGAGTTACCTAGTGAAAAATCTTAGGTTATGGATTTTAATTTTATTCATTTTTTTATGTTTGCTTAGGTGTAGACAAACAATTTCATCAATATTACTTCTATCATATCATTCCGTACACCTCGAATTCTTTGATGTGAGTTTAATTTGTCTTTTTAGCTATAATTATCCCTTAATATGCTTCTTTTTTTCTTCTGGTGTGGCCAAAATTGTGCTTGTCGGTACAACATAATCTTAAGCCTAGAGTAAAATAGTACATCTTAAAAAAAATTACAAATTCGTATGGGAAAATGTACTTTTGTAGAATTTTTCGTAGGAAAAAAATTAAAATAACATTCTAGAATTTTTCTATGACTCAAATCTGCTAGGATAAGGAGCCCCATTTGCTTGGACACATATTTTATTTTAAATCAATAATTCTATTGCATATATTTGTGACATTCAATTGTCAAAAAGTTTGCATAATGATTTGCCTCGTCATATATGTTTAATAGTGGTGTTGGTAATTTTCAGCAAAATTTACAGTCTTCAATATATAATAGCTTTGAGAGGCTGATATTGTATGTTCATGTCCTAACACATGCTAAATCAACATGTGATATCAAAACATACTGAAAGCGGAATTAAACTAACACATGCTGATCTATTAAAAGTCTGACTAAATAATCATTAAGTGCGGAAAATACTAAATAAGTCTGAACATAATAAAAGTGTCAACACGACAGACATGAAAATCTGATAAACTCTGTCTAACTACTACTCTAGTCTATGAAGCCTCTAAAGAGTACTGAAAACTGACTGTTGCCGGGACAAGACCCCCGGTATACCTGACTGACTGTAATAAACTATAAAGACTGCTAAATAAATGATAAGGCCATGAAAGACTGGGGCTCACCAACTCAGCTGATACCAGAGATTTTAGCATGCTGATGTGTCATCCTGTAAATTGTTACCTGCATCGCGAGATGCAGGCCCCAGACAAAGAGACGTTACTACATTTGAATTGCACTAGTATGTAAAGCAACTGAAAGAAAGAAATGTAAGACGGGTGCTCGGGAAAGGACAACCCAAATAAATAAACATGTAATAAATACTGAAACTGTAACTCATAATTGAAATGAACAAGAGAAGTGAAGTTATGGATACTTCCTGTTCTTCATCTGAAGCACATGTTTAACTGTATTTATATAAATATGTGGGACCTTGGGTCAATAATAAATGCGCAAACTATGGCCTTGGCCAAGTAAGTACGTCAATCAAGTAAGTACGTCAATCAATGGCCTTGGCCAAGTATACGTATACATGAGACTATGTCCTTGGGCAATCACATATGTTAAATATTCATTAATTATTATTAAGAGACTGGGGTTACTGGAATAATGAACATAACTGAACTGAGACATGTATTCATGCACTGAGTATGAGACCTGAAACCTTAATTGTTTCTAAAATCTGCTGAGTTTCTAGACTGAGACTCATAGATATCAAACACGAGTCTATGTTGATTACGTTCTGAGTTCACAAGGTTCGAATGACAATCGTGAACGAATTACTAAACTAGAGAAAAGAAGTTCTGTGACTATTCAGGCATGACTATGTTCTAAGGCAATTCGTAATAGTCAATAAAACACGTTGCGTAGGGAGAATCATCAACATTCCCAAACATAGAGAGTTAGCCTCACATACCTTAACTTCCTACTCTTGAGCGTAATACAAAGTTCATCGCTTCCTTTCGACTTTAATTTATATCAATATATGTTAATAGAATCAACGTTAGCAACAATTCTCATATTTTGGCCATTTAAGCATTTTATCAAACACTTGGTGAGCATAAAGCTCCACAACTTTCATTAATGAGGTTTTCTTCACTCAATTCCATTCTATTACTTATAGGTGATTCTACAATCTCAATTAGATGTAATTAACATCATTCTTCACTACCCATAAGATTACAACAATCCTAGGTCAACAATCCAAAACCCTACCATAGTTCATATAATTCTCTTTATCAAAACCATTAACTTATCTCCCAAAAACTCATCAATTCACAACTACAAATGATTAGAAGGGGAAAGGATTACCTTTTTGATGTTCAATCTCCTTGAATTCGAATGCTAGGGTTTCCACGTCCAGTGATAATGTCTCTATCAAGGTTCTATGGATTAGAAGGGTTTAAACATGTTAGAAGGGTATTAGAGACTTGAATTCACGCTAGAACCGTTGAAGTACTTACCTTGTAGGGTTCTTGAGGTATGGGACTTGTTCTCTCTGACTTTAGGGTGATATTTCGTGATTAGGGGTGTTAGGGAAATAAAACCCTATCCTAAATATAAGTTAAAAACGCGAAAATCCGATTTTTGATATGTAAACTGGCCCATTCGCGACGGACCCACGATGCAGGGCCATCTCGGGACCCCTTGCAGGTCAAAAGTTCATATAGGGTGATTTCCTGCCATAGGCATGCGACGCGGGGCCACCGCAAGCGCCTCCACGTGCGACGCATGTCCATCGTGGGTCGCCCGTGTCGGCTTCTGTTAGTGTTTTTGTAACGCACATAACATTTTTTTATAGAGCTCTGTTCGAACCCCACAATATACCGTTGAAACGTTGTTTCAAAGATCTACAACTTTCATGTTTTAAGTTTTCTCAAATACTCAACGTATATTCACTAAATCGGGATGGAAGGTAGACCTGCCGTAAACTTAACCGATTCTATTGAATCTTAAGCACCTCACTACTTGTCTTGATTTCAAAACTATTTTCACCCAAACTCATCCCGATAGCACTTCACATGTCTAAAATATCACTTTAATTTTCATTTAACACATCCACGCCTAATCCGAATTTACGGAATATTACATTATCTAAGTAACCCATCATTTATTTTTCTTGATCATCTCTAAAAATTCCTCCAAAAACAGCATCTCCGATTTGAGTCTCGACACTGCCATCAATATTTAGTTTAATCTTTACTGCACAGAGGGGAAACCAAGCGATTAGTTTGACTCGTTTGAGAATTGAAATCTGACTGTAATTCCCTAACATAATCACTAATATGTTTGCATATAAATTCAGCAGGTAGATATATATTTAGATCAAATTTTATTTCTCTCCTTTCATAAATGCCACATAATAAAATATATAACTAACATATATTCCCCTTCATATGTATATACTCTTCTTAGAAACAATATGGGCCAGAGTTATAGCCACTACAACAAGTCATCTCAATCTTTGTTTATTTTCAATTGGTATTCAAAACTGGTATTGAAATCCGATTAAATTTAAATATATCAGAAATTCTATAATAAAAGGTAAAGTACTTAGTAACAACGGCAATTTCATATTCAATATTCGAACTTGAAACTTCTAATTAAATAAGATATCTCATGATGGTGATTGAAGGATAAGTGTCTGAATGTTCGAAACATCTCTGTTTCCATATGGCAGTCAAAATTAAGGTAAATTGTTCTTATAAGAACCCATTTTATAGTTAATTCTTGAAGCAATTATGACAAATGGTTGCAAGGGTAGGCACCATCATCACCAGTCTGAGAGAAGACTATAACTGATTGTTTTTTGCTCAATAAGCTATGTACTGTCCCCTCAGGTCCTAAATATTACTCCTTCTCATAAAATACGTATATATATTCGATATTTATGTTCATGAAATAGAACGAAACTCATTTTTACTACAAGTTCTTAATAATATGATCATGACCTGTCATTATATACGACTATTTTCACTATAAAAAGAAGAAAAAAGCTAGTAAAGTAAATTAGAATCAAATATGCTTTAACGATTTTTATCATTTATAGCATATTTTTTATTTTGTTAGAAGCATCCTTTGAATATTTTGGTCTTTTGTTATCTTTTTGAGTTATGAAAAAAGAAAAGGAAATAGGCTCATCACATTCATAAAGAGGGAATATGAGAATTTACCTTTAATTGAGTGTGTGAGTCAAATAAATTGAAAGATTCGAGAAGAAAGATATGAGTTATTCGTGGAATAATCGAGATATGCATACAGACTTACATAAACAAATGTAATAGTATAAATGTGAATTTCTAAATTTGTTTTGGATACAACTCACTGAATTTGCTAGAAATATTGAACTATGAACCTTGAGTTCAATAGTCAGAACATGAGTCATGAACTCATAAAATTAAAATTGTGAATCTATTGTATGCGCAAACTGACACAAGCACCATTATTAAGATAAAATTATAATAAAAATAAAAACAAGAACCACAAGGATGTTGTAGTGATAATGCAAGTAAAGAATTTTGGAGCAGCACGTGTGCAGTCGTTATCACTTGCAATGGGAGTAGAATGTTTGTACAACAATAATTAATCTGACCAAGTATCTGAAGTAGATATCCAAAATAAAGTATGAGAGGTTTTATTTTATTTAAAATTAAGTTGGTGAGTAGGGTTGAGTATTAAAAAGGAAAGTTGTACTATGTTGACAAGGAACTGACACCTATACATATTTTTTTGATGATCGAGAAATCCTTATGGAGTCGACCCTTTAAACCAGCCACGACGTTCGAAACTATTTTTCACTTAAATACTGGACTTGGTAAAGGGCTCAAACTTGTAACTTAAGACACTAATCCCTCAATCTTTGCAACTGAGCTAACATGGGGACACTGACACCTATACATATTACCCTATTTTCCCTCCCCCAAACCCCTTGCCAACTGAGCTCAATAATGCTGATGATAATTACTCTTGACTAAAAGTCTAAAACCATACAAAACCCACAAATGGAACAGAAAAATGATCAAGCTACTAAATGTCAAAAATATTATAAGAGTCTGGTCATTATAAAAGCCCACAAACCCATAGCACTTGGCTGCACTGCTAGACAGAGTGCAGAGAAGTAGAAGAATGGTGTTGCACTGAGCCTTCATGTAATAACATTGACATTTACATCTTCTAAAAGATACATTTCATTTTCCAATAGACAACTACTGAAAGAATAATAGCAAATTTTCTGAAGGAGAAGTTCCTCAGTTTCATCCTCGTGCTCGAACAGGTAGATAGGAATTGAAGCACAAGTTCATTATGAGACCATGCTGATATAACTAGTTAAAGTACAGTGACAGTAAAAGCTCATTACGCAGTCTGGGTATATAAGTTAAATCCATATGCAAATGTTAGTTTAATCAGTCTTCAACGCAAGCAGCTTGGGCTCTTGTCAGAGAATTGTCTTGCGAAAATAAGGTAAATACCTAACTTAATCCTTCACAACCTTAACAAGTAAACCTGTGGGTGACTCAACAGTTTTGAGATGGCCTGATCCTAGCAAATCTCTGAGATGAAATCTCATATCTAGTGGAGAGAGTCGAAGGCGCTTCTTTTCCAGAGCAGTCATTGCCATCTCTTTGTACTTTCTACGGTTGAGAAAAGACATAAGCTCCTTTCTTCCCTGATATAAAGTTGAAAAATGCTAGTAAATCATAGTGGATGCCAAGCGAAAAATATTTGCATAGAACATTTGTTTTGGTATTATAGAAGTCATTTTCCATGGAAAATATATATGTAATAATTAGCAAATCGGAGAGCATTTGATCATTTTTGAGTACTAAAGATTGATAATTTGAGCAAATAATATGACGCTAAAATTTAAGATAGAGTTGTAAGGAAAACGATTTCAGCTCATAAGTGACAGGGAATCATTTTCCCATTTTGATGGAAAATTTCTTCCATCTTGAAAATGAAATTACTTCCTCATGAAAAGCATTTTCCTGAAAAAATGACTTTTGTCGTACCAAACACACCTGCACAGATAAACATGAATCTTGATTGAACTTGAAATGGGGAGTAAAGACGGAGATGTCAGACCTGCGTTAGGCCCTTGAGAACTGATCCAATATTCGGAATTGCAAACCAGTACATGTTTGGATCGATAAGTTGTCGTGTCTTACAGGGAATACAAGGAAAAAACAAGAACGAAAACAGCGTGAGAAAGGAATTTTACCAATCAACCAACAACCAGAACTTAAAAGATAGAAAGCTAAGGACAAGTAATGAAATTGGGATAATAAAAGAGATACTATTTCAATGTAATATTAGATTATGACAAATATAATGCTCTTTATCCAACAGTTCTAAATTCTAGGTTCTAACCCAGTTAGAATGCTTAGAAAAATATGTAGAGGGGCAGACTCTAATACATTTAGAATGGCTTGTAAAAAAGTCACAAAGGCAAAACACAAGTATTAGTACTTAACGTTCTAGCAAATCTCATATCCAGTATCTATCATTTTCATAACACTGGCTTCCATTCGTAATGGGCGTCCTAATTTGATTGTACCAGAGAACCAAACATAGCATTTTTACCAGTACAAAAATTTTGGTCAATATTTAGGACGCTGCAGCATTAAGGGTATAATAAAGCAAATGCTGAAATAAGACGAGCAGCTCAATTTACAAGACAATGAAAAATCTGATTCTAGCTTACCAGAAGTCCAGCATTAATTAAGAGCGAGATGTGCTCTTCCTTCACCTTGCCCCCCAACGACAGAAGTGAACGCTAAAGCCACCAGAAAAGAAGAAAGAAAAAGGAAAAGCTATTGTGTAAGCACAAATATTGAGCTGTTCTAATCCTTTACATCCTATAAGAATAAAGAACCAAACATGTCATGCGCCTCCCTTAGCGTATACTTTAAAGCTATTATCCAACAATTAAATCATAAACTGAAGTACAGGACCTTATAAACAAAGAGTCTCATGCACATTGGTTTAGGACGTGAGAACATTATCCAAATATACAGATTATTGATACCCTGCACATTTAAAGTAAGCATTTTTCTTGACAAAATTGATCCAAGCTACTCTTTTCCATTATGAATGATATCATATATATCACAAAGGTTCATTCGGAAAGGCTTAGGAAATATCTTTTCAACTTAAGGATTTAAATCATTCTTTACAAACTAAATATTGACACAGGTTAGCAACCTTGGATAGATACTGTACAACACACCTCCAATAGACATTCTATGCTTTGTGATACTACAAATGTTGATTTTATTACACTATCCCTTGAGCATACAATGGTAAACAGTTATAAAACTTTTCATCATACAAACTACTTTCAAGAAATTAACATAGAAAGCCAGCCCAATATGATGCACCGTCATTTTAAAGGCTACTTAAAAGGCAGTTGGATCCGGAAATAGCAAAAGATCCTCAAGGTCACCAACCAACTTCATAACATATTAATTTTTAGGTTTCCATCAACTGCCTTCTGGACAATTTATACACGCCACAAACAAGTTTGCAAGCGGTAATTGCGTCCCTTACTTGGCTATATAGAAAAGTAGTGTCTCATCATTACCTCTGTATTAGGACCCTGTGAAGAAACTCCCTACGAGGTGAAAGTATATCCTTTTCTAGACAAGCGATGGAAATTACACACTTAATATGTCTTAGATAGTTTGAACCAAGAAGTGTGAGGTAAGGCTTCGTACAATAGACCTTTGTGGTCCGGCCCTTCCCCGGACCCCGCGCATAGCGGGAGCTTAGTGCACCGAGCTGCCCTTTTTATAGTTTGAACCAAGAAGTAATAGTTGATCTCCATATATAGATCTAAAACCAGACAAAGCTGCAACCTCTGCTTCTCATTATTTTGCGGGAAACTCCACCTATGTGAGTTATGCGAAGGCCAAGTTATAGTTAGCCCTAAGCCTGGATAAAGGAGGAGGCTACGATAGGCTGACAACCAATGTAACGTTATCTGACTATGAAGAATTGATTGAAACCTCGCTCCTAGGGATTTGCTCTAGTGGTAAGAGTGCAACTCATGATGTGTGGGTTAGGCGAATGTCATTGGTTTGAAATCTACCACAGATAAAAGCCTGGTATTTAAGTGGAGATGAGTAGAGGAATGGGCCCATTATCCAAGTTTCAAACCGTGCGCCACTGGCCCTCGGGGATTTCTCGGTCATAAAAAAAATCACTTGAATCCTCACAAGCTTGAAATAGCTGACACCAACTATTTGGACTGAGATGTAGTTGATCAATACTAATCAGGAAGACAGGATATGGTAGTAGCTGATCCGGGGTGTATTCCCTAGATTTAGGCTTTTTCAAAATTTCAGGATTACTTGTTAAACTACAAAACAACAACAGTATAGTCCCACAAGTGGGGTTTTGGGTAGGGTGGGGTGAACGCAGACCTTACCCCTACCTTTGTGAGGTAGAGAGGATGTTCCCAATAGACCCTCGGTTTTTTTCAGAACACGGTATGAAAGAATGCCAGAGTAAAAAGCTATGATGAAAATATTGGAGATTGTTGTTAAACTACAAAGTAAAATCTAAAAAAGTATAAAAACCACATTTCGGGACTTTATACATTGCTAAACCTGTCCGTTGCCATCATGCATTTCTAATTATTAATTTAAGAGATAAAAATCTAGTTCAATTCCATCAACATGCTGAAGACTGACTCACTCTCTGACAACAGCAAAAAGTTAAGACTATCATAAGAATAAAGTGTGCATAGCATATATGTAGCCCATGTCAGAGAGGAGCATACTTTAGGAAAAAACTGCATTAACATCTGTTGAAAGAATGCAACATTGCAACATAAGTTATGTCTTTATAGCAACTGTCAAGGAATGCCCTAAAACAGAAATTACAGAATGTTAGCAGATCAATCAACCATCAGGAATAAAAAGATCAATATACTGTGAAAACTCCATCTTTAAGCCAATGCACTAATTGATAAGGAAATGTATAAAAACAAAAGAGAACAGAAGGAAGAAAATGAAAAGGACCCAATCGATTTTACTTCAATTTGAAAATATAGCAGAAAAAACTAGAGCAATAGGTTATACCAGAATGAGTAATTTTAGAAAGAACTTCACCGTAATAAAGACTATAGGACCTCTCAAGTTGGTGTAATACAATTGGCTTATGAGGTGCAAGGAGAAAATGCATATTTAAATTTGGGGCAATGTTATAAGACAATTTATGCTGGATATCAGTATGGAAAATACCAGGTGTGTACGCACAAATAAACTAAAAAGAAATCTGATTCACTGTCACATGGCTTTGAGAAGGTCACTCACAAGTTCTTCATGTCCAATATTGGGGTCTAGCTTTGAATGAATTACATGCTTCTTGAACCATTGGAAAACAGAAAGGTCTTCTTGCTTCTGTGCTTCCAATCTTTTACTGACACGTTCAATCTAAACAAGTATTCGAGTCAAGTTTTATTACTAGGAAGTTAACTCTCAAACAAAACTGATGATCAATTAAAGCTACCAAGAAAAGTACATAAGCATTAGACTCCGCCAATATGATGAGAATGTAATAGTTAAACGTCAGGGTGGTAATGACATGCAGGTCGGAGGGGGAAGGCGAGGATGTATGAAGTTTTTGAAATGAAATACTTTGCGGAAAGTAAAAGTTAAGCCACCAACCTGACTAAAGTAGTCATCCAAAAACATTATAGCATGATCATCCTGTCCAGTACTTAATTTGAAAGTACGTAGAACTCTTTCCCTCCTTAGAGACTGTGAGGCACAGATACACTTAAAACATCTGTTAGCTGTTATCAGATCGGTGCAATGCACACAAAGGACAGACAGGAAAACATCAGAAGATGTAAAGCGACAAGTAATTGGTCATTAGAACTAAAAATGAAATCTAAGAGCTATCTATGACAGACTCAACAACCAGTGAAATCTTTGCACCCACAAGATACAATTCTTCCAAGTGCTTTGGACCAATTTTTGTGCGAAAATAATCTTACATGAGGTAAAAGATGACTTAAGAAGAACACTCATGATTTCAGAAAAGACAAATTTGTGATAGTTGACCAACAATTTCAGTAAATACCTCTAACTCTCTGTCCACTTGTGTCCGGTCCTTTACACTGCTGTATAACTGTGACCGCAAAATAAAAGGCTGAATTGAAACCTGAAAATATTTTAATTTGAAGGGTTGAGATATTATAGAACTCTAGAAGGGTATACTGATGCAAAAGTTGACTTGCAAAGCTTCAAAATACAGTGCTATAGTAAAACAACCAGAAACATTGCATTGTTTGGTATGATATAAAATGTTCCCTTAGAAATTGATTGACCTCATATTATCACTTTCCACGGTTTGTTTATCTTAAATTGCTAAAATATCTTCACCAGGAAAGATTTTTATCGAAGGGGATATAGCTTGCGTCCAAGTGGCAACTCATTTTGTGTTCCAACATCTCGACTCTTACTACGTATCACTTGTTTCACCCATCATCACCCCTCAACCTTTGCAAATGTTCCTTCATGTCAAACCAAAAAGGAAAAAGTGATACTATTACTAGTTTCATGTGTAATATATTTTTATCAACTATTTCCATAGTAACTGTGAGATCAGGGTCTAAACGCATAAAATTAACTTACCTACACCCGGTGTTTACCAAACCAATAAATGCAAGGCATGTGTCTTTCATACACACATTTATTACTTAGTCATGGTTGAGTGATATGTATTCTCACTTTAATTAGTAATTGCTCAAAATAATTTGCTTGGTTTGGTTAAACACTGCGTGTAGATAAGTATTTACCCCTGTAAGGTCTATACTATGAGAGCTAGAATTAGCTTATGAGCTTCATAAAGTTAACCATCCACAACTGTCATAACGATGAAAAGGTCGTTTATTTGAATCGCGTCATAATGTCGTTCTTTTTCAATCCGCTACCTCTCATACCCTCATATTTTGCCCTCAGTGGACTTGTTCTATTCAATGTGACACAGGAATAGTTTTTGCTTCCTTCACTATAACTAGTCAGAAACATGAACATAACTAACATTTAGGTCTCCCGTACAAGAAAAATTGAATCTTGCATAAAGTTCTGTATTACTAATACAGACATTTGGCTTCTGGCATAAATCTCCATATTACCGATATATCATCAGTGTGTTATTAACACAAAACATTTAGTTTCCAACATAACAACTAACACAAGCATAACTTATGGGGGAGTATTTTATCTATGTATTATTATAACTGCATAGATAAGAGCACCTCAAAAGACAAAAGTACCTTTAAAAGTCAGGCAACATGGTTTAGTGAGTAAACATGATCTTTTGTTATAGACCTTTTGGTCCGGCCCTTTCCCCAGACCCCGCACATAGTGAGAGCTTAATGTACCGGGCTGCCCTTTTCTCTTTTAGAATAGACATTATAATGTCATACAGTAAGAGTACTTAGCATCTTTTAGTTTAAACTAAAACTTGTACATACAAGTGTATATTAATTAGTAAAGCTAATTCTTGATTTCTACATACTCCTGCATTATTTCTCACACTCATTTTTCTGGCTCTAATATTTACAAGCTTTCAAGGAATCGAATGTTTTGATGACAAGGGAACCCGCAGCCGCTACCCACCAACGACGGCCCCTTCTCTTTACCTTTCCCGTGACCTACCTCATTCCTTTGATGGCTTGAATTCCATCTCTTTTCTTCTTTGTTTGCGAGAGTTACTCATAGGACGACCCCCCGGTAGACCAAGACTTGAACGGATAGAATCGTACTACCGATGTCGATGCCGGTGCCGCTTGACGATGGCCCTTCGTAAGTGCGCACAGGTAGACCCCGTTCCTAGATAACCCGCACTAGGCAAGCCCCATGCGACGAGCTTGACCCAAAAGGCAAATCCCGTTGTCGTAGGCAGGGGGCAATAGGGAGTTTCGAACGTGAGACCTCCATTATGGAAGCCCCGTGCTCAACCAACTGAGCCACCCTTGCGGGTGGAATGTTATCAAGCATAGTCACTATTTCAGATACTCCCGCCGTCCCAAAATGTGTTACTTTTCACTTCCGGAGAGTCAATTTGACTAATCTTGGAAGCTAAATTAGATTAGATTAATTCAATATTTTAAAATTAAAATAATGGGGACCAATACAAAAAGAACTATATAAGTTGCAAATTCTCGTATCAATATGGAAAAATATCCTAAAAAGTTAGTCAAAGTTCATGTAGTTTGAATCACGAGAAGCGAAAAACACATATATTAAGACGGATTTAGTAGTATTTATGGTTCTACTTTTCACTTAGCTACTGCCTTTCATAGTTTTCATGTTATTATAGGTAGAGTTTAAGAAAGTAAAATAAATTTTTGAATCTTGTAGTCTTAAACTAAAGATAAGTAGAATGTACAAAAATGCCCTTTAACCTTGGGGAAAAGTACGCTCTGTGTCTATTTCTGAAAATATTTACGCCACGTAGCACATACTTTGTGTACAAAACACCCATTTTTGCCCATATTTTTGTATAAACACCTTTTAAACACTATTATTCACTTTATACAAGGTTGATATATTATGTATAATATTGTATATTGCGCTGCATGGCGTAAATATTTTCCAAACCTGTATATTTTTTAAGATATCCCTTAATCTTGTGGTCTTAGACATGTCACGTGGAAAGATGAAATTAAAGACTTGTCAAAAAAGGAAAGAGGCAATTCTTTTTAAAACAAACTAAAAAGGAAAGTAGGACAAATAAATTGAGACATAGTACTAACTAGTACTTCCTCCGTCCCAATTTATGTGCACCATTTGACCATGCACTGATGTAAAATAAGATACGCGGAAGATTATAAATTAAAGATAGCAAGATAAAGTAACGATAGATTGAAGAAAGAAAGAACAATCTCACATTTGAAGTAAATTAGAGACCAACAAATATATTTGCAATCCTCTAATTTGAACAAACAACTACAAGATTAAATTCAAGGGAGAAGAGAATTGAGAGAAGTGAAGAAAAAGAAAGTTTAAGAGAGTTTGCTTCTTGTTTTAACTCTAATGCTAATCCTTCTTCTTCTCCTAGTTGTAATCTCACTTTTGTAGGTAAGTTTGAAAATGAAGGCATCAAAGAAGGAATAATGAAAAGGCTTCTACCTTTGAGGATTCAAGAGTTGGCCGAGACACCCACTACTTCTTCAAGTGTTCAAGTGAGCTTTAATGATAAAAACAAATGTAAAGACGGAATTTCAGGAGCATTTCAAGGTAAAATGGCTAACCCTAGTATATTATTTCCTTTAAGTAAGCTTGATGAAAAATTTTAATTTAGGTGAAAGTCATTCTTCTTTTGAGCAAAATGAATCTTTTCTTTGTGAAGAAAGTAATGTTGAATGTTGTAGTCAAGCACTAATTGAAATTACTTGTGCAAATCATTGAGATGATGTTGGATTATCAGTGTAGGTTACTCTTTTGTGAGTTGGGAAATTGTCTCATACCTCCTCTTGAACATATCTTGAATTACTACAAGTAGGTAATTCATGTAAGAATTCATTCTCTTCTCCCTTTGGATTATATCTCTTATTTGAATGTTAATCTAATTAGTTCCTAGATTCTCTTCATTGTTTCTTTGAGTTAATTGATTGCATTTTAATTCTACATTAACCCTTTCTTTCTTCATATCCAAGATTTAAGATTATTGGTTGCATTTACATATGTCTAGGTATTTAATTACTTAGGTGTGTGTTTACACCAACAATTCTCTTAATCTTCCTATCCTTCTTATTGCTTTCCATAATTGTTCTTGGTGTTCATGTGAGGTTGAAGAACCCATGATTTTCGAGCCCGTTTCACATCAGGTGCGAAGTTTAAGAAATAAAGGAATACTTTGTTATGTTTACCAAATTGCTATTAATTTAGTGTCTTTAGTGTAGGGCTGGCCAGTGGGCCGGGACGGCCCGACCCCGCCCCGGTCCCGCCCCGGTCCCGCCCCGGTCCCGCCCCGACCCCGCTTAAAAAAAAAAATAACGGGCGCGGGACTCGAACTCGGGACGGGACGATGTCTCGTCCCGCCAGACCCGAGCCCGCCCCAGGCCCGCCTGACCTGAGCCCGCCCCGAGCCCGCCCCGACCCCGACCCCGACCCCGCCCTTTTCCCCCCTTTGCAAAAAAGTTGTTGCACCAACGGCCATTTTAGATTATGGCCGTTGGCCAACGGCCATTTTTGCCCCCCCCCCCCCCCCCCCAACCCCCCCTACCCCTTAATATTTATTTTTAACCCATAAGTTATTATATTTACACTTTAACCCAATTTTTCAACTATAAATAACTCATTTTCTCTTCATCTTTCTCACAAATCTTCCTACAATCTCTCTAATTTCTCAATATATCTCTCTACATTGTTTGCTAAATATTCAATTTTATTAATTCATTTGGGAATTGGGAGTGAAGTTGGCAACTAGCTTGAGGATCTTCCATCGAGCAAAGTTTCAATTTTCAACCTCTCGATTACACGTCGACGTTACGTCGGCGTTTGGTACATTCGTTCCTTCATTAAATTATTATTGTCTGTTTATTTTATATTTTTATTTAGCGCACTTAATTTTATTGTCTTTAATTATTTATTATCATAATTAAAATGGAAGGATTAAAAGGTATGTTTAAGGGTAAGGGTAAGAGTGCTTCTTCTAGTAGGGGCAACCGGGGCAAGGGTACTTCTTCTAGTCATCTTATTCCTACACGGGATGATTTTGTTGATACTCAACATTTTCCTACAATACCATTAGATTTAGACCAGGAGCTATTTTCTCGGAACTCAAGAAGACTTTAATTTAGACGATGATCTAGATGATATATCCACTAATGTTGATGACAACACACCTACTAGTGCACCTTCAACCGAAATACCTCCTATTCCCCCTAGTATGAGACGAGGTCCAAAGGCAAAACGACCATTAAAATCGGATGCATGGACATTTTTTGATAGGGACGTAGAGAATCAAGTAGCCATATGTAAAATTTGTAAAAATATTTTAAAATTTAAAACTGGAAAAGGTCACGGTGGGACGGGGGTTTAATTAGACACGTAGTAAGTGCTCATCCAAACTAGGTATGCCCAATACCGGGCTTCAAAACCGGGTGCGCAAACGCCGCTCCATCGGGACAAGGTTCACATATCGATATCGTCCTGGGACCAAGTACTGAGGTCAAATTAACCCTATGACGGGGGAAATTGTAGGCTCTAAATACAATAAACATAGAGATAGGGAAGCAATATCAAAATTAGTTCTTTGTGGAGGGTTTGCCTTTTTCATTTCCTTCATCTCCCGGTTTTATTCATTACATTAGAGATATATATAATCCTCGCTTTTAACGGTTTTCCTAGATCAACTCGTTAAGAGAGATGTATTTAAATTCGCGCATGAATATCAACAATATTTACGTTTTTCATTATATCATTTTAATGGTAAAGTATCTATCACGTCTGATATAGGTCGTAGTACTAACGGCCATGATTATTTAACTATAACTTGTCATTGGATAGATTATAAATGGTCTATGCAAAAACGTATTTTAGCGTATAGATATATAGATGATAGGCACACTGGTACTTTTATTGCAGAAAATATTTATCAAGTGTGCGATTATTACGGAATTACCGATAAAATTATGACTATTACATTAGATAACGCTTCTAATAACAATTACGCAATTACAATGTTAAAAAATAGTTTAACTCCATCTTTTCCAGACCATTTTCATATAAAATGTGCGTGCCATATATATAATTTAATTGTAAAGGATGGTCTATCACTTTTTGAAGACATTCTTAGTAAAATACAATTTGCTATAAACTTTATTTTTAAAAGTAATAAAGTACAACGTAGAAAAGAATATAAAAAAACTTGTCACGATTGTGGACTAACTTATAGAAGAATTCCACAAGAAGTATCCACTAGGTGGAATTCTTTATACGAGCAACTACTTGTTGCTTATGACTATAAATTACCTATAACTTTATTTTTTAACTCTCATAATAAAAAGCCAAATTTGATATGATTTTAGATAGTGATTGGGTAAAAATTTCCGAACTTATTGTATTTTTAGAGAAATTTTTCAAGCAACAAAAGAATTTTTCGGTATATATTATCCTACTATTTCAACTATGTTATTTTATATAACTCAAATATTTTTATTACTTAGTGAATATATGGAAAAACCAGCTTATAAGGCAGCTATTAAAAAAATATTTGTCAAAATTAAAAAATATTTTATTCCTATTCCCTCTATTTATATTATTGGTTCTGTATTAAATCCTACTATTAAAATAGACGGTACTAAATCACTAATTGAAACTATTTACGATTGTATAGAAGTACTACCACCTCCAAGTCCCAAAAATCTAAATCACCCACCACCTATTGAACAAACTAAAGAAGAAGCGGTGTCTAGCGTAGAACACCAATGCAAAAATATATATATAGATTTTATCAACAACAAAATGCTAGTAACTTACCGGCTTCCATACCATCTTCTTCATCTTCAACACAACCTCACAAAAGACATGTTGTTTCTGCGGCTAGTATTGAAAGCCTCGTAAATAGAATGTGCGGCCGTACCTCTACTACTAACCAAATTAGCGAGTTGGATATTTTTGTTTTGCGGGGTTACGTACCGTATCAAGAAGTTATCAATGAAGATGGACAAGAAGACTTGTCGAAATATCTTTGGAGGGGAATGAGAAGACCTTTCCGACACTTTCATTGATGGCTCGAGATGTTTTGAACATTCAAGCGTCATCAGCGCGCGTCGAAAGCGCTTTTTTACGCGAGCAGATATCAAATAGGAGACCACGAGACACTCATTGGCGGAGACGACTTGGAAATTACGGTATTATTCGAGAGATTGGATACGAGCGGAGCGGAGAAGGTGCGGTCAACCGGAGATCAACGAAGAAGATGATGAAAACTACAACGAAATCTTAACCGAAGGTAGTGGAAGCGACGTGGATCAATTTGACCAACAAATACCAATTCCAACCGAAGAACCACATGAAATCATCAAGCAATTAGAACAGGTTTTTAAATTGCAATTTTATTATGTAATTTGCAACTTTTGGACAACACCACAAAGTTGCAATTTAGATTTTAGACAATTGTATTTGTATTACAAAAAAATCTTATGTCTATTAAATAATATAAAAGGCACAAAAACAGCCTTGGGATGTTTTTATTACACTATCTTGTTTTGTTTATTGAGTTTTTTTTATACATATGTTATTTAAAAAAAAAAAAAAAAGGAAAACCCGACCGTACCCCCGCCCCGAGCCCGAGCCCGAGCCCGCCCTCGCCCCGATACGGGATCGGGATCGGACGGACGGACCGGAGCAGTCCCGCCGGACCCGACCCCGCTAGGCCCCGCTAGACCCGACCCCGACCCCATGGCTCGTCCCGCCCCGACCCCGCCAGACCCGGCCCGCCAGACCCGAGCCCGGCCCACTGGCCACTCCTACTTTAGTGTCTACTTTTGTTGACTTTTATTCACAATAAGTACCTCTTCAAAATTAAGTGGGATCCAACAAGAATAAAATAGGGATAGTGCCACTAAATAGTTGTCAAATAAAAGAATGTGATAATTCTTTTTGGACAGACTAAAAATGAAATGATGGCACATAAATTGGGTCGGAGGGAGTACTAAACAGCTCACTGCATAACAATCTTTGTATCATAATGATTACACCAAATCTAGGTATATTATAACTATTCACTTCGTAACAATCTTTGTATTGTAATTCTAACTAACTAGTCAGTGAAACTTTACATTAATTATATTCATGGGTTATTAAAATAATAATAATGAAAAAGAAAACAAAAACAAAAACAAAAACAAAAAAAGTAAAAGAAAGGACCTTATCGATTGGGGGAAACTGAGCACGCATCATACGAAGAGCAACCAGTGTATCACTGAAGTTGAAATTTTCCTCAAATGATAGTAATTCAGCATCGTTTAGTTCCGATTCGGGCTCGGGCTCGGGCTCGTCGGCCCGTTGGCGTTTTCGGCTTGTTGATGGGCTTGAATTTTCCATTGTTGTACGTATGAAAATTCGATAAACAGTTTAAAAGGGCAGCCCGGTTCTGCTATGTTCGGGTTCGGAGAAGTGCCAAACCACACGAGAGTTATTGTAAGCAATCTTACTGGCTGTTTATCCGTTAAACAGTTTGATTTCCTTAAATCTTAAATCTGCTCAACAAACATACCGCAAGCCACAGGGAATTGTTAGAGCATAGTCCCAAATGTCAAATTTGCCCTTGTTACCTTGTACTGTCCAACCCTTTTTTTTATTAAGCAGGTGTTTGGCTATAGAAATCACAAAAAAAATCACTTTTTTTGGAACTTTTGTTCCGTTATAATTTTAAAAAAAATAATATTTGATTGTTTAATATACTAAAATTAAAAATATGATTTTATGTGTTTTTTCAAATTCAAAATACAATTTCAAGTTTTGTATGTATTTGAAATTTTCATGATCAAAGATTTTTAATAAAGTGAAAAAAAAAATAAAAGAATAATTATCATGGTCAAACGGGTCATAAGAGTACTTGAGTCATTTGTAAAATTTTTTTACTTTTGATCCAAATCAAATGAAGAGTAATTTTAAATCATAATTAGAAGTCGAGGGATGAATTGTGATCTCTTTTCTAACTGAATTTAGAGATTTTAAATACACACAATTCACGTTGAAGCTCTATTAATAATAAGGAAAAATACGAAATAATTTGCTAACGATGATATGAATAGACCAAAAGCAAAACACAAAATTGAGCAATGTGGAATAATTTTTCCTTTTGATTTATGTGGAGGCGCCTACCATCTTTTAAGGAAAAATCCAAATACACCCCCGCATTCTATAAAATATTTTAATTGAATCATAATGGGTTCAATACTAAATAGCTTAAGATTGAATCATAGTATTTAAATCTTAGATCTGCCTCTAATACGATCATACATACACTTATGTCGCCGTGTCTTCTCGTATTTGCCCTTCCTTTTAACAAATCTTTAGCTAGCTAGAACTTGATAGTTGTAATGTCAAAAATATTTCAAGAAAAAGACTTAAATTTATTTACTTTTGATTATGATTCAACACTACCCTCCATTAATACTTCAAGTTGAAGCTCTATATCTTTTAACCCTTTTCTCTATATCTTATAGTGAATTCAATTTTCAATCTATTTGAGAAATCTGAATAATATGAAGAAGAAAAAGTCAGTGAAGTCCTTCACCAGTACATAGGAATTTAGAGAACACGTAGATTCGAGGTGACAATTTGAGCTTATATTTAGAGACTTAGTCCATTTAATCCATATTTTAGTGAATTGGGTCGCCCATGTTTTTGATTGGTAAATATGGGCTTCAATTCTCTTGTAATCTTGTTAACCCATAAAAATATGGGTAAATATAGATAAAATTTGAGTACTCGTTTATGTGAATCACTAGACCCAATAACAGATCATTTTCCTCAAAATAGGAGAAAATGTAAAATTGATTAAAAATATTTTTCGGATCGATAAAAAATACATCAATGCACCCCAACCCCAACCCACTCTCTGCCACCACCCCACCACCTACACTTACCCCCTACCCCTACCCACCACCACCCCCTGCTCCCTACACCCCACACACCTCTACGCCTACCCCTACTCGTCATCCCACTATCACCATCCTGCCTCCACATCCCTCCCCCTCCCGAATTTCTTATTTTATATATTTTACTATACTTTTTCAGACTCTACGTTGTGAGATTTCACTGGATATGTTATATATATTCATTGTACTTTTGTAAACAATTTATCAAAAAAAAAAAAAAAAAAATCTTACTACCCACCCTGACCCTTACTCCACCACCAACCCCTGCACCTCCCCCCTCCCCCGCACACACACATATTTTTTATTTCATATCTTTTATCTTACTTTTATAAAAATAATTCTAAAAAGTGGAAAAAAACTACCCCCACCACCACCACCACCCCAACACACACACCACACATTATTTATTTAATATATTTTACTTTTATTAAAATATTATAAAAAATGAGAATTTTTTTACCATATCACCACCCCAAACCCCTCCCCCACTACCCTGCCCTGCCCCCTCCCTCCACACAGACAACACACATTATTTATTTCATATATTTTACTTTTATAAAAAATTATAAAAATGAGAATTTTTTACCCCACACACCACCCGACCCCACCCCCCACCACCACCCCGTCTGCCCCCCCCCCCCCCACACACACAGACACCACACATTTTTTATTTCATATATTTTACTTTTGTAAAAAAAAATTATAAAAAATGAGAAATTTGTTTTTAACCCACACACACCCTACCCCCACCCCCACCCCCACCTCCACCCGGACACATTTTCTATTTCGTATATATTATCTTTATTTTATTTTAAAATTTATTAAAAAATGATAAAAAATTTCTTATCTCACACCCCAAACACACACATTTTCAATTTTCTATATTTTACTTTATAAAAAATAGAAGGAAAAAAATCATTTATATAATTATAAATATATGAAAAAATTAATTTAATTTGACAAAAAAATTATAACATTATACTTGAAAAAATATTACACTTATATAATATGGGTAATATGGGCTAACCCATAACGAACCAACCAATTTATCACCCAATTCATACTTACCCACATTTTTTATTGGTAGGTTAAAACCCAACTCATTTTTATTCAAACTATTTTCAACCAAACCCACCCATTTGTCATCCCTAACCTAGATTAGTTCGTTTATAAGCCACTTTTGCCCAATTACTTGAAGCTATAACTGCACCTATAATGTGTTTCTTCTTACATATTTTTAAACTCAGCCCTACATTGTTTACATTTCAGCTGTTCAGAAAAAAATTAATGCAGCATTTCAAGACAGTATTATAAGCATGAACAAAAAAACAGCCTAATTTTGTTCTTTTTTTCTGTAAGTGTTGACAAGGATTTGTCAACCACTAGATTGAGATGCAACATTCACAATTCTATTACACTTTTGGTTTCGTTCATTCTCCCTCCCCAGTGACTTTCGAAAGCTCGACATGAAAGAATAAAGAAAATAGGAAAAAAGTGACAAACAATGTTAGAAGAACCGAAAACTATCATAAAAGTAGAAGAGTGTTCAAATCACGACATACGCTTTAACTAGAAATAGAGTTATATAACTGAGGAACAATAGATTGTAGCAAAAGTTGCTACTACTTTTGAGTTGGCTTCTGCGTTGGAAGCAAGCCAAAACGCTTCTTGAGAAGCACTCAACTACATCTGGTGAAAACCGGGCTGCAAATAGATGAGTTAAAGATCGGTTACAGAAGAATTGGCATCAACTACATCTGCTATATGATTACCCCAATAAAGTCACAAGTGCACATTGTCACCATACACAAGCACACAAACGCCAGAGAGAGATAATAGTTTACCTGGGTGAGCAAATTCCGTGGCTAATCCTCAGCGACGAAGCCTCACATGCCCCACTAGGAGCTATAGACCCCAACAAAAAAAATTACTATTACTATATTAACAATTGCCAAAAAGTCCTTACACACAAAAAACATTAGCGTTCAACCTTTTGCTACTCTTAAAAGCTCAATAAATTTGCAAAAGGAAATCCATAAGCCCAACAAAAAAAAAAAAAAGTACTAGTCTATGAATACAGAACAAAGTCAGCGTATGTGCTGATTAAAACATTATTGTTGTGGATTTAAAGATTGTATTGATGGAGAAATTTTCTTAAAAGAAAGTATGTAATGATTGATTCTTCTAAATCAAATGCTCAAAAGAGACCTTCAAATGTTGAAATTGACCCATTTCAAAAGACAATCGGCCAACACACGTGAGGGGGCGTGTTGAGAATATAATCAAATATTAAAAGTGGAAAGCGACCAACAATATGAAGTTACGAGTGATTTTATGGTGTTTTGGACAAACAACTTATGGAGTTAAATAGCCGATTTTCTGTGACAAATGTTGAATTGCTTCTTTTTGTTGGGTGCCTTAATCCTAGCAATTCATTTTTTGCTTTCAACAAGGAAAGTCTCGTCAAGTTTGCTCGATTGTATCCTCGGAAGTTTTCTTCACATGATCTAGAATTACTTGATAATCAACTTGAGACTTATATTATTGATATGCGTAGTAGCATTGAGTTTTCAGAAATTGTTGGCATTGAAGATCTTGCAAAGAAGATGGTGGAAACAAAAAGACATGGAATCTATATTTTGGTTTACACGCTTCTTACTCTAGCATTAACTTTGTCAGTTGCTACTGCAAGTGTAGAGAGAGTCTTTTCTGCTATGAGCATCATCAAAGATCGACTGCGAAATCGAATATCGGACGATTGGCTTAATGATTTATTAGTACCTTATATTGAGAACAAAATTTTGTATGAGATCAATAACGAAGTCGTTATGCAACAATTTCGACTATGAAATTTCGTTGAGAAAAATTGTGATTATATTTTCATTATTCTTGAACGATTTGTAGTTATGTTATTTAGAATTTAAATTATTACATACTTTTTAAAATTTGTATAATATAGTACTAGCCCCTTCGAAAAAAAAATTGGTTGGATTTCGTCCCTGCTAATCCTAGTGGTGATTCTTTCTGCAAGTATAAAACCAACAGAGATCAGGTCTCGATACATGTAAAGTAGGAGACTGGTGCCAAACAGACAGCAAGAATCTTAAAGAGAGGGGTTTGGGCAAGGCGAAAAAGGAGCAAGCATAAAAAGAGGAAAAATAATTACTAACACTCACGGTGAAGAAGTAGAGTACTTGTTAATGCTTAATGCAAATTTTCATCTTAGATGGAAGTTTTGATGCCATAACTTTATTACATCTTGTTCCACAGTGTTTGTAGATGCATCAAGGTGTTGCAAACTTATTTATCTCATTATTTCAATACTCTACGCGTAAACATACAATAATCCCTTACTTTGCCATTCTTTTCATAGGATTTTGCTTAATATCATTTGGATGGACTCGAAGGGGAGCCTTAGAGTAACTAGTAAAGCTGTTTCCACGTGACCAGGAGGTAATGTAACTTTACTAGTTACAAGAAGGTGATTCCACGGCTTGAAGTCATGACCTATTGGTCACATGACACCAACTTTACTAGTTACTTCAAGGCTCTTCTTCGATTAAAAAATGCCCTCCAGTTACTTAATTTGATCAAAATACCAGTTTACTAATAAATATATTATTTTTCTTTTTAAATATATTCTTTTCCAAATAAAAATATTGTTTTTAGAGAACCCGTCTCTTGTTTCTTTTCTTTTAAAATCTAATCTTTAAAAATATTTTATTATGAAAAGAATGTATTTAAAAAGAAAAAAAAATTATTAGCTAAAGGCCATTTTTACCCAATAGCATACCTATGTGGACATTTTTGGACCAAACTATTAACAAATGATATTTTTATTCAATTTCACATATTTAAGGACATTCATAACCCTTTTATTTTCTTTTTTTATTTAACTCATAATTTGGGAAGTATGGAATATGAATAGCAAATACTCTTTATATAAAAACCCATACTCCATCCGTCCTATTTTATATGAGGTGATGTGACTGGACATGAAATTTAAAAGATAAATAAAGATTTTTGAAATTGTGATTCAAAATAAATCTTAGATATTTTTGTGATTGTAAATCATCTCATCAAGTTAAGTTATTTCTAAATATAGAAATGTGTCATTCTTTTTGGGACCGATTAAAAAGTAAAGAATGTCATATAAAATGTGACGGATGAAGTAATATAAATATTAGTATTGAATTGATTAAATCGGACATGACACACTTTCAACTTATCGAGGACATGATTATAAATATGCAGAAATTAAGGTTGATGATTAAGATAGTTGAGTGCGTCTAGCTTCCCGAAGCAATATTAGTAGTTTTACTCTTCTATTATATTGTTTCCTTTCTATGACTTGTTTTCTTCTTTGCTTTATTGTCACTTTTCTATTATTTTATTCTTCGATTTTCATTTAACATCTATTCTTTCTTTTGCTTTCGACATCATATAATTATTTTTTTATTGATACAGTTCTGTTCTTTATTGTGGTATTTTCTTTTTAAACTTGCTTTAAATTACATTATTAAGTTGAGGGTCTTTCGGAAATGTCTCTCTACCTTTATAAGGTAGATGTAATTTTGCGTACACATCAACTTCCTCATCAACTCTACTTGTGGGACTATTAGCTTGTTTGACCAAGTTTATTTTCTCCAAAAGTGTTTATTTTTTTCAATAAGTGTTATTTTAAAAAAGTGATGTGTTTGGTCAATCTTTTGGGAGAAAATAAGTGCTTCTGGGGAATAGCAAAAATAATTTTTCAGAAGTTAAAAAAATAATTTTTGCCCAAAATACCTTTTTAAAAAGCACTTTTGAGAAAAATAAAAGCTTGGCTAAATATCAATTACTGCTCATGAGTGTTTTTTAAATTAATTGGTCAAACACAAATTATTTTTTGTCAAAAATATTTTTTTGAAAAGCACTTTTAAAAAACATTTTTTTTAAAAATAAGCTGATTTTAGAAGTTTGGCCAAACATGCTATATTACATTAAGTAGGTTTTGTATTAAATTAGAATTGTACATTTACCATAATTGTATAATTATTATACAAGTAGAATAAAATTTTGGGAGTAGAATATGAATAGGATTTTCCTATTATGGAAATTGTAAATATACTCTTTCATTAATGAAAATAATCAAGGAATTATTTCTTTCATGGTATCAGAAGTCTAGGTTGATTTTTTTCTCCCATAATTTCCGTCGGTGCCGAGCCCTCCTTGCCTCGATTTTCGTGCAAATTTTCGATCCCCAAAATTCTCTCTTCCAAATTCCTCAATCACCTATTGTTCTTTCGTTATGTCTACCTCAAAGAACACGTTTCACCATGCCCTTACAGTTTCTAACATCAAGAATCACATCTCTCTTATTCTTGAAATAGAAAACGTCCAATATGCGACGTGGGCCGAACTATTCAAAATTCATGCACGTTCGTATCAAGTCATCCATCACATAATCCCCGCGGCTCCTGAGGACACAGAGGTGCCTAAACGCGAGGGTGATCCTAAGTTGTGGACGACTCTTGATGCCATCGTCCTTCAGTGGATTTACTCCACTATTTCTACCGACCTGTTGCAGACGATTATTGAGTCGGACGCTACGGCGATGGCTGCTTGGGATAGGCTGCGTGACATATTCCAAGATAATCAAAATTACAGAGCTGTTACCCTTGAGCAGGAATTTTCCCACGTCAATATGGAAAATTTCACGAACGTTTCAACATATTGCAAAAGGTTGAAAGAATTGGCGGACCAATTCCGCAACGTTGGTACACCTGTTAGCGACGACCGTCTTGTTCTCCAGATGGTGTCTGGCCTCTCCGAGGCCTATAGTGGTGTTGGTACTCTCCTTCGCCAAAGTACTCATCTCCCAAAGTTCTATCAATCCCGTTCCATGCTTACTTTGGAATAAGCCAGCTTGGATAAAAAGCGACTACTAGTGCTAGTCCCGTGATTATGGTGACGTCCTCCACTAATTTTCAAAATTTTGGTGACCAAACGTACCAAAACCGGTCTCAAGGGAGCGGTAAAATAGTCAGAAAAATAATGGCAAAAATCGCGGGGGCAAAGGCGGCGGTTCCGACAGTGGTAACGGTGCCCGAAATAGTGGCAGTGGGCCCCATCTCAAAAATAGTGAGCCATCGACCCACTGGTCCCTAGCCTTGGGCCCCTTGGCAGTGGGCATGGGCCAGTGGGCAGTGGCCCAACGGCCCATTATCTCCTTCCGTTCTAGCCGCTAGCATGTGGGCTTCCCAACAACCTTTTTGGCCCAATAACAACTGGGCCAATGGTTCCCGAAGCAGCACTGGGCCGAGGCAGTACGCATGTGTGCTTGGGCCCCGGCCTCCACAGGCCCATCATCAGCGGGCCCCACCCCAATTGACATTGAAGTTGCGATGCACACACTTGGTTTAACTTCCCCGGACCCGAATTAGTACATAGACAACGGAGCCACTACCCACATGACATCCGATCAAGGTACTCTCTCATCTTATTCCAATTTGAGCAACAGTCGTGGCATAATTATTGGTAATGATAATTCAATTCTGATTCGTGATTATGGTCATAAAACTTTGTCTCCCCCATCCACCTCTTATCTTGAAAAATACCATTCATGCCCCTAAATTGATTAAAATTTTGGTGTTTGTCCGTAAATTCACAACTGATAATTCTGTTTCTGTTGAATTTGATCTATTTGGATTTTGTGAAGGATTTCAAGACGGGGATTCCTCTCATGAGGTGTGATAGTAGGGGAGATCTTTATCCTATCACGCCAATGTCCGGTCTCTCGAGTCAAGCCTTGCCATCAACTTTTGCAGCCCTTGCTCCTTCCATATGGCATGCTCGTCTAGGTCATCCGGGGTCGTCTATTTTATCTTCATTTGATAAAAATAATTTTATTTCTTGTAAGGGTACGCATAGTACTCCAAATTATCAATCTTGTTCTTTAAAAAAAATTGTTAGATTGTCATTTGTAGATTCTAATTCTCGTACTTTAATGTCATTTGATATTATTCATAGCAGTTTATGATAAACATCTCATGTTCTCAGTTATTTGGGTCATCGTTATTATATTCTATTTCTGGATGATTATTCTAATTTTTTATGGACTTTTCCGATAGCGAAAAAATCTCAAGTTTTTTCCACTTTCTTAAAATTTAGAGCATTCATTAGAACCCAATTCGAACGGGAAATAAAAAATATTCAATGTGATAATGGCAAAGAATATGATAATGGGGTGTTTTCGGGAGTTTTGTGCTAATAATGGGATTAATTTTCGATTTTCTTCTCGTCATACGTCTTCACAAAATGGAAAAGCCGAACGCAAAATTCGTACCATTAATAACATTATCCGAACTTTATTGATTCATGCTTCCGTACCCCTTTCTTTTTTACATCATGCTCTACAATGGCTACATATCTCCTTACCATACTTCCTATCAAAGACTTGACGTATTCCTCCCCTCTTCATATCTTATATAATAAGATTCCTTAATCTTAGGGTCTTTGGGTGCTTGTGTTATCCACTCTTTCCGTCCACCATAATTAACAAATATCAAGCTCGGTCTACCCCTAGTGTGTTTTTGGGTTATCCGTTTAATCATCGTGGTTACAAATGTTTTGATTTATCGTCTAATAAAATCATCGTTAGTCGCCATGTTATTTTTGATGAATCCCAATTTTCGTTTGCTAAAGTGAGTAGTCCCGTGCCTAGTTCGTATAATTTTTTAGATGATGGTATCTCCCTGTATATTATCCACCATTTATCAAACATGTCCTGCACCCAAAATCCACCAGCGGGCCACTGCTCGTTGTGTCTACAGTACCGTCACCAACCACTGTTCACAGTCCAGTGATTGGGCCAGTTTCGGTAATTGGGCCAGTTACCCAGCCCAATACCTAAATTGTTCCAGTCTCGGGTTCTACCAGTTACCGTGTTGGGCCAGCAGGCCCACTGCCGGCTGGCCAGTCCGTCATGTGTCCCGATATTTCCCAATATCCATCCAATTCTCCCCCGAGTCAAAGACCAGTCACTCATAGTCAACGGTGTATTTTTAAACCGAATAGACATTTTAATTTTAATTCTAATGTTCTTAAATCACCCCTACCCCATAATCATGTGTCTGCTTTAAATGACCCGAATTGGAAAATTGCTATGACCGACGAATATAATGCTCTTATTGATAATAAGATGTGGGAGTTCGTGCCCCGTCTATCTGGTGTTAATATTATTTGGTCTATGTGGATTTTTTCTCATAAGAAAAATTCTGACGGTTCTTTTGCAAGGCATAAGGCTCGTCTTGTAGGTGCCGGTAAGATTCAGGAGGTTGGTGTGGGTTGTGGTGAAACATTTAGTCCGGTGGTCAAACCGACAAATATTCGCACTGTGCTCAGCTTAGCTCTTTCGAAAGCATGGCACATTCATCAGTTAGGTGTGAAGAATGCTTTCTTACATGTCGATCTTAATGAGACAATCTATATGCATCAGCCTTTGGTTTAGGGATCTCAAATATCCTCATCATGTTTGTTTATTGAAGAAGTCCTTGTATGGACTTAAGCAGTTCCCACGAGCGTGGTATAAGAGGTTTGCAGACTATGTTTCGACTATTGGGTTTTCTTACAGCATATCTGATAATTCATTGTTCATATATCGTCGTGGTTCTTCCCTGGCTTATATATTATTGTATGTGGATGATATTATCTTGACTGCCTCTTCTGATGCATTACGCCAGTCTATCATGAAAATGCTCAGTTCTGAGTTTGCTATGAAAAACTTGGGGTCCTTGAGTTACTTTTTGGGAATTGTTGTCACTCGTCATGTAGATGGGTTATTCTTGTCACAACGGAAGTATGCAGATGAGATCATTGAGCGAGCTGGTATGTCATCATGTAAGTCGACTTCCACTCCAGTTGATACTAAACCCAAGCTAGGGACTGTGGTTGGCTCCCCTTACGAGGATCTAACTCGCTATCGCAGTCTTGCAGGAGCTCTTCAGTATCTTATGTTCACGAGACCAGACATTACGTATGCCGTACAACAGGTGTGTTTGTTTATGCATGATCCCAGGGTTGAGCACATGAATGCGCTCAAACACATTATTTAGTACATCCAGGGGACACTTGACTTTGACTTACATTTGTATCCATCATCGACGTCTACACTTGTCTCGTATACAGATGCTGATTGGGGTGGTTGTCCAGACACCAGACATTCTACGTCTGGCTATTGTATGTTTCTTGGTAGTAACTTGGTCTCCTGGTCTGCAAAGCGTCAGTCGACGTTATCTCTCTCTAGTGTAGAGGCTGAGTATCGAGGGGTAGCCAATGTGGTCTCTAAATCCTGTTGGTTACGTAATCTTCTTTTAGAGCTTCATTATCCTATTCAGAAAGCTACATTGGTTTATTGTGATAATGTTAGTGTCATCTACCTTTCTGGTAATCCGGTTCAGCACCAGCACACTAAACATATCGAGATGGACATTCACTTTGTTCGCGAAAAGGTAGCTCGTGGACAAGTATGCGTTTGCCATGTCCCTTCCAGATATCAAATTGCAGACATCTTTACGAAAGGTCTTCCCTCGGTCCTTTTTGAAAATTTTAGGGACAGTCTCAGCGTTCGAAATCGCCCGCTATGACTGCGGGGGTGTGATAAATACCATGATATACATAAACTTGTATATCACGGTTTGACGCGTTTTTGGTGTATTACATTAAGTAGGTTTTGTATTAAATTAGAATTGTACACTACCATAATTGTATAATTATTGTTCAAGTAGAATAAAATTTTGGGAGTAGAATAGGAATATGATTTTTCTATTATGAAAATTGTAAATTATATATGCTCTTTCATTAATAAAAATAATGAAGGGATTATTTCTTTCCTTTAGAATAAACATTACTAGTACTACTATATTGTTTGCTCACAGCATAAGAAAATAAGTTGGTCCGCAATTCATATATAATTTTACACAACAGATGTGGAAGAAGAATACAAACATTCATAATTTACTAACAAAAATATTAAAAGTAAAATTTTCTTAAAGTACGTAATCATTTATATTTCCTTGAATTATCATTGGCATAGTAAAATTTGCATCATAATCTTTATGTACTTAATACACAAACCAAACAACCCTTTAGAACATACGAGGCAAAATACAAAGCATAATTATCCAATTAACATTTCAAATTAGATCCATTAAAATTGTCACACCCGATGTTTAAAAATTGATCACTTTGAACAATCCTTCTTTAACTTGTTATGCTTATTTTCGTTCACCAAAAGAAATATTGTTTTAGCAATTTTTTTTAAAAATAAGTTTAAATTAATTTGATCTATATAACTGATCAGAGCTTTTTCTATACTTTAATTGAACGACTATCTCTTAGCTCGGATTGTTACGTTTGTCTACTTTTGGATTAGTTAGGCAACAAATATTTTTGTGAAAGCAGACCTTATTATTCTCATCCAACATTTATTTAATTATGATAATCATTCTTTTCTTGGAATATTCATATTCAAAGCTCTTTCTTATACTTTGGTTATCGCATTATTTTATTGTTGTTGATGTCATGTGACCTGGAATAACTGGTAAAGTTGTTGCCATGTGACCTGGAGATCATGGGTTCAAGTCGTGGAAATAGCATCTTGTAGAAATGTGAGATAAGACTGCGTACAATAGACCCTTATGGTCCGGCCCTTCCCCGGATCCGCACATAGCAGGAGCTTAGTGCACCAGACTGCCTTTTTTTTTTATTTCGTTGTTGTTATTGTTATTTTCTGTGAATGTTATGTAATATTTTCTATATCAAATTATTTCATTGTTGTTACTGCTTTCATTTCCGTATTTTCTTTCTTAAACTGCTTTGAAATGCTTTACTTGAGCCGATTGTCTATCGGAAACAACCTCTCTATCCCGTAATAAGGATAAAGTTTGTGTACACTTTACTCTCCCCAAATCTCATATGTGAGATTACACTGGATATGTTGTTGTTGTTATTGTTGTCGTCTTCATAATTCCAAACTCGGTGAATAATATGATTGTCCAATTTTACCTTTCAAAACATTAAAACTCAGTTTAGCCATTTTTTGCTTTGTTTCGAAATTGCGGTTGGTTATATAATTGGACTGATTTTTTGGAGAAAAAATATTTTAAAGATGAATTTAAATTAGATGCATGTCCAAACATAACTTATGACCCATTTGGCCATAAAATTATTCACTTTATTTGGATTAGTTTTCACTTTATTTGGAAATTCATATTTGGCTACGAAAATTTCAAATCCAACTTGAAGTTGTATTGTAAATTTGGAGATAAATTATTTCCAACTCACTTTTTACTTTTGAAGTTGTATTCCAAGTACATTCAAGCCTGAACATATTTCAGATAACTTTGTAACAAATATAACCAAACACAACTATATCTCAAACTCAAAGATGCAAGTTGCGGAAATGAGAATGTTGAGATGGATGTGTGGACATACTAAGAGAGATAAATTAGGAATAAGGATATCCACGATAAAGTGAGAGTAGCCTCTGTGGTGTACAAGATAAGGGAAATGAAACTAAGATGATTTTTGAGAGGGTATGAATATCGCAAATTAAGGTAGAATATTAGTAGAAAGTTGAATGTCTAGTTTTTGGCAGGGTTAGGCTTGGTGGTAGCCTGGTGCACTGCGTTTGTCGTAATATTAGTCGTATGCATGTTTTCTTGCTTTTGGTGTACGTTACCTTCTGTTGTAGTGTGTTTTGGTTAACTTATTATCTCGATGTTGTTACTGTTCTATTTTCTGAATGCTTTGTTCTATTTTCTTTATTAGTTGCCATAATTTCTTCACTACGTATTTTTATTTTCATAGATATTTTAATTTGCGTTACTTGACCCACATGTCTTTTGAAAATAACCTTTCTACTTCAACGATATAGGGATAAAATCTAATACACTCTAGTCTATCTCAGACTCACTTTGTGAGATTATACTGAATATATTAGTGTTGTTGTTATTGTATAACTCTATCTCCAACACCAATATTGCAAATAAAATAAAAAATATTTGAAATCTATGGCCTAACGCCTACTTAAACTTCCAAATATTATTTCTAACTTTTTATCATACTACTACTTTTTTTAAAAAAAAAATATTACTAGTACATTTTCTATATTCAAATGCCAACTAAATTTGAATATTGTGCCACCTTTTATAGTTGAAATCTCAATAAACACGCTTAGAATCCACGTCTCTTCTTCTCCACTTCTCACCAATATATATATATATATATATATCTTCCTCTCTCTTTATTCTTCGCTACAACAATTCAAACCTTCAATTCCCACATTACTACCAGAAACGATGTCGTTTGAAGAAGACGAAGAAGAATCATTCTCACACACGCTCTTAGTAGTGCGTGAAGTAAACGTATTCAAAATCCCTCCACGCTCAACTAGCTGTGGTTACAAATGCGGCGAGTGGCTTCAAACCGATAAGATCTGGTCGGGTCGGGTCCGGGTCGTGTCATGCAAAGAGCGTTGCGAGATCCGATTAGAGGATCCGAATTCCGGCGAGTTATTTGCAGCTTGTTACGTGGCGCCGGGGCAGAGAGAGAGCTCGGTTGAACCGGTGCTCGATTCGTCGAGGTAATATTTTATTCATAAGTCATAATCTATGAATATGAAAAACACAAATGCTGATCTGACACATAAATTTTGGAGGTGTGTTAACTGAAAAAGTGGATATAAGTTGAGGTGTCTACTTGTGTGTACCCCAAAGTTGGAGTACATATTTGCCAGTTGAGGCCAAGTTTGAGAGCTTTTTTATGTATTATGCCTTTTGACTTCGTATAATTTTGAATTATTTTTCCCAACAGGTACTTTGTGTTGAAGATCGAAGATGGGAGAGGGAAACATGCGTTTATAGGGTTAGGGTTTAGTGAGAGGAACGAAGCGTTTGATTTCAATGTGGCGTTGTCGGATCATGAGAAGTATGTGAAGAGAGATGTTGAGAAGGATGATGGCAATGGTGAGGCGAGTAGTGACGGTCACATTGATATTGATCCTGCTGTTAATCATCGATTAAAGGTATTGCATTTTGCTTAACATGAATTAAATGTTCTAATTATTGTGCTTAATGACTCCTGGAATTTAGTCAGTATGAGGAATAGCATTGCAGATTTTTAGTTAATGCAAATATATAATTTTTTTAATATATAGTTTGAATTAGAAGAACAAGAATGTATAGCTCATAGATCAATCCTTGATAATGACTTTGTGATGATAATCATATTGATATTCATCCTGCTGTTAATCATCGACTTGCATTTTGCTTCACAATGTAATTTATTGTGATTAATGATGATCCAGGAGTTTAAGTCAGTAGATGAGGAGTAGCATTGCAGATATTATCTTTTTGTATAGTTAATGCAAAAATATAGCTCAATTAAAAACACTCGAATGTTGAGCTTGTAGATCAGTCCTTGGTAATGACTTTGTGATGATGATCACATTAATCATCGACTTAATGTATTTGATTTTGCTTAACAATGTAGTTATTGTGCTTAATGACGATCCAGGAGTTTAAGTTTCTAGATTAGGAGTAGCATTGCAGATATTATCTTTTTGGTTAGTTAATGCAAAAATATACTCAATTTTTAATATATAACTCAAATTAGAAGCATGAGAATGTTGAGCTCGTAAATCAGTCCTTGACAATGACTTTGTGATGATGATTGGCTAGTGATTATAATCATATTGATATTCATCCTGCTGTTAATCATCGACTAAAGGTATTGCATTTTGCTTAGCAATGAAGTTATCGTGCTTAATGACGCTCCAGGAGTTCAAGTCAGTAGATGAGGAGTAGCATTGCGGATATTATCTTTTTGTGGATAGTTATGTAAATATATTTTTAATATGTAGTTCAAATTAGAAGCACGCTAATGTTGAGCTCATAGATCAGTCCTTGATAATGACTTTGTGATATAATTGGTTGGTGATGAATATCAATATGATATTCATCCTGCTGTTAATCATCGATGAAAGGTATTGCATTTTGCTTAAAATGTAGTTATTGACTTATGTTATTGAATTTTGCTTAAAATGTAGTTATTGACTTATTGTGCTTAATGACAATCCAGGAGTTTAAGTAAGTAGCATTGCAGATATTATCTTTTTGGATAGTTAATGCAAATATATAATTTTTAATATATAGTTCAAATTAGAGCACACAAATGTTGAGCTCGTAGATCAGTCCTTGATAATGGCTTTGTGATGATAATTGGCTAGTGATGATAATCATATTGATATTCATCCTGCTGTTAATCATCGCCTAGAGGTATTGCATTTTGCTTAACAATGTAGTTATTGTGCTTAATGACGATCCAGGAGTTTAAGTCAGTTGATGATGAGTAGTATTGCAGATATTATCTTTTTGGATAGTTAATGCAAATATATAACTTTTTAATATATAGTTCGAATTAGAAGCACGCTGAGTCAAGCTCATAGATCCATCCTTGATAATGATTTTTGTGTTTCTCTTGCAGTTAACTGAGTAGTGTTAGAACCTTAGTGTGCATTTGGCTACAGGACCTCTGTAAAGCAATAAATCACAATAAATTTTACTAGCTCAATTTGACAGGATCGATTGCAGCTTGACTTGATTAAATTTGTGATTAAATATATGCAGCTTAATTTGAAGTTAAACGAATATATGATTCTGAGTAAATGGTCTTCGAAACTAAAAAGAGGATATGAACCCTGTAGGTGCAGAAAAAAACCTCATTTTTTTCCTTTTTAAAACTTGAATAGTCTGGAATTGATACAAAAGATTCATATAGCTAATCCCATCTAATTTGTGATTTGGTATGTGGTTGATTGATTGTTTTCTTCTGTATGTTTTTGGGAGGGGATGTTGATGATTAAAATGAACTAGCCCGTCTTTTCAAACACAAGCACTTTTCATTTTAAATTGGGAATATGTTTCAATTTTGTACTTGTGAATTACTTCACAAGAGATTAAAGTACAGTTTAGAGTTTGGGAGCATCATATTACTCGGATGAGCTCAGGAGCATTAAAGTACTCGGATGAGCTCAGGGGCATTAAAGTACTCGGATTTATCGGATCTTTAACTAATCTCATTCAGCTACCTGAAAACCGAGTGCTTTGTTGTAACCTAAATTTGTTCCAGTGAGTTGGTTTTCTTTGTATGCAATTTATTCCTCCAGTTTTTGTATCATCTTGCTTATTGTGCCTTATACATATCATGGTTTCTCTTCCATTTTAAGTGATTTCTAGGTAGTGATTGTTTCACTCTATTCTTCCTGAGTTGTAGTGGTTTGTCCTCTAATGCAGTCAGTTACTCAGTTATTCATCTAAATGAGTAACTTTTGGGTAGTTTGGTTCCTAGGAAGGTGAAACCATCAGGATAAATGTGAAGAACAAATCATCTAGTGGAACGGGCATGCTTTCTGCTGCTGTTCAATCGAAGACCATTGCTGCCATTGCGCCACCCCCTAGCGGAGCTAACAAGATCAGGTCTCCTCTTCCACCCCCGTCGAATGATCCAGCTATATCTCGGAAGACTTCTATCACTATCAGTATTGCACTCAAGGCGCCAAATGGAAGTTCAAGGCAATCTAGTGATCCATTTTTCAATCTCTCTCAACTTGAGGTATTGTCAGTTTCTTGCCATTTATAACACTTCCTAGTAATGTAGCTCTTTGCATATTGCTAAACCGTAAGTGAGCTCCAGAAACCCTTTGTTAATGGGTCAGTCGACAAATAATTGCTCATATTTTTCTTGATCAACAAAATCATGCGGCAGACTTTTGGGATTGTTTGTCTACCTTTTTTTTTAGATAACTGTGTGTCCAGGCGAGTTTGGGCGTACCTCCACTATTCCACCTACTAGGCTAATACCCGCTACCAACACAAGTATCGGGTAACTCTACCTACCAAGGCTTAGGCATATAGGAAGAAATTACCTAGTGTTTTTGTCTACTTCATGTTTTTATTTCAATCTACACTAGTAAACAACTCTTTTTAAATCTTAGCTTATGGAAGGCTTGAGATAAAAAATGGTTACACAGTACTAGTCTTTAAGAGAAGGTGTTGAACTGTAGACATAATCAAGTTGATATATTCAAGGAAGAAAACCAGTGCATCTTAGCTGATGATTAGGTTACATAGGTTTGATAATTATAGCTTTGGCATGTGTTATCAGTCATGTTTAATTTATCCTGAACTTTGGTGATTTAGGTGTTACTGCATCATGAGCAATTCTTTCATCTCAAAGTGAGCAACACTTTAATAGTAACATTTCCTTATTGCTGTCCACAGAGGAGCCTTCCTTCAGCCACTGGATCTGGTTCGAGTAAGACCACAGCAGCTGGATGGGCAGCATTTTGATATATTAAGCGTGTGTTAAATATGGCTGAAATATATGCTTGTTGTTGTACTAGGATAGAAGACTATATCACCAAATTAAAAGGGCAGCCTTGTTCACTAAGCTCCCGCTATGTGCGGGGTTCACAGAAGGGCCGGATCACATTTGGTATACCCTGCATTTCTTCATGTGGTTGTTTCCACGATTTGAACCCGTGATCTCCCTGGTCATCTGCGGTTGTGCCTAGGCTCCCTAAATTAAAAGAATGAGAGAAAATGTTTATGTTACTGTTTCCCCCTTTCTACTGTACTTGCTTGGTCATGTCTGAATCCTACTTCTGCTCTACATCTAATAAAATATACATTTATTTTACAAAAATGGTGGAAGTATCTGGTTGAAGTATGCTGTCATTGTTTTTTAATAATCGTGGTTCGTGCCAGCTTGAGTAGACATCGACTTATTCTATGGGTTACCAACAACTCTGTCTACCAAGGCTCGGAGGAATGTTAATAAATCAATTAGTGTTTTGCTTTTGCTGGGATTTAAACCCGAGTCCTTATGATTTTCCAACCGCAGTATATTGTCATATTTTGGCAACAATGTGCTCAAGTTTATTTTCTATCAAAAGCATAGAAATGTTGGATAAAGTTTTGATTTAACGAGATTTTGTACAGCCCTTGTGGTCTTTATTCTGATAGGGGAGTCATGGGTTGGTGTGAAATGGGGAATGAATCACATTGGTTATTAATGGGTACAAATGAACCTCATGATTCCTTGAAGGTCAAGTTGCCATGTGAGATGTTTAGTGTTTTTGAAAATTAAAAAGATAGATTGATATGAGGCAAATCAATGTCTGAAGATTGGAAAGTTCGGAGCAAAACTCCCGTTGTGTGAGTTTGCTCACATCGTCATTTCTCATAGAATATGTCTGGATGTGCTTATCTTAGGCACTCGTTAGATCAATATGAATAAAAATGGGCAAAGGGTTTCATCACATTGCCTCTGCACGTGAGGGAATTACATTAAATTGATATGATGAATGTAAGATATTTGTCTTTGACATACACATTTATGGCTTAATCATGATTAAGCGATATGTATTCTTATTTGGCATTTTGATTTTTAATTGCTAAAATACCTTGTTAATGATTTTCTATGATGATATAAAAAATTCTCGAACAATATGATATCTCGTCAAGTAAATCCTTGACCCTTGCCTCTTTTACTAAGGCTACATTCAAGACTAACACTGAAGTATATAGTAGTGATTAATCTGAAAGTTAATCCTACTCTAACAACTCTACTTTTAAAGCATAATTTAGATCTTTTGGGGTGACAAATTATTGATTTTCGTTTCTAGCATTGGATTTTCATATTTCTAGCAGTTATATTTGACTATAGACAGTAGGGTTTTGTTGGGTTCAAAACAGATAAGTAAAGCAAGCGGAAGTTTAAAAATTATTTACTTACCCCAACAATTTCTTCTGGTATATTTATATGACAATCAAAACCTAAAGTGTAAAACTTAAACAACAACACTTAAAGGTTATACAATTTGGAATCTTTACTAAGGGCAAACACGCGAATGTCCCCTTCGATTGCAAACACCTTGCTATAATGTATTCCTCTGTCAAGAAAGTCAGGAAATCTTATCAGAGGTTTGCTATAATGTATTCCTTTATCTCATCTATATTAGTCGACAACTAGACCATATTCTGAATATGTCATTTGCATTGGCCAATGACTTGGTCGACCTAATATCACTGAGAAGTTAAGTGCTCTCTCGAATATCCAATCGATGAATGAATCCTATTCTTGGCTCAACTACCACCTTAGTTTACATCATAATGCACCCAACACAAGCCGTATCTTATCCTATAAGGAGTTTAAGCTTAGGATAGGGTCAAAGTACATTACTCTTTAAACAAGGTGCGTATTGACCTCAAGTCAAAAGACCTTTATCTCCCACATGCTGATAACACTCTAGATATGTATAACAAATAGTTTATCAGCAGAGCATACCAATACTTTCCAAAAGTATCCATGTGTCCATCACTAGTAACTATTACTAGTAGCAGGTGAGACATACTACATCCTCCAAGAATGTAATGCAGACCACATGTCGACTTATAACATATCATCGATATCCCATTCTCGATGATCATTAGTCGAGACTATTTTGAGAGTTACGTTCTATCATTAATATCTCACTCTATTAATGACAACGTAAGCTCAAGGGATGCACATATATAAATAATTACAAACAATCAAACAATAATTCAATAATTGCAAATGCCATAAATATTAATCTTATTAATAATACGAATGTGTTCAAGTACATTTATCCCTAATAATGATTGTCTCTAGACATACATACTTTCATAGACAACTAAACATCGTGCAAGGAAGACAACATAGCTTGAAAAACATACGTAATTGTTTAAGGTTCTAATTAAAGGCAAAAGGATAAAATATTTCTTCTCAGCTAACAGAAAATTAGTTGCTCTCATGTATTCGACCGTCTAATTTTTATTTACAAAAGTAGTTGATATGCGCACGCACATCTTATGTTTGTTTTTTTATGTTACAATAATGAATTTAATGATTAAAATTTATAAGAAAGTATTAATATCATTAAATTATTTATTGAAGGATTACTTCTATCCATTTACTGCAATCACCATCACACACCATTGTTAATTAATGTTATCGTCGTACACTATTATCAATTTACTGTTGTCGTCATCTATCGTTATCAACTACCAACATTCTAAGCCACAATCATCATTGATGTCAATCACTACAATAAATCGACATGCCTTCATTATCATGAACCATCATTTACAATTATTACTATCTACCGCTATTACCATCAAAATAATCTATCATTATCAACAATCACCATTAATTATTACTATCATATATCATAACTATCAGTAACTATCACCATCAACCATACTGTTAGTCAACATCACCATTAGTTATTACCCACAACACCATCAATAGTCAATACAAACCCCAAACGACATCTACCAACATGACAGTTAGCCATCATTATCACCAACCGTCATAGAGTTTTTTTAAAAACATTTTATTAATATAGTGTTACATTAATTTTGTATTTTATTAAATACTATCCCATCTCAATTTATATGACACGATTTTTTAATCAGTCAAAAAAAGAATGATACATTTCTATATTTAGTAACAATTCAACTTTAAATTTATCTTTATACCCTTAATGAAATAATTCTAGCCACACAAATTTCTATGAATTATTTTTTACCACAAATTTCAAAAAACTTCATTTATTTCTTAAATTTTGTGTTGAAGTCAAAAACCTTCGTATAAAATGGGACGAAAAAAGTATTATATTTATAGTTTTTTTTAAAAGACAAGTTTTGTACATTCATATATTGATTTTTTATATAATATACTTAGATGTGTATTTAATTCAGATATTTAAATCTTAATAAAAACAAATAAGACCTTAGTCTAATATAAGTAAATCTAAAGGGACATGTCTGAAATTTACCCAAACCAATAAGTAGGTGAACGGAGGAAGCTGATCCAATAGCTTTCCAAAATCACTTATAACCACCGAAACTACCGGTTATTAACTGTCTCTTCTTTCCCATTTTAACTTTACTTCAAGAAAAAAAAAAAAAGAGAAAAATATTGCTCTGTACATAATAATACATATTTTGTATACTTTCATACATCTCTTTCCTTATATTTGTCCATATTCATATATACAAAACTTGAAACCCTTTTTAATTATGCATTTATAAATATCGAGATACGTTCTGTCGTACATACTACCTGCTATCAAACCTGTGAGTGAGATTACACTGGGTATGTTGTTGTTTGTTTGTTTGTTATTCTTTTGCATTTATGTTGTTTAATTTTCTTATGGTTTTATTAATTAATCATGTGGACAAATTTGTTACTATAATTTATGTTAATATGGGTATGGGTTTTTTGTTTGGATTCTTCAAAATAGTGTTAAAAGTTAGCCAAATTTGCATATATTCATAATTTCAAGAATGAATGTGAGTTTGCTAGATTATTCATTTTTCTTGGTAGGTTTGTTTTAATTTGAAATAACGTTTTGATCTTTGAAATAAAGTTTGGTCTTTGATGAAAATCACCTCAGTGCTAATGATTGGATTCAGAGGCGGGGTCTGGATTTTTAGTTTATGGGTTATGAACCATAATCCGTTTTGGTTTATTTTTCATATTCTTTTGTAATATGGAGATTGGAAATACGAATTCTTCATTTGTGTATGAAACGAGTATGATGTGGGTGTGGGTATTTTGTTTGGATTCTTGAAAATGGAGTAAAAGTTAGCCAAATTTGCATGTTATTCATAATTTGAATGTGAGTTTGCAAGATTATTCATTTTCCTTGGTGGGTTTGTTTTAATTTGAAATAAAGTTTTGATCTTTGATGAAAATCACCTCAGTACTGATGATTGGATTGGATCTTTCATATTCTTTTGCATTTATGTTCTTTAACTTTCTTATGCTTTTATAAATCATATGGGCAAGTTTGTTATAATTTATGTTAATATGGGTGTGGTATTTTGTTTGGATTCTTGAATATAATGTTGAAAGTTAGCTAAATTTGCATGTATTCATAATTTCAAGAATGAATGTGAGTTTGCTAGATTGTTCATTTTCCTTGGTGAGTTTGTTGTAATTTGAAATAAAGTTTTGATATTTGATGAAATTCACCTCAGTACTGATGATTGGATTGGATTGGATCTTTCATATTCTTTTGCATTCATGTTCTTTAATTTTCTTATGGTTTATTAATTATGTGGGCGAGTTTGTTATAATTTATGTTAATATGGGTGTGGGTATTTTGTTTGGATTCTTGGAAATAGTGTTAAAAGTTAACCAAATTTGCATGTATTCAGAATATCAAGATCCTCAACAATGAATGTGAGTTGGCAAGATTATTCATTTTCCTTCCTGAGTTTGTTTTGATTTGAAAGAAAGTTTTGATCTTTAATGAAAATCACCTCAATACTGATGATTGGATTCAGAGGCGGAGTCTTGATTTTTAGTTTATGGGGTCTGAACCACAATGTTCTTATGCAGAGGGTCTACCGGAAACAACCTCTCTACCTCCCAAGGTAGAGGTAAGGTCTGCGTACACTCTAGCCTCCCCAGACCCCACTTTGTGGGATTTCACTGGGTATGTTGTTGTTGTTGTTGGTTTTGAACCACAATCCGTTTTGGTTCTTTTTTCATATTCTTTTGTAATATGGAGATTGGATATATGAATTCTGAAAATAGTGTTAAAATAGCCAAATTTGCATGTATTCATAATTTAAATTTTCAAGAGATCTCAGCAATGAATGTGAGTTTGCAAGATTGTTCATTTTCCTTCATTGGTTTGTTTTGATTTGAAAGAAAGTTTTGATCTTTGATGAAAATCACCTCATTCCTGATGATTGGATTGGATCTTCTGCTTTTATAATCATAGTTTGAGTATCATTATGAGTGGAATAGTCTGTTACTCTCTCATTATATGTTTTGTGAAGGTTCTATTTTGGGAATATCTTGATTTTGGTATGTTTCGCATTTAACTAGTGATAAAATAAGATGGCTTTGCATTTACTCATAATTTGAATATGAGTTTGCAAGATTGTTCATTTCCTTGACGGGGTTGTTTTTATTTGAAAGAAAGTTTTGATCTTTGATGAGAATCACCTCAATAGTGATGATTGATTGGATCCGCTACTTTTAAATAATCATATTTTAGGTGTCTTTATGAATGGAATAGTTTGTTACTCTCTCATTATATGTTTTGTTAAGGTTCTATTTTGGGGAATATCTTGATTTTGGTGAAAACCAAACAAAAGTTGGATTTCACTAATGATAAAAGCATGCGACTTTTGCATTTTCTGCATTGAATTGATTCTTATATGTGTTTTTGGTAATTATGATGGTTTGAAATGAAATCTTGATTTCGGTGGAAAACCAAACAAAAGTTGGATTTAACTACTGTTATTGTCAAAAGTAGATGGCTTTGGTATGTTTCTGAATTGAATTGATTCCTACATGTGTTTTTGGTATTTATGATGGTCCAAAATGAATTCTTGATTTCGGTGAAAAAACAAACAAAAGTACGATTTAGCTACAGTTTATTGTTAAAAACAGATAACTTTGGTATGTTCTGCATTTAATTGATGCCTTTATGCATTTGCTTAAGTGTTTGTTCAACAATTTGCTAATAGGTTTTTCAATTTTGGGGTATGAGCATAAGTCGGAGTACAACGAGTATGTGGTTCGAGGACTCCTTATTCCTTGCTTCATGTGTTGAGGATATGTGAATGGATTCAGGAAAAGGTTGGTTCCAAAAATTGTCATCAATCAAGAAAGATCCAATGGCCGGTGATGGAAAGCCACCGTCAACCAAAGAGGCTTCCAATATAACAAAGCAAAGGGTTGCTGCAGCAAAGCAATACATCGAGAAACATTACAAGGAGCAAATGAAAAATTTGCAGGAGAGAAAGGAACGGTACGATAATAGATTCTAGTTTTGTCTTCTGACTTCCCTTTAGTTACTAGACTTTCTTCTTTATACAGCATTGCTTTGTTACTTAGGGTGTGTTTGGTATGAAGGAAAATGTTTTCCTAGAAAATGTTTTCATGTGTAATAAGTGGGTTTCTTGTTTTCTGGTGTTCTGTAAGTAGGCAAAAGATATTGTCCCAAAAGCATTTATATATAATTTAGGAAAATATTATGAGGGATGGGGTGGGGGTAGAGGTGCGGGGGTGGTGGGATGGGGGCTATGGTTAGTGAGGGTGGGAAGGAGGCAACCGGTGTGGAATCTTACTATGAAACTTGTTTTCCCTACTTACATTAGAGAAGTCATTTTCCTCATGTTTAAGGAACTTGATTTTCTATCGAAAATGTTTTCCAAAACATTTGACCACCAAACATGAGAAAATTGGAAAACATTCTGGAAAATATTTTCCTCCATACCAAACACATCCTTAGTCTCATTAGAGACATTTTCCTCCATAGACAGAGAGACACTCAATCGGTATTATATTCTTGACATTTCTTACCTTTCTGGCATCTATAATGCTTTAATTTCTGTTCGTCTCCTTATTCTCTTTTGGCCTGCAGTCGAATTTTACTAGAAACAAAGCTGGCAGATGCCGATGTCTCAGAGGAAGATCAAAATAACCTACTCAAATTTTTAGAAAAGAAGGAAACTGAATACATGCGACTCCAGAGGCATAAAATGGGAGCTGATGATTTTGAGTTATTAACGATGATCGGAAAGGGTGCTTTTGGAGAGGTAATGTTTCTACCAAAAACATCTAAAGTTCCTGTTCACACATCTGTCCTTGTATAATATTTATTCTGTTACTAGTGCAATTTTCTATTCTCCAGATCCTCCCCTTTTTGCCTTTACTCTATATTTTGAAGTTAAAAATTCTTACGTAAATAGTAAAATTTACAGCTCCCTATTTCCCCCTGCCATGAGAAAATATAGATGATGAATTGAATGTTATTGCTCCTCGTAGGGAGTCGTGTTAATATTTTAGGGTATCAGCATAAATAACTTTTTACTCCCTCTGTTTCAATTTGTTTGTCTTACTTACCTTTTTTGTTTGTTTCAAAAAGAATGTCACTTTCTATATTCAGTAACTCCTTACATCCAACATTCTACATGGCATATTTAAGACCACATGATTCAAAAGTCTTCTTTATTTTCTTAAACTCCGTTCTGAGTCAAACCAACAACAACAATATACCTAGTGAAATCCCACAACATGGGTCTGGGGAGGGTAGAGTGTACGCAAACCTTACCTCTACCTTGGTAGGTAGAGCGGTTGTTTCAGAAAGACCCTCGGCTCAAGACAAAGCATAAGCACAAGCACAAGCACAAGCACAAGCACAAGAAAAGCAAGAGAAACGGTCAGACCCAGACAAGAAATTTAAAGCAGTATGAAAATGCTGGTAACAAAAGCGAATAAGCCATGATAGCGCATTATGAAAAAAGAAGCAGTAACTAACACAAATAAATAAGATAAACAAAGTACACTAAAGATCACATAGCAACAGAAATCAAACGACAGGGAACGATAAAGCAATACTACGCCTACTAGTATGATAGGCTAAGCAAGCCTACAATAATAACACTACAACTACCAGTTTGTAAGCGTAAGTAGGACTACGCTCAACTACCTACTACCCTAATTCGTGTCCTCCACAACCCCCTATCTAAGGTCATGTTCTCAGTAAGTTGGACCTGCGCCATATCCCGTCTAATCACCTCTCCCCAATACTTCTTCGGCCTACCTCTAACCCTCCTGAACCCGTCCATAGTCAACCTCTCACACCTCCGCAGTCAACCTCTCACACCTCCGCACTGGGACATTTGTGTCTCTCCTCTGCACATTCCCAAACCATCTAAACCTCACTTCCCGCATCTTATCCGAGTCAAATCAAGACAAAATAATTGATACAGAGGGAGTATATTTACGAGCTATGTCAATGTAATCTATATTTGTGGATATGTAGTAATTTCCCACATTTATCTCTATCCCTCTAGGTATATTTGTGGTTTGTGGTATTAATATTCATAGGTGAACTATGCTGTTAATGTCATGCTTTTGATGGTACTTAAAGCTAGCTCTTTGTTGAATAAAAGCCAATTTGCATGATTGGTTTATCCGTTATTACAGGTCAGAATTTGTAGGGAAAAAACAACTGGTCAGGTATATGCAATGAAGAAGCTTAAGAAATCAGAAATGCTTCGTAGAGGACAGGTACAATATGATTATGCTCATCAAATGCTACAATGGTTACCACTATATTTAGTACTTACCGGTTCTTATCTTTTCATATTAGGTTGAGCATGTGAAAGCTGAAAGGAATCTTCTCGCTGAGGTGGACAGTGATTGCATCGTAAAACTGTATTATTCTTTCCAAGATGACGACTATTTGTATCTCGTTATGGAGTATCTACCCGGCGGGGATATGATGACACTACTCATGAGGAAGGATATATTAACCGAAGACGAAGCAAGATTTTATGCTGCGGAGACTGTTTTGGCAATTGAATCTATCCATAAACATAACTATATACACAGGTGGTGACTTGATTTGATACCTGATGTAGTTTCTTAGAGAAAATGACAAAAATGGTCCCTTATTTTGAGGGTAGGTTGAAAGAAAATGACAAATACTAAAAGTGTTAACTTTTGATGAACTTAAAGGGCCAAAACTGTTCAGTGTATACTTAAGGGACAATTTTGAACCTACCTTATGCTTTGTGTTTGCATTTTTTTCGAGCTTCTTTGAAACACTCTAACTTTGCTCAGCCACCTTTTATTTGTTACAGAGACATTAAGCCTGATAACCTGCTACTCGATAGATATGGTCATTTAAAACTATCAGATTTTGGACTATGTAAGCCTTTAGACTGCAGTACCCTCGAAGAGAAGGATTTCTCAGTTGGGGATAACACCAATGGAGGTTCCAAGAGTGAGAGCCTTCCGGCTCCCAAACGTACTCAGCAAGAGCAGCTAGAACACTGGCAGAAAAATAGGAGGATGCTTGTAAGTTTCTCCCCATGTGGGTACTCTCTTTCTTTGTACTTCCTTTTCCATTTCTCGTATTTTTGGAGGAGACTACTTCACGTCTTATTGGAGTATGTCATTCTCTGGTTGTTAAAGAAGATGAAACAATTGTTATTTGTTAGTCTGTTAACTTGCCGACTTTCGTAGCAGCTTTTTTTATGTGGTTTTGTTTAGATTTTGAGTGTTCAGTGAAGCTGTTCTCTTCATATATTTAATTCTCATTGTTTACATAATCCAGGCCTATTCTACAGTGGGTACACCAGACTATATTGCTCCTGAGGTCCTGTTGAAGAAAGGTTATAGCATGGAATGTGACTGGTTAGTACACTTGTGTATTTTATAATGAGGACTTTAAATGCACGTTCTTGCTTTTGTAATTTTGGGGGAATTGTTGATCTTATATCTTTCAAAATAGTAGCTCCGGTTGTAAGACTTCAACTGTTTCTTTTACTGTTCTGCCCAAATCCCCTCTCCTCCCTCTCGTCTTTTTCTCATTTTATTTTGCTATATTCTGTCTTTTTCACTGTTTTGATTTACACTCTGTACGTCTCTCCTTTCCGCATCCATTTGCTTTAAAATTGGTTTTATTCTGTAGGTGGTCGCTCGGTGCTATTATGTATGAAATGCTCGTTGGTTATCCACCTTTCTATTCTGATGAACCCATGTCGACATGCAGGAAGGTGATCAATTATGACTACCTGTATATGTTCCTTCTTTGCTTTTTGGCTTTCTCGTTGCCCTTGTACTGTCTTTCTTTTTCTTCAGTTTACTGCAATTAAAAAGGGCAGCCCGATGCACTAAGCTCCCGCTATGCGCGGGGTCCGGGGAAGGGCTTCAGTTTACTGCAATTGATGATCAATTATGATTATTTGTACATGTTTTTCCTTTTTCCCCTTTTGTCTCTCTAGATGTCCTAAGAGATTCCGTTGATGTTGGGAATAAACCTGCCACAGAAATAATAATTACGGTATTAACAACGGAATAATAAAGTAGCATCGAGATACGGTTAATCAACAAGAATAAAAAAGAGCGATAATGACACCAAGATTTTTACGTGAAAACCCAAAAGGGAAAAAACCACGGGCAGAGAGGAGCAACTGATATCACTATAGCAAGGATTTTACACTTTGTAGGTCTGAGTAAAATACTCCAAAGACCACTACACACTCAAAAGAAATAACCCTCTTTTAAGATTTTCCCACCTCACTACAATATCGTTCACACACTCTATTTTTCTTCACAGACTATTTCTTGTATGTGATGCCTCTCTCTTTGTTGGGAGTGTTTTGGAATGAAGACTTGCATCTCCTTTTATAGGCTAGCAAATTTGATCTCCAAGCACAAAAAGAAAAAAGGAAAAAGTTAACCAAAATTTGTCTACCACAAATTTTGCTGTCCCCAAGAATGAATGATAGCCAAGCTTATTTAGCACATGGCTTTTGGGGCTGGACCCCATCAGTTGGATCTTCAAATAGTTTCTCCTTTCTCAAAATACTTCACCCCCCCATCCCTCCCCCCGGGTTATATTTTACATGATGGTGTTTATCTGGCCACAGAGTTGAAGGAAAAAAGAAAAAGATTTCTGCTACATACCGAGGTACCCTTAGAACTTGTAGTGTTAAACATGCTATGACATTTCGGTGGCTATAAGAGCATGTATTAAAGGGCAAAATAGGAAGTTTAAAGTTAACGAGTTTCCAAATTTAGAGATGTCATTTTCTTGTTTGGAACAGAGTAAAAAGGAAAGAGTGTCAGATAAAATGGAATACACGGAAGTTCCAGAGAATTCTATCATCTTAAGAATTTACCGTTGTACATGCAGATAGTAAACTGGAAAAATCATTTAAAGTTTCCCGAAGAAGCAAAGCTATCTCGAGAAGCCAAAAATATTATTAGCAAACTTCTTTGCAATGTCACTGAGAGACTCGGTTCCAACGGCGCAGATGAAATAAAGGTGTAGTATGGTGTGTCCTGTGCTTTTTTCCCGTATAGGGGTTAACTGCAACCGTAACCTCGAGGTTTCTTTTCTTTTCTCTATTTTCTTATCCCGCTCAGGTCCACCCGTGGTTTAAAGGGATAGATTGGGATAAAATCTATCATATGGAAGCTGCTTTTATTCCTGAAGTCAATGATGAGTTGGACACCCAAAACTTTGAAAAGTTTGAAGAGGTATCCTTGTCCGTTGTTCTCTTGAACTTTTAGTTTTAATTGTTTTACTCGTTGAAATATTTTGGTTGGTGTTGCAGTCTGAATCTCATTCTCAGAGTTCATCAAGATCTGGTCCATGGAGAAAGGTAATCACTCGCATCATCATGTGGCATGTAATTTTACATTTTACTCCCTCCGTCCCATTTATGTGAAGGAGTTTAATTGGGCACGGAGTTTAAGAATGAATGGAAGAAGTTTGAAACTTGTAGTTCAAAATAAGCCATAGATAATTGTGTCGCTATAAATCATTTCATTGAGGGCAAAATGGGAGGTTTAGAGTTAAATTATTACTAAATATAGAAAGATATCATTCTTTTTGGGACTGAAAAAAAAGGAAAGAGTGTCACATAAATTGGGACAGAGGGAGTCACATTTTTTATGATCTTTGGGCATGGACACAATGTGTTGTGTCGCGCGCAATGATGAACATGACATTGTTTGGAGAAAGTATTAGTCACAAGCAATTTTTGGGTTTTCACAGTTTCTTGTTTGACCTTTGTTAATTTCAATCTATCTTATTCTTACCGTCATTCTGCAGATGCTCTCATCTAAGGACATTAACTTTGTCGGTTACACGTACAAGAATTTCAAAGTCGTGAATGATTATCAAGTGCCTGGAATGGGTACTTTCTCTATCTCTGCTTCTTCGTACGCATGTCCGATTGACCATGCTCCTCTAATAACAGCTGAAAAATATCAAGCTTAATGTCCAATATGTTACGTTTGTTAATTGGAATTGAAATTCTAACTCACATTCAAGCGCAAGAAATCAAGAGGATTGTGAAAATATCAGAGAGCCCTCAAACGTCTCGGACATCATGAGTACTAATGACAATTAGTTGCCTTACAAGTTACATCTCATCTGTCTTCTTTTATTTTTGTTCGCCATTGTATACCTTAATTTCTAGATGTTTTAAGTGTTTCTCTGGTATAGTTACCCTTATAAAGCTTTGACTGATATTTACGGTCAATCATTGACTTCAATGTCTCTTTTTGTTTTAACAGTTGAACTGGAGAAGACGACTAGCAAGCCCAAGAAGCCAACAATTAAATCACTGTTTGGTAATACTTATCTATCCCGTCTGCTTGTTTATGGATACAATTCACTTTATTCTTTTTTGGAGTTCTTTCTCTTCTTGTCCGCTAGGTTTTATGCTCTGGAATATTTAACAAAAGGTGTTTGTTGAATGAGTCGTGTGATCCATGTTATAACTGCTGCAACCCTACTATGTCTTATGGTTGTCGCTTCATGATTCTTCCGAGTTAGATACAGTTAGACCTCTCTATAACAACGTGTATATTTTTTGGCTGCTATAGCAAGATGCTGTTATAGAGAACATATAATATAACATAACATGATAAATTGATTCCAAAGAGAACTTGGCCATTGTTGTTATAGATGATGATTGTTATAGAGAAGTCTGACTGTACCGTAAAAGTTAAACAAAGTAGGTTGCATGCTTGTCTTGGGTCCATGGTACGTAGTATTATCTTGCATTTCTGCAAGGGGCTGTTTCCACGGTTTGAACTCGTGACCTCCTGGTCAACACGGCTAAAAAAGCAAGTTTTTAATTCGGAAACTTCAGTTACAGTACCCTTTTCCTCTAAGTAACACCAATTGTGATCTTGTATGTTTGCCTTTCATTCAACAGGGAACGAGTCAGAAACATCAGAAGACAACTCATGATCAACAATAGGAGCTGTTTGAATCTCTTGCCTCAACAACACTGAAGTTTCTGAAAATCAGAACGTAGTTGTGCGAGCTCCTTGAATCTGCTCATTAGCGCGAATGAGTACAAGTTTTGACAGTAAGAGAGTCTATAAGATCTGTATAACTGTTTACTGGAAAGATTTTGAGAGAAATAGGCTGTCTACTCTGGACAAGTCCTCTTTACCTTTTTTCAACCATTGATTAATTAACATTTTTGTTACAAATATAGATGTAATATTCAACGTCTTTAATATTGTAACTTAATATTCTTTTGCAATTAGTGTCATAATCAGAATGTAACATACACTACTAGAAAGAAAGTTTTTTCCCACCGACATTCAGTGGAAAATTTGTGCTATGAAACATGATTTCCAGGGGAAACACATGGTGGGAAATAGGTTTCAAGACCTTAACAACTTTGGTACAATAGCATCATATACAACAAGAGTGTAGATACTATTTTGAAAAAAAATAGTAACTAAGCATTACTTATTTGATACTTGTATTGTGAGATTCACCATGAATTGACTAGTTTTGCGCTCGTTTCAGCGCACTGCAGCCCTTCACTTTATCCGGGCATGAAACCAATAGTGTGAGCAAGTTCACATTGATGGAGTTGAGGTCCTATTTTTTTTTTCAAGATAGGATATCTTTTAGATCCTATCGTGAAACAAAAGTATCATCGTATGATCGTATCCCTTTCAAATATGCCAATATTCCTAACTAATGCTGGGAGGTCTCTAAACGTTTGATGTTAACTACATTTAGCTTACGTACGTTGCACGTGCTAATAAGTTTAAAATATCTATATAAAAAATAAATTATGTAAAATAGCAATGAACGTTAAAATAACTATGTTTGTTTGTCGGAATGCAATGCTCCAAACAACTTGTACAAAATTATAATAAGTCAATTTCAGATTGATAATTATACATGAGACATTGTAAACAAAAGTTACAAGTGATAACTTTTCAATTAGCAATTGTCTATCATGAATACACGATACTTCAAGAACAATAGTTATGAAATATAGGAAAAAATAATCTTGGATTAAGTGAGTTAAATGGCTAGACAATTTCTTTGCCGGAATGCAATGCTCCAAACAACTTGTACAAAAATTGTAAATAAGTCAATTTCAAATTGATAATTATATATGGGACATTGTAAAATTCTAATCCTAAAATGTATTAATTATAGAAACCTTAACCTAATCACGGCATTCTAAAACTAAAGTAGTAAGAATTAATTACTAAAAACCTTAACGGAATTTTTTTCTTTTTAGCCTACGGCATTCTAAAACTAAAGTAGTAAATATTAATTACTGAAAACCTTAACGTATATTTTTCCTTTTAGCCTATGCATTCTAAAACTAAAGTAGTAAGTATTAATTACTGAAACCTTAACCTATTTTTTTTTCCTTTTAGCCTACGGCAGTTCTGGACTTCTGGTAAAAGAGTCCTAAACTTAAAAGTGAATTCTAAGGAATTAAATACCAAATCTTATAATAAAGAATTTTTGTATAAGGTAAACTATACATAATTCAAATAAGAATAGATTTAATAATCAAAATTTAAGTTGATTTTAAAATTTTAAACATAAAAAAATAGTAAGCGACAATTATGTCTATTTTAGAAATTTTTTAATGAAAGGCAAAAAATTCAACCAACATTTTTAAGACCCTTCATATTTTTTTTTGTTTAATCAACTTTACATTTTATTACCAAAATGGAAGTATTTACAGCTCTGTTAAAAAAAAAAAAAAAAAAAAAAAAAACGCTACACTACACTACACTGGATATGCCTAGTGTCAGTGCTCACCTGCAACTAGTCTACCTGACCACTTACTGCATTACATAGGATAAAAGTTCAGCACTTGCATCTTTCTATCTAGCTTTTGAATCAAACTACGAAAGTAACAAGGTGCACTAAGTTCCCGCTATGCGCGGGATTCGCGGTTTTGAATCAAACTACCTCTAGCAAAAATCTCTTGTATTATCAGTCTAATTAACACCTCCCTTTGCCTTCTAGTATGCTGAAACACAATTCTATTCCTTTCCTGTCAAACATAATATGTTGTTCCTGCTAATGCCATCCTGTATATAGTGTCTGCAGCATTTTTGCTTCTCCTGTTGTTAATGTAAGAATTATGAAATATTTTCCTCAAATGTTCTCTTCCAAAAGAGTGGGTAATATATCCCTATTACAACCATAATTTAGGCTAGACTTAGGCTAATTAATCTACCTACCATATACAATTGATTCTTACTATCAATCACACTAATTACTAAATAATTATGATAAATACAATCATTTAATATACTTATTCTATCACTCAGCTGCAGTCGAAGTGGGAAGCAGACGTATTTGAGACTTTCCCGAAAATTTTCAAATAAAATCAGCGGAACACATTTAGTGAAGATATCCGCAATCTGATAGCGGGACGGGACATGTAACACACGTACTTGTCCGCGGGAGACCTTTTCACGGACAAAGTGGATATCCAACTCAATATGTTTAGTGCGTTGGTGATTGACCGGATTCCCAGAGAGGTAGATAACACTAACATTATCACAGTAGACTAATGTGGCCTTCGGAATGGGACAGTGGAGTTCCAGGAGAAGATTCCAAAGCCAACATGATTCAGACACAACATTGACAACGCCTCGGTATTCTGCTTCGGCACTGGATCTGGATAAGGTTGCTTGCCGTTTCGAGGACCAAGATACCAAGTTATCACCAAAAAATACACAATAACCAGACGTGGAGCGTCTGGTGTCCGGACACCCCCGTCGACATCTGTATAAGCTACAAGTGAGGATGTCGACGATGGATATAGATGGAGGCCATACTCGAGAGTGCCCTGAATGTATCGCACATTGCGTTTAAGTGCATGCATATGATCATCCATTGGATTATGCATGAAAAGGCACACCTGTTGCACAGCATAAGAAATATCCGGTCTGGTAAATGTCAAATATTGCAGGGCCCCTGCTAAGCTGCGGTAGAGTGTCAGATCGGCAAATGGTTTGTCGGATGCTGCACTCAATTTGGATTTAGTGTCTACTGGAGTTGCCGAAGGTTTGCAGGAGGACATGCCATCACGTTTCATAATCTCAGCCGCATACTTCTTTTGAGATAGAAAGTAGTGTAGTGGTCCGAGATCTTTCATTGCAAATTTCGAACCAAGCTGTGACATGATGGACTTTCGAAGAGAGTCTGATGAGGCGATTAGTATAATATCATCCACATATAAAAGAAGATATGCAATATTATGACCCTGACGGTATATAAACGGGAGAATGATCGGAACGACTGTTGGAAAAGCCAATATGGGAGACAATGATTTCTTGAGCAGGCAGACATGATTAGGATATTTAGAGTCTCTACAACCCAAAGGCTGGTACATGTAAACAGTTTCGTTGAGTTGTCCATGAAGAAAAGGCATTTTTGACATCCAACTGATGAAGTGGCCATGCTTTTGACAGAGACAGACTAAGAACTATTCTGATAGTTGCCAGTTTAACCACCATACTGAACGTCTCACCGCAATCTACATCAACCTGTTGTATTTTCCCATCACCTACAAGACGGGATATGCCGCTCAAAAGCACCATCAGATTTTTCTTTGTGACTGAAAATCCACATAGACCGAATTATATTAACATTAGGGGGACGTGGTACCAAATCCCACGTCCTAATTTTAATAAGAGCATTAAATTCATCATCCATATCCAATTTCCAATTCGGGTCATTAAGGGCTGCCACGAGATTACGAGGTAATGGTGATTTTGAGACTTGGGTGTGTAGGCTATATTTGGTGCTGGGTTTGACAATTCCGTGTTGACTACGGGTGACGGGCCGAGGGGCTGGAGATTGGGCCAGAATTGGAGCAGTGGTAGATGGGCCAGAACTGCCAGCAACAACTAGGCCTAGTGGCGGTAAAACTGGCCTAGTTCGTTGGGCAGTAACAGTCCGAGAATTAGCCACTGTTTCAGAGCCCAAATTATTTGGGTGATTTGGGGCGTTCGAAACAGTGGCAGTAGGGCCCGTGAAATACTGAGTCAAATACGGGGATGGGCTATCATCTAGAAAATCATATGTAGGAGGTCCGGACACATGCAATTTTGTAAATGGGAAAGTGGTTTCATCGAAGAGGACGTGACGACTCACAATGATTTTATTGGAGGAGATGTCGTAACATTTGTAACCTCGATGATGGGAAGGATAACCCAAAAAAATGCACGGAGTAGACCGGGGTTGTAGTTTGTGGATGGTGGTGGATGGAAAAAGAGGATAACACAAACACCCAAATAACCGTAAGTGAAAGTAAGAAGGGACCCGCAAATATAGCAATTTTACCGGGGCTTGATATGACAAATTTTTGTGGGGTAGTATGTTCAATAAATAGGTAGCCATTTGTAGTGCATGATGCCAAAAGGAGGGGGTAGTGTGACATGGGCAAGGGATTTTCGAATAATGTTATTGATGGTTCGGATTTTTCGTTCCGCCTTCCCATTTTGTGAGGATGTGTGTGGGCATGAAAAATGGAAATTTAAACCATTCGAATTGCAAAAATCCCAAAATTGCCTATTATCAAACTCCCTACCATTATCACATTGAATATTTTTAACATCCCGTTCAAACTGTTTCTGGATGAATGCTCTAAACACAAGAAATGTGGAAAAAGCTTGTGATTTTTTTGACAAGGGAAATGTCCATAAAAAATTAGAGTAGTCATCTAGCAATAACAAATAATATCTATGGCCCGAAGAGCTCAAAACGGGTGATGTCCAAAGATCACAATGAATGATATCAAATGGCATAAGTGTGCACGAATTAGATGAAACAAAGGGCAATTGAACATGTTTCCCAAGTGGACATGAACGACACATATTAGAACTACGTGTTTGAGTACATTTAATATAATTATTCTGTTTGACAGAGGTTAAAACAGGTGCCCCGGATGACCCAAACGTTCATGCCACAATGAGGGTGCAAAAACAGCAAAAGTGGAAGGTAACTTGGTTCTGTGGTTGGGCGATGTAATTGGATAGAGCTCCCCTGACTATCACATCTTATGAGAAGCGTCCCCGTCTGAAAATCCTTCACGGAAAATCCAAAAGGGTAAAAAACAACAGACACCCAATTATCAGCAGTAAATTTTTCTGGAATGGCAACTTTCATGAAGGAAATGCCTAGAATGGGCTTCTCATTTGATGCAACTACAGCCGAGTTACTGGTAAAGGCTATAAGCGAGAATCCTTCCGTCCTTGACATGATACCAGAGCTTCACGCGGAAAATAAGAAGTGAATATTTCCTTCACTTGGTTTATTCGGCTACATTATAAGAAGTGAATACTTCTGATATTTTGATTGTTTTCCGACTCTTTTTTATCCTTGAGACCAGATATTCCTGCTCTCTTGATGTGATAAATGATTTGAGTTTCCCTTGAGTGTACACATTATAAGTCTAGGAATATCATTTACAGTACTCTTTAGTTATCTTTCATGTATTATCATTTTCTATCTATTTGAGAATCAATAACTGCCCTCAATTTAGAAATTTCTGTTGAAACAACCTTTTGTGATAATTTCTAAAGTCATGGTACATCAACCATAGTTGAAACAGACAGCCTCATCCTTGTATTCCTAAACCATATAGTATGAATAGTTGTGATTTTGCTGAGGTTGAAATAGAACTGTCAACATTGATATGGTATACTACTATAGATGAACGGTTAACACCATATTTAAAATATTCATGAATATATTTTTTGAGCTTTTCATGATCATGTCTTGCACGTGTAGCTTCATCATTGTTGTTTGTTAAAGATATTTAGTATGAATAACACTATTAGAAGGTGTAGCCTATATCTAATTTCTTTGATGTTCTTGTTTTTCAGTGTGATCATGTTTTGTCACAAAATTAACCTTGTTCTATAGAATCATTTGAATAATCAGTTGTCAGCTGTGATCTTTTGGTAATCTAATTCTCCTTCATTAACATAGTAAAGTGCATTTGAAGTTTATTAATTTTCAGCTGACAATACAGGCATTGTAAAAACTGAATATTTGCTCTTCCTCTTCATTTCTCTCCCCATTCACCTCCAAACTCTTAATGTGGTTGTATCTCCTATGCATATTGGCAATCTTTTGGTCCTATCCCCTTGCTGCAACCAAGGGCTTCTAGAATTTTGTATCCATGAAATTTCCTCACGAACAAACTGTGTGGTTGAAAGACTTCTGTCTTCTGCATCTTTGTCTACCAACATTAACTTGTACGTGCCTCCGATTTTCTCCTCCAAATGTTGCCAAAGACTGTATGTTCCAGTCTTTCAATTTTCCTGTGAGTAATTTCGTTCTGCTGGCCGATATGAAATCTGTTTTCCTTGTCACCTCAAATTTGTTCCACCATATTTATACCGCATCAGAAATCTACCCGGCCCCCACATAGAGGAGGATCGACCAGCTCTAAGTCTTCAATCCATCATACCTCTGGTCAATCTTGGTAATTGTTTCTCTCATGAGTATATCTAGTCACGTTTAAATCCCATCCAAACACCCCTTACTGCTCCTATCTCTTCCCAAATTTCTTTTCTATCTTTTCTGTTGTTTGGTGCATATATACAGTCTTGGTTAGTTGCCACCTTAAATCTGTGTCTGTGCTTTTGAGCCCAAAGGAAATTGAGTGATGGTTTTCAGTACAATTCCTATTTCTCATGTTCTATATGATAATTATCTCTCCTGTTCTGCATACTGCTGTCTCACCTCAAATTATACTTTGCATAATCATAAAAGGGAAGCGTGTGCTATGCTCTGTGCTCATTTGCACTTGTGCTAAGTTAAGTGATCTCAACTTGAAGTTTAGAGTATTAATTCCTCTTTTATCAAATTTATTTGCCAATGATAAGAAGGAATAAGTATTAGGTATGATCAATTTGTGGTGAACTGAATTATATGAGAACTTACTGGATGATATCACATAGGCAATTCTGACATTCTTGTTCTTCTATTTTCAGGGATTAATATTGAGATTTCCTCAATCCCCGCGAGTGTTTTGGTACTACCGCCTCCAGATAAAAAGAATGTCTTGGTAGTTCCTATTATGAATGAGGTGGACAGGGCAACACGTTTACAGTCTTGTTCATTGGTTACTGTTCATTTGGCTAGAGATTTTCATCCCATGGAAATACGCCATTGCAACTCTCATTTTTCATCGTTCTTCGGAGTTGATGGAAGTCTGTCTAAAACTTGGTATTTTACAAGTATTTCGTCATTTTTTATCTTGTAGAGTGTTTTTGTAACTAGTATTTCCTTTTTGCAGCTTATTGATCAACCATGAAAATGAATCATCCTATAATTTCATTGTTGGCTACGCCTTCTTCACCTTTTCTTTCATCTTTATTCATTCTTTTTTCCTGTCTTTAATCGTTGTAAATTTACTAGTCCTATGCAGTATATGACGACTTCACTCTCTTCCCATTTTCAACAGTAACTCTGTTCTTATGACTTGCTGCATTTATTCTTCAAGAGGTTTATTGATTCAGCTTCGTCGATTGTCTCAATTTTCTTATCCCGTTGAAGGCATATGAACTTTTTCCCGATAGATTTAGTTTACCTCATGATTATCTGCAAAAAGCAGAAATCCTCGAGGATGGGATCACAATGAAACTGTTACCTTACATGGAAATGAAATGCTGCATTGGATTAAGTAACTAATTATTCCCTTCATCACTTATGGTTCGGCAATTACTCCATTTCAGTAAAGACTAAACTTGGGGAGCCATATAGTAATTTTGAGAACGTCAAGTGTTTAGATAATTCTGTGACTCTCTTCCGTCAAATGGTTAGAAGGAAGCCTCTTCCTTCTGGAAGCCTCTTCCTTCTCTTGATTTAAGACTATTCTAAATATGAAGCATTACTCTGATGTCATTTCTCTTTTACCAGAAATGCAGAAATTGGGTATCCCAATTAATGATTTCATCTTGAATATCCTGATTAACACTTATTGCTATGCATCGTGCTGATTTCACATTTTCGATGTTACTCATTTATTTGAAGAATGACATTCCGTTTAATGTTGTCACCTTTAACACCCTATTAAGGGGAATCTTTGTTGAAAATAAGGTCAAAGATGCAATTGAATTGTTCAAAAAATTGGTGAGAGACGATTTGTGAGCCTGAAGAAGTCATGTATGCAACCGTCATGAATGGACTTTGTAAAAGGGGTCATACTGAGAAGACTTTGAGTTTGCTCCGATTAATGGAACAAGGGAATTAAGCCTGACATATGTTGGGAGTTTTGCTCTATGGTACTTTATAAAGCAATATGGGAAGTATTTAACTATTACAAGTATTCGAAAGGATAAACAAAGATTTCAATAATTCAACATGGAATCTGAAATTACAATCGTTACACAAGTGAAAACTGGAAATTCCAGTTTTGTAGAAGACGGAAAAATGTAAATTGTTTTTCTTTGAGTCGAGTGTAGCACTCTGTCCTTAAGACAATATTGCCCGTATGTATCCTTTATACGTCCTGGACAATTTGTCTCCCAAGATAAAACAGCAATGGAACCCTTGAGCAAAGGAAACTCAAGAGCTACCGTGAAGAATATTGAGTAACGAAATGATGCTTGGAAGTTGTAGGAAGAAAACTAATTTGGTTGTGTATTTTCGTGCACTGTTTTGCTGCCTCTCTTTACTGTTAACTCTTATGCTCAACAATGGTGTAAGGGGTGTTTATATAGGAGAGGGATGGACTGTTTTTTGCTGAAAAGCGCCTCCATAATAGCCAAATAATGGTCATTATGGAGGTAGTAAAGTCACCAACATAAATGGGAGAAAGACCAACGGATTTGGCCATTATAGGAGGAGTAATTCAACCAAAATAAATGGCTGAATTGAGTGCTTGGCATTTCTGTTTTTGACCGTCGAAATTCGATGTTCGGAAACTTCGGGGACCAAAGCGTACATCTTGAAACTTCGGGGACCAAAGCTGTACATTTGAAAGAATTTTGGTCCAAACAGTACATCGAAACACGGGATCAAAGCGTACTTACGGCAAAGTTTTCGGCCCAAAAAGATAATATCGAGAAGACCCACGCCCCGTGACCGTGACCCGAGAACCGGAACTCGGAACCGGACCGGACGGGCGGGCGGCGGCGGCGCGCGTGTGGTCTTTCCTCGAACCGAAGCACATCTAGGTCCTCCCTCCTTTAAACACATGGGATACCCCTTGGGGTCCCAAACCCCAAACCAATTTCGAATCTTATATACACAACAATTCTTTCTTCCTCTACCGAGTGAGGGAGAATTACACACAATACCACACTTTCCATGCTTCAAACACCTTACTTCGTGAACCAATATCTCTTTCATTTCTCAATGAAATTTGACGATTCTTGGCCCTACGGTTATCTACGTACTTAGTAGATCATGCATGTGTGAAGAACCGGATTCTCCAACATACGTTACACTAGTGTTTAAGCCGTTAAAGTTGGTCGGTCGCAACTCCCGCCAAAGGCAAATTTCCAACAATCCCCTCTTGAAAGAGATTTTGGCGCACTCACATGGTGTCTTTTCATTTCCAGCAATATTTCAGCGGACCGATGTTGCATAAGGAGAGGTAGCCTCGGCTTTGAACCTTCCATAGTTGAATACCATCGGACTTACTTACTGCGCGGTGAACGTGATGTCTTGAACCGTCAGTGTTTAGTGTAAGCCAAGACAACGGTACCAACACAACAAATTCCCTTACTCTCTTCTTCGTAATGTTTTGTCCGTTTTGGCCATGGACAACGTCTTGGATTCTTAAGTGCGTTCAATTTGAGGCGGCCGTCCTCGCACTTAAATAGGTGGTCTCCTACAAGGTATCTGCTATACCCCACTTCACAAGTGTTAGGAACCATTAAAAGTTTCCCAAAGACCTAACCTCAACTGCTGTTGAGGATCATTACGAGTTTTGAAAACTTAACCTTTACCCATACGAGATAGCACTTAACGTCTATCGCGGGAACGGCTTTGGATTTGGTGTTTCTTTTCGAAATCACTATCCGAAGTGCTCATGCTTCCGCTGAAGCGATCAGCGAACCTTTACAACTTAGTTTTCCCATTGAACCAAATTACCGGGATCTCCGGTTCATAAGGTTGGGTTTCCATTTGTATTGGTCCGTATATTTTGGGTTTTAAGCCCATTCCCCTAGACGAGCGAGAACACTTGATCTCCGGGTAGTCCCTTAGTTTGTAAACAAGGAAGTGACACCCGTGATGATCAAGCGCCATACGGTCTTATGTCTCCGACGGATCCCCCGACAGATATGTCCAGACGCCGTCATCCGTGTCCTTCCTAAAGCCGACCGGCTAGCCACAGTGTAGAAGCGCTGAAGGCACGGGTTTCTCCCAATAAGGGACGTCCTCTAATGAGTCGTGAAGTTACTCAACTTCTTTCATGCTTTGTATAAAGCGATAAACTCCGATACCATCATGAATCGGTCGATGCAAGTTTGCTTAGAGGATTTTATAAGAACCACCATATACATTTACTTGTGGCTTTGGTGTTCTTCGGATACGATGTCCGGTTGCATCACGGTGTTCTCTCGAACATTGGACATCCGAATACTATAATCCGTAGATAAGCGAATAATTCGGATATCGTCATATCCGACTTAACGCCTTCTATTGATCATGTATTAAGATCATCGGTGAACCTTAGTTCAACTAATATGTTTGTAGGACGATACCGAGGTCGGTTGTAGTGTGTACAATACATTGAACTACACGTGACACCCTGTGCATATCACTCCTTGTATATGGGTGCACCATGATTCCGATCGGTTCTATGATTCATATCCATTGGTGGCTTCAACGAGGCTTGTCAACTATTGACCGAGTCCGTTAGATGTCTTAGAAATCCAATTCCTAAGAAGTCATCTGTGATACACATATCTTTCATATCGAGACTTTGTTTCAATATGATTTTCACTCTCGGACCGTTGGTTTTCCAACTGTTGGCTTTCTAACTTCGAGCCAATGTTTCGTGGTCGATTCATTGTTTCTGTTTTATACGAAACTTTCGGGACTAAAATGTAAACATTTCGGGGACCAAGGCGAAAGTTCGGGGAAGAAGCCCAACGAGTTCGACAAACTAACTACGATTCTCTTCTTCCAACTCTCCGGTTGGGAAAGCTAGTTCAACATCCATGCCACGCAAGACTACAATGGCCCTGGATGTTAAGCTACTCATGAGGGGAGCACATTTTACAACCCAAAGGTTCTTTTCCGGAAGAAGATTAACCATTACACAAGTATGGTTCTATATATGGAATCTATTTCTCCCTTTAGCTTCTTTCCAAAGCAGCGTTTTTGGAGATAACAATCATTTGTTAATTGTTCATGGGTCGTTCTCAACCATACAAGCTAGAAGGACTGGAACAAGTCTTTGTCCCCTCTTTGCTCCGTCTTGGTTCAACATCTAGAATCCCTGAGTTCTGCAGATCTGGATTATTAAGTTCCGGATAGCCAGCAACTTTCGAGTCCTGAAGATACGGAACGTCTAGTTCGGACGGTCGAGCCCTCGCGGGTTCTTGTTAACCTTGAGCAATTACTCATTTTTCCTTTTCCAAGGAAAGTTAACTCCAAAGAATTCGGCATTCTTTGACGCCAAGAGGCGATCAACACTCTTGTTATTTGCGGATCCGGTGGATATGCAATCTACGATCTTAGGTCGAACTTGACTGTTTCGGTAGTCCATCTTTTACCAAGCTACCCCACATAATTTGGACGTACGACTTTGCGCTTGGCTAACACCGTTGGACTGAAGTGGGAAATGAACAGTCGTTTAATGAACGATGCTTCACATTCTCCCCCTCTATCACTACGAATTTCTCAATCAGTAGGCTTAGTTGATTTTCAACTTCTGCTTTGTAGCGCTTATCCGCTTCAACAACTTCATCTTTGCTTTTCAACAAACAAAGGATATTATACGTTGTACCATCATCAATGAAGATCACAACGTACTTGTCTCCCCCCTCTATTTTGTATAAACTTCAAATCACCTAAGTAGGTGTGACTAAGTTCTAGAGGAGCAGTGCGTCTTTCGCTATTCCCTTGACGGAATTTGAAAAGGTGATTTTGCCTCTTCGCCTACCTCACATTCATTTTGAGGGTTTATGTCGACGGTAGGCAACAATCTCAACATCGTTAGCTTTTGAATGACTTGCTATTTAACGTGTCTTAATCTATGATGGCATAGATGCACGGATTACAAATATATCATTCATTTGGCTACGGACATCGTACCATTCTTAGTTATTACGGACTGTTGGACTAATCTCAAACCAAACTTGACCAACAGCGTCCCTTAAACCAAGTTAGGAATATGTATCACCTCATCTTAGAGTGATCACAATCCATGAAGTCCTATTGAGGACAACCTCTCCAACCCCTTTGATTTTAGAGGTGGCGTTACTTCACATGAACAACCTTTTGCCCGTGGTTAGGGCGTAACCGGATCATATGTGATCTCGATACTCGGGTCCACTCTAGTTGCTTTGGCGGTGAGTGTCCAATTTCTTTCTACCGCCTTTATTTAGGCCTTCAGATCATTTAGGACCTGGAAACTCTGGCTCACCTTACTAGGTGTCCATTACTTTTTCTATGAAATGAATTCTGGCACCACTCCAGTCGCCTGGAGGCTTTATATGACTGAGTGTCCAATATCATCATATCAAAGGAATTTTGGCCCACTCCAGTCGCCCGGAGGCTTTTTATGACTGAGTGCCCAATATCATCCTATGAAGGATCTTCTGCCAAATAGTATGACAGGCTCAACGTCTTTAGCTTTTAGTCTTCTTCCGTTATGATTGGTGCCCAGATAATTCTTGGCGCTTACTTAAGAGTGGTAAGAGTTTTCGCACAGTTAGTGGATCTTTCTCCATTGCATGTGCGACATACTTTACACACTTTTAATTATTACACTTAAAAGAACGGATCTTTTTAAGTCGTTTACCAAATCCAATCTTTAAACGGGAAAGAAGATGAGATTAAACTTCTGATTTGTTAAAGCGTAAGGAATATAAATTATTTTCATATTCCTCCTTACTTTAATCTATTTTTTTTTAATCAGACATCATTTAATCTTTATTCTTGACAAGTAAAAAATACTTATCATTTAATCCTTATTCTTGACAAGTAAGAAAAATACTTATCCCAATTTCGGATTCTGGCTCACTTCAGTCACTTCATCAGACTGAGTGTCCATTTCCTTCTCACCATTATTCGGATCCTTTGTCCGGGACGAGATATAGGCCTTCTGCTACAAGATAGAATAACATCTTCACTATTCTCCTCTTGTCCCGAGTTGACATCCTCGAGCTCTCGTGAGTGCTTGTTCCCACCGATCTTGGTAGCGGTGACACCATGAACACGTTCATCATCATCACTCTCTTCTACCGTGAAACCATTTCCATATCTAGATTTGGTCACACAACTTTTGACCGACATCTTTCGAACACTAATAGTAATACAATACGAATATTGTCTTAAGTTGTTGGGAGTTTTGCCCTATGGTACTTTATAAAGCGATACGGGAAGTATTTAACTATTACAAGTATTCAAAAGGATAAACAAAGATTTCAATAATTCAACATGGAATCGAAATTACAATCGTTACACAAGTGAAAAAGCGGAAATTCCAGCTTTTGTAGAAAACGGAAAAATGTAAATTGTTTTTTCTTTGAGTCGAGTGTAGCACTCTGTCCTTAAGACAATATTGCCCCGTATGTATCCTTTATACGTCCTGGACAATTTGTCTCCCAAGATAAAACGACAATGGAACCCTTGAGCAAAGGAAACTCAAGAGCTACCGTGAAGAATATTGAGTAACGAAATGATGCTTGGAAGTTGTAGGAAGAAAACTAATTTGGTTGTGTATTTTCGTGCCTTTGTTTTTTGCTGCCTCTCTTTCTTCGTTAACTCTTATGCTCAACAATGGTGTAAGGGGGTGTTTATATAGGAGAGGGATGGATGCATTTCGCTGCCTCCATAATGCCAAATAATGGCCATTATGGAGGTAGTAAAGCCACCAACATAAATGGGAGAAATACCAACGGATTTGGCCATTATAGGAGGAGTAATTCAGCCAAAATAAATGGTGAATTGAGTGCTTGGCATTTTGTTTTTGACCGTCGAAATTCGATGTTCTGGAAACTTCAGGGACCAAACTGTACATCTTGAAACTTCAGGGATCAAACTGTACTTCTGGCAAAGTTTTCTGGCCCAAAAAGATAATATCCCACGACCCCGGAACCCGGAACCGGACGGGCCGGCGGCGGCGGCGCGCGTGTGGTCTTTCCTCGAACCGAAGCACATCTAGGTCCTTCCTCCTTTAAACACATGGGATACCCCTTGGGGTCCCAAACCCCAAACCAATTTCGAATCTTATATACACAACAATTCTTTCTTCCTCTACCGATGAGGGAGAATTACACACAATACCACACTTTCCATGCTTCAAACACCTTACTTCGTGAACCAATATCTCTTTCATTTCTCAATGAAATTTGACGATTCTTGGCCCTACGGTTATCTACGTACTTAGTAGATCATGCATGTGTGAAGAACCGGATTCTCCAACATACGTTACACTAGTGTTTAAGCCGTTAAAGTTGGTCGGTCGCAACTCCCGCCAAAGGCAAATTTCCAACAACATATTCATCTACGGCATCACCATAGATGCCCTTTGCAGAGATAGAAACTTAGACGTTGCTATCAACCTTTTGAACAAGATGAAGCAGAAATTATTGAATTATATGTGACTATGTTAGGAGGAATGGTATTGCAGTTTATAATGTTGTCATTAACGGATTGTGCAAAAATGGTAAAGTCAATGAAGCTCATGCGATTTTTGAGAAGCTTTCTTTCATTGGATTGCTTCCAGATGTGAGAACATACATTGTAATGATAAATGGATTTTTCCTTGAAGGGTTGTTAGCTGAAGCTAAAAATATGCTAAGAAAAATGAAAGACAACAATTGTTTTCCAAACAATGTCACTTACAACGTTATTGTGCAAGGATTTCTCAGGTGCAATAAAATTAGTGACGTGACAACTTTCATGAAGGAAATGGCCGGAAGGGGCTTCTCATTTGATGCAACTACAACTGGGTATTTGGTAAATGTTGTAAAGGAGAATCCCTCAGTCCTTGACATGATACCAGAGATTCACTTGAAAAATAAGAAGTGAACATTTCTTTTGCTTGGTTTATTTGGCTACATTATGGCTGTGATACAATTTCCTTTTTATCCCTGCAATAGAAATGACACCCAATGCAATTTCAGAAGCTGATGGCAATTAGAACATTGCTTGAGCTTTCTAGGCAGCCTATTGAGGAGGTACATCAACTTTGATAATTGAGTTTTCCTACCGGTCTTCTTTTTTCTTAGAAATAAAATGTGATTCACTCTTACTATGAGAAAAAATGGTGACCATACCAATATTCTGAAAAAGGAATAATGATAAGTTTTATATGTACACATTATAAGTCTAGTAATGTTATTCTCAGTTCTATTTAGTTATCTTCAGGAACATCAAATTATTCATGTTTCTGAGTATACCCCCCCTCAAAGAGAAAAAAATTCTGTTGTATTTTCTTTTGCCGATTTCACCCGAATTAACTACTTGTAGTTGTCTTTTTTCGTAGGTGTCTTTCATCTTTCTAGGTTTTCCTTTTTTAATGGTTTATGTTTGTTAATTTATCTGCAGGTTGCTGCAGGGGAAGTTGCTAGTACTGGAATGGTTGCACCGAGTTATGTTCAGAAAATTTCTTAAAAGGTACTATTATCTTCACAACTGCATTTGTGACTTGCTTTTCTTAAACTCTTTTCTTCCATGCAGGTGTTTCTAGCATCAGACTTTATGTACAACTACATGTCTAGAGATGTTAAAGCAAGCTTTGGTTATGATTACATCCTTTGGCAGGTAACCTTTTGTGGTAAAACTTTCTTCGAAAATATGACTTGATTTCCTTCAGGTTAGTGTTGGTCTTGGGCTCTTGGCACTTTAACTCCCGTGCATTTCCAGCAGCTTTGAAATTTCCTGTTGGCTTTGGAAACCCTGGCTCTGAGATGGCTGTTGTTTTTTCCTAGTTTCTAACCTGGTGATCTGATCTTGTGAACTGTACTATTTGCTGCAACTGTGTAGAGTCTTGTGAAAAATGAAAGCTCCAAATTTCATGCCTCAAAATTGTTATTATCTTTTTCAAAATGATTGCATGCAGACTCCAATAAATCATTTCTTCCCTGTGTATTGCATGAACAGACTTGGTCTGTGCCCTTGAGTCCACATATTTGTAGCAGCCCTTCGTTCTTGCTTCTTAATTTACCACTCTCCTATTCATCAGTTAAGATATTTGTATTAGCAATTTTCATCTGTCTTCTCTTTCATATCTTTCTGCTATGTGACATCTCATTTCTTTTTGCTATGTGACATCTTTTTCCTGTAGTGCAAGAGATTCAGAATACCAAACTCTGGTAGGAACTCGATGCACCTAAGTGGGCGTCTTTTGTAGAGAATCATATCCTGTAGATTTTCTTCTTTTTTTGGATACCACCTGTGTACGGGGTTATAGACTGACTACCACCTCTTCCCTGTTTCAAAACATTATTCTAATTAATTTTGTTTCCCGTGCCAGAAAGTCTATCTAAAAAGTGCAATACCAGCACCACCAATAGAGCCTACATTGCTGTCCAGTGTGCATGGCTCCATTAGTTGAGGAGATGTTGACTAAATGTGGTCACATTTTCTGCAAGGCGTGCATAAAAGCATCCATTGCTGCTCAGGGTGAATGTCCTATGTGTAGGAGGAAAATCGCTATGAAAGACATCATAAGAGTATATCTTCCTGCCACAAGTTAATTCAAAGGTTCGTCTACCGCTCCCTCATAAACTATTTTCTTACTTTTTCTTTCCTGAATAAATAAATAAATAAGGATTTGTTCTTTTGTCTTGTGTTGTAATCTTCTCCTTACACTTGTAAGTGCTAAGGGGTCGTTTGGTTCACATTCTAGTTATGTGAGAATTTATAACATAAGGATGATTTATGCCTTGACTAATAATGAAGGAATTGTTATACGGCGAACAATAATGGAGGATTTGTTATGCAATGAATGATATAATAGAAATTACCTGCTTTAAGGACACATTTGTATTTAAATACTTCAATCTCTGAATTGCTAATACACATGTATAAAATGATATATCGATTCCTGCATAATTTGGTGCATGTATTATTTAATTTCGCTAATGCATTAGTCATGCGAGAATCATCTTTCTTATAAAGTCAGCCAAACATTGCATTAGTTATGCTACCTTTGCAGATAAGCTCATCTCATGGCTATTATAACACGGTTAACTGCCTTTGACAGGATTTGGCCATCAGTAGTGTAATACACCTCTGAAGAAAGTCCATGAACTTTTGTTTGTGGCATATTGGGTTTTCTCAATACGACCATTCAGCAACCTCCAGCCTAGGGCTCCCCTTCCTTTTTGATAACCGAGAGATTCTCGAGCATCAGTGATAAGGGCTCCTTTTCTTTTTTGATAATCAGGAAACCATCAGGCGTAGGTAAGACGCAGTTCAACATTCGATGGATAATGGGCTCGCTCCTCAACCTTTCTCCACGTAATTACCATGCTTTTGTTTGCGGCAGGGTTTGAACTAATGGCAGTAGGTTGATAGAACTAAAAAAAGAGATAGCACCTTGTGATAGATTAAACTTTGAGAAACTCTAAGAACATATCTTACTGCCAAATTCTGTTTCATTGAAATGATGGAATAAGCAAAACAATTACCAGAACCAATGAAATACGAACAAGCTTGAACCATTGATCAACTCTTCATGAAACTCTAGTTTACTCTTCATGAAACTCTAGTTTGCCCTTCATGAAACTCAGAGTCAGATCTAGGACGAGTTCTGTGGTTCAACTAAACGCATTGCATTTGGCTCGAACTAGGTATACACATGGAAAAAAGAAACTTAAAATGTATACATACGATAAGATCGCCTCATACTGAACCTACTAGCTCTGAATCCTGGATCCGCCTCTGAACATGCTAAGGCATCAGGCAAAAGATTGACCATCTTTGCCTTGAGTTACACTTCGCAACCAAATTCATTATCGCCACAAAGAGTTGGATGCTAACAAATGAGGCATTAGCTGCTGCTTCTTCCTTGACTTCATACTCAATTGTTGTTTTAGTGATACATTTTTCTTTATCCTTCTCTATGAATTCAAACTTAACCTTATAAAGTGTAAATCCAAGATCAAGAAGTCCGCCTTCCACCACTTGAGCTATTTTCACCCTCTTCTCATCATCATCAACAACAAATTTTTCTTTGTGAAATATCATAAGTGGAGTGGCTGGTGGAACTTTAGTTATCTTTACTATTTTGAAGTCAGTACTTTTCTGTTTTCAATATTTTCGTCATAGGTTTTTTACTCTTGCATTTCAAAACTCTTCTGAAAATCATTTTTCTTGAGCTATTGGAAATCATCAAAAGGGTCCATTGGAAATAGTCTTTCTACCCCCCACAAAGGTCTGCGTACATCCCACCTTCCCTAGACCCCACTAATGGGATCACACTTGATATGTTGTTTGATTATATGCTAGTTCCTCCTGTAAGTGCTACGGAGTCTTTAATAGACTAATAGTTCATGCGTAGCAAAGTTATAAGGTCATTGATGGTCAGGCTAGGAGGTCCGACTCCATAGACATATCTATAGGGAGCAGAACAGGTTGACAGATCTACTTGTGAAGGAAGAAGCAAGAAAATAACTTCTTGATCATTTTGTTTATATGTTAGTTCCTCGCGTCTTTGCTATGGAAGCTTTAATAGCAGACATACTAGGAATTACTTTTACTAGACAATTATCGGATAGTCCCACAAGCGGACTGTTCTCTAAGTTGAATGATAATGTCATCTCTTTGACTTCATTATCCAAATATCATAGGAAAAAAAGGGTGTTGACATGGAAAAAACGATGGTATATCATATGTATATACCTGCAGCCTCGTTGAGATGATCTTCATATTTTGTATAGCTATGTCTTTGAAAGCTTACACTGACCAAACTGTAAAGGTCATTTTTTCTACAAGGATGAGTTATTTATCCTTGTTTCACAATGGGGTTCGGACAAAAATCCAACCTTCTGCAAACATTCTGTTGTTATACGGACAAGTTGGGGCACACCAATTGAGTCATGGATGGCACTGGGGCGGGACGGTTACGGGTGAGGTGGATTTAGACCTGTGTGGATGCATGACTGCGTGAAATAAAAAGAATTAAGCTCAAAGCGGACGTGTTGTGAGGTGAGTTGAAAGAAATCCCAGGATGTTTATCATTTTAGTTTCTCATCTGCGGTAGGATTCAAACTCGTGATACATGATGTATAAATTTGGCGCATATCACGAGTTTGAATCCTACTGCAAATGAGAACCTTGTAGAGACTTAACTTGTAGAGGAATGAGCATGTTATCCATCAATTCTCAAACCATGCGCCTGCTTGATCCTTCATTTCAGTCAAGGGACATACTACTAAATAACATCTGTAAATTTTTATTCGCACCGTGGTTAAATGAATTTAAGCATATACACAAATACATATTTTGAATATATTGATTTGATGTAAAAAATGAATGAGTAAATTTGGTGTAGAGAAGTACGCGATTTTAATAATAAGCGCCATCTCCAACATTTGATAATTAGTTGACTATTACCATAATAATAGGCTCATACAACAATTTCAGCAATACAAGGCTAAAACAGACATCTATCTACCAACAAGAATTTGATTAGCTGCGATTTTAATAATAAGCGACATCTCCAACATTTGATAATTAGTTGACTATTACTATAATAATAGGCTCATACAACAATTTCAGCAATACAAGGCTAAAACAAACATCTATCTACCAACAAAAATTTGATTAGCTTAGGTAACGGTTACCCTGAATATTCTCACAGAATGATCAGCTCCGCAGGATGCAAGCTGCAGAGACTCAGAATCTTCGCTCTTATGGGGATTTCTCCAAGATAATCGTTGAACAGTGGAGACGTGGCACAGAAATGGATCGAACTTAACAGCAAGAGAAGCATTTTGGACCGATAAATGCCCATTTTCCGCTCTACTGCTGTTTAGATTCCATAGTTCAATCAAGCCATTTTCCATTCCCACTGCAAGAAGCCCGCGATTGCTATGGCTATCGAGACCTAACCAAGACAGGGCAGTGACACTGCTTCTGAAAGGTGGAAGTGTCAAGAGTAGCTTCACCGAGGAGGTTTCAGTTTCCACGTCCCATATTTTGACAGTCTTGTCCCTAGAACCGGTAGCAAATGCATGGCCAAGTGGGTTCCAAGAACATGCCCATATTATTCTTTTATGTGCTTCTTGCTTAGCTACAAACTGGTAATCGATCTCATCAGTTCCTGTAACACAAAGACTAGTTTGAATGCATGAAAAAATAACAACTTGAACAAAAAGTTTTAGAGTGAATAGGTTAAAAAAAACCTAGACTCCGCATTTTGTGAGTTTTATACCTAAACTATTAGGTATTCACAGAACACCCCTAAACTACCATGAATACCCCCTGAATGACTATGTGAAATCACGTTGCAAAAGCTCCTCCAAAGAGTTCCACATGGCAGTACACGTGGAAAATAATTGAGTGAATACATTAACCCCCCCCCCCCCCCTAAACTATCACCATTTTGCGAGTTTCATACCTAAACAATTGGGTGTTCACAAAACCCCCTAAACTACCATGAACTCATTATTTCAAGTGGACTCATTTTTTATACTTTTTTCATCTCCCATGCACCTCTCAGCAAGTTATCCTAAAAATTTTGCCACGTTTCAACAGGGTTTTTTTAAATCCAAATGGAGTTATAGTTCGGCTGGGAATAACAGGAATATCCAATAGTTTCGGTATACAAAACTCGCAAAATGGTGATGGTTTTGGTTTTTTTTAAACCTATTCACCCAAAAAGTTAAATCATAAGCTAACTGACTCCTAGCTTTCAAAACTTTTCTACAGATTACGGATAAAGGCAAAGCCAATAAGTATCAAACCTTTATGATTAATTTGAAAAACAGAGAAGTGGCGATCTCTTGAAACAGCCAACAGATATTTGTTATCCTGAGAGAACTCCATTTGGGTCACTGTTAAACTGTGAGACTGCAAACGGCCAACCGACTTCCAAGAACCAACTTGCCATAGCCATATTTCAGCAGCCGGTGCTGATTGAGCCTGCAGGATTGTATATCCACAGCATAATTAGTATTCACAATTAATTACGAAAATACAAACTATTTCAAAAAAGATAATAAAGAAATACTACATTAGAAGTTGAAAGGAGTGTCTAGAAGAATAATGTGAGTTCCATCACGTGTTGCTATAGTTCACAAACGTCTCTAACAACCTAAAGAAGTTTGCTGAGGTAGTAAACTAGCCCCCCACACCAATAAAACAGAGGCTTCTAATGGTACAGATATTGAAGAAAATTAACACCAAATTATGGATTGGAGTACTTCTATTTTGTTTTGTCCCTTCCTTTGGCGATATTGATGAAGATATAGCCATGGCTTTAGTGCAGGAGGATTTATTACGTGCTTCCTCTGGATCAGAGAACCACTTATCCAGTCTTGTATGTTCGTTTTCCTTACATTTTGTTGTCTCTTATACTTTCCATCATTTCGTAGTAAAATATGTGCCACTTAGGTCTAATATCGATATTGTCATCTGACATTCAGATATTTATACACATGATATTCATGTTTGAAAGCTTCATTATGTGTTGTTCCAATTAGAAATTACTTTGGTTTTTAATTTCCTGCTAAAATAGATCTTGGGAGACTAGGTTTTTCTTTGACTGAATTGATATTGAAACTAGAGCTTTTTGCTAGTATCAGTACTTATGGTGGTGCATATGGGCCCAAATTTATATTCTCAAATGCGAGGTGTAGCATTTAGAGGCTCGCTTGCTGGGCACTTAAACCTTGAAGCTAGAAGTCGTGCAGGCTGGGTACTTTGTGACGCTTAAGCAACAAACAATACATATATCTGAAGAAAGTGATATATGAAAATTAGAATTCTAGTAGGCGTGGAGGTGAGGCTTGGTACTCAGGTCATTCCAAAGAAAGGAAGCTTCAAGTACCTAGGGTCTATTATTCAAGGAAATTGAGAGATTGATGACGATGTCACACATCGTATTGGGACATGGTGGATGAAATAGAGGCTCGTATCTGGAGCCTTGTGCGACAAAAAAGTGCCACCAAAACTTAAAGGCAAGTTCTATATGGTGGTGATTAGACCGACTATGTTGTATGGGCGGAGTGTTGGCCAGTCAAGATTTCGCACATACAAAAAATGAGAGTTACGGGGATGAGGATGCTGAGATGGATGTATGGGCATACAAGGAGAGATAGGATTATAAATGATGATATCCGAGAGAAAGTGGGAGTGGCCTCAGTGGATGATAAGATGCAGGAAGCGAGGTTGAGATGGTTCGGACATGTGCAGAGGAGGGACACGGATGCCCCGAGTAGTGGAGGTGTGAGAGGTTGGCTAGGGACGGGTTCAGGAGGGGTAGAGGTAGGCCGAAGAAGTATTGGGGACAGGTGATTAGACGGGATATGGCGCATGTGCAACTTACTGAGGACATGACCTTAGATAGGGGGTTGTGGAGGACACGGATTAGGGTAGAAGGGTAGTAGGTAGTCGAGCATAGTCCTACTTACGCTTACAAAATGATAGTGTAGTGTTATTATTGTAGGTTCGATTAGCCTATCAAACTTATAGGCGCATTAGTGCTTTGTATTGCCATGTAGTTTGATTCATGCTACTATGTGTTCTTTAGTGTAACTTGCTTATCTTATTTAGTTGTGTTAACTAATGCTCCATGTTTTTAGAATGCACTACCATGACGTATTCGATTTTATTATTTGTATGTTCAGAATGCTTTAATTTCTCATCTGAATCTGAACGTTTCTCTTGCTTTATTTTGCTTTGTTTTGTCTGCTTTTCCTGTGATTATGCTTTGTCTTGAGCCGAGGGTCTTCCAAAAACAGTTGCTCTACCTATCAAGATGGAGGTAAGGTCTGTGTACACTCTACCCTTTCTCAGACCCCACGTTGTGAGATTTTACTGGGTATGTTGTTGTTTGTTGTTGTTATCGAAGCATATTAAGACCAGAAACTAAAAAACAACTTTATCAGGGCACTTAGCAAAAGTGTAACCAAGTTGACTGCTATAATAGGAGATTCAAGTAAGCATATGACAAGGAAAAACCATGTGGTCAACTAGATGCGGATACTGGATTTCAAAAGGATGAGTGCACTATTATAAAGAGAAGGATTTAAAATTTACATTTGACAATTTTAACCTTTAGATTCTTACCATTAACTCATTACACTTTTGAATAATAGGTCTAATTTTTATTTTTATTTTAGTGTGTATATATATATAGAGGGTCTTGCTAACATACTACATCAAGGTAGTAAGTTAGCAAGTTACCCATTTTCAATTTCCTTAAATATCCCCAACAAATACTTAGCAACAAAATGAACTAATGGGGCTTTTTGTCTTTTAAGCCTTATCCAATTTTCCTCCCTCCCTTTTCTGTCTCTCTCTCTCTCTCTCTATTCCACTTTTTCTTCCTTCGCTGCAAACATTTTCCTTACATTTCTAATCCATTTCATTAATTTTAGTTTCCTTTTTGATGGATTTTGTTCTTAAAATGAAATTCATTCCACTATTAAATCAGTACTCAACTCAAGGCCATGTATTTCTTGGCAAATCTAACTTTGAATAATCACTCAACTTATCTCCTCCTTCACAAGAATTTCCATTAACACAAAACCCACTTCCAAATAATATTATCTCTGAAACCAATTCTAGAGAGAATATTTGCAGAAGCTTCCACTTACGTTGTAGATGGCTCAATGTTGGAATTTTTCTTGCATATCAAAAATTATATCTGATTTTTTCAGAAAACAAATTAGTATGGAATTGTAATGGTTGAATCATACGAGAAAAGCAACAATTAGTAGTGGAAGAAGATTTTTGTGAGGAATTGGGTCATAGAAGTTTCAATAGAGCGACAATAAAGTTTCAGAATATATAAGTAATATAAGAAGGAAAATTATGACTTCTAGATTGCCACAGTTGACAATGGAAAAAAGTGCTTTGTTTTTTCGACTGAACTTGGGGAGAGAACGAAAAAAAAAGTAAAACAGAGGAGAAGGGAAAGGAGGTACCTGCGTCTAACAGAGAAAATATGGGAGGAAAGAATAGGTTGAATTTCTGGTGAAAGACATAATCGTCCCTCTTATTAAAATATTGTTACTGTATTGTTGGGGGTATTTTGGGTAAAGCAAAAATGGGTACTTTGCTAACTTGCTACCTTCATGTAGTATGTTAGCAAGACACACACACACACACACACACACACATATATATATATCTTACTCCGTATCAAAACCCGAAAATGATGGGATCAGTTGAGCCAGTTGGCTATATGCTACATCGTCCATTGTACTAGGTTTAATATAGACATTTAGTTTACCTATGGCTGGCCAGTGGGCCGGGTCGTCCCGGTCCCGTGTCGAACCCGACTATTTAAAAAAAAAATCGCGGTAACGGGACTCGAACCGGGACGGGACATGGTCTCGTCCCGGCCCGCCCCGGTCCCGCCCGAAACCCCCCTTTTGCAAAAATAACTGTTGCACCAACGGACCATTTTACATTTTGGCCATTGTGCAACAGCCATTTTTGGCCTCCCCCAACACCCCTACCCCCTTAATATTTATTTTTAACCCATAAGTTATTATATTTAAACTTTAACCCAATTTTTCAACTATAAATACCTCATTTTCTCTTCATCTTTCTCACAAATCTTCCTACAATCTCTCAATACTCAATCTATCTCTCTCTACAAGTCTACTAAATATTCAATTTTATTTATTCATTTGGGAGTGAAGTTGGCAACTAACTTGAGGATCTTCCATCGAGCAAAGTTTCAATTTTCAACCGCTCGATTACACGTCGACGTTATGTCAGCGTTTGGCACATTCATTCCTTTATTAAATTATTATTGTCTGTTTATTTTATTTAGCGAACTTAATTTTATTTACTTTAATTATTTATTAATATAATTATAATTTTATAATGGAAGAATTTAAATGTATGCTTACGGGTAGGGGTCATGCTTCTTCTAGTAGGGGCAACAAGGGCAAGAGTCCTATTTCTAGACAGAATCCTATTCCTACACAGGATGATTTTGTTGATACTGAACATTTTCCTACAATACCATCAGATTTAGACGAGGAGCTATTTTCTGAAACTCAAGAAAACTTTAATTTAGACGATGATCTAGATGATACACTCACTAATGTAGATGACAACACACCCACTAGTGCACCTTCAACTGAAAGGCCTCCTATCCCCATAGTATGAGACGAGGTCCAGCAAAACGATCATTAAAATCAGATGCATGGACATTTTTTGATAGGGACGTAGAGAATCAAGTAGCTAGATGTAAAATTTGTAAAGATGTTTTAAAATTTAAAACTGAAAAAGATCACGGTGGGACGGGGGGTTTAATGAGACACGTAGCAAGGGTTCATCCAGCTAGGTATGCTCAATACGAGGCTTCAAAACCGGGTGCGCAAACGTCCGCTCCATCGGGACAAGGTTCACATACTAATATTGTCCCGGACCAAGTACAGGGTCAAATTAACCCTATGACGGGGGAATTGTAGGCCCTAAATATAATAAACATAGAGATAGGGAAGCAATAACAAAATTAGTTGTTGTGGAGGGTTTGCCTTTTTCATTTCCTTCATCTCCCGATTTTATTCATTACATTAGAGATATGTATAATCCTGCTTTTAACGGTTTTCCTAGATCAACTGTTAAGAGAGATGTATTTAAATTCGCACATGAATATTAACAGTATTTACGTTATTCATTATATCATTTTAATGACAAAGTGGCTATCACTTCTGATATAGGCCGTAGTACTAACGGTCATGATTATTTAACGGTAACTTGTCATTGGATAGATTATAAATGGTCTATGCAAAAACGTATCTTAGCGTATAGATATATAGATGATAGGCACACTGATACTTTTATTGCAGAAAATATTTATCAAATGTGCGATTATTACGGAATAACTGATAAAATTATGACTATTACATTAGATAATGCTTCTTCTAACAATTACGCTATTACAATTTTAAAAAATAATTTAACTCCATCTTTTTCAGATCATTTTCATCTAAAATGTGCGTGTCATATATATAACTTAATTGTAAATGATGGTCCATCACTTTTTGAAGACATTCTTAGTAAAATACAATTTGCTATAAATTTTATTTTTAAAAATAATAGAATACAACGAAGAAAAGAATATAAAAAAACTTGTCACGATTGTCAACTACCTTATAGAAAAATTTCAGAACAAGTACTCACTAGGTGGAATTCTTTATACAAGCAACTACTTGTTGCTTATGACTATAGAAAATCTATAACTTCAATTTTTTAACTCTCATAATCAAAATCCAGCTGATATGGTTGTAGATAGCGATATAGTAAAATTTTTCGAACTTATTGTATTTTTAAATAATTTTTTTCAAGCAACAAAAGAATTTTTCGATATATATTATCCTACTATTTCAACTATGTTGTTTTATATAGCTCTAATATTTTTATTACTTAGTGAATATATGGAAAAATCAGCTTATATGGCAGCTATTAAAAAAATATTTTATTCATATTCCCACTATTTATATTATTGATATTGTATTAAATTCGACTATTAAAATAGACGGTACTAAATCACTTATTGAAATATTTACGATTGTATAGAAGTACTACCACCTCCAAGTCCCAAAAATCCAAATCACCCACCACCTATTGAATAAACTAAAGAAGAAGTGTTGTCTAGCGTAGAAGACCAATGCAAAAAAGTATATAGGTTTTACCAACAAGAAAGTGCTAGTAACCTACCGGCTTCCATACCATCTTCTTCTTCTTCAACACAACCTCACAAAAGACATGTTGTTTCTGCGGCTAGTATTGAAAGCCTCAGAAATAGAATGTGTGGTCGTCATCGCTACTAACCAAATTAGCGAGTTTGATATTTTTGTTTTGCGGGGTTATGTACCGTACCAAGCAGTTCTCAATGAAGGACGTGAAGACTTGTTGAAATACTGGAAGGGGAAAGAAAAGACCTTTCCGACACTTTCAATGATGGCCCGAGATGTTTTGAACATTCCAGCGTCATCAACGGCGTTTGAAAGTGTTTTTTCTGCCTGCAGATATGAAATAGGAGAGCACAGACACTTATTAGCCGGAGACAGCTTGGAGATTGTAGTATTATTCAGAAATTGGATACGAGCGGAACGGAGAAGGTGCGGTCATCCGGAGATCAACGAAGAAGACGAAAACTACAACGAAATCTTATCCGAAGGTGGTGGAAGCGACATGGAGCAATTTGACCAACAAATATCAATTCCAACCGAAGAACCACAGGAAATTATCAAAAAACTAGAACAGGTTTTTTTCAGAATGTAATTTTTTTAATTGCAATTTTACTATGTAATTTGCAACTTTTGAACAACACCACAAAGTTGTAATTTTGACAATTGTATTTGAATTACAAAAAAATCATGTCTATTAAATAATATAAGAGGCACAAAAAGAGCCTTGAGATGTTTTTATTACACTATCTTGTCTTGTTTAATTATTGAATTTTTTTATATATATGTTATTTTCTAAATTAAGTGCAAAAAAAAAACGCTTGGGATCCCGACCCGACCCGATTCCGACGTGATCGGGATCGGGGCGGGACTTCGGCAAATCCCGCCTATCTCGATCCCGCTCTTTCCCGTCCTGCCCCGATCCCGCCAAACCCGGCCTGCCGGTCCCGAGCCCGGCCCACTGGCCACCCCTAAGTTTACCTATATAAAGGTCTACGAAAATAAAGGTAGAATAGGAATTTTAATATGTCAAACTTGGGATTTTGAAAGAACAAAGCAAACAAAGAAACAAAGAAACAAAAAAAAAAAGTATCGCTCAATTCTAGGGAAGAAAAAGGAAAAAATAATAAGACAAACATGAAATTTGAACCGTCGATTTCACTTGTAGAGGTGTACCCAGGGGTGGAGACAGGCATAGCCAAGGGGTTTCATCCGAACCTCTTTCGGCGAATAAAATTATTTTGTATGTATATTTAGTAGATGTTGAACCCCTTTCGACTTCTTCATGTGTTCACTTCTACAAATTTTGAACCTCTTAGTGAAAATCCTAGTTCCGCCACTGGGTGCACCCAAAATTTATCGGGTCATAGGATACTTTGTGTTGGGTGCGCGCGCACACACATATATTGAAGTAATTTTGTAAAAATATAGCATTGCTATACATGGTCTAGGCAGAGGAGCAAGGGTTCATGTGAACCAATACCCCTCCACCTAGATACGCCCCTGGACTGTCCACGTTAACATCCAAAAGAATGGGAAGAGAAACAAGAGAAAGGACGCTAAACCTTGCAGGATGAAGCTACAAGCTTTCCATCATGATCACAACATAGAGCAAACAGCTCATTCCCATGACCATAAAGTTTGTGTGACTCGGGCCATAGAGTATGCCATGCCAATTGCTCTTCAATAGGTGGCTCTGTCAAGACAACTGGAACTGCTTCAGGAACAGTTTCTAGTGTATCAAAACCTTCCGTATTGCTTTTTTCTGTTGGCGTCGATGATGCTGCAAAAGATAGGGTTTAGGTGTATGAGATATTAAAACATTTAAGAGTCTTCAAAGGAAACATTCAGTAATCTCTATTTGTATCGGAACACTCTGCATGAGATTATCACAGCTCTTTAAGCAAACTTAGAAAAAGACTAGGTAACACATTAAATTAAGCCTAATTCAGTATGTGGTTAGGAGAGACAATGACAAAAATGGTCTCTTATCTTTTGTAGTAGGTTCAAAATAGTCCCTTAAGTATCAACTGATCAGTTTTTGTCCTTTAAGTTTGCCAAAACTGAGCAGTTTTCAGAGTAAATTCCCTAAAAGGACTCATGTATTGAGAATTGCCTCTTAATATCACTTTTGTTTCTTTTAGGACTAGAATATCACTCAACTATCACTATTTTCCACATAATATACTAAACATTGAAAACCCTCCTCTCCTAGTTGCATGCTATGTCACATAAAATTTTATTTTTTTAATAATAAATTTATTTAACTCAACCCAACCCAAACCCATTTAACTAACCAACCCGTTTCTTATATCCATTTAAGCTGGTTAGAAAACATCAAACAAGCTACAGTAACATAATCTCAATCATTCAATTTAAGAGGGTGTTTGGCTAAGCTAATAAGCTGTTAATTTATTAGCACTTTTTGGATTAAGTGACACTGATATTATTGGAGTGCCACAGTTTGGTGCTGATGGACTGCTAATTGGACCTCTATTGGCTCATGTCATGGGTAGATTTGCAGGACCTGATACTAATTCTGGTATTGGTGATTTAAGGCAAGCTTAGTCAAGATTGGGACTTTCTTATGCTAAAAGGCCTGATGGTAAAGAGTCATTGTTTGGAGATGAGTCTAAAGCTGTTAGTGGTGCTCAAATTGCTAGTTTATATCGACTCAATTTTGGCAAAAATTGATGTCATTGCCTTAGGGAAAACTAAAAAGCCTCACTAATCTTGAGGTGACTAAAGAAAATATGTATTGTACTATACTAGGTCATAAGATGTAGCTAGCTTATATTGACTCAATTTTGGCAAAAATTGATGTCATTGCCTTAGGGAAAACTAAAGCCTCACTAATCTTGAGGTGACTAAAGAAAATATGTATTGTACTATACTAGGTCATAAGATGTAGCTAGTGTAAATTTCACTTTTTTTGTATAGAAATGGGCTCCAACAGATTTTCTATTCTATGTTTCTCCCAAATTTAATTTCAAAACTTATAAATTAGCAGCTCTCTTAAATCGAACGACTAAGATTATGTTAACTTGTTTGATGTTTTCTAACCGGGTTAAATGGGTATAAGACACGGGTTGGTTAGTTAAATGGGTTTGGGTTGGGTTGAGTTAAATGAATTGCATGAGTTAAATAAATTTATTATTAAAAAAATAAAATTTTATGTGATATGGCATGCCAACTAGGAGAGAAGGAGGGTTTTGTGTGTTCAGGAAAATAGTGATAGTTGGGTGATAAAAGTGATATTAAGAGGCAATTCTCAATACATGGGTGACCTTTTAGGGAATTTACTCTAGTTTTCATCTCCGTCAAATATTTACCAAATTGTTAAATTTAACCGTAACTATGGAAAAAAGATGACACAGAAACACCGGGAATTTCCGTCAAAATTCCAGAAACCGCAACATAAAAAACTATACCATACACAAAAATGACCAAAAATAACATAAATTAAACCTCAAAAAGTTGCACTAGACTCTTTTTCTAATAAAGAATTTTGCACCACTCTTGAAACAGACCAAAAATAACATAACCTACAAAATCTGTGCTTCCAAATGTGAGTCCCCGTTAAATACTTTTCATTTTCATAGTCCCAGTCAAAACAATCAGAGTTCAATAAATATTTGACGGAGATCAAAAGTGCTCACTTTTAGCAAATTTAAAGGACCAAAACTGCTCAGTTGATAATTAAGCCTACTACCAAAGACAAGGGACCATTTTTGTCATTTTCTCTAGTTAAGAGAATGTCTTTACAGTTAATTTTGACCGGTCAACAACTCAGTTATATATCACACCGTAACATCAAAGTGATGATGGAAAAATAAATGAATATCTTAAATATTATTATGCAAAAGTGATACCACATAGTAGACCGGAAAACTCACCCTGAACATATATAGGTTTCTGTGATAGACCTAGAGCAGACATATTTGCCCCTAATATCTGGACATCAGCTTGAATGTCGGCAGAAAAACTAGAGTTGTCTGACGTAACATGGCTCAATGTCTTCAGAAAGGATAGAGGAGATTCAAAAACTCTGGCAACTTTCTCGTCTGCCCCGCCGACAAAACGATGGTTTCCTTTTCCTTTGATTACTGTGACACAATTTATGTCATGACCATGAACTTGAGGGCGAGCAATTTCATGCCAAGATTCTTCATTGTTTAAGCTTGTATTATTGAGCCAAGGAGCAAATACTCTAGTTGTCTGCCAAAAAATGAAGATTGTTCTCAGAAATTTGAAATGCATTCAGCAGAAGAGAAAGTAAGTGATAAAACTTATTTTTCTTTGTAATATTCTACCTTAGAAATAGAACTTATTTTCTTTACATACACATATTCCACTTCTTTGTAATATTCTACCTTACAAATAGAACTTATTTACTGGTAACTAAAACAAAACTTCCTTCTTATTAACAAGGTGTTCATTAGCCAGGAAAATCAGAAATGTCACTAATTTGCTGACAAACAGTTTAAATCAACGTATACCATTCCAAAAAGAAGGATTAAAAAAAAATTGAATTTCAAACTGCAACAAGACTACCTGATCATGACTGACAGACATCATATATTCCCCACATCTAGCCCAGGCAATGTCGACACAGCAGCAAAGTGTCCAGATGGAACTTTTTGTGGCTTCCAATCATCAAAATCAACACCAACATTTTTCCATAGGTGAAAAGATCCACCATATCCATGAGCTAAAATAGAATCTGCATTTGGACTCCAGTGCCCACCATAAAATCCCAAAGCACAGTGACTTAATTCCCCGACGGTAACTACATTCATCCAGATACCAGTTGTCTTTTCCGGTTGCCAGATCATCATTGTCTTATCCATGGATGCAGATAAAATGCTTTGAGGTTGGAAACACTCAGTCGATGGGGGCTGCCATTCCACTGAGTATACCCAATCCTCATGTCCAATGAGGAGAGATTCCATAGAGATCTGATAAGAGGATGAGCCAGCTACAAGTACAGGACCTTTAATGTAAGAAGCCAAACTTGTTTGTTGCTTATTGTTATTAGCTGAAGAATCTTGTAAGGTCATCTTCCATATGCGTATGCCTTTGTCTTGAGATGAACTTACAAGTAGAAGACTAGTTTCACCATTTACATACACAGGCAATGAGAGATCTAAACTCCTAATCCAATCTGTATGGGCCTTTAACTCACAAGCACGAACAAACTAGGACATAAAAACAAAAAAACAAGGGTTTATTATTAGCAAAGGAGATGGTTATTGAAGCAAATGAACAAGAAATATGAATTGCTGCTTCATACTTTTCCATTTCTCTCACCACAATATAGATGAATTTTGCTGTCCAATCCTCCCATGGCCAGAACCAGCTGCTTGCTATTCCCTGGGAGTTCTGCTAGTGAAAGAGCAACCATAGGTTTCTGACCAACAAACAGAGAACCCGAGCATGACAATTTGCAATCACCTACAAAATCCAGAACAAACATAAAGGTAATATTAGCACTAGGGGTAAGTTTGGGTGGATCAGCCCAACCCATTTCAGCTCATCTAAAAATTGGGCTGACATGCAGCCCAAATTGACCCATAGAAACCTTATCAAAATATTTTCAAAAGTACATTTTTCCGTTGGATATGTTATATATAGCCATAATAAAGAAAGAAATAGTTTTATTAGGTGCTTAAAAAATTATAAAAGAACAAACAAATAAATTAAAACTTGGTAAAAATTGGACAGGTTGGGTTATCACCCGCTTTTTAGCCCATTTCAGCTCAAGTAACTTTTGGACGGGTCATTGACTCGCCCATTTGACACCCCTACTGATCATCCTGTAACAACTTTGTTTTATTGATAGGTTGATCATCATGTAACGACTAAATCTAGACTGTGAAGCAACTAAGATATGTCCTTCTCACCTCCACGAGTTGATGGAAGTACTACTTCCCATACATTTACAGTGCCATCAGAGGATGCAGATGCAAAAACAGCTTCTTGCTGAGACACCATGATCGCTGTGATGCAGGTAACACCTTTTTTGTGGGCTTGCGGCACTTGTAAGACATATCTCCACTATCGGGCAAAAAAGAATAACGAGTCAAACAGGAATACTAGCTGTGATTAAACATTAATCAAGTGTTGTTTCTTTAAATTCTCAAGCAAAAACTGCAAGCAAATGTCTTCTTAGCCACTCAAGGAAGACAAAAGAAAATTCAGGACTTAAAGAAAAGAGATGCTAATAAATTGTGTTTTTAAGACAACAAAATACGAAGGACTTAAAGGAAAATACATCTTTTTAAAGGAGAATAATAAAAAGGTCAGAAAAAAATTGTAGTTACTGATCATTCCAGAGTCACGTGAATATGTTTCAAGGATATTCATTTCTTCATCATTTTGTTTCCTTCGCCTCTACTTTAGAGGTAAAATAGTTCCTTAAAAATGAAGAAAATGACTTCCTAGTGAAAGTAGGGAAAACAAGTTTCATAAGTGTCATTCCACATTGATTGTCTCCTTCCCGTCAACCAATCCACCCCTCATAGCCCCATCACCACCACCCCTACTCCCAACCCCACCACCATAGTGTTTGAATAGATCATACACAAAACCTTTGAGACAATATTTTCGGCTTACTACCAAACATCATAAATAAGTAAGAAAATCACTTATTTTCAAAAAAAAAAAAGAAATTCCCCTGGAAAATGGAAAAAAAATCCCGTGGAAAACATTTTCCTTCATACCAAACACACCCTTAGTTTATCATTTTTTTCCTATTGGGGTTTGAGGGAACTAGTGTAGGGTAACTAGAGAATGTTGAAACAAGAAAAGAACTACCTTCGCATCCACAAGAGAATACTCCCACAAAATTATTACACCTTCCGCATCTCCAGAAAGCAAAAAATGTTGTTCCATATGCTTAGCTGCAATACACAATGCCTTTACTCAATAACTGATAGAAGCTGCATGGACAGACCTTAGAAGCATTTGTTTATAGAAGCCAGGAATAAAAACTTCTCTAGAAAAGTAAATATTTGGGTGGGTTCTCATTTTCAACAATACAACAGAAACAAAAAGAGATAACGACTACAGATTCTCCCTCACCAACAAAAAGGAAAAGGAAAAAAGAACATTTTATAAGTTTCTTATTGTTTGTACATTTAGCTTAAATATCCACTCATTACAAACATGTATAGTATTTACATATTTAGCAACTCGAGTGAAAAAGGTAATAAGTGAAGCAGATCATTTGTATTTTGTAGAACAACTAAGTTAAGTGCAAGAACCATATTCGGAAAAACACACAAATATTATGAGCAAGTAAGAGATCTAACATAATATTAGTAAATTACGCTTCCTTAGATCCTTCATCCCCTGATTATCAGCTGAAGTATATTGTACTATGAACGGCTAATCTGAACCATTATTTTATACTCTTTCCGTCCCGAATTAACAGTACTTTTATTTTGATAAAGTAATATAAATTACATTAACCAAGTACCAAGAAGGTACTGGAAGCAAACAACTTACAACAAATCTAAAACAATTACAATCTCAAAGCTTCTATAAAATCCATAAACTCATCCAGACTTTCTACCATATTTCCCCTGCACCAGAAATAGACCGAATTAACAATCTACCTTAGCTCAAAAAAACTGTCCCAAGAAAATTGTCACTTTAGAAATTCAAGATAAAGTTCGGCAATTGTTTCCAACTATAACATTAATGCAAAGTATTTAAGAAGTAGAAATCGATCTACTTCTATTAAATAGGGGTAACTTAATAAACTATAGCTTGTATTTACTCCCTCTGTTTCAAAATAAGTGAAAACGGGGTGTGCCCAAGCTAAAAACACCACCATCAACAACAACAACATACCAGTGAAATCCCACAAGTGGGGTATGTGGAAGGTAGTGTGTACGCATAGTTATTTCTAGGAGACCCTCGGCTAAAAACACCACTTAATATGAAATGGAAGGACTATTGTTTTTCTTAATGAGCATGCAAAGAGCTACTGTTAGAATGGGACGGAGGGAATACCGCTTTTAGCAACAAAAATTGTACTTACTTCAATCACCTAACTATCAAATTTTACAACCTAACTAACTATCAAGATCAAACATAAGCATTTAAGGTTACAAAAAAAAAAAAGAAAAAAGGAAGTACCTTTGAATGCAAACTTGCTATTAGGAAGCCAAAGGGTACAATTCACAGAAGCTTTATGACCAGGGAGTGTAGTCAATATTTGAGCAGTCTGATTAAGAACAAACAAAAACATCAATTTCAAAAAAAAAAATAGAAATAATGCTCAAAAACAAGCCTGAACTATTACTTTTTCTCGAGTTTCCCACCCCAACTATCAGTTATTCCCTTTTCCTACCTAAACTATCACCATCTATGTATTAAAACACACCTAGTTTATAGTTCAGGCAAGAAAAAGGAAAAGGGAAAAGCTAATAATTGATCTAATTAGCTTCGACCTTCGAGGAGTATTTTAATATATAGATGGTGATAGTTCATGTATCAAAATTATACAGCCCAACATACAATATTATGCCACATAGCCCAAAATACAATATTATACAACATTATACCTAGGGAAAAGCTATGCTTAATGTATCAACCTTGTATAAAAGTGTGTAAAAGATGTTTATAACAAATATGGGCTACGTGTCATAAATATTTTCTCTCAACAGACAAAGCTAATAGTTAGGTCTAATCAACTTCGAGTTGTGTTTTAATAACGTGGAGAAAACGACATAAATGGTCCCTTAACTATGAGGGTAGGTTCGAAATTGTCCCTTAACTATGCATTTATCAGTTTTGGTCCTTTAAGTTTGCCACAAGTTAAAAAAATGATCCCCCTTAACTATGAGGGTAGATTAAAAATAGTTTCTTAAGTATTCACTTAACAGCTTCGAGTTCTGTTTTAATATAGGAATATGGAACAATTGATAATTGGGTATCTGAAACTCGCGAAAAAAGTGATAGTTCATGTATGTATTTGATTGAGTAAGTGAAAAATTAAGGGAAAAAAACCTTTGGATCGAAAATGGCAACAGCGTTTTGAGCACCGAATGAAACTAAACCAGAAGCACCCCATGAAATGTTATTTACTACTCTATTGCATCCTGCTCCTATCAACACTCTCTCTACTTCCATATTTTCGAGACTTGCAGGGAATTCCGAGTGTGCGAGCAGTGAGACGAGGGAGAGTGGTGGAGCTTTTACTAGTTGTAAATTCTGTAGAGCTTACAAATCTTATTTTCAAAAGCCCAAATAGGCCCAAAACTGTATTCACCTCTTTTACAGAAAAATTTGCAGATATAGATATTTAGTGAGTTGGGCTTGACAATACCAAACGTCAGATACAGTTTTTGAAGTTACATAAAAATTTATTAGTAAGGTTTCTTGTCCCGTGAGTGGATTCTCGGTTTTTTTAATGAATCCTAACTATTATAATTTTCTATTATGGAGAAGTGTGTAGAAGAAACAGTATATTGATAAAGAATGTTTTTTTCGAAGTTAAAAGTGATTAGGTTATCATTAGTTATATATTAACGTTATAATAAAAATATTTGTATGCATAAAATATTCCAGGTTCCTCAGGGTAAATGCATTAAAAATGGATAAATTTTAGCGGATGATGCTGCTACGGTTGATGGCGAACTTGCTTTGAGAAAAAACGTATTAATGCCATTTTTGCTAGAAGTGCAGAGAAAATAATTGAGCTTCTGTCATTTATGAATTAAGCTATTTCTGTCTGAAATTCATGCATTATGTTTGAGGTTGTCCAAAGTGCTACACATACACAAAAATATAAAAAAAAAATTGGCACAAGTTGAATGGAAGCGTAAGTCGTGCACTTAACCCATGGCTTTTGATGGATTAATTTATGCAAATAACCCTTTCTTACGGTACTATTTAAATTCTGATCCTATTTTAAAAATTATGTAAACATAACCCTTAAAAATAGTGAAGCCTTTACTCGCTGCAGTTCAGTAGAACTTAGAAATCTTAATTTTAAAGTCAAATAGGCCTAAAACTCTGAGATGGATATGTAAGTCCAATTATTTTGAGAGGTTAAATTTCGCAAATGTTGTTACCATTTAAATTTTATCTCTATTATACAAATTGTCGTTGAAAAATTACCTTTCAACAACTTAGCCTCAGATTTTCTGAAAAATTCTAAGAAAAGACAATAAGTTAGAAATTCTGAATAAACATGAAAACTAGAAGTATATAATTTGTAAAAGGGTAAGAAAATCGGTAGCATTACAAAAAAAAAAAGTTATCTCGTTTTAATGTTGCGTCAGAAAAATTGTAGAATGACATAGAAAAGCATTAAATTTTTTTGAGTATTTAAATTTTGGGAAATTTGTCAAATATATCCTTATACTTTAGTTTATTAGTCAATTTTCCATTCGTTACCCCTCCCATTACGAGTTGGACTAAATATATCCCTACCATTAGCAAAGTATTCAAAAATACCCTTTTAAAAAAAATATTCTGAAAAATTAATTTTTTTAAATTAAAAAATCTGGAAAATAATTGTTCAGAATTATTTTAGAAATTCAAGATAAAAATCTGAACAATTTTCTTGGGACAATTGTTTTGAGCTAATTCTGAACAATTATTTTTATCTTGAATCATTACCATCTATGTAATTAAAATCTGAAAATATTTTTTAATAAAAAATCCAAATTTTCAGAATATTTGTTTTTTTAAAAATGAGTTTTATAAAATCAAGAAAAATTTATATTTTTAATAAAAGTCATTTTTCCAGATTGATTATAATTAGAAAAAATAATTTTTCAAATTATTTTTAAAAAAAACCGTCACGGAGACACCACATAGAATAAGTTATATAATATGTTAAAAATGAGGCGTATTAGTGTGTATTTCTCTATATAATATGTGTATAATTTGGGTGACTTGTAGCATTTAACTTACTATATGTGGTGCCTACGTGACAATACTTTTAAAAAATAATCTGGAAAAAATGGTTTTTAATAAAAATATGAAATTTTTTAGATTTTATAAAATTCATTTTAAAAAAAGAAATATTCTGAAAAATTAGATATTTTATTAAAAATTTTGGAAAATTATTTTTTTTAAATCTATTTTTTCAGATTTCTTTTGAAAATTAATCCAGATTTTAAAAATATATTTTTAAGACACTTTATATTTTCAAAAAATACTTAACATGTTTTTTAATTAAAAAAATCCAATTTTTCAGAATATTTTTTTTAAAAAGGGTATTTTTGAATACTTTGAGTCTTTGCTAACGGTAGGGATATATTTGGCCCCAACTTGTAACGGGAGGGATATATTTGACTACTTTCGCAAACGGGAGCAAATTTGACTAATAAACTAAAGTAGAGAGGTGCATTTGACCCTTTTCCCTTAATTTTTTTATTTCAATTTTTTAAATTATAATTGATTTTTGGTTCTCCGAGGATGCTATGCTTAACCACTTAAAAAGTACCATCTCTATCAAAACGTTACTATTAATATTTAAAAATTCATTGTTTTTCTTTATTCGTTATTTGACATTTTCAACTAATAGATAAAATCTTTTTGTTATTTTCTTATATGATAACATTAAGAAATAGTGAATTTCTTTTCAACCATTTCAAATTTTTGTTTCCATTTCTCAAATCATTAACAGTAGAAATATTTTAGATTTTTAAATATCAACTGAAATCTTCATATTAGTAAATAAATTTTTTTTACAATAAGATATAAGGTAACGTATTGAAAATATATGACTAACACCTTATTAACTTGAATTTATCACACTTCACCTCAAAGAAGACCAAGGATTGATGGATCACATCAATCTTGGAGCAAAAGTATGTACATAGAACTTAAGGAATATAGGTGATTACTTCCAATCTACCTAAACAATGGTGACACAGTTACCTGATACATGTACGGCGGTGGAAGGTAGCAGGTATCCGATGAAATAGTCGAGATGTGCACAAGTTGATCCGGACAACTCCGACACTAAAAAGAACGCATACACAGAACCACACGAGAGAGTAAAAAATTTCATGACAAGAGATGAAAGAAAGCCACGCCAATATTTTATCAAACAGACAACCATTTGTCACAGGAAGAGAAGAAAAATGAATAACCAAAAACACAATGTACTTGATCTGTCATCGAACAGTGCATTCAAGATGCCTAATAATTTGCTTGAATCGAAATTAGTTCATCATTCACCAGTATCGTGTAATAGCTCCTATAATGTATTCCGGTTTTAGTTTCTCTCATTTTTTTTAAAGTAGCTCGAACAAAGTTGGACTACAATTTTTGAACTGCCAAGAGCTTGTGAAAGATTACACTCGATTTATTGAGCTCGGTTCAGATTATGCTGATAATTCAGAGCTTGAGTGTGTATTTGCTGGTCATGGTCAATCCCAACGTTAACTAGGCTCGTAATTTCTAGTGAAGGCTGCATGTTAGTGAAATCTGGCTCTGTAATTTTTTATTTTGTTGAACAATCGAGAAATTCAATGAAGATTATGCTGATAATTCAATGAAGATCCATATACAATATACAACAACAACAACATACTCATCCCAGTGGGGTTTGAGGAGGGTATAGAGTGTATGCAGACCTTACCTCTATCTTGGGAGGTAGAGAGCTAGGATGTTTCGAAAGACCCTCGGCTTAAGAGAAAGCATAACAAAGAAGGTCAGATAAGATTGACGGAAGTAAAAAAGCCAAGGCAAAATACTATAAATAAGCAATATGAAGGAAAGTAACAGTAACTGTAGCAAACTAATACGACACTGGAGTACAAGAGAGAGCAAATAGTAACAGAAATCAAATGACAAGAAACCGCAAGGATGCTACTACGCCTAAGAAACTGCAGGGATACTACTACGCCTACTAGTATGAAAAGATACACGAGACAATGCTCTACTACCTACTAACCTTCCACCCTAATTCGTATTCTCCACAACCTCCTATCTAAGATCGATATACAATATATGGTGCAAAAATTCATCACTATTTGAATCAAAGATCCTGGGGTCCTAAATGGAGCCTACTGAAGAAAGCCCATTTTGCTATTGAAAATGTCCAAATATATTCCTAAACAATTAAAAAGGTTCAAACATACCCAGATGTGGCTTCCATTGTTAGTGCGAGGGACATATTTGGACATTTTTAATTTCAGGGGTATCTTTGAGACAGAAGATAACGTTGGGGGCTTCTATGAGCTGATAGGTTAACAATGGACATATATAAGACAAATCATAAAGGCGTAAGAAGAATCGAGATTAATACATTCTAATATTGTATTAAGAAGACAATGATCCCGAAGACACCAAAATGACATCTAAGCAATCAAAATGTAATGGATATCTTCAATTAATCAACTACTAATATAGAAATAAAGTTAACACACACTCCAAAATGTCTAGGTTCAAAGACTTGTTCTATTTAATCCTATTGCAATCTTGAATTCCATTTTCGAGTTCAATTCAAGATTCGTGAATAGTATTTTATTGTTAGCTAGACAACAAAATAATTAAACTCAAGATTAAATAAATACACCAATATAATAAAACAAATAAGCGTCAATTCAAACGTCAACATTCATGTAGCTCCATAACCGTAGAACTCTGAAACTAGCCAAGCATGGTCATGACCAAAATCTCAATTAAATTCCAAAAATACATACAAATCAATGAAATAGGGGAAAAGAAAGAACTCAAAACAAATTCCACAGTCTTCAGGCTTTCCGACGGCTTCCTCTCTCCTCCCAAGCGTGTTCCATAACGTAAAAGGTGCAATATTTCCTTATGTGTGTGTTGGAAAAGTCGTGGGACAAAAATAGCCATAGCCTAGTTCCACAGAGTTTCAGTTGTTCTTGCCAAAACGCTTGCTTCGCGCACTATCCAGCAAGCTAGAGGTGATTCTTCCCAGTTTCTCTTGCTGGCTCACTTGCCCCGTGAGAGGGAAAACGAGCTCCTCCAAGATGCTCCTTTAGAGTTTTCTTTCTACTCGCTGGGTTTCTTCCTAGGTTCACAAAGCTGCTGAAATTTCGCCAACTCCCACGTGTTTTCTCGCTAAGCAAGAAACATGGCAAGCCCCACTTTGATCAAAATTGTCCAAGTTTTTCTGAAGTGTTCCTAATATCATCAATTAAGAACCCAAAGTCAATGCAAAATCATCATTGTGTCGGCATCCACTAAATCATCTTTGCAAATACTAGACGGTAGAAAATGGATATTCAATATCTTTTTTGTTCGTAAGGTAACATACATTTCATTAATAGAGTACCAAGAAGGTACTGCAAACAACAAACAATACTGAATGTTGTATAAAGAGACAAATGTTGAAACTCAAGGAGTCATGACATTGACCCTGGTCTCTGAATATCAGTAATCTTTCAGTTTCAAATTTTAAGCGGCATTACAATATAATGCTTCAATTCACACGGCCAAGGTCAAGGCAAGAGTAGAATGCAACAAGAAAATATCAAAATGAATGAAAACATAGATCACTTCTTCTTGCATTGACCTATAACAGAAAAGATTTGGGAGATGATCTTTTGCCTTCCTGGGATTCAATGGGTAATACCTGGCCTCACGGAAGCAAATATTAGCTGTCAGAGATAGAGTTAGGAAATCTATCAAGAATACTTGGCAGATGGTTCCATTTTGTATCACCTAGAGTATTTCTAAGGCGAGGAATTAGAGGTGTTTTGATGGAGTCGCAACTCCAATTCAAATCTTGTAATCCCGACGCTTACTGAATCTTTTTTGCTTGGTGTAACCATTGCAACGTAAATGATGCTTTTATGCTTCAGGATTTTGTGGACTGTGTGAATTTCAGATAGGAGTTGAAAGGATTGTCAGGAGCTTTCTGTTTTTGTATTGCAAAGTGCATCCAACGTATTTAAGCTTATCTTCTTGTGTTTGAAGCAAATACACTGAAAAGGCTAGAGGCTTAGAAATGAGGCAGAAAATTGCACCTGTTTCAGAACTATATATTCTTGTGCGAACGTGTCATAGAAAGCATATTAGGATACTGCACATTACTTTTTGTATAAGAAGAGGCTTTAAGTTTACCTCTCTGTCATAACGTCCCCAGCTTTCATTGACTTGGATGATCTTCCCTGTACTATGATTTTCCTGAAATAATCTGGTTCAAGAGAGTTAATGAGAGAGAGGACCGGGGGGGGGGGGGGGAATCATTTGGTAGTAAATCACACAAGTCAAGTACCTAACTATGACCAACTATTAGTATCGGGCATCCAGTAAATCATCTTGCAAATACTAGACAATAGAATATGAATATTCAAGATTTGTTTTCTTTTTATAAGGTAACATAAATTTCATTAATAAAGTACCAAGAAGGTACTGCAAACAACAAACAATACTGAATGTCGTATAAAGAGACAATGCTGAAACTCAAGGAGTAATGACATTGACTCTGAATACCAGTAATCTTGCAGGTTTAAATTTATGTCAAGCCTCCAAGCAACCTTATTTTATAATGCTTCATTCACACAGCCAAATCAAAGCAAGACAATGCAACAAGAAAATATCATATTGGAAATTCATACACTTTTAAGTGTACTTTTATTATTCATGAATGTAAACAAAAAATTACAGCTGATATGCAATTGATTCTAGAGACGAGATTTTTTCTTGATAGAACATGATTACATTGAAAAACTAAAGAGAGAAGTAATTAGATATATGTTACTCCTATCTTATAGTTTCCACAGGATTCAATATTTCATAGACAATAAAATATTCAAAATTCAAAAACTAATATAGAAAAGAAAATTCCTAGACTCCACTTGTGGGATTACACTGGGTATGTTGTAGTACATAAAAGCAAGGAGGTCACATCACCAACTCTAAAAGCCTGTCAAGAAGAAGCTGATATCTTTTAGAAGTGGTTTGATACCTCATTCTCTAATGATTCCAACAATTGCCATCTTATTCAGCTTCTACAATTGCATCAGATGCCATTTCTTTTGCAGGGATATAAAGGAAACTGTATGATAGCATAGCCGAATAAACCAAGAGAACGAAATATTCACATCTTATTTTTTGAGTGAAGCTCTGGTATCATGTCAAGGACAGAAGGATTCTTGCTTATAGCTTTTACCAGTAACTCAGCTGTAGTTGCATCAAATGAGAAGCCCCTTCTAGCCATTTCCTTCATGAAAATTGTCATTTCACTAATTTTGCTTCACCTGAGAAAACCTTGCACAATAACATTGTAAGTGACATTGTCCAGAAAACAACTGTTGTCTTCCATTTTTCTTAGAATATCTTTAGTTTCATCAAACAACCCTTCAAGACAACCCATTTATCATTACATTGTATGTTCTCACATCCGGCAGCAATCCAATGAAAGAAAGCTTCTTGAAAATAGAACGAGCTTCGTCGAGTTTACCATTTTTGCACAATCCATTAATGACAACACTGTGCAATGCAATACCAATATCTTTCTCTTTTTCCAACTTAGTAAAGAGTGACATAGCTTTTTCAACAAGTCCATACTTAAAATAACCATTGAGCAAAGTGACATGAGTGTACAAATCAGGTATGGGCCCCGCCGATAACATCTCGGCATAAATTTTTCCTGAATCGCCAATTCTTCCTACTTCAGAAACACCTTGCAAGATAGTAGTGTGGGTAACAATATCAGGTTTGGATCCCTTATGAGAAATTGCACCAAACAATTGCATGGCCTCAACCGGTTTCTTTTTCTTACAGTATCCGTTTATTAGTATGCTATAGTTAATAATGTTAGGTTCAATGCTCTTATCTATCATGGAATCAAAAACCATCCTCGATCTATCCAATTGACCACACAAACAATATCCATCCATTATCGCATTATAGGTGATTATATCACTCTACACCTTTATCAGTCATGTGTCTCATTACTTCCTCGGCATCTTTGGCCTTCCCTTCTTTGCATAGTCCATCTATCACTATGTTGAAGGTGTACACATCTGGATAAATATTATGATTGACCATCTCAGAGAAAAAAGTCTTAACCTTTTCCCACTGACCAAGCCTACACAAACCATCAATTAATGAATTATAGGTGACTATATCTGGAGGAATGCCTTTCAGCTTCATCTCGTTCAAAAGATTGATAGCAGCATCTAAGTTTCCATCTTTGCAAAGAGCATGTATGGCAATGTTATAGATGACTATGTCGGGCTTAGTGTTCCCCTGTTCCATAAGATGCAGCAAACTTAAAGTTTTTTTAGTATGACCCCTTTTGCTGAGGCCATTCATGACGGTTCCATACATGACTTCGTCAGGCTCACAAATCTTCTCTCTCACCAATTTTGTGAACAATTCAACTGCATCTTTGACCTTAATTTCAGCAAAGATTCCCCTTAATAGTGTGTTAAAGGTGACAACATCAAATGGAATGGCATTCTTCAAGTAAATGGGTAACACCGAAAATGCAAAATCAGCACAATGCATCAGACAATAATTGTTAATCATGATATTCAAGATGGAATCACTAATTGGGATACCCAATTTCAGCATTTCTCGAAAAAGAGAAATGACAGCAGAGTAGTGCTTCATATTGAGCATAGTCTTAAATAATTTACAGAGGCTGACAACATGAGGAAGAGGGTTCATTCTAACCATTTGACGGAAGAGAGTAACACCATCATCCAAACACTTGACATTCTCAATCTTGCTATTTACTGAAATGGATTTATTACTATGGCACAAAGAACAGGCTCTGATAATTGTAGTTGCCGAAGAAGAAATGGAAGTAGCATTCCGTGCAAGCCTTTCTAATTAAACTTTTAGTAATTCTTAAGTTAAACTGTACACTTCTCCATTACAACAACAACATACCCAGTGAAATCCCACAACGTGGGGTCTGGGGAGGGTAGAGTGTACACAGACCTTAACTCTACCTTAGTAGGTAGAGCAGTTGTTTTCGAGAGACCATCGACTCAAGACAGAGCATAATCACAAGCAAAGCAACAGCAAAAACAAAGCAAGAGAAAAGCAAGAGAAAAGAAAGACCCAGTCAGAAAATATTTAAAGCAGTATGAAAATGCTGGTATCAAAAGCGAATAGTACACTTCTCCATTGCAAAAAAAAATGTAGGTTCTTGTTCTTGCATTTTATTGCTATGAGAATACGAAATATAACAAGTGAGGATTGCTTAATTGGTTAACCACCTCCACCCACGACCAGAAGGTCCGGGATTCGAGCTGGAGGGGAAGTGCAGAAACACTATAAATCCTCCAAAATGGGGGTTAAAAAAAAGGAAAACTAAAAAAAAGAATAAGAAATATAGTCACACCCACAAAAGAATATTGAAATATATTCACCTTTTTTGCTGGAAAATTGGTAATCATGTAGTCTAAGCACAGATGTAAGCAAGAGGTGACTAAAGCATAATTAGTTACTTAATCCAATGCAACATTTCATTTTCCATGTAAGGTAACAGTTTCATTGTGATCCCATCCTCGAGGATTTCTGCTTTTTGCAGATAATCATGAGGTAAACTAAATCTATCGGGAAAAAGTTCATATGCCGTCAACGGGATAAGAAAATTGAGACAATCGACGAATCTGAATCAATAAACCTCTTGAAGAATAAATGCAGCAAGTCATAAGAACAGAGTTACTGTTGCAAAAAATATATTTTAAAAGTTTGAAAATGGGAAAAGAGTGAAGTCTTCATACTGCATAGGACTAGTAAATTTACAACGATTAAAGACAGGAGAAAAGAATGAATAAAGATGAAAGAAAAGGTGAAGAAGGCGTAGCCAACAATGAAATTATAGGATAATTCATTTTCATGGTTGATCAATAAGCTGCAAAAAGGAAATACTAGTTACAAAAACACTCTACAAGATAAAAAATGACGAAATACTTGTAAAATACCAAGCTTTAGACAGACTTCCATCAACTCCGAAGAACGATGAAATTACGATGAAAAATGAGAGTTGCAATGGCGTATTTCCATGGGATGAAAATCTCTAGCCAAATGAACAGTAGCCAATGAACAAGACTGTAAACGTGTTGCCCTGTCCACCTCATTCATAATAGGAACTACCAAGACATTCTTTTTATCTGGAGGCGGTAGTACCAAAACACTCGCGGGGATTGAGGAAATCTCAATATTAATCCCTGAAAATAGAAGAATAAGAATGTCAGAATTGCCTATGTGATATCATCCAGTAAGTTCGCATATAATTCAATTTACCACAAATTGATCATACCTAATACTTATTCCTTCTTATCATTGGCAAATAAATTATAGAAAAGAGGAATTAAAGCATCCTAATAGATAAACACAAGTTAGGTAGACGATTCCAGTAATATAATACTCTAAACTTCAAGTTGAGATCACTTGAACTTAGCACAAGTGCAAATGAGCACAGAGCATAGCACACGCTTCCCTTTTATGATTATGCAAAGTTCAAATTGAGGTGAGACAGCAGTATGCAGCACAGGAGAGATAATTATCATATAGAACATGAGAAATAGGAATTGTACAGAAAGCCATCACTCAATTTCATTTGGGCTCAAAAGCACAGACACAGATTTAAGGTGGGTGTTTGGATGGGATTTAAACGTGACTAGATATACTCATGAGAGAAACAATTACCAAGATTGACCAGAGGGATGATGGATTGAAGACTTAGAGCTGGTCGATCCTCCTCTATGGGGGGACCGGGTAGATTTCTGACGCGGTATAAATATGGTGGAACAAATTTGAGGTGACAAGGAAAACAGATTTCATGTCGGCCAGCAAAACGAAATTACTCACAGGAAAATTGATAGACTGGAACATACAGTCTTTGGCAACATTTGGAGGAGAAAATCGGAGGCACGTACAAGTTAATGTTGGTAGTCAAAGATGCAGAAGACAGAAGTCTTACAACCACACAGTTTGTTCGTTAGGAAATTTCATGGATACAAAATTCTAGAAGCCCTTGGTTGCAGCAAGGGGATAGGACCAAAAGATTGCCAATATGCATAGGAGATACAACCACATTAAGAGTTTGGAGGTGAATGGGGAGAGAAATGAAGAGGAAGAGCAAATATTCAGTTTTTTACAATGCCTGTATTGTCAGCTGAAAATTAATAAACTTCAAATGCACTTTATTATGTTAATGAAGGAGAATTAGATTACCAAAAGATCACAGCTGACAATTGATTATTCAAATGATTTTATAGAACAAGGTTAATTTTGTGACAAAACATGATCACACTGAAAAACAAGAACATCAAAGAAATTAGATATATGCTACACCTTCTAATAGCGTTATTCATACTAAATATCTTTAACAAACAACAATGATGAAGCTACACGTGCAAGACATGATCATGAAAAGCTCAAAAAATATATTCATAAATATTTTAAATATGGTGTTAACCGTTCATCTATAGTATACCATATCAATGTTGACAGTTCTATTTCAACCTCAGCAAAATCACAACTATTCATACTATATGGTTTAGGAATACAAGGATGAGGCAGTCTGTTTCAACTAAGGGTGGCCAGTGGGCCGGGCTCGGGTCTGGCGGGCCGGGTCTGGCGGGGTCGGGGTCGAGGCGGGACGATCCGGGGGGTCGGGATCGGGCCTAGCGGGCCTAGCGGGGTCGGGTCTGGGCGGGACCTGCTCCAGTCCCGTCCCGATCCCGATCCCGTCGGTATCGGGTCGGGGCGGGCTCGGGTCGGGGCGGGGCGGGCTCGGGTTTTCCTTTTTTTTTTTTTTTTAAATAACATATGTATAAAAAAAAACTCAATAAATAAAACAAGATAGTGTAATAAAAACATCCCAAGGCTGTTTTTGTGCCTCTTATATTATTTAATAGACATATGATTTTTTTGTAATACAAATACAATTGTCTAAAATCTAAATTGCAACTTTATGGTGTTGTCCAAAAGTTGCAAATTACATAATAAAATTGCAATTAAAAAAATTACATTTTCAAAAAAATCTGTTCTAATTGCTTGATGATTTCATGTGGTTCTTCGGTTGGAATAGGTATTTGTTGGTCAAATTGATCCACGTCGCTTCCACTACCTTCGGTTAAGATTTCGTTGTAGTTTTCATCATCTTCTTCGTTGATCTCCGGTTGACCGCACCTTCTCCGCTCCGCTCGTATCCAATCTCTCGAATAATACCGCAATTTCCAAGTCGTCTCCCGCCAATGAGTGTCTCGTGGTCTCCTATTTGATATCTGCTGCTGCGAAAAAGCGCTTTCCGACGCGGTTGACGACGCTTGAATGTTCAAAACATCTCGAGCCATCATTGAAAGTGTCGGAAAGGTCTTCTCATTCCCCTCCGTATTTCAAGACAAGTCTTCTTGTCCATCTTCATTGATAACTTCTTGATACGGTACGAACCCCGCAAAACAAAAATATCCAACTCGCTAATTTGGTTAGTAGAGGTACGGCCGCACATTCTATTTCGAGGCTTTCAATACTAGCCGCAGAAACAAACATGTCTTTTGTGAGGTTGTGTTGAAGATGAAGAAGATGGTATGGTAGCCGGTACGTTACTAGCATTTTCTTGTTGATAAAATCTATATATATTTTTGCGGTGGTGTTCTACGCTATTCAACACTTCTTCTTTAGTTTGTTCAATAGGTGGTGGGTGATTTAGATTTTTGGGACTTGGAGGTGGTAGTACTTCTATACAATCGTAAATAGTTTCAATTAGTGATTTAGTACCGTCTATTTTAATAGTAGGATTTAATACAGAACCAATAATATAAATAGAAGGAATAGGAATAAAATATTTTTTTATTTTGACAAACATTTTTTTAATATTTGCCTTTTAATTTGGTTTTTCCATATATTCACTAAGTAATAAAAATATTAGAGTTATATAAAATAACATAGTTGAAATAGTAGGATAATATATACCGGAAAATTCTTTTGTTGCTTGAAAAAATTTCTCTAAAAATACAATAAGTTCGGAAATTTTTTCCCAATCACTATCTAAAATCATATCAGTGGCTTTTTATTATGAGAGTTAAAAAATAAAGTTATAGGTAATTTATAGTCATAAGCAACAAGTAGTTGCTCGTATAAAGAATTCCACCTAGTGGATACTTCTTGTGGAATTCTTCTAAAAGGTAGTCCACAATCATGACAAATTTTTTTATATTCTTTTCTACGTTGTACTTTATTACTTTTAAAAATAAAGTTTATAGCAAATTGTATTTTACTAAGAATGTCTTCAAAAAGTGATAGACCATCCTTTACAATTAAGTTATATATATGGCACGCGCATTTTATATGAAAATGGTCCGGAAAAGATGGAGCTAAACTATTTTTTAACATTGTAATTGCGTAATTGTTATTAGAAGCGTTATCTAATGTAATAGTCATAATTTTATCGGTAATTCCGTAATAATCGCACACTTGATAAATATTTTCGCAATAAAAGTACCGGTGTGCCTATCATCTATATATCTATACGCTAAAATACGTTTTTGCATAGACCATTTATAATCTATCCAATGACAAGTTACGTTAAATAATCATGGCCGTTAGTACTACGACCTATATCGACGTGATAGATACTTTGCCATTAAAATGATATAATGAAAAACGTAAATATTGTTGATATTCATGCGCAAATTTAAATACATCTCTCTTAACAGTTGACCTAGGAAAACCGTTAAAAGCGAGGATTATATATATCTCTAATGTAATGAATAAAACCGGGAGATGAAGGAAATGAAAAAGGCAAACCCTCCACAACAACTAATTTTGATATTGCTTCCCTATCTCTATGTTTGTTGTATTTAGAGCCTACAATTCCCCCCGTCATAGGGTTAATTTGACCTACGTACTTGGTCCGGGACGATCGGTATGTGAACCTTGTCCCGATGGAGCGGCCGTTTGCGCACCCGGTTTTGAAGCCTGGTATTGGGCATACCTAGTGGATGAGCACTTACTACATGTCTAATTAAACCCCCGTCCCACCGTGACCTTTTCCAGTTTTAAATTTTAAAACATTTTTACAAATTTTACATATGGCTACTTGATTCTCTACGTCCCTATCAAAAAATGTCCATGCATCGATTTTAATGGTCGTTTTTGGACCTCGTCTCATACTAGGGGGAATAGGAGGTATTTCAGTTGAAGGTGCACTAGTGGGCGTGTTGTCATCAATATTAGTGGGTGTATCGTCTAGATCATCGTCTAAATTAAAGTCTTCTTGAGTTCCGAGAAAATAACTCCTCGTCTAAATCTAATGGTATTGTAGGAAAATGTTGAGTATCAACAAAATCATCCTGTGTAGGAATAAGATGACTAGAAGAAGTACCCTTGCCCCGATTGCCCCTACTAGAAGAAGTCTTACCCTTACCCTTAAACATACCTCTAATTCTTCCATTTTAATTATTTGCTAACAAATAATTAAAGTAAATGAAATTAAGTGCGCTAAATAAAATAAACGGAGACAATAATAATTTAATGAAGGAACGAATGTACCAAACGCCGACGTAACGTCGACGTGTAATCGAGAGGTTGAAAATTGAAACTTTGCTCGATGGAAGATCCTCAAGCTAGTTGCCAACTTCACTCCCAATTCCCAAATGAATTAATAAAATTGAATATTTAGCAAACAATGTAGAGAGATATATTGAGAAATTAGAGAGATTGTAGGAAGATTTGTGAGAAAGATGAAGAGAAAATGAGTTATTTATAGTTGAAAAATTGGGTTAAAGTGTAAATATAATAACTTATGGGTTAAAAATAAATATTAAGGGGTAGGGGGGGTTGGGGGAGGGGGGGGCCTAAAATGGCCGTTGGCCAACGGCCATAATCTAAAATGGTCGTTGGTGCAACGGCTATTTTTGCAAAGGTAAGGTCGGGGTCGGGGTCGGGACGGGCTCGGGGCGGGCTCGGGTCCGGCGGGCCTGGGGCGGGCTCGGGTCTGGCGGGATGAGACATCGTCCCGTCCCGAGTTCGAGTCCCGCCCCCGTTAATTTTTATTTTTTTTTTTAGAGCGGGGTCGGGTCGGGACGGGGTCGGGCCGGGGTCGGGTCGTCCGGGCCCACTGGCCAGCCCTAGTTTCAACTATGGTTGATGTACCATGACTTTATAAATTATCACAAAAGGTTGTTTCAACAGAAATTTCTAAATTGCGGGCAGTTGTTATTAATTCTCAAATGGATAGAAAATGATAATACATGAAAGATAACTAAAGAGTACTGTAAATGATATTCCTAGACTTTATAATGTGTACACTCAAGGGAAACTCAAATCATTTATCACATCATGAGAGCAGTAATATCTGGTCTCAAGGATAAAAAAGAGTCGGAAAACAATCAAAATATCAGAAGTATTCACTTCTTATAATGTAGCCGAATAAACCAAGTGAAGGAAATATTCACTTCTTATTTTCCGCGTGAAGCTCTGGTATCATGTCGAGGACGGAAGGATTCTTGCTTATAGCCTTTACCAGTAACTCGGCTGTAGTTGCATCAAATGAGAAGCCCATTCCAGTCATTTCCTTCATGAAAGTTGCCATTTTAGTAATTTTGTTGCACCTAAGAAAACCTTGCACAACCACATTGTAAGTGACATTGTCTGGCAAACAACCATTGTCCACCATTTTTCTTAGCATATCTTTAGCTTCATCTAACAATCCTTCAAGACAGAATCCATTTATCATTATAGTGTATGTTCTCACATCTGGAATCAATCCTATTAAAGCAAGCTTCTCAAAAATAGCACGAGCTTTGTCGATTTCACGATTCTTGCACAATCCACCAATGATAATACTGTAAAATATAATGTTATTATTTTCTCTTTTTCTTTCCAACTTATGAAAGAGTGACATCGCTTCTTCAACAAGTCCATACTTAAAATAACCATTGAGCAAAATGCCATGAGTGTAGAAATCAGGTATGGGCCCCGCCGATAACATCTCATCAAAGAACTTTTTTGCATCGCCAATTCTTCCAACTTCAAACAGACCTTGCAAGAGAGTACTGTAGATAACAACATTAGGCTTTAATCCATTGTGAGAAATTTCATGAAGAAATTGCATGGCCTCAGTCAATTTCTTCTTCTTACAGTGTCCATTTATTAGCGTGCTATAACTAATAATGTCAGGTTCAATGTTCTCATCTATCATGGAATCAAAAACTCTCCTCGCTCTATCCAATTGACCACACAAACAATATCCATCCATTATCGCATTATAGGTGATTATATCAGGCTCTACACCTTTATCGGTCATGTGTCTCATTACTTCCTCGGCATCTTTGGCTTTCCCTTCTTTGCATAGTCCATCTATCACTATGTTGAAGGTGTACACGTCTGGATAAATATTATGATTGACCATCTCAGAGAACAAAGTCTTAACCTTTTCCCACTGACCAAGCCTACACAAACCATCAATTAATGAATTATAGGTGACTATATCTGGAGGAATGCCTTTCAGCTTCATCTCATTCAAAAGATTGATAGCAACATCTAAGTTTCCATCTTTGCAGAGAGCATCTATGGCAATGTTATAGATGACTATGCCGGGCTTAGTGTTCCCCTGTTCCATTAAACGGAGCAAACTTAAAGTTTTTTGAGTATGGCCTCTTTTGCTGAGTCCATTCATGACAGTTCCATACGTGACTTCATTAGGCTCACAAATCTTCTCTCTCACCAATTTTTTGAATAATTCAACTGCATCTTTGACCTTATTTTCAGCAAAGATTCCCCTTAATAGTGTGTTAAAGGTGACAACATCAAATGGAATGGCATTCTTCAAGTAAATGGGTAACACCGAAAATGCAAAATCAGCACAATGCATCAGACAATAATTGTTAATCATGATATTCAAGATGGTATCACTAATTGGTATACCCAATTTCAGCATTTCTCGAAAAAGAGAAATGACATCAGAGTAATGCTTCATATTGAGCATAGTCTTAAATAATTTACAGAAACTGACAACATGAGGAAGAGGGTTCATTCTAACCATTTGACGGAAGAGAGTAACACCATCATCCAAACACTTGACATTCTCAATTTTTCTATTTACTGAGTAGGCTCTGATAATTGTAGTTGCCGAAGCAGAAATGGAAGTAGCATTCCGCAGAGAAATTCTCATCATCTTCAATGGCCAGTGAGAGAGTTGCCCTATTTTAGAAAAGAGACAAAAATGGTCCTTATATTTGACTGTATCTTGAGTTTTGGTGCTTTAAGTTTGACAATTAACATTTTAGTTTCCGTCAAATATTTATAAAACTTTGTCCTTTAGATTTGACACGAATTAAAGAAAAGGAAATTAGTAGAAAGTCACATTTAGTGATACAATTTTTATATCTTTTGTGATTTTTGATTTATTTCTAAAGTTTGGTGTAAATTTTTTATGCGTAACTTTCGCTATTTTTTATACATTTTTATGTGTCTAGTGTAGTTTCTTGGTATTAATAATTAAATTCTTTTTTTAATTTCACTTTCTACGTTAAATTTAACGGACAAAGTTCAGTAAATATTTACAAAGACTAAAAATATTAATTTTTGACAAACTTAAAGGAACTGTTTTAAATACTTAAAAGAAACTATTTTAAATCTGCCCCAAACATACGGAACCGTTTTTATCATTTTCTTGGGACCAAAACTAAAGGCGTTTTTTGTTTCTTTTTATCACTTGCTGATGTTACCAATGCCAAGTTACAAATAATTAAAGTGTTCGCAAGAATAATCGAACAAATTACAGCACATGTAGCTGAAAGCAAAGGAACTAATCTTTAACCCGCAAGGGTAGTCAAGTTGGTGTAGCAGTAGAGCGCGGGACCGCAAGGTCACGAGTTCGATCCCCTGCATAAACCTTCTTGGTTGAGTCTGTCAAACATGGCTTGCCAAGTGTGATTAATCGGCTGACGTGGTTTGACGTGGTTTGCAGGCTATTGCGTCAATCCGGGGTTTACTCTGTGCGCACTCGAGAGAGTAGCGGCTACGGGTTCCTTCGTCAACAAAATGAACTAATCTTTGATTTGAAAGTCCAAATCCATAATCAACAAGATTAAAACCAAAGAACATGAAAGTGAAACATGGGGGTTTGGGTCTTTGGGAATTTTTGGGATGGGTTTATTTTGTAGTGGGTCAGGTTTAATTGTGACTACTTTTAAATTGAGAAAACGAAATATTCATGTAGGTGTCATCTAGGATAATAAAGGTGTAGACAAGAGAATTAACGGTTTAGGGATAAATATGTGCCTAAAGTAGGGTGGTAAAGACAAATATAACCTTTTTTGAAGAGTAGAGGGGTGACCCTTTTCGGTTCTGGAAATGTGAAATTATACACAAATCTATACTGGTTAAATATAATTGACAGAGTACAAATGGGAACTACATTCTGCAACATACAAGTAACTCGACTGTAGTTTCATTAAATGAGAAGCCCATTCCAGTCATTTCCTTCATGAAAGTTGCCATTTTAGTAATTTTGTTGCACCTGAGAAAACCTTGCACAACCACATTGTAAGTGACATTGTCTGGCAAACAATACAGTTCCCTACCGAGACAAACTCTCAACGGATCCTCCGCGCGTTGGGAATACCTCTTCTGTGCGTCTTTCTCGTGGCGGGAACAGAACAACAGGGAAAGACCCGGCCCAGGGAGAGCTTTATTTATTGTTGAGAGAATGGGGAGTGAATCGAATTCCGTTTCCGTTTTTTGGGGTCGGGTAGACTAAGATGAAATTTATTTTACAGTTGTTCCAGGGATATTGGTATAGAAGTGGAGTGCACTCCTTATATCATAAATTAAAAAGTCAGTATGGTACCCCGGTAGACGCGCAGACCGAGTGAGTTTCCGCCGATCCAAATGTGCCAGAGATTGAGGACTATGAGGGTATTTTTCTTAGCATATCTTTAGCTTCATCTAACAACCCTTCAAGACAAAATCAATTTATCATTATAGTATATGTTCTCACATCTGGAATCAATCCTAGTAAAGTAAGTTTCTCAAAATAGCACGAGCTTTATCGATTTCACGATTCTTGCACAATCCACCAATGATAATACTGTAAAATATAATGTTATTATTTTCTCTTTTTCTTTCCAACTTATGAAAGAGTGACATCGCTTCTTCAACAATTCCATACATAAAATAACCATTGAGCAAAGTCCCATGAGTGTAAAAATCAGGTATGGTCCCCGCCGATAACATCTCATCAAAGAACTTTTTTGCATCACAAATTCTTCCAACTTCAAACAGACCTTGCAAGAGAGTATTGTAGGTAACAACATCAGGTTTTAATCCCTTTTGAGAAATTTCATGAAATAATTGCATGGCCTGGGTCAATTTCTTTTTCTTACAGTATCCGTTTATTAGTATGCTATAACTAATAATGTTAGGTTCAATGTTCTTATCTATCATGAAATCAAAAACTCTCCTTGCTCTATCCAGTTGACCACACAAGCAACCCGCAAGGGTAGCCAAGTTGGTGTAGCAGTAGAGCGCGGGACCGCAAGGCCACGAGTTCGATCCCCTGCCTGAACCTTCTTGGTTGAGCATGTCACACATGGCTTGTCAAGTGTGGTTAATCGGCTGACGTGGTTTGCAGGCTGACGTGGTTTGCGGGTTCCTTCGTCAACAAAAAAAAAAAGTTGACCACACAAGCAATATTCATCCATTATCGCACTTTAGGTGATTATATTAGGCTATACACTTTTTCCGACCATGTGTTTCACTACTTCCTCAGACATCTTCGACTTTTCCTTCTTTGCATAGTCCATCTATCACGATGTTGAAGGTGAGCACATCTAGATAAATATTAAGCCTTTCTGCTTCATCTCGTCCAAAATATTGATAGCAACTTCTAAGTTTCTATCTTTACAAAGGGCATCTGTAGATGATTATGTCGGGCTTAGTGTTCCCCTGTTCTATTAACCGGAGCAAACTTAAAGTCTTCTGAGTATGGCCCTTTTTGCTGAGCCCATTCATAACGGTTGCATACGTGACTTCATTAGGACACAAACATTCTCTCTCACCAATTTTTTGAACAATTCAACTGCATCTTTGACCTTATTTTTAGCAAAGATTCCCCTTAATAGTGTGTTAAAGGTGACAACATCAAATGGAATGCCATTCTTCAAGTAAATGGGTAACACCGAAAATCCAAAATCAGCATGGTGCATGAGACAATAATTGTTAATCATGATATTCAAGATGAAGTCATTGATTGGGATATCCAATTTCTGCATTTCTTGAAAAAGAGAAATGACAACTGAGTAATGCTTCAGATTTATCATTGTAAAAATGTAATCACTTGATTATTTTCATTAATGAAAATGTCTACATATACATGATATACAAATTTAATTAAGGAAAATACATCTACATTTTCCTACTATAATTCTAATAGTTTTTCCTAATACAAGACTGATATGAATAGGAAAGACATTTAGTAAAGATGTCAGCAATTTGGTACCTTGAAGGGACATGCAAGACACGTACTTGTCCATGGGCTACCTTTTCGCGAACAAAGTGAATATCCATCTTGATATGTTTAGTGCGCTGATGTTGGACCGGATTCCCTGAGAGATAGACTGTACTAACATTATCACAGTAGACCAATGTAGCTTTCTGAATAGGAAAGTGAATCTCTAATAGAAGATTACGCAGCCAACATGATTCAGACACCAAATTGGCTACCATTCGATACTCGACCTCCGCACTGGATCGCGATAATGTAGCCTGGCGGTTTGCCGACCAAGAGACCAAGTTATCACCAAAAAACATACAATAACAAGATGTCGATCGTCTAGTATCTGAACATCCACCACAATCAGCATATGTATACGACACGAGAGTAGAGATGGATGATGGATATAAATGTAATACATAAGCAAGTGTGCCTTGTATGTATCGTATGATGTGTTTGAGCGCGTGCATGTGCTCAATCCGCGGATCTTGCATAAATAAACACACCTGCTGAACTGCATAAGTAATATATGGTCTCGTGAAAGTAAGATACTGAAGAGCACATGCAAGACTACGATAGTGTGTGAGATCCTCATATGGTGTGCTAGAAGTAACACTCAGCTTCGGTTTGGTATCAACCGGAGTAGAAGAGGACTTACACGATGACATGCCAGCTCTCTCAATAATCTCAGCTACATGCTTCTTCTATGATAAAAATAGACCACCTGCATGACGAGTGACAGTTATACCCAAAAGTTAACTCAAGGGCCCCAAGTCTTTCATAGCAAATTCCAAACTGAGAAGGGTCATGATAGACTTGCGTAAATTATCAGAGGAGGCAGTCAAAATTATATCATCCACATATAATATAATGTATGTTAGAGAAGTACCACGATGATAGATGAATAGAGAATGATCAGACTTTCTATGAGAAAATCCAATAGTAGCCACATAATATGCAAACCTCTTATACCAAGCTCGTGGGGCCTGCTTAAGCCCATATAAGGACTTCTTCAGCAAACAGGCATGGTGAGGATAATCAGGGTCCTTAAAACCCAAGGGTTAATGCATGTATAATGTCTCCTTAAGATCACCGTGTAAGAAAGCATTTTTCACATCCAACTGATGAATGAGTCATGATTTCGAGAGAGCTAGACTAAGCACAGTGTGAATGGTTGCCGGTTTGACCACCAGACTAAATGTCTAAATGTCTCTCCACAATCCATGCCAACCTGTTGTGTTTTACCATCACCTACAAGACGAGCCTTATGCCTCTAAAAAAATCGTCATAATTTTCTTTATGAGTAAAAATCCACATAGACCGAATAATATTAACATCAGGCGAACAGGGCACCAACTCCCACGTCTTATTTTCAATAAGAGTATTATATTCGTCATCCATAACCATTTTCTAATTCGGGTCATTAAGGTCAGACATTGGGTTATGTGGTAAGAGTGACTTAGTGACATTAGAATTCAGATTAAAATATCATTTTGGTTTAAAAATACCCAGTTGGCTATGAGTAACGGGATCTTGACTCGGCATAGAAATTGTCTAGGACGGATCTCGGGACGGGCTAGCATGCAGCGGTCCTGCTGGCGGAGACACTGGACTGACGGAATTCGGATGTGGGCCTGTTGGCAGAAGCATAGGACCAAAATTGGGTGAGGATATTGGGCCAGCATGCAGTGGGTATGTTGGCCCAGAAAGTGGAACAGGATGCCTAGAAACGTTACCGGGGATCGGGAGGTGTTTCGGGGCGAGCAGCAAAGGGTCCGCCGGGCCGAATGACCGACCGGGGGAGGAGAAAGTATTGGGCCAGCAGGCAGTGGGCCTGCTGACCGTGAAACAGTGGTTGAGTTAGTAGAGAATGGGTTGGGGTCACGGGATTGTTGGCCCATTGCTGGATTATATACGGGGAGATCTCATCATCCAAAAAATTAGACGAACTAGACACTGAATTATACAATTTAGCAAACGGAAATTGGGTTTCATAAAAAATAACATAGCGACTAAGTATGATTTTATTCGAAAATAAATCAAAACATTTATAATCACGATGATTAGACGGATAACCCAAAAAGACACAAGCGGTAGACCGGGCCTGAAGTTTGTTAATTGTGGTGGATGAAAAATGTGGATAGCACAAACACCTAAAACCCGAAGATGAGAATACGATGGATCTTTATTGTAAAGAATTTTAAGCAGTGATTGATATGCTAATCCTTTGTTATGGAGGATATTTAAGGAGGTAGGTAGCCATTTGTAACACATGATTCCAAAAAGACTGAGGTAATGAGGCATGGTCTAGCAAGGTTCAGATAATATTATTAATGGTATGAATTTTCTTTCGGTTTTCTCATTTTGTGAGGGCGTATGAGGGCAAGAAAACCGAAAAGATATACCATTAGTGTCACAAAAATTTTGAAATGGCCTATTATCATATTCCTGTCCATTATCACATTGTATATTTTTTATTTTTCGTTCAAATTGGGTACGAATGAATGCTCTAAATTTTAAGAAGGTGAAAAAAACTTGAGACATTTTAGACAAAGGAAAGGTCCATAAAAATAAAATATAATCATCCAAGAATAACACATAATAACGATGGCCCAAAGAACTTAAAACGGGAGATGTCCATAAATCACTATGAATAATGTCAAAATGCATCAATGTGCTAGAAGAAGAGGCCACAAAAGGTAATCTAACATGTTTTCCTAATGGACAAGAAGGACAAATCTGAGTACTACGCGTACTCTTTCAATCAATAAAAAATTTATTTTGAAGAGAATAAATAATAGACGACCCCGAATGACCCAAACGTGCATGCCACAAAGAGGGAGAAAGGGCGACAAATATTGATGGAGTGGCTTGACTCGTGGAATTGGTGGTAGTGATAAGTGGATAAAGCTCTCCCCGACTATTACATCTCATTAGAGGTATCCCCGTCGTGAAATCATTCACAGAAAAACCAAAGGGGTCAAAGTCAACAGAAACTCAATTATCAGTTATGAATTTTTGGACATACACCAAATTTTTAATTAAGTGAGGGTCATGAAGGACATTTTTTAGGACTAAAGGTGGATGTGGGGCGGCGAGGGGGGGGATTTGTGTGACCATAACCATGAATTGGGATTGAATTATCATTACCAACAATTATGCCACGATTATTGCTCAAATTGAAATAAGACGAGAGGTTACCTTGTGCGGACGTCATATGAGAAGTGGCTCTGGTGTCCATATACCAATTCATGTCCGGGGGATTTAATCAAAGTGTATGCATTGCGGCCTCAATATCCGTAGGTGTTGGACCGTGAACTGGCCCGCAGCAGCGAATGCTTGCTGAGGCTGAAGCCCAAACATGCCAGCCTGCTGCCTGGGCTAAGACGGCTGGGGCTGGGAATTAGATATCCGACCAGCCCAATTCGCTGGATAGGATGGACCACTGGCCTAGTTCACTGGCGCCGCTAGAAAGGGAGGGCAAGCCGTGTTGGGTAACTGGCCCAGCAGCCCCACGGTCAGGTTGCATTAGCCCAATGTTGCGGCCAGTGGTACTATGGCCCAGCCGGCCCACTATCACCATGTCCGCCACCGTCGCTCCGACCACCGCCACTGTCGCGACCTCCGCCGCGATTTTTGCCATTATTTTTTTGATTTTGACCGTTTTTGCCGCCACCATTGTTACGATTTTGGCTAGAATTATTCGAAAATACGGGAGGGTCATTGGAAGTGGCCATCATCATGACATAAATATCTCCGGTAGCCGCCTTTTTAGCCAATCGGCCTCTTCTAATGTGAGCATGGAACATGCCTGGTAGAATGGAGGAAGAGGATTACTTTGACGAAGAAGCGTCACAACGCCATTATAAGCCACGGATAGGCATGCAACCATCTGAAGAACAAGACGATCATTGGTGACGGGCGCACCAACGTCCGCCAATTCCTTTAGGCTTTTACAATAGGCTGAGACATTCGGAAAATCCTCCAGGTTGACATGGGAAAATTCCTACTCAAGAGTGACATCACGGGAATTTTCGTTATCTTGAAAAATATCACGCACCTTATTCTAAGTTTTCATTGCCGTAGCGTTGGGCTCAATAATCATCTGCAAGAGGTCTGTAGAGATAGTGGAATAAATCCACTGGAGAACGGTAGCATCAAGAGTTGTCCATAACACCGGGTCATCCTCCGGGGCAGGCACATTCTCCTTGCCAGTGACCGAGGGAATGATGTGATGAAGCATTTGATGCGAGCGTGCGTGAACCTTAAACAATTCTGCCCACGTTGTGTATTGGGCATTTTCCATCTCAAGAACAATAGAGATATGGTTCTTGATGTTGGAGACTGTAATGGCAGGATGAAACGTGTTCTTTGATGTAGACATAATGAAAGAACAACATGTGAATTAGGGATTTGGAAAAGAAATTTGGAAGGGAAAAAGAATAAGAAGAATTCTGAGAAGGAAATTTGGAACAGTGGCCGACGACTTGATGAGTTACGAGAAGAGGGGCTGCGGAAGTTATGTGGAGAAGGAAATTATGTGCCCTAGACTTCTGATACCATGAAATAATATAATCTCTTGATTATTTTCATTAATGAAAAGGTCTATATATACATGATATACAAATTTAATTAAGGAAATTAAATCTACATTTTTCCTACTATAATTCTAATAGCTTTTCATAATACAAGACTAATACTATAATTACACTTGTACAAGACTTCTACACACATGGTAAGTTATGTAAGGAATCCGGTTCGGTGATATACATGTTTTGTCCGCGTATATCACGGCTTCTTCTATCAATCATAGTCTTAAATAATTTACGGTCAAAGTTCGGAGCTGCGGAAATCTTGCAAGTTTTGTCTGCTCGTGAGAAGACGGAAGAGGAACTTTCTAAACTGCTCGGGCAGAGTCTCCCCCAATCAACATTTTGAATCGCTAAGCTACCTTAACAGAAGTAAGAGAGTGATTTGAAGTGACATCCACTTTTTTTGTTACTTAAAGCGCCGAAGAACAAAAATTAAAGACCATTGATTTGAAGGATAAAAATTAAAGAATGCCTCAAGATAGGGTCAATTCATGCGAATTACCCTAAAATAATATCATGGAATATCTCGAGATTATTATCCTTCTTCCACCAACCAAACGACCTATAATAGTATTCTTCTCTTTCAGAAGTTCAAACTTTCACCTAAAAATCCTTATCTATATTTAAACTTATTTCTGTCCAGGGTTATTTTATAAAAGCATAAATACAATGTTAACCAACTTATACTAAGTTATTAGTTTAAAGGACAAAAAAGGGTCATTTGCACTTTTTCCCTATTTGTGTTGTTCTTTGATTTTTGCCAATCATAACAAATAACTTTTTTCGCAAGACGTAAATATCATAATATATCATAAGTTATAGCCCGCGCCCTTAAAGAATTTGTCCCGACATAATCTTGATTTTGAAGTGGAAAAGTTAAAAACCTAACCATTTGAATGGAAAAAGTTAAAGACCAACCGAAGGGAAAATAGTGCAATTTCTTCCAATTATTTTATGGTCCCAATGGCTTTTGTAAAACTTTTGCGGGCTAACCTGTTTTGACACCGTTAATCTGCAGTATCTGAAGTAGAGGAGTAAATAGGTCGGGTTGATTCAAATTTTCAATTATCAAATCAAATCAATTATATCAGATTTTTAAATCTATCAATCAAACCAAATCAACTAAAGTCGAGGTTGTCAATCTCAACAAAAGTTATGCAAATATGTCCTTGCAAAATTACCTTTTTGGACAACTTTAAACTCATGTCTAATGTTTATTCATATATTGCTCGATTTTATAGACAAAACTTTAGATTGGTGTCTAATGTTTACCATAATTTATAAAACTTTATAAGATTTTCAGTTTACTCAAAAAAAGCTTTTAGAACGTGACTTAAAATGTCCATAAATTGCGAAAAAAATAAAAAAATGATCATTCACAAAATAACCATCCCCAGAAGAAACAACCGATGAAAATTTCTGCTTTTGCCGGAAATTCCTTTTTCCTTAAAAGCCAACTCCTAAAGTACTTGTACATTTGATTGCCCCTAAGCCTGACGGAAGGGACACGTGGAGGGCCAACAAAACAAATAATTATAATAGATTATTTTACAATAGCTAATTACTTTCCATCTTCCTAAACATTGGTGGCATAGTTACCCGATATATGTAATGGTGGAAGGTAAAGCAGTCGAAGTGTGCACAAGTTGATCCAATCATCACCAACATTAAAAAGAATGCATACATACTAGCACTCGAGAGAGAGTAACGAATTTCATGACGAGATGAAAGAAAGTCATGCCAAGATTTTATCAAACAACTAATACATTATTTGTAGCTTTTGACAACCATTTATCACACTTCATCTCAAAGAAGACCAAGGATTGATGCATCATACACATCATTCTTGGAGCAAAATTATGTACATAAAACTCAAGGAATCATGTTTCATGTGTGGTGAAACTCCGTAAGGACTAGTCCAAGATATTGAGTCAAGGATTTCTAAGTGCAGCCAATCTCTTCTCCAGTTCATCAATCCCCGAACTGCCAGAACGAAGACACAGCAACAAATGCACGTGACCGAGTTAATGAGATCACAGCGAGTAACGTTTAAATCACAGAGCGTGAAAAATGCACTCCATACCATACGATTATTTACAGGAAGAGAAGAAAAAGAATAACCAAAAAACGCAAAGTACTTTATCTGCCAGCAAGCAGTGCACTCAAGATGTCTAATAATTTGCTAGAGGATACAGTAGTACTTGAAGCTAAGAAACAAAGTGAGCTTAGCTTTCTAAACGAGTTAATAATATCCATGTTAACCAGATTTTTCTACTTTGGATTTTTTTTAATTATCTTTTCCTGTTTAAATCAAGATACTTTCTAATTAGGATTGGCTCCATCATCTTCATTATGTACCACTATTACAATGCTAAAGATTTATCCTCCATTTAGTTATTTGCCAAATGTGCATTAGATACCAAATACCACTGCACTATGCCTCAAGGATGACTGTTGTATAAGCTGTGGAAGTGTGCAACTTCATCCTATATCCTTAGATAATAGGAGCTACAATTTTTATGGTTATATTTGTTTCACCAAATTGGCAAGCTTAAACTGCCAAGAGCTTGTGAAAAATTACACACGATATTTTGAGTCGGTTGAGATTAAGCTGATAGCTCAGAGCTTGAGTGCGTATTCGCTGGTCATGGTCAATCTCAAAATGAAGACCAACACAATGTTAACTAGGCTCACAATTTCTAGTGCGGGACGCATATTAGTGAAACCTGGCTCTGTAGTTTTTTTTTTTTTTTGAATAACCGAGAAATATGATGTTTCTAGCTTCAACACTCCGTGGACATTGAGCCCCTTCCCTTTATCGCTCTCCATACCAGACTTAGTTCACCAATAGAATTTGAACTCATGATGCACGCCTACCACACATCCTTCTGTGTAATCTTTACCGTTAAACCGAAGCCCTAGCTTTCTTTTTTGTTCATTTTGGCTCCATAGGTTTATCTCTAGTTCACCAATAGAATTTGAACTCATGATGCACGCCTACCACACATCCTTCTGTGTAATCTTTACAGTTAAACCGAAGCCCTAGCTTTCTTTTTTGTTCATTTTGGCTCCATAGGTTTATCTCTTGAAAAAGCATGCGAGTAAACAAAAGGGAAATAAAGTAACAAGTTGACTATATCAAAAGAAAATGAGAATGAACCTGCTTGATTCCTCAGTCCTTTTTCCAGCAACATTGCCCTTGGGAGCCGCTGACAACTGTCAAGATTAAAACATGGGATCTTCAATTTGATACGGTATTTGAACGTAACTCCATTTCATCTCGTAAGTAAGAAAACTAGTTGTTTCACTGTGAACAACAACTAAAACTAACCTGTGAAGCAACATCGACTCCAATTTCATCAAGGACCTGCAAAAGTAAGATCAGAATTAACTTGCATGAAAACGATAAGTAGGTGAGACCATGTGTTTCAGATATTTACGCGTATATACATTTAAATGCACTTCAATAATTGTTTGATCCCTAAAAAGAAAATTTTGATGTACAATCTAGAATCCATTCTCAATAAAGATCGATATACAATATATGGTGCAAAACTTCATCACCATTTGAATCTGAGACCCTGGGGTCCTAAATGGAGCCTACAGAAGAAAGCTCATTTTACAATTGAAAATGTTCAAATATACCCCTAATCAATTAAAATGGTCCAAACATACCCGACATGGCTTCCACCGTTAGTATGAGGGACATATTTGGACCTTTTTTATTTCAAGGGTATATTTGAGACAGAAGATAACGTTGGGGGATTCTATGAGCCGATAGGTTAACGAAGGACATTTATAAGTCAAATCACAAACATTAGGGGCACTTTTTGCCCTTTTCCGTAAAAAGAATCCAGATTAAGGGTGTGTTCTGTATGAAGGAAATATTGTTCATGGAAAATGTTTTCCAGAAAAATAAGTGGATTTCTTACTTATTTTCTAGTGTTATGTACGTGAGCAAAAATATTATCCTAAAAGTAGTTATATATAATCTAAGACAAATACAGGAGGTGGGTGGGGGTTGGGGTGTGGGGTGGTGGGGGTGGGTGCTACGGGGTTGGGGGTGAAGATGAGGTGTGTTGGAGGGTGTGGAGGACACAATTAATGTGGAATGCCACTTGTGGAACTTCTTTTCCCTACTTCTACTAGGGAAGTCATTTTCCTCATTTTAGAGGAACTTGTTTTCTTAAAGAAAAGGTTTTCCAAAAAAATTGGCCAACCGAACATGGGAAGATTGGAAAATATTTTCTGGCAAATGTGTTCCTCCATACCGTACACACCCTACTACATTCTATTAAGAAGACAATGATCCTGAAGACACCCAGAATGCCATCTGAGCAGTCAAATATTAATAGATATTTTCGATTAAATCAACTACTGAGATAGCATAACACACACTTGCTAGGTACACGCCCACTAACTATTTTCAGTCATTATTTGAAGGAGCTTTAAAAAGCATACCTGATTTGTCAAATCTTCAGTTTCCTCTTCCGCTTCATCATTATCTATAGCATCATCGATGGCGTCTGACATCATTTCAGTCTACAATACAAGCACCATTTATTGAGTTGACTTCTAATAATCTGACTCGACATGAAGGACATATGATTTTATTTAAGATTAATCAGCAATGAGTCTTACCGTCATATCCAATTGAGCTGATTGCCTCTGGAAATTTTGCATCACCTTCGCTTGCTTTGCGGGGTCCATTTGCTGCATTGAGTCAACTGATAATTATGAGAAGGAATGAATATGACTTCGCATACAACACAAATGTCTATTTTTCAGTGAGTATAAAGATCAATGAACAGTAAAAATGGATAATAGCACTTTCGGTCCCTAAGTTATTGGTAAATTCTGATTTTGGTCTTGTGATATATGACTCAAAATATTTAACTTAATTAAAATGTGTGTTTTTGGTCCTTTCCTGTAGAAAATATGTTATATTTGAGTATTTATAAAACTATATTACCGTCAAATATGAAGTAACAATACAAATTTAACATAATACATGAGTAATTAAGTATTGAAATGGTTAATAATTATGATAAATTTCTGAATGTTCACAAGTAAAGGGATTAAAAGTGCACAACTCAATTAATTGAAAGTTTAACATGCTTAGTCAAATAACATAGGGACGAAAAGAATAATTAACCAATAATTCAGGGACCAAAAGTGCTATTCATATCCATGTGTATGAGGATGAGTCCTTTTTATATTTCATTATCTCATGCAAACAAATGGAAAAAAAAAAAGGGCAGCCCGGTGCACTAAGCTCCCACATGCGCGGGGTCCGAGGAAGGGCCGGACCACAAGGGTCTATTGTACACAACCTTACAGAAATGCAAGGTAAGGCTGCGTACAATAGACTCTTGCGGTCCGGCCCTTCCCCGCGCATGCGGGAGCTTAGTGCACCGGGCTGCCATTTTTTTACATTTGTTTGCTTGAGATAATGAAATATAAAAAGGACTCATCCTCATACATATAGACATGCAAACAAATGGAAAAAGTAAAAAATAAAAGTCGCGATCTTTGGCCATCGAACCTTATTCATCGCAGTCATAGCCTTAGTGGCTCCTTTCATGCCTGCAGCAACCGAAGATTGGGCAGATATTGCCTGCAAAAGGCAAAAAGCTTTTCAAATGCATCGTAGAAAGGGAAAGAAGAACCGAAATCAGCAAGCATGTAACATGACTTGCCAGAGTACCTGTGTGTGAGTCGATATACCTCTCATTTGAGCCCGACTACCTTGCAAGTTGGTTATTTGCTGTCTAAGCCTGATTAACTGACGTGCTAGAACTTTTGTTGCTGTCTGAAAATGCAGGAAAACAGATGACAAATGAGTTCAAAAGCAGACAGGCTAATCTATGACAGCTGATTAATAGCCTGTTTGGCAAGCCTCTAGGAAGCCAAAAGTGCTTATTTTTTCCAAAAAGTGCTTATATTAGAAAATTGAGATGTTTGGCCAAGCTTTTAGAGAATAATTAAGTGTTTTTGAAAGTAGCTGAAGTTGTTTTTCAGAAACTTAAAAAAGTAGTTTTTCCTCAAAAGCACTATTGGAACCTTTGCCAAGCACAAATTACTGCAAAATATTGACAAAAGTGTTTTTAAAATTGATAAGCCGAACACAAACTACTACTCTGCAAAAGTATTTTCCAGAAAAGCACTTCTGACAAAAAGAACTACTCAAAATAAGCAGATTTTGGAAGCTTGGCCAAACAAACTATAAGCCTCCAAAGTTGACACCCAAGACCTACCTCATTTCCAGTTTTAGCAGTCCTTTTTATCTCAGCAACAAGTTTCTTTTCCTGTCTCATCAAGAAATAAATCAAAATGTTTCTTATAGATGTGATAGCGCATACAGAAATAAAGTGCAATATAAGGGGGAAAAGCTATATAAGATCTTAAACAGCATAAATTTCTGTATCTCATGAACGCGCTCAAGCACTTTCAAGAATAGCATCAGAAAGAAGCTCTACACATACCTCTGATTGCAAAGCAGAAATTTCCTTCTCAATACCTACATCACAATTTTACAACTAAAAGGAGTTACTCGCCATTACTTAAAAGAAGCCCTTTCACAAAGTGAGAACTAAAATTGTGGATATCAACGCGATAGTCTACTTAACAGCCCTCTATATTGACAGAGATTGTGTGTCTTTTGATGGGCAGGAAATTACAAGTTATTAATGAATTATTATCATATGAATTCCCTATTTGCACAACATGGTTTAGCCTACTTTATATACAACTGAACATCATCTTATCCAATTCCCTAACTTGTAAAAGCTAACATAAAGTTGTACAGCTCATAAACTTGCTAAGTAGAAATGGCATATGTATATTCAATTCAAAGAAATTGGGTAACAAAAGAAATTTGTCCATAATTACAAAAATGTGAATATTACGCTCCAAAGGCTCCTCCAAAGAATTCCAAGTGGCAGTACACGTGATTTGTTTTTAGTGAATAGGTTAAAAAAACACCGTTTTTGCAAGTAACATACATAAACTATTGGCTATTGCTAAGGAGACTGGCCGTAGGCTTGGAATGGGAACAAACATGTAACCATCAGCATCTTTACTTGGTCAAGACAAGGATTCATCCATCGCTTCACTTCCTGTAGAAGAGTTGATTGAGAAGACAGATGGATATGCTGGTGAGTGATTTTCTTTTTCGATTTATCTTTTGCTTAATGGAAGTATTTACAACTACCAAACCTTAATCTAGATGATCAACAGAGAGTGACCATTTTCATCTCTTGTTGAACCAAGCACAAATATGACATGCTACGTGAACATTACGCTCCAAAGGCTCCTCCAAAGAATTCCAAGTGGCAGTACACGTGATTTGTTTTTTAAGTGAATAGATTAAGAAACCTAAAGGCCTAAACTATCACCGTTTTACGAGTTTCATACATAAACTATTGGGTGTTCACAGAACCCCCCTTAATCCATGAACTCATTGTGGCAGGTGGACTCTATTCCAAGACTTTTTCTATCTCCCACACGCCTCTAGGCAAGTGATCCCAAACATTTTACCACATATTCAATCGGGGGGTTTTAATCTAAAGGGAATTATAGTCAAGGGGGTAACATGAACACCCAATAGTTTAGGTAGTGAAACTCGCAAAATGGTGTAATAGTTTAGGGGGGTTAAACCTATTCACTCCAAGTTTATATGTCAAATCCACCTATGAGCTTAATGTATCTTGAGCCAGGGGAAGGGGCAACAAAAGTGTGAAATTATTTACCTCTGGTAGCATGGGTCAGTTCTCTTCTACTCTCCCGAAGCGCCTCTGTCAAAAACAAATCGTAACTTTAGCACTAAGTAAATAAAATAACAGCTCAATTTTATGAATAATAAAACACCTGGAAGAACTAATGTGAATTCCATGAAGAATCATAAAGACTCAAACTTTAGCACTAAATAAATAAAATAAAAGCTCAATTTTATGAATGATCAAACACCTAAAAGAACCAACGTGAATTCAATGAAGAATCATAAAAACTCAAACTTTAGAACCAAGTAAATATAATCAAAGCTCAATTTTATGAATGATCAAACACCCAAACGAACTAATGTGAATTCCACGAAGAATCATAAAAAACTCAAACTTCTGCACTAAGTAAATATAAGATATAAGGGTCAAAAACATACTTCAAGTATCACTTTTCTTTTTTGATTTTCTACCTAAACCATCACCAACTAGTTAGCAAAAGACACCTCAACTATCAGTTGTTTACTTTTCCTACCTCAGCTATCAGGTAGGAAAAGTGAACAACTGATAGTTGAGGTGTGCTTTGCTAACTAGTTAGTGATAGTTTAGGTGGTAAACTCTCACAGCTGATAGTTCAGGTAGGAAATCCAAAAAAAAAAAAAAAAATACTTCAGGTGTGTTTTTGACCCTTAACTCTAAATATAATCACAGCTCAAATTTATAAATGATCAAACACCGAAAAGAACTAATGTGAAGTCCATGAATAATCATAAAGACTCAAACTTTAGCACCAAGTAAATAAAATAACAGCTCAATTTTATGAATGATCAAAAACCAAGAAGAACTAATGTGAATTCCATGAAGAATCATAAAGACTCAAACTTTAGCACTAAGTAAATATAATCACATCTCAATTTTATGAATGATCAAACACCCAGAAGAACTAATGTGAATTCCGTGATAAATTATGAAAAATTATGAAGGGGAGCCTTGGAGTAACGGGTGAAGTTGTTGCCTGGATTCAAGTCGTGGAAACAGCCTCTTGCAGAAATGTACGGTAATGATGCATACAATAGACGCTTATGGTCCGGCCCTTCTCCATACCCCGCGCATAGTGGGAGCATAGTGAACCGAGTTGCCCTTTTTTTACACAAACTTTAGCACTAAGTAAATAAAATCACAACTCAATATTATGAATGATCAAACACCGAGAAGAACTAATGTGAATTCAATGAAGAATCATAAAAACTCAAACTTCTGCACTGAGTAAATAAAATAGCAGCTCAAATTTTATGAATGATCAAAAACCCATAATATCTAATCTGAATACCAAGAAGAATCATAAAAACTCAAACTTTAGCTCTGAGTAAATAGAAGCAAAGCTCAAAATTATGAATGATCAAACACCCAAAAGAACTAATGTGAAATTCCATGAAGAATCATTAAAACTCAAACTTTAGCACTAAGTAAATATAGTAACAAACAACAACAACATACCCAGTATAACCCACCGGGTGGGTCTGGGGAGGGTAGTGTGTATGCATACCTTACCCCTACCTTTTGTGACGGATAGAAAGGCCGTTACCGATAAACTAAGTAAATATAATCACAGCTCAAATTTATGAATGATCAAACACCCAAAAGAACTAATGTGACATTCCATGAAGAATCATAAAAACTCAAACTTTAGCACTAAGTAAATATAGTAACAAACAACAACATACCCAGTATAATTCCATCGGGTGGAGTCCACGGAGGGTAGAGTGTACACAGACCTTACCGCTACCTTTTGTGACGGATAGAGAGGATGTTTCCGATAAACTAAGTAAATATAATAACAAACAACATACCCAGTACAATACCACCGGGTGGGGTGTACACCGACCTTACCCTACCTTTTGTGACGGATAGAGAGGATGTTTCCGACAAACTAAGTAAATATAATCACAGCTCAAGATTACGAATGATCAAACACCCATAATAACTAATGTGAATTCCCTCAAGAATCATAAAAACTCAAGTTTTATTAGAGTTACCAACAATCAATTAATCAATCAACTACCCTTCAATCCTAAATCAGTCAGTTTTCAATATATGAATCATATATATGTATTCTAAGGTACCAATTACGCGAACAAACAAAAGGGGTTCTTCAAAAATTTGATTTTGATGAAATCAAGAAGTTAAAAATCGAACCTTTAGCATTGGGTTTCTTGGAGAAGATGTTCATGCTGATGAAGATTAGACAAATTGGGATTCTGGGGTCTGATATATATATGTTTGTGTAAAGTGTATGGATGGAGAGAAGAATGGAAGCTACCTGGGAATTTGTACATTCGATAATTTTTACCAGTCAAGGCAGAGCGAGGAGACTACTATACTCCTATGTCCGTTTGACTTGCGGAAGTTTATGAAATAAAGAAACTATTTTGGATATTAAGATTTAAAATAAGTTAAAATATTTGTGTGATTATAAATTATTTTATTAAGCGTAAAAGATAAAGTTTAAAATAAAAAAATGTATCACTCTTTTTTAGACCGATTAAAAAAAATTATATCATATAAATTGAAAGGAGAGTACAAATTTATCCTAATTATTGTTTGATATTAATGGGACCAAATTTATAAATAAAAAAATTAGAATAAAAAGGGAAAAAACAAAAGTAAGGATGTGAAAATAAGATTTTAAGTATTTTTTAAATTTCAAATACAATTTAAATTTTAAAATTTTTTATAGCTAAAAACTAATTTTAAAATAAAAGTGAAAAAGGTGAAACACTCTCGTGGCCAAACAATGAAACAGGTCCTCAAAGTCCCAAAAGTTTTGGAGCTTTGGTTATTAAATAAGTAGCCTTAAAGTTCATAGTTGCATTGTTTCCCTTCTAAAGGTCCGTTTGGTTTGGGTTAGAGGAAATTTAATTGCCCAGTAAAATTTAACATTAATTTGTTATAGTGTGTTTGGTTAGGGTATATGAAAATTTAATCTCTGTATAAAAGACTGCATTAAAAATAAGATGCGGAAAGTGAGACTTAAATGGTTCGAGCATGTGAATAAGCGATGGTCGGATGCCCAGTGCAGGGGGGGTTTGAGAGGTTAGCTATGGATGACTTCAGGAGGGATAGAGGTAGACCGAAGAAGTATTAAGGAGAAGTGATTAGACAGGATATGGTGCAGATATAACCTTAGATAGGAGGTTGTGGAGGACACGAATTATTTGCTTAGTGTATTGTTTTGTTGTAGTTATTGTTCCTTTTTCCTTTTTCTTTTTTACCTGCTTTATTTTTGTTTTATCCTTAACCGAGGATCTATCGAAAACAACTTCTCTACCTCCTAAGGCAGAGTAAGGTCAGCGTACACTCAACCCTAACCATGCTACATTTATGAGATTATACTGGGTATGTTGTTGTTGTTGTAAAAAAGTTTACATTAAGTTATACAATGTTTGATTGTTTTCCTCGCAAATAGTATTGTTTAAGTTATACTGGAATTTATGTATTAAGTATTTTATATGGAGCGGAATTTGAAATAGAAATGCGGTTATTACCAAAATATGGATTAATATCCTGAAATGACAAAATTAACCCTCTTACTAGTAAGAATAAATATTTTTTACTTTATTTATAAATAAACGAACATTTTAAATTATATATTGCATACTAATTTATAATATATCAATAATTTAACAAGAAATAATTCTTGCATTACTAATTAATGTGTTATTAATAATCACATTACAATCCTCGCACACTAATAATCTACGCATAATTTATCTCTAAACCAAACTAGATTAGTGAACAATGATGGAAGTATGAGTTTGTAATTTAAATGACCTCAGAAGTGGGTTTTCATCCAAAATATCCAAAAAAAAAAGTTACATAAATGCCTTTTGCGCAGAAAATTCCTGTGCAATAAGATTTAATTGTAACGGTTATAGAGAATTTCCTATACAATAGGGGTTGGTTTTATTTTCCCCACATTTTGTATAATTTCGATGTTTTGAAATTCACGTTTTTTCATACTTTCACCAAAGATTTGTCATGTCTCAAAACTCTGGAATATCAATATTTTTATATAGAACCTAATATCTTTTTCTGCGAACAATAATGTAGGCTCAATACATCAAGTATACCTAAACATTTGGATCGTCGTTTTAGGGGTTGTAAAGTGTCCTAAAGTAAGTTTTGTTTGGAAACTTGTTATCGTTAGGTTTAAATGTTTATTTTATAAGGTTTTGATTTAAGCGTTTTATTATTTAGTAAAGGCATTACTTTATTTCGAATATGTCGAGATTTTTTTTATAATTAATTTAGGACGTCGGACGAGCTATTAATAAATGATAATAAAGATTAAGATAACTAATTTTTATTAAGAAAATAATGCTAAAAATATATAATATTAACTTAAACTGTACAACTTAATTATATGTACACAATCTCTAATGGGTCTCACAGGTGGTAGTCTTTAGAGTATTCTTAGGCCTAAGACAATCCCGACCACCCTCACCATCATCTCCATCCTCATTTCTCCTCTTAATAATAGGATGCTCTATATCATGATCATCCTCTCTTTCCTTCCTTGCGCCCTTGAGCATAATGTATTTCTTCTTGGGATTGCGTGAATTACTATGTACGGTCAGAATCTCATCAGTAGTGTAAGGAGACAGATCTACAGGCGCAGAAGGATGAACCTGAAATAATATATAAATAATTAGTATTAATTTTAATTTATATTTAATACATTATTTTTTAGTAAAAAAATCAAACATGTGTGTTGACATGCTCCTGAGAGGTCTCATGAGATGGCTCATAAGAGGGCTCTTGAGCTGGTTTCTCAGCGAGCCCCACCCGCTTTGTCACTAGCCCCTCTCACCCCACCCCTTCGTCCCCCAATCTCTCAGGCCCCACCCTCTCTATCACCAGCCCCTCTAGCCCTACCCCCTCGGCCACCATCCCCTCTGGCCCCACCCTCTCTGACACCCCCCTTCTGCCACCACCACATCTATCATCATCGCCTCTACGAACATGATCACGACCACCCGATGTCTGATAGGGGACCTCTGGAACACGCTCATGGATACGTCCGAGATCTTGTGATTGTCGTATACCATTTTCCGCTAGCTCAATCATCCGGGATGAAAATATCGTTGTCTCGGGCAGAGCCATATGGTCTATTCCTACCTAGCGCATCGTCTGTACGGTCCATCGCTACATTTGTTTGCAAATATTAATGATTAAATAAATTTGTAACGTGATATATAAGATGATTAATTAAGTTTAAGTCGGGTAAACTTACCAACACCTCATACTATCCCACGAGTTCTGCATATCCTCGACCATCTAAATGACGTGTCCCGGGGTTGCCAATCAAGCTGCGTGTGATATACCAGTACCACTTCATGTACTTTAGGATCAGAGTGGTATGTCCGAGCATCGCTAGCGTCCCCAGCTCTGATCCCAAAGATGGATCTGGTTCTGCATAAAGGCTCGGTATACAAGAGTGTTGTTCGCACGCTCGTCCCGCATATTGTTATCGTGCTTCCGAAGAACCAGCTTAGGTATATTCTGTACATGCCCAAACTATCGTAAGACGCGGTGGGGCGCGTGATCCTTAATAATATCTATGTCTATCAACAGATATCGCGACCTCCACATGGTCTCACTAGTGTTGCAAAACGCCGGCAACTAATTAAAAATCTGATCATACGACCTTCATATAAAAAAACTATAAAAATGAATTAGTAAACAATAAAGACAAAAATAGTAAAAAAATAAGATAATAATGTAAAATCAAACAAACTTACCATGTCCGCTGCCATACGATCTAGCTGATCTCTGAACGAAAAAAAATTGTGGTGCGTATCCACATCTCGCACTAAGCCTTTCGTTTATCTCCGCGCGTAAGGCATGCCATCAACAATGAAGTTAGGCTGAGAGTGCGCAGCTACGGGCTGAAAATCCCTCATCCTATACCATACCCATAACTGAAAGGGTCATTAAAAATATGTTATTAGTCGTCATTTCAAAAAGACATATTTAAAATAAAATTACACACACTTAAATATATTATCTGGATAAGCGCGTGAAATTCAGCGACATCCGTCATATCGCCCATAGACTCTCAACATAATGATCGATATAAGTAAGCCAGAAAAGCAGCGCCCAGCTATAACATCCCAACTCACCCAGATCCTCCAGAAATAGCAAATACTTTAAGCTCACATGGGAACCCGATGTGTTCGGGAACAGGATGCCCCCGAATATGATGTGTAAGTACAGACGGGAACGACAATCGACATCTATTTGAGGTGTGCCGACTATAATAGGATGCTCTATGTCTAAGAGACACAAGTAAGTACAGAGAACATCTATCGACATCCGAGTGTGTCTATGAATATGACCCGACTGAGGCACGTAATCAGTATGCCTAGTCAACTCCTCCCGATACGACGACGGCGGCTGAGGCTCCTTAATGTATAACGACATCCATCTACCTATAGTACATACATGACCTCCACATCTGGAAGTGTGATGGTGGCCTCACCAATGCGAAGATGAAATATATGGGTCTCCGGTCGCCATCGCTCAACCATGGCCGTCACTAGAGCCCTATCATGATGTACCCGACCAGCAACAACGCAATGGTAGATACCGTTGCGATAAAGTATATCTAAGACGCGTGGATGTAGGGGTCGAGCCCCTAAAATATTCCACGCATATTCCACCCTACGAGAGCGAAACAACGTACTCGTACCTATCTCATCATCCCATAATAGTTGAGACCTATGATTAGCCTGTAGATAAAATACTAATGGATCGAAGGGCCCCGGATGAAGGTTGGGATCCATGAAGGTGTCGTATATGTATTAATAATTTTTAATTAATCATTAACATGTAATATTAATTATGTAATCCTATCGAAAAATTATACTAACTAATTAATCCTTTAACGGGAAATTATATTAACTATCTAAATTTGTTAATTAATAATTTTTAATCAATCATTATACTAACTACAATTAACTAACTAATATTTTATTAATGATATTTTTAATCCTAAACTAAGGATGTTCATTCCTAAATTAAGGATTAACTATTTCAAATTAATAATTGTTAATTAATTATTTTACTAACTACAATAACTAAATAATATTATATTAATGATATTATCTAATATTATATTAATGATATTTTTAATCCTAAATTAAGGATGTCCAATCCTAAACTAAGAAATAGCTATTTCTAATTAATAATTAATCATTATATTAACTACAACTAACTAACTAATATTATATTAATGATATTTTTAATTCTAAATTAAGGATGTTCCATCCTAAACTAAGGATTAACTATTTCTAATTAATAATTGATAATTAAATATTATACTCACTACAATTAACTAACTAATATTATATTAATGATATTTGTAATCCTAAACTAAGGGTATTCAATCCTAAACTAAGGATTAACTATTTCTAATTAATAATTGATAATTAATCATTATACTAACTACAATTAACTAACTAATATAATATTAATGATATTTTTAATCCTAAACTAAGGATGTTCAATTTCTAATTAATAATTGATAATTAATTATCATACTAACTACAATAAATAGCTAATATAATATTAATGATATTTTTAATCCTAAATTAACGATGTTCAATCCTAAAACTAAGGATTAACTATTTCTAATTAATAATTAATTAGATAACTAATTAGCACATTAACACATAAAATTATATAACTAATTAGCAAATAAAAATTAGATTAACACATAAAATTAGATAAATTATTAATACATTAATAATATTAATAATTAACATGAATTAAACAATTTTACAAATAAATAAATTAACAATTAGATAATTAACAAATAAAGATATTATTAGGAGATTAGTATATTTCCTTATAGTCAAACAATTAACAAATCATTAACAAATAATTAACAATTAGGAGATTAATATATTTTTCTAATCAGATAATTAATAAAAAATTGAAAAAAATGGGGTTGGGCAGTGGGTCACGGACTGCCCTCCTATTACGCAAAAAAAGTTGCGCAAAACGATATTACTTTGAAATTCGAGACTTAAATATTAATCATGCTTAGGATAATAATATATTTAGCAATGTAATTAGAAAATTCATAATAAATAACCTAGATTAAAGGTTGTTTTTGAGTTTTTGAAATCGAGTTCTACGACGCTTTATTCCGAAATCCAAGCTTCGAAACTTATTCCTTGACTTGAATATATATCGAAAATATTGACTTTCGAGTTAAAAAGAAACACAAAAATGACACTTTTGGAACATGAGACCTCGGGTTTTGTGCATTAATGGCAGCTTTTAAAAAGGTGGGGACTGATGGGGAAGAAACAATCGGACACTTTATTAGACCCCTTTGCGCACAAAATTAGTGCGCAATAGGACTTAACGGTGACCATTACAGTTAAGTCTTATTGCACACTAATTTTGTGCGCAAAAGGTATTATTGTTCCTTTTTTTAAGCCGTTATTTTTGTTCAAAATCCCACAATGTGGCTCATTAAAGTTGCGGATTCGTTAATGCATATTTGTTTGTGCAAAGAAATGAGAAACTAAATTGAAAGATCATGAAAAGTGAGACTTAATTTCCCTCCATGCAAATTGAACAACTAAAAACGAATGGAGGGAGAATACATTAAATAACTGCCAAACAGTTCGTCATCATAGATCAGAATAATTTCTCAGCAAGTCTAAAACAAGCAAAAAAGGAAAAGAAAAAAAACATAACAGAGGTTTTCTTGATGAGTAGAATATAATAATCTTCAAGGTAAATTACAACTCCCAAAATTGCTTTAATTCAATGTCACTGCTTAAAAAGTTGTTAGGCTGCGACCTCCTTTTTAAGCTTTGCAAGCTCCTGTCTCACCACACCAGCCCTCTGCAATGTCCAACACAAATGATTAAGATTTAATACACAACCACAACCACAATGACAGAAAGATTATGCAACTAAATTAAAGCCAGCTACATTCGGGACGTGTGAAGGTTATTTCAGGATTACACATTTGGCGCAAGTCTAGTTTTGTGAGAATAATTGGACCATATTTCTCCCACAAGCATCACACATCTGCATTTTGCTATTTCAATCAATGAAAACCCATTCTTTCAACTCTTTCCAGTAAACCACACAACTGTTTGGATGAGTGAGCTAAATGCACTAAGAATTAAATAAAATTAACTTGAATACGAATGAAATCACACCTTGATCTTTGCCAACATGAGCTTAAACCTGTCGAAGTCGTTAAGTGAGGCCCTCCTCTTCTGCACTATCAATTTCCTTCCCCAGGAACTGGACTCCCACTTGCCCTTCACATCTGGGAGGACATAAAGCAAATGAGAGTTGGTCAAGCTTACAAACTTTTCTTGAATATATAAGATACAGAAAAAGCTGCTAAAGTAGTATCCACTCCAAATCGCCTAGAAGAGAAAATGTAGCCACACTTACCGGCAGCCTCCATAGCAGCAATCAGGGTCTTCTTCTTTGGAATCCTTTTGATGTCGATTTTGATATCTGTGAGTGAAAGCCTCTTGAAGTTCATCTGGCTCCTCACCATGTCAGGAGCATCAACAAGAGCCTATCAAAGAGATTGCATAATTATTAGGATAGTTAAAATTCATAATTTCATCATTTTCCGAAGCTAAGTTATCTATCAATTAAGCACCCGGCTACCATCTGTCCAATAAAAGTAAACTCAACCAGTCAAGTGACCATTGAGATTAAGCATGAAATAACGTAAAAATAGAAAGAAGCAGGAAGTCTCTAAGTGGTTCCTTAAGAAAATAAGATGTGTCCTTGGTGATAAGGAAATTTTCACCAGAAAACAAGTTTAGGACAAAAGTGAACAAAGTTATTTTCACATTTTGGACATCACCATTTCAGAACCGTGCACCACATATCAAAATTTTACTACATTAACAAGAAAACCAATAAAGTTACTGGACCCATCAACGGCCAGTTCTACAAACCGTGTAGAGGCAAAGGTTCCTCATTTTTTTTTCTAGATTTCTTTATTTGAAACATAAAGTTTCTTACTCCCCGGAATATCAACATCTCAGCCCGAAAAGAACATAGTAGATTAGCAGAGATGTGACCACCAATATGGTATTGGTACCATATAACAGAAATCAGACCTAACATTACAATAATAAGCTATAAGCCTCACTTAATCGACAGAACTTTATGAAACCATTCTGCGCTTGAACTGCTTTGGCAACAAAGACAGATATTCAATAATAACAAATGGTCTGGAACTGCTAATTTCATAGTAAAAAATTACTCCTCTCTAATCCATATACGAGGCCTCAGTCAATAATATTGCTCAATCAAGTTAATAATCAGACAATGTAGGCATATATAATATTCCATCATAGGCCATACAAGGATCCTTCATAAAGAAGACTGACTAAGTAAGAAATCTAGATTTTTTTCTTAAAAGATGTGACTAGCAATTCCAGACCGTAAAAGTTGCATCTGTACTAAGACCAAGCAATCAAGTTATCAACTACACCTCAATCTCAAGCTAGTGACAATGCACTATATGAATCCTCTATATGCATTCCACTTTATTCAATCACAGACCTTACACGCATCATTTATAAATAGCTGGAAAGTAAAATAAAATGAAAATCCAATTCTTCCCCGAAATATGTGACCAGCAGTTCCCAACCATAAAAGTTGCATCCATGCTGAAATCAATCAATCATCTAAACCTAAATCCAAACTACTTTGGGTTTGCTATATGAATCCTATGTACCCATTTCGCTCTATTCAAGCAAATTTATCTTCAATATTAAAAAAATCATCTATCTTTTCAAGACAGTAAGATGTACTATAAAACTAAGGTGATATTTGCGTTGAGTTTGCAAATATTAGAGTTTCCAGACTCAGTTTTTGAGTTTTCTGACAGAATTTATTTATGCTATTTTTTGCAAAAAAAAAATATTTTCAGAACCTTTTTTTCTGAACAAAGGGTTAATTTATGCATCCACGGTGAAATCAATCAATCAATCAATCAATCAACTACAACAAAATCCAAACTAGTTAGCTATATATGAACCCTTTTTTTTGAGTTCCACTCTATTCAAGCAAATTTATCTTCAATACTAAAGAATCATCTATCTTTTCATGATGAATTAGGTGTTCTATTAAACTAAGGTGCCATTTGTTTTAAAGTTTGCAAAGATTGAGTTTGCAGACTCAGTTTTTTTAGTTTTGTGAACAAAGCTTTTGTTTGTGCCGTTTTGTGCAAAAAAAATGTTCTAAGACTTCTTTTTTGAGAAATTTGAAAAACTGGATTTGAAATCTTGAAGGAGCTCAAACAAACACTTCTGCAAAAACTCAAAACCTAAATCCAAACTAGTTTGAGTTGGCTATATGGACTCCTATGTACCCATTGTGCTCTATTCAAGCATATTTATCTTCAATACGAAGAAGATCATCTATCTTCTCAAGACAAATTAGGTGTTCTATAACACTGAGGTCGCATTTGCTTTGGAGTTTGCAAAGATTGAATTTGCAAACTCCTACTTTTGAGCTAACAGAGAATTTTTTATGTTGTTTTTGCAAAATAAAATGTTTTAAGGCCTTTTTATTGAAAATCTTGAAACAGAGGTCGCATTTGCTTTAGAGTTTGCAAAGATTAAATTTGCAAACTCCTACTTTTGAGCTAACAAAGAATGTTTTATGTTGTTTTTTGCAAAATAAAATGTTTTAAGACATTTTTATTGAATTTTTTGAAAACCCAAGTTATGAAAATCTTGAAACAGCTCAAACAAACACTTCTTTTGCAAAAATTAAGAATCTCAGTCTGCAAACTTAATTTTCGAAAACTCAAACAAAACGTAACTAAAAGTTCTTCAAATCACATGTGTATGCTACAACAATTCTATATCAATACTGAAAGAACACTCACAAGTAAATACTCAGCCAAAATCAAACACTTAAACTAAAAAAAAAGTACCCTGTTTTGGTCAATAACGTCAACGATGACGACGAGCTTTCCATAATCCTTCCCGTAGTTAACAAGAGCAACTCTTCCGATCTCCACGAACCTCTTGAACGGCTAAACAACAAAATCAAAAACATATTTTTTTCAAATTTCATAATAAACAAAATTGGAGTATTACGGAACATTAACAACTGTGAAAAAAAGTAAACTTGAGAAATTATAAAAGTGAAAATCATAAAATTAAATACTTTTTTTTTTGCAAAATTACATAATAAACAAAATCGGAGTAGTAACGAACATATATAACAGTGAAAAGAGTAAATTCGAGAAGTGAAAAATCATAAAATTAAATACATTTTTTTTTGCAAAATTACATAATAAGAGAAGTGAAAATTCACAGTAACAATAAAATTAAACGCATTTTTTTTTGCAAATTTTTCATAATAAACTAATCGGAGTAGTAACTAACATAAGTAACTGTGAATTTGAGAAATTAGAGAAGTGAAATTAACATAAATTTACCATTTTTAGCGAATTGAAGAAGTTGTAAAGCTGCGAAGAAGTGAGACGAAAGAGAGAATTGTCTAGGGTTTACAATGTGGGGATATAGTAGCTAGGGTTTTTGTTTGTTTCGGGTAATGGGCTACTGTAGTGTGATATGGGCTTAGGCCCAGATTTATGAAATTACAATGTGGGGGAAGTGCGTATATGACCCATTTTGAGACCACCATTTAAGTCAAAGCCTACTTTATAAAATGTTATAAATTTCACAAATTGCTTTTGATTACGTGCTCCAAGTTGCAAATAATTATTTTGAAGTTTTGCTTGAAGTTTGAAGCCATGACGCTAACTCAATCATTATCAACTATTAGCATTGAAGCCTACCATTATCAACTACCACCACCTACTACCTACAACCATCTATCCTTTTCCCCAATCACCATCGACACCAATCACTACAATTAGCTTACACAACCACTAACAACTATTTACAATCATCAATTACCATTACAATAACAACCACCGATCACTAACGACAATCATCACTATCAGACACCACTATATATCATCAACCACCGTCATCATCCACCATTACCATCATATGTCACTATTATCCAACTATCAACCATCACCACCAACTACTACCATCAACTTTTGCTACCGATCTCCATCACCACTAGTTACTACCCACCACTATTGGTTATCATATAATTTATTTTTAAAATACTTTATTAATATAGTAAATTAATTTCATATAGTAATAAATTTTATATTTATGAATTCTTAAATGAACACAAAATTTACACATTCATGTGTTGAAAAACACAAACAATCTTAATTATTTAACACTCAAATCTCAATACATCATCTTACTATTTAGATTTGTATTAAGATTCAGACATTTAAATCTTAATAAACATCTTAATATTCATATGTTCATTTACACGTCTTATAATCTTAATAAACACAAATAAAACCTAAAAGTGCTTATAAACTGATAATTCATAATTCGATATGATTAGTTTATGACTTTTAACTTATAAAACACTTTATATATTTACCAAATGTGTAAATAAGCCAAAAAAATAGTTACTATGATATAGTTTCACCACCTAATAGAAAAAAGAAATAAAATAGAACTTGTTGATAAGGATTCGAATCCTTTCCGTAACCTTAGGTAATAAAAATAAAATAAAAATGTTACTTCTTGAAATTCGAATCCGATTCCGTAACCTTAGGTAATAAAAATAAAATAAAAACGTTACCTGTGCAGGTAATACTAATACAGTTTAACAGTTGGAAGATGGGCCTTTCCATGTCCATGCCAACTATGATACACCTACAAAAGCACAAGAATCTCTTGGCTGGTGCCCATTAAGCATTTCTTATTCATTACTTCACCTCTTTTCCCCAACATTTTACTTTGTAATAATCGATTATTAAACAAGTATCTTTTGCTATAAGGTACAAAATTAAATCGTTCATCATCCTCTCTCAAATTTTCAATGCATATATAGTCTTTTGCAAAAGTTGTAATTTCACATTTTAAGGTCCATATCGGAAATTTAAAGAACCAAAGACATGGGTAACTCTATAATAGCTGCCTGCAAGAATGGTAATAGTTATGAGCATTTATTTTATTTTTTATTATATTTGAGTATACTGTAATTGTAATGGGTATTTGGTGGTTTTCATGGTCGTTACCTGCAAGAATGGTACTAATTGTTATGATTTTTACCTTTTTGCTTCTTCTGTGTTTTGGGTTTGCTTTAATTTTGCTGTAATTGTATAGGTCACGGTTCGAGTCGGTTAAGCAGTCACTAAGCATTAGTATTAAGTTAGGCTGTCTAAATCACACATCTTAGTGTGCAGCCCTTCCCCGGACCTTGCTAAGGCGGGATGCTTTGTGGATCGGGCTGTCTACTGTGATGGGTATTTGGGGTTTCTATGGTCGTTGCCTGCAAAAATGGTACTCCCTCTGGGTCACTTAGCCTTTATTTTTTGTTCAAAAAGAGTGTACACTTAACAAATTAAGAAATAATTAATCTCACTTTTCCAAGTTTGCACTTATTAAGTGTTAGGTGTTCAAATTTCAATACCTATTTAATTAGGGACATTTTAGTCAAATTATCTATTTTTGCCTAAGGGTTATTATTTTCTTAAGACGTGTGCAAATGACTAAGTGAACACTTTTTGATCCGGAGAGAGTACTAATGATTATGATTTTTACTTTGTTTTCTTATTCTGGATTTTGGGTTTTCGTTGAATTTTGCTGTAATTGTAATGAGTAACTCTATAATAGCTGCCTGCAAGAATGGTAATGGTTAATGAGCTTCATTGTTGCTTTTTATATTTGGGTTTTCTTTGTTTTTTGCTGTAACTGTAATGGGTATTTGGGTTTTTTCAATGCAAATTCAAATTCAATCTGTAATGGGTATTTTTTTTGGGGGGGGGGGGGGGGGGGGGTATGGTCGTTGCCTGCAAGAATATTGGTACTAATTGTTGCTCCATCTGTCCTAATTTATGTGACACTATTCATTTTTCGATATTCAAACTACCTAAACTTTGATCGACATCTTAAAAGTATTTTTTCTCCTTTAAATATTTTGAATATCTAAATTTTAATTTTAAGATATTGAGTTGATCAATCCAATTTAGATTTGAAGATTAGTTAAAATATACTCTTTGAAGCGAAAGGTGCCACATAAATTGAGGCGGAGGGAGTATGATTTTACCCTTTTTTCTTCTTCTTCTTTTGGGTTTTGGGTTTTCTTCGGTTTTTGCTGTAATGGGTATTTGGGTTTTCTTCGGGTTTTTCTGTAATGGTATTTGGGTTTATTCGTTTTTTTCTGTAATGGGTATTTGGGTTTTATTATGTTTGAGTAACAGGGAATTCTTCAGTGGAGGAGCTAGACTCTTACTTTCCTGTTAGACCAGAATGTCAAGCTGATGTTCCCAATACTCGATTCAGACCTAGGGTGAGTTGAAACTTCATTCATTTTCATTCCTTAATTTTGCTTACATACACAAGTTTGGATAAAAAGAGAAGGTTGCGGATCCAGAATCTAGATTCCATTAGTTAATCCTTAGTTCTTACCATTGGATTCATTGCACTTTTGAATTATGGGTTCAAAATTTAATATTTGTTGAAATCTTACTAATTTGACACACACAGTGTGACCTCTCTATAACAATCATCCTATATAACAACATTTCACTATAACATCCAAACTTTATTTGGAACGACTTTCATATTACGTGTTATAGTATATGTTCTCTATAAAAACATTTCAGTATAACATCCAAATTTTCTTTGGAACAGACTTTCATATTATGTTATAGTATATGTTCTCTATATATCATCTCACTATAGCAACCAAAAGATATCCGGACAAACGACATTGTTACAGAGAGGTTTGACGGTATATTTTTGCTCTATATTAAAATTATTGGGTGTAAACAAGATTACATCCAGCTCTGGTTGCGGTAGGTTGACGGTCAACGTTAAAATAGTCAAACAATGTTGATTTCTCTAATAGAAAGGTATAAAGAAGTCATAATGTCAACCAAAATGTGGATTGACACGTTGTTTAGTTGAGTAGACAACAAATGAATATGTCACTAGTTATTGGATTCTGTGCGCATTGTTATTTTAGGTAATACAACAACATACCCAGTATATTCCCACGAGTGGGGTCTGAGGAGGGTAGTATGTACGCAGACCTTAACTCTATCTTTGCGGGGTAGAAAGACGTTTTTCAATAGACCATCGACTCAAAAGAAACGTAATCAATGCAGAGTTGTAAGGGGAATAATACAACAAAATAACACGATACAAAATAGATGAAGCAATAGATAATAAAACATACGGAAGAGTAAGGAACTATGCGACACCTAGATAATACTACGAAGAAAGGAGACGATGAGGCTAGCCCCTACATCTTCAACACAAAATGTGACATTACTCCACTATCAACTAACCTTCTACTCTAATCTTCGACCTCCAAATCTTCCTATCTAAGGTCATGTCCTCAGTCAGCTCAAGCATGGATATATACACGCTTGATGATATAAATAAGTTAAAAAACTAGAATATCCTGTTGTAATTTTTGTGACATTTGTCTTAGTTTCTTTTCAAGTCCTTTTCAAGCAATGAATTATAATTTTTTATAAAATGCTCATGATAAATTTATTCACTATGTTACTTTTGTGCACCTTCTTTTTTGGGGGAAGTGTTTGATAGGCAGGAAAAACTCTCAGTGAAAGAAGATGGAATGCTGCATTCTCTCAAGAGGGTCATTTGGATATAGTAGGTGTTCTTAGACGAATCCAACGAGGGGTACTTCTTTTTCTTTCCTCTTGTACGATGTGTATTCTAAATTAATTTTGCTATGCCATATTGTAAGGTCTGCGTACATCTTACCATCCTCAGAACCCACTTGTGGGATTACACCGGGTATGTTTGTTGTTGTTGTTAAGTTGATGGTGGTCCTTTCACCTACAACTCTTTGGTTACATCTGGTTGTGTGGTTCGTTTTGAAAATTAATTGCTACTTGGTAGAGAGTCCAATTTCAGTTGTCCATTCTTCATTTTATCTTGTAATACCTCAATTTGGAATTGGAAACCTAATGGACCACCTTGCTTTTATGACTACTCCACTTTGCTACTTCATTGTGATTGTAGGTAGCCCTTTTCCCCCCTGGATTTCTCTCTAGTTCATTTTGTCTGTTCCTTCTTTGCAACTCCACTTTTAGCTTTATATAGTGATTTCTTAAGATGATGAGCATCCCGCTCTTGGTCTCCTTCTCCTACCTATCCCTTTTCATGACTTTGGCCTAGTTGAACAACACCGATCCTCATACTACTTGCCATCAAACACAAATTAATTAGCTTTTTTTGGGTGAATGCTAACAATTCATGTACTCCCTCCGTCCCAATTTATGTGAAGGTGTTTGACTCGTCACGAAGTTTACGAATGAAAGAAAGACTTTTGAAATTGTGGTATAAAACAAGTCATAGATATTTGTGTGGTTATAAATGTAAAATGGGAAGTTTAAAGTTAAATTATTACTAAATATAGAAAGGTGTCATTGTTTTTGGGACCGACTAAATAGGAAAGAGTGTCGCATAAATTGCCTTTTCCCAGGGAGTATGTTTTAGCAAGTGTTTTTGCCACCAAGTGAGGTTTTAACTTGAACCGAAGTTGCTCACTTCCATTATATACTGTACATTCGTCTTGTAATCTTCAATTGCTGGACATTTGGTGCATAATAGACCCTCAATTTGTGCAAGTGGTGAACTGCTGAAGGTGAAAAACTTCATGGGACACCAATTTCATCAATTACTCTCGCTTAGTCATCTCCACTTACAGAAAGATTATTTCATTACCCATAACAAAAATAGAAGGATCATTCCATTTATGATTTTCTGACAATGTTATTTCCGTTGGGACCCTTAATAGGAAAGCATTTAAGATCCTCGTTTGTGTTAATAGTAGAATTTTTTTATGATATAAAAGTTTTAACTGCTCCGTGAAATAATAATAAAGGGGAAACAATCAGTTCTCTTATTCCGGAGCAACAATTGTTTTATCTATGCTACAACCGCTTGTTGGTTTGAGTTCGGAAGTTTTAAAAAGTCTAAATTATACAAAAGCGTACCTGGTAAAATTATTCATGATCTGGAATAACATTTCGGCATAGCATAGATTAGGCTTCTATAAACTATATATTAGGCAGATCATCATATCCACCATTAGCACGTCCATTGAGTTCATTATAAAGAGTCATTGTCTATCACCAATACTCAATCTGGTTATTTCTGTTTAGATGGAAACTTTAAGTCTTAAGAATTCTGATGCTTATTGATTATTCTGTGAATGCTAGGGGATTCATCCATCAATTAAAGGGGATGTCTGGGAGTTCTTGCTGGGTTGTTTTGATCCCAATAGCACATTTGAGGAAAGAAATGAGCTTAGACAACGACGGAGGTAATCTAACTCGTTTAAGATATGATCAAAGAGTTACACTTGTTTAATATAGACTACTCCCTTTGTCCCAATTTATGAGATACTCTTTCCTTTTTTAATCAGTCCCAAAAAGAATGACACCTTTCTATATTAACAATTTAACTTTATACTTCTCATTTTACCATTAATGAGATGATTTATAGCCTCACAAATATCTCTGACTTATTTTAGACCACAAGTTTCAAAAGTCTTCCTTTTATTCTTAAACTCCGTTCGTAGTCAAACACTTCCACATGAATTGGGACGGAGGGAGTATAAGATAATAGAGGTAAAGTCAGAAATCATAACTATAGGGACTCATTATGCATTGAATTTTGTTCATTTAGATGCATAAACCCATAGAACTGTCAAAGGGATCTCAGTGTAATTTACACGAAAACTTTTCATGTTCATAGAGTTATTCTGAAAAAGATTTAACTTTTTGAATCATGAACTAGTTAGGACTGATCACCGAGGTGAACCGACTTGGATTCAGCCGGGCTAGTCTGGTTTAATCAAGCTCTCCATAAGGGCCAAGCCAAGCTTGGGATAATTTTGTTAGGTTCATCTCGGTTTAGTTGTTCTTATCAGAAGGACCCCTTGGCAAAAGGTTGCCTATGAATTTTGAAACATTGACGTGTTGAGGTTCAAACCTTTGTTCTCCCCATGCTTTTATCTTTCTTCAGGGAACCTTCCTTGACGAGTGCGTGCGCACCTTTGTGGGAAAGTGGTGGTGGGTTTAATAAGTTCACAAAGAAAAAAATGTATTTTTGCGTGGAGAACCAAATTATAAAAGTATACCCTCACTATCAGCTGAAAACACACTTGTACCTTCTTTCATCCTTATAATGTTCTTTTTCTTTAATAATTTCTTACAGCTTACTTATGAGTCGCCTAAAAATCTGAATTTGTATACTCAGAGAGCAATATGCTGCATGGAAGTCTGAATGCCAAAAGATAGTACCTCTTGTTGGCAGTGGGAAATTAACCACAAATGCTATAGTCACTGATGATGGCCAACCTATAGAGCTTGCGAACACTACCAGTAATGTACAGGATACTAATGATGCCATGCCAGTCGATAATGGCGTTTATGACAAGAAAGTGGTTCAGTGGAAGCTTAACTTGTCTCAAATTGGTTAGTACTCATGCCACTACTTATTCTATAGTTTTAGTTTCCAACTTTATACATTCATATTTGCTGTAGAGCTCCCTGTATCTATCTCTCTGTCTATATCTGTGTCAAGTCAATCAGAAGTTCCTTGCCTATTATTTTCTCATTACGCCTGTCAATGATGCTATATTCTAAGCTTCAATATTTCACCGAAGTTGTGCAATTAAGTTGATCAACTGCAGACAGATTTTTCCAACATAGTACATGTATTTTATTGTGTTGAAGGCTGATGACAGGTTCAACCTATCATAAACTATTGTCAGTTTCGAATGACAGTGAGAGAAATTTAAATGAGCTTTGTCAGGTTTAATGTGTCCATGTTCCATTACAATGGATGTGTAAAGAATGAATCTTGGGCTTAACTCCACCCCAAAAGCTAGGTCATGAGGGGAGGATTGTCCAAGTCCATATAAGGACACCAATTACCCATTCCATATTCGATGTGAGACTCTTAACACTCCCCGCACGCCTAGACCTCGTTAATTGTAGTGTGGACAATCTAATATGAGGTCCTAACATCGGTGAACAAAGAATTGAAGTGGGTCTGGCTCTGATACCATGTAAATAATTAATCTTGGACCTAACTCAATCCCAAAAGCTAGCTCATGAGGTGATTGTCCAAGTCCATATAAAGCAGACCAATTACCCATTCCATATCCGATGTGGGACTCTTAACAAGATGAACTGGAAAAATTGAAATGTCGTTCATTTTACCTTTGTAAGGAATATTATGCATCAGTATAGTCTGATTTCCTGAAAATATCTAAAACTGTCTTGGTTTATGATGTTGTTTAGGTTTGGATGTTGTTCGCACGGATCGTTTTCTTGTATTTTATGAGAATCAAGCTAATCAGGCAAAACTCTGGGATGTGCTAGCTGTCTATGCATGGATGGATAAAGATATTGGTTATGTTCAAGGTATTATACCAGTATTTAGAAACTAATTTTTAAAAATATCAAGGCCGTTTATAAACCTTTTCTCTTATTTTCTAAACAGGAATGACTGATATTTGCTCCCCAGTGGTTATTCTACTTGAGAATGAAGCAGATGCATTCTGGTGCTTTGAACGTGTAATGCGTAAATTGGTATGCGCCTGTTGTTCCCATTCATACTTATTGCATACCTAAAATAAATAAATGTGTTTCTTCTTTAACATAAAAGGGCAGCCCGGTGCACTAAACTCCCGCTATGCGCGGGGTACGGGGAAGAGTCCGGACCACAAGGGTCTATTGTACGCAGCCTTACCTCACATTTCTGCAAGAGGCTGTTCTTAAGGTTTTATTACGTAATCACAATTATCAATTACAGGATGATGACGATTAAGTTGGTAGTTAGAGGATCCACTATGAACATTATTAGTGCTTACGCGCCACAGTCGGACTTGGACGAGGAGAAGAGGCGCTTTTGGGAGGATTTGGACGAGGTGATAGGAGGTATACCACCCACTGAGAAGTTATTTGTAGGAGGGGATTTCAATGGACATATCGGATCACTTCCGGAGGGTTATGACGATGTGCATGGAGGCTTTGGCCTCGGGACAGGAACGGGGGAGGCGTCTCACACTTGGAGTTCGCTAATGCTTTTGGGATAGTGATAGCCAATTCGAGGTTCATGAAGAAGGAGGAGCACTTCGTGACTTTACGTAGTTCTGTAGCTAAGACTCAAATAGACTTTTTGCTCCATAGAAAAGTTGACAACGGTCTTTGTAAAGACTGCAAGGTTATTCCGAGTGAGTATCTTACAACCCGACATAAGCTTTTGGTGATGGATTTGGAGATCAAGATGGAGAAGAAGATGAGGGTTGTGAATGACAAGCTAAGAATCAAATGGGGGAGTTTGATCATGGTTAGTGCAAAGGAGATGGGGGAGAGGTTAATGTCCAAGGGGGCTTGGGGAAATAGTGGGGATGTGACCGGTATGTGGGATAGGACGATCAGTTGCATTCGGGAGGTAGCTAGAAAAGTGCCAGGTGTCTCGCGGGTAGCCATGGTGGGCATCGAGGGGACTGGTGGTGGAATGGTAAAGTTTAAGAGAAGGTGGAAGCAAAAAAAATGACGTATGCGAAATTGGTAGAAAGCAGAGATGGGGTGGAGAAGTGGACAAATAGGGAATTGTATAAGATGACGAGGAAGAAGGCAAAGCTAGCGGTTACGGCGGCGAAAATGGCATCTTTTGATCGCATGTATGTGGAATTAGAGGAAAAAGGCGTGGATAAGAAGTTGTACAGACTAGCCAAGGCGAGTGAGAGGAGGGCCGGTGACTTGGATCACGTGAGGTGCATCAAGTACGAGGACGAAAAAGTACTGGTGGAGGACGCGCATATTAGACGGAGGTGACAGTCTTACTTCCATAAACTCTTGAACGAAAAATGAGATAAAGACATTGTGCTAGGAGATCTGGAGCAATCCGAAAGGTACCGGAATTTTGGATATTGTAGAAGCATTAAGGTTGAAGAGGTTAATGGTGTTGTTCGCAGGATGCGCATGTGACGAGCGACCGGGCCTGATGAGATCGCAGTTGAATTTTGGAAGAGCGCAGGCAGGAGCAGGTTTGGAGTGGCTGAACGAGTTGTTCAATGTAATTTTTAAGACGACGAGAATGCCCGAAGAATGGAGGTGGAGTACAATGATTCCTTTGTACAAGAGCAAAGGTGACATCCAGAGTTGCAACAACTTAAGGGGTATCGAGCTGCTAAGCTACACTATGAAAGTTTGGGAAAGGGTCGTGGAAATGAGGGTGAGAAGAGGCGTGTCTATTTCGAGAACCAGTTTAGATTCATGTCGGGGCGTTCGACTACAGAAGCCATTCATCTTATTAGGAGGTTGGTGGAGCAGTATAGGGAGAAGAAAAGAGACTTACATATGATTTTCATCGACCTCGAGAAGGCATACGACAAAGTCCCTACGGATGTTTTATGGAGATGTTTGGAGGTTAGAGGTGTACATGTGGCGTACACTACGGAGATCAAGGATATGTATGATGGAGCCAAGACCAGGGTACGGACAGTAGAAGGAGACTCAGAGCACTTTCCAGTGATGATGGGGCTGCACCAGGGATCAACTCTCTTATTTTCCTTGGTGATGGATAGACTGACGCGATAAATCCAAGGAGAGGTGCCATGATGTATGTTATTCGCAGACGACATAATCCTGATTGATGAGACTCGCAGAGGAGTGAACGCTAAGCTTGAGGTGACTCTGGAATCTAAAGGGTTCAGGCTGAGTAGGACCAAGACAGAATACTTGGAATACAAGTTCAGTAACGGGAGCGATCATGAGACAGACGTGGAGGCTTGGTATTCAAGTCATTCCAAAGAAAAGAAGCTTCAAGTACCTCGAGTCTATTATCCAAGGGAATTAAGAGATTGATGACGATGTCACACATCGTATTGGTGCAGGGTGGATGAAATGGAGGCTCGCATCTGGAGTCTTGTACGATAAAAAGGTGTCACAAAAACTTAAAGGCAAGTTCTATAGGGTGGTGGTTAGATCGACTATGTTGTATGTGCAGAGTGTTGGTCAGTCAAGACTTCACACATTCAGAATGAAAGTTATGGAGATGAGGATGCTGAGTTGGATGTGTGGGCATACAAGGAGGGATAAGATTAGAAATGATGATATCCGAGACAGAGTGAGAGTGGCCTCGGTGGAGGATAAGATGCGAGAAGTGAGATTAACGTGTTTCGGGCATGTGCAGAGAGAGAGATACAAATGCCCCAGTGCGGAGGGGTAGAGGTAGACCGAAGAAGTATTGGGAGAGGTGATTAGACAGGATATGGTGCAGGTGTAACTTACCGAGGAAATGACCTTAGACAGGGGGTTGTGGAGGACACATATTAGGGTAGTAGGTAGTTGAGCGTAGTCCTACTTACGTATATATACTGGTAGTTGTAGCATTATTATTGTAGGCCTGCTTAGCCTATCATACTAGTATGCGCAGTATTGCTTTATAGTACCCTGTCGTTTGATTTCTGCTGCTATGTGTTCTTTAGTGTACTTTGTTTATATTATTTACATGCGTTACTGCTTCTTTTTTCAGAATGCTATATCATGGCTTATTCGTTTTTGTTACCATTATTTTCATATTGCTTTAAATTTTATGTCTGTTTCTCTTGCTTTGCTTGTGCTTATGCTTTGACTTGAGCCGAGGGTCTTTCGGAAACAGTCGCTCTACCTACCAAGGTAGACCCCACGTTGTGGGATTTCACTGGGTATATTGTTGTTGTTGTTGTTGTTATGCTTGACTGCGACGAAAATAATGAGGTCCGCATGTGAGATAACGTATTGCAGACTTAAGATAAATAAATGTGCCCCATTTTTGGCAACTTAAGATTTTAGATGAGACACTTATTCCTTAATGGTTGTGTAAGAGTTTTTAAAGAGGTTTATAAGTTCTTGGGACATTCCACCCATTGCTTTAAGGTTTTGGGTTGGATGCTCAGATTCTATGAAATGGCATCAGAGCCAAGGTGTGGTGAGCTCTTTTGTGCCACCGCATTCTCTCTTCTTGTTCTATCATTCCGGCCTCTCTCTAAGCTAAGCCCATGTCTCTCTCTATCTCAATTCAACCCATCGAGCCATTAATTAACATGGCTCCAGACCCACTATTATCCTGTTGAGCCTAATATGTCTCCCTCTACTCTAGGCCCGTTCCTGTTGAGCCGCCTCCTTTCAGCTTCAAATAAAAAATGAACAAAACTAAAGAGGGCCAAAAAAAAAGAGATAAAAATCAAATCCACATTTCAACTCTAGAACCCAGGTTACACGTACGAGAGGGTGTTAAGAAATACACTTGTCCCTTATTCATTGTATTAGAGTTTCCAAAGAGCTCTATAATGTCCACTCCAGCCATTGCCTTAAGGTTAGGGCTCGATGGTCATATTTTTTCACATCATTAATAGTATTTGGTTGAGATACCTTTAGCTTAACACCCATACACACAAAAGGAAAAGAACAAAGGAAAATCCACATTCTGTCGGAACTTTGTTTGACCTTTTACTGGATAATTTGCTTTGAGTTTCTCTTGTAATGATACACGAGCTCCAGCATTATGTTAACATGTACCTATTTCAGGTTTCTAACTTCTAACTGTATTTAGCTTTCATATGGTTATATTACCAGATGAAGGGGAGCCTTGGAGTAACTGGTAAAGTTGATATCATGTGACCAGGATGTCATGAGTTCAAGCCGTGGAAACAGCCTCTTGCATAAATGCAAGGTAAGACTGCGTACAATAGACCCTTGTGGTCCGGCCCTTCCCCGGACCCCGCGCATAGCAGGAGCTTAGTGCACCGGGCTGCCCTTTTTTATGGTTATATTACCAGATTGCTCAGGCACAACCCCGTTTGTCCCAAGGAAAAGGGAGATAAAACTTGTGCATATATTTATGTGCTCTTTAGTAACTTATTTATTTAAACTTGAGCAATCTTGTGCTAATTATTTCCTGTATTTATGCCATTACTGCATATATAACACCTCCTTATTCGCTTCAACAGCGAGAAAATTTCAAGTCCAGCGCAAATTCTATAGGAGTGCAATCTCAGCTGAGTACCCTTGCACAAATTGTTAAAACTGTTGATCCAAAGCTTCATCGGCACCTCGGTAAGGGTTTGCTATTCTCCGTATATTTTTCATTAGCTATTTACATGAAGTAACAAACGTAAGATTTTCCTAGCATGCCATGCTGTATAGTTCTAAATACTAGAATGATTAACTAACATCTAAAATAGGCCTTAGAGAAAATTTTCTGGGTTTTTTTGAGTTTTTAAGTTGCTAGTGGTTTCTAAAATCAAAAGTTCTATGCAGAAAGATATCTATGTTAATTTAACTTAATACCATAAGATGGTTTCTACATATGCTTCAACTTGTGCTTTTATCCTGTCTGTCAACTTCATTTACTTGATCATTTCCTCAAGAAACTTGCAACTCGAGAAAGCAGTATTGCGATTTCATTTGGTTGAATAGTTCAATAAATCAAGTTCCATATGAAAATTGCAAACATCTTAGTGTATTACAGGCTCTTATGATTTGGAAATCTCATGGAATATGCACTCAATTGTATTTTCCTGCTGTTATCTTCTGTGAGCCCATGCTTTTTGAATCTTCAACTTTCATCATTTTGTCAAGAGATGATGGCAAAAGAGGTCGGTTGCTTCAATGTGGGATATGATGGTGTCATATTAGAAATCTAACATAGCTTAAAACGGTGGTAAGTAGTGACCAAAGAAGGAAAAGATAAACCTAGGTTCTGTAGATGGTGTATTTATTACATAGATTTTTGGAGGGACATATGATCTAAACCCGGAATCTCTCTTCCAGATTATTTAGTGCTCACTGCATTTGTCATAAAACCTCTGTAACTAATTTTAGTTAAAATGGTAGGAAGCTTTTGGACTAAGTTGGAAATAGAAGTGTAGAGGTGTGAACTAACAAATTGGAAATATAAAAGGTTAAACTTTCTTCAACGGCCAGCAAGCCTGTGACACTCTTTTCACCTCCCACTCAGAGGAACAGACGAACTGGTTTGTGGTGGGGGGAGGGGGGATGCAGGGGAGATGGACAGAGAGAAGAGAGACCTAGAGACGCAAGTAATATTTGTTCGTAAACTAACTTAAAGTTCTTAATAATTGTTGTTGGAAATAAAGGAACTGGTAACTATATTTGGTTTTAAGAACTCTAGTAGGAAAGAAAGTAGCTTATTGTTGTTACATAGTTTGTCCTCATTCCGTGGCAGTCTTAATTGGCTTTACACGTTACATATTATGTCGGTCTATCATGAGTGATTCTAAGGCCTGTAATGTGTTCTGATGATATGTTCCATAAAATCATGATTTATCTTGTGAAACTTTTAATGCATGTAGTCCATAAACGTCTCTCATATTTGTTGTTTGGGACGTTAGTAATATAACATGAATTTTTTTATGGAGATATCTTGGAAATCTGCATCATTAATGTTTGACCATCTAAAAGCAGAAAGGAGAAATTATAGATATAGATGTTACTTTCTCTTTCTCTCCCTCACCAACTTCTTTAATTGTAATTGGCAGAGGAGCTAGATGGCGGAGAATATCTGTTCGCATTACGCATGTTGATGGTACTTTTCCGGAGAGAGCTCTCATTTGACGATGCACTCTACCTCTGGGAGGTGAGAAGCCCAAATTTCTTTTTACATTATTGTTTGGTGGATAGAAAAGTTATTGCACAATGGTTTGTCCCGATCTTTGGTGTCTCACGTCAGTTAATTACATTTTGCCTGGCTACATTTGCTTTTAAGATAATGATAGAATAATAGTAATAATACTGGTAAGGAGAAGAGGTAGCAGATAAGGTGCATGGTTCAGGGCTTCTGGCTTAGAGCACCTTATCTGCCCCTTCTCCTTACTAGTATAATTACTATGATTCTTTCATTATCTTATTCTTCAATTTTATTTTTACTGTTCTTTCTTTACTATTTTTGCTGCCAATACTTTTCTTTTCTTCAATCATAGCTTTTTACTGGTATTTTAAACCTGTTTTGAATAGCGCTTTTCTTGAGCAGAGAGTTTATCGAAAACAACCTCTCTATCCCACAAAGATAGGGGTAAGGTCTGCGTACAAACCCTACTTGTGAGATCACACTCAGTACGTTGTTGTTGGTGGTGGTTGTTTTACTTCGCAAATTCTTAATTTCATGAGAGAAACGGTTGTTATATATACTTCACAATCTACGCTTTTTGCTCTTTAAAAGAGAGGATCACCTAAACTAGTTTGACATAAAGTTTGAGGGGAAGGCAAGGATATTTATATTTTCAGCTATGAAAGAGGGAAGGATGATGAGCAAATGTATGTTGGAGTTGTTGTAATCTTCTGATTAATGCTACTTTTGTACATACTTCATTTAGGTGATGTGGGCCATGGAGTACAACCCAAACATATATTCATTATATAACAAGACACTGGAACAACTTCCCGATAAGTCAAATGATAAGCAGCTAAAGCAATATGGGGAATTTGAAAGGAGAATTGTGAGAACTGGTGCAATGAAACAGACCGATGCACTTGCCATTTTCCTAGTTGCAAGTGTTCTTGAGACGAAGAAAAAACGGCTTATGAAAGAGGCAAAGGGCCTAGATGATGTTGTCCAGGTCTTCTTCAAATCTCTCTCCTTGTCTGTATATTCCATATTATTGTATCTCTTGTGGTCCTTGACAATAACATCTTTTCCAGATCTTGAGTGAGATAACTGGGAATTTGGATGCAAAGAAAGCACTAAATAAGGCTCTAAAGGTTCATAAGAAGTACTTGAACAAGGCAAGTTTTTTTGTTCGCTGTTCTCTGCTACCCCCCCCCCCCCCCCCCCCCAACCAACCAACCAAAAACCCCAAACACCCACACACACCAAAGGCAAAAGGAAAATAAGAAAGGATTTAAGTTATAAACACTGACAATATAAATAATTTAATACTATATGTATAGTTAATCCTATTGTAATAGGTTATTTGACTTATTTTCAAGTTACGAACCTAGTTATTATGAACAGGTAAGTAGTTATTTCTTAAATGACTAGTGTAAAAATTCTTTTACATTGTCGGTGAAACTCAAAAAACCCTCCCCTGCTGTTCGTTCTGGTACATGGACATATCAACATTTTAATTGGCTCATAAGATAACTGAATGCAGGTCAAAAGATCCTAGTTGGAGTTGCTATTCATCACTGCAGCAAAGTACCCCTTCTGTTGGAAGTTTTGTTGTATTTTTTTGTGTTTTCATTCTTTCTTGTGGGAGTGATTTCTCCCTCTTTTATTGAGTGATTCTTTCTTCTTGCATTTGGTGTATAATTGTTTCTTTTCCTACAAATCTACAAAGAAAAAAGGAGCTTGTACATAATAGTTCTGATATGAGATGTACATGATGTGTTTTGGCGGTTGAAATATTTGGAATTATTTCCTGAATGGTCATCCGAGTTATAGAAACGACTCAGTAAAGTCACTTTTGTTTGTTTTTACTAATGAAAACGCTCACGTTTTACTCATTAAGTGCACCCAAGTGCACTAAGCTCCCGCTATGCGCGGGGCCCGGGGAAGGATCGGATCACAAATGTCTATTGTACGTAACCTTAACTCACATTTCTGCAAGAGGTTGTTTTCATAAATATACCTTCGTGCATACTAAATTCTTTAAATTTATCATAACTAAGCATTTTTAGTCTCCTGTTAATGCCGGTAGTTAAAATTAACGGACAATTACTTGTTGAAGAGGTCCTTCAAATAGCAAGGTCCACTTTTGCACAAAAGGTATGCATTCATCCAGTACAATAAAAATACAGTTTCCATATTTAATTAGGAGATATTTCTAGCAGCCAAATTAAGCATAAAATTTCTCCTTCAAAAAAACAATTACACCTAAATTTATAAATAAAATTTCTGCCTATCCAAACACTAACAATAACTCCACAAAACAAAAAAAATAAAAAATAATCTCCTAGAAAAGAACAAAAGCCAAATTGCTCTCTATCAAATGCCACCAAATATTTTGCATTTCTTCTTCTGTTTATTATTACTATTTCTCCATAAGAAATTTATATTTGTAGAAACTTGTCTTGTATCTAAATTTATATATTATTTACATATCTAGTATTGGCTGACACGTTAATCTTTTTATGGAAAAGGGTCAAAATTATCCTCGAATTATTCAAAATAGCTCACATTTACCCTCCATTTGATTTTGGTATCAAAACTACCATTGCCGTCTAAGTAAGGGACCACAAATGCCCTTACTTTTAACGGTTTGTTACTTTAGCTGACTAAGCTATCCGACTGGGTAAAAATTGCTTACATGGCTGTCCACCTAGGCAGTCCAACATGACGAAAATCCCCTCCCCTTTAAATCCATTCCACCATTTCTTTAAAAAAAAACTTTCTTCCACCAATTTCAGATATTTTTTAAGGGAAAGAATGATGAAGTCTTGGTCAGTACGATTTGTGAAATACGTAGCTTTGATTGCAGTAATTGTGAGTCCTCTACTCTACAGTAGGTATGTCATTCTAAGAAGAGCTAATAATGTAGATGAATTAGGTCTGCATTATGAGTCTAAAGAAACAATTTTCCTGGGAAGTTAAAAAATCGTTGGTCGTCTTACGATAATTTAATGATGTTGATGTTAAAATAGAAAAGATTCAGTGAGCATATATAAAATTAACCTTTTAATATTGACTACAAAATCTATTTAATCACCGAGGCATGGAATGCCAAATTTTGTTATGTAGGTATACCAGAAACAATTCGAGGATTTCAATTGATTATTTTTGGAGAATTAGATGGTCTTCCTGAACATGTCTTTTATTTGGTAGGTAATATCGATGAAGCTATCGCGAAGGCTATGAACTTAGAAATGAAGAGCAATTTGAAGAATTGACCTTAAATCTTAGTGTACTGACCCCTAATCGAATTGTTTGGGATTCAAAAGTGGAAGAAATCGTTTTATCTACTAATAAAATTGTGGTTAGACATGATTTGTTGTCATTATGTTGTCTCGAAAAATATACAATATCTTGAAATAATGCAGAGGTAGCGAAAACATAACAATACTAAAATACATACAAATAACAAAATTAACTACTTATTGGAATTGTGATTTAGTCACATGACATTATGTATACACTAAGTTCCTCGCTTGTTAAGAAATCTTTTTAATTAGTATGTTCAGAAATGTGTATTAGTTGAAATTATACAGATAGTCGTTCTCACTTACCTAATATGATTTCTTTTAAAGATGATTCTTTTTTTTTTTTTTTTCATTTGCACCTATAAAAATGTCCATAAATAAGAAAGTGTCCCCATTACGTTTTAGTGGCCACCATCTTAGGCTTCAAAAATTGTCAACTATGAATAAGTCAGAAGCAAGATTCTAAGGGAAAATATATAAAAGTATCTCCTTAAAATAATAAAACAATAAACTAAAAAAATGAATTTTCATTCCTAAATTTGTGGTAGGCTTCTGGTTAAGAATGGCCTACAATTCATTGCCATTGAATTGATGAAAATGTTGCTTTAACATCATTTTTCTTTGTGATAATTAGAGAAGAGTCAAACCTAAAACTTCCTTTTTAGGGTTTGAATTCATTTAATTTCTTGAAATGTTTTTGCATCCAAATTCAATAAACACATTTTGTTCAGTTGAAATAAATCCAAATTCGCATTTGTTTTTATTTTTGATTTTCTATCCATAATGCAAATGATTGATTTTATGTGAAAATATCATCTTCTTGATTAAATAACCATTTTGAAGAAGAAATTTTTGCACCTAAATTGAGATCATGACTACAAAGGTGAAAGGCCTTCTTAAAGGCCTTAGGTACATTTCTCAAGTTTTTGGTAAGTAAATGATCTTTAATTGTATTAACTTTCAATTTATTTCACATTATCTCATTAGTGGATATTTTTAGATTCTTGAAAATGAATGAGAATGTCAGTAAGTCAAACGATTTAGCAATCGAATATGACTAGATTCTGAATAAGTTGAAATCGACTATATGAACGGTTTATGTTTATTCTGTTTTATGGTGCAGATGAGGATAAAGAAAAAGATATACAAATTGGTTTTCCAACAGATGTAAAGCATGTTGCACATATAGGATGTGATGGTCCATCAGTTGATAATCCAAGCTGGGTAATATTTTTCTCCCTTTTTCTTTTACTTGTTGCATTTTTTTTATTTTTTTTGCATTAGTTGACCTTCATCTTATTCTACTATTGGATTCACAACAAAAAAATGTATTTAAGCGATTCTTTTTTAATGAATAGATCCAATTTCGACTTTTCATCTTATCCTAGTACTTGATTCATTGTAATCGTTGCAAGAAATGTACTGAATCGATTCCCTTTTCTTTTACTTGTTACATTTCTTGTGTTCGTCAATCTTCTTCCTATATTCTATTAATTGATTCACCATAAGTCTCCACAAGATATGCTTTAAATCAATTCGATTTCGTTTTATCATCTTATCTTACTACTTGATCCACCATAGTTGGTCTTTTCAAGAAATATACTGAATCGATTCTTTTAAATAGATCCGATTTCAATCTTTCAAGTATAAAGAAATGCCTAAACTTCCACCATCTTTTTTTTGGCAGATGAAAGAATTTAAATCACCTCGAGCATTTCAATCAGCACCTTTGCTTCCTCCTCCTGCAGAGCTTAAAGAAAATCCTGATGTTAAATGGGTTTCTGAAGGTGTTACTTTTTCATCATTACACGTCGTTCTTTTTCTTTTCTTTCTTATGACTCAAACTTTTATACTCGTCTCGTCCTAACTTATGTGATGCTTTTCATTTTGGAATGTTTCGGTGCTGAAATGGTTGAGATATTTCTGCTTATAATATCATTCTATACAATTTTCAAGAATTCAAACCATTGAATAATCAAATAGCGCAACATAAAATAGGACACATATATATATATATCTAGCTAGCGTAATTGTTATTTGAAGAAAGCTTACATACGTCTAGTGTTTGCACGAAATCAACGAATACATGTGTGTCTTTCATATATAGTTCTAACGCCCACCATGGTTGATTAGCATGTACTCTTGCCTCAATCCATCACTTAACTATAGTAAACACATGTAGTTTTAGTGTGAACATCAAATGTGGGTAAGTTCTATTTTCTCGAAATGTGATGACCATTTTAGATCTGAGATTGAGACACCTAAGGCGAGTCTAGACAATGTTAAAGCAATCTATATAACCTACTTACAGTTACTATAAGGTAGGAGCCCCCAGATCATTGATTTAGCGGTAAGAGCGTAACTTATGATGTGTGAATTAGGCGTACGTTATGGGTTTGAACTCTACCGTAAACAAAAGTCTGGTATTTAAGTGGAGAAGGACATAGGGACTGATCATTGTCCATTGAGTTCTGAACCATGTGCCAATGGACTTCGAGGATCTCTCGGTTATAAAAAAAAGGGTTAAAATGAACATCAATCCAGATCTACCAGTTTCGGGTGGATCTAGATTGATGTTCATTTTTACTATAAGCTAGGAGCATAGATCAATATAGTCATCTACAATATGTGTAATCACATTCACAATATTCAACTTGAATTATATATATGTAAGAAAAAGTAAATGAAAATAGATATATCTCATTTAATTATACACCAATTCGAACTTTAAATCCTAAATTCGCCTATTTGCTAAGAGAGGATCAATGGCGTGTCCTGTTTTTCATTATTTTTTTGTACAATATGTCATGGAATTGCAGATTCAAACAGAAGGTCAAGAAATGCAAGTTCTTCACCAACCGAAGAGAAACCAGAGAAGCCAAGAACATCAAGGAGACATTCTACTACAGAAAATGATAGCAATGAAAACTCTACAAACAAAGAGCCTGGCACCAAATCCAGGAGTTCTAGGCGACACCATAACAAGGAAACGTCCGATGGTCACAAATCGAGTGAATCCTCGGGCAAAAACCCCGATATCCCCAAAAAATCACGACGAAAGAAGTCCAAGGAGGATGGTGGCTCAACCCGACCATCAAGATCCAAAGGCACTTCTTCTAGTACAGCACAAACTACAGAATCAGGCACTGGACAGGAAAGTGAGAGTAGTGTCGTTTCTAAAGAAAAACAAGAGGAGTGAAAAAAACAAGAATGTACTTGGAAAGTTTCCATTTTTTTTTGGCAGCACACAAAAGTTTTATTTCACAATTGTAGAATATGTATTGTAGAATGTGTGTACAATCTAACTTTTTGATACCATGTTCATCATGTAGATTCATTTCCCTTTTTCCTCGTCACTCTTTTTTCTGTGCCAATTGCAACTTCATTACTGTGAATATTTGAGAGGGCATCATTGCCCTGTAAGTGTCTGAGATGGATTTAGAACTTAAAGTTTATGAATTATGAAGTTTATTATATATACATATTAAGTGAAAATCTTAACAAATATATAGTGCTTGGATCAAAGTTATTGATTATGCCGAACCTGTACTTCTCATGCTAGCTTCTTCCGTGCCTGTAACCAAATCAAATGAAGAGGCGGATTCAAATCTTGAAACAGCAAGTACGGTATACCATTTTTTGCTTAAACTTCAGTCATTAACATCAGCTATATATGACTGAAGTTGATTAAAGTTTAGTCATTTTTGCTTAATTTATGGTATTTTATTAGCTTGAACTTCAACTTATGAGTGAAGTTTATGCAGTTCTGCCGAAAGTTTTAACAATATATGATTAAAGTTCAGTCATTTTTATCCGATTTCATTGCTTGAACTTCAACCATATGTGCATGAACTTCTAACAGAAATGATTGAAATCAAGACAAAAATGTGCATATGGCTGAAGTTTATGCAAAAATGGTTAAACTTCAGCCATATATGTCTAAAGTAAGGCAAAAAATCAAGTAAAAATGAAACAACTTCAGCCACATGGCAAAAATGGCTCAAATCAGCCATATGAAACTACAAACATTGTGCCAGTAGTCAGATTTTGTCAAGAAAAAATTAAAAAGCAGGCACAAGCTAAATAGTTAAGTTAAAATAGTCGGGTATCCGTGCACTTTTTCCCTTCTAATTGTTCGGAGGATTAATTTATAAATGGTCATTAAACTAAATTATTACTCCTATTACACAAAAATTATATAAAAAAATAACTCAACTATCACTGTCTATCCCTTGTCAGAAAATCAGGAAGACTGTTATCTGCCCCTTTTTATAATAAATCTCAAAATCAAATGGCGCTAATAAAGCTTTTCATCGTGCAAACATCTTTTTAGAAACATCATGTTTACAATCTTTATTAAACATAAATTTAGCAGATTGATAGTCAGTTTTTATTAAGAACTTCTGATTGTATAAATCACCCTGGAATTTAAGAACAAATTTGACAATGGCAAGTATTTCTTTCGCCACTGTGGAGTAATTCTTCTGGCTAGTATTCCATTTGCCAGAATAGAATTGTACTAGATATTCCTGTTTATCAACTGGAGTGTATTGTTTGAGAATTACTCCGTAACCAATCTCTGAAGCATCTGTTTCTATAATTTTTTGCCATGTATGATTGGCTAAAGTGATACATGGAAGGTTATGAACATTTTCTTTAATTCTTTTGACAGTCTGAGTATGATCATATGTCCATGGCTTGGGAATTTTTTTCAGTCTATCATATAAAATAGTTGTGTCTTTGGCCAAATCCTTTATAAAAGGAGATATATAATTTAAACTACCTAAAAACCTTTGTAGTTGGGTTTATGAGTAATTGTATCTGGGAATTTGGATGCAAATTTAATACTTCTATTAATGGGAATAATTTTTCCTTTTTCAGTGTTATGACCTAAAAATCTGACTCTTGTTTGAAAAAGTGCCATTTTTTGTTTGGATATAACTAACCGTTTTGAACAATAATCGTTTTGAAAATATTAAGATGCTTAAAATGATTTTCTATGTTCTCAGAAAATACTAGAATATCATCTATGTATACAATAGTAAAATTACTATAGGGCACGAAAATATCATTCATGATTTTTTGAAATTTAGATGGAGCATTTTTCAATCCAAATGGCATTACATTCCATTCGAATTGCCCCATTGGAACATTAAAAGCAGTCTTATATTTATCTGCTTCAGAAATTTGAATCTGTCAATAGCCAGATTTTAAATCAAGTTTTGAGAATATGATAGCGTTATAAATTCTATCCAATAAAAAAAATTATGAGGGATAGGGCTTCTAATACATTTTAGAACCTTATTAAGGGGTTTATAATTTATGACAAGTCTAGGTACTCCACTTTCTTGTTCATCCTGTTTATTAACATAAAATGCAGTACATGACCATGGTGACTTTGAAGGTCTTATTAAACCTTTTTGCAAAAGAGTAGAAATCTCAGTTTTGCATAATTCCAAATATTCGGAATTCATTTGGCATGGCCGAGCTTTCGTAGGAATATCCTAAAATCTCTTCATATGGAAGAGTAACAACATGTTTTTTTCCTATCCCAGAAAGTATTTGGGTGGTCATTACATATTTGTAATGAAAACTAGTTTTTTATGAAATCAGTCTTTTGCTGTAACTTAGGTTTTTGCAAAAGTTCTTCTATATTAAGAATATAAATTTTCTGTTTAAGAAAATTGATATGTTGATGTTTATATTTCAACCGATCTTTTATTTGGTTTAAGACTCTAGAAAATTGCTCAGTTATAAATTGAAATACCACTTCTTTTTTATCAAAAGTTCCGATGATACCATTTGCATCAATTCTTGAAATAGGAAATATCTTATTAATAAATGGGGTGCCTACTATAATTTGGCTAGAGATATCATTTACCAGGACAAAACTATCTGCTATACATACCTTGTTTTGATAAATATAAGCTTTTGGTAGTTTAAAAGCTATTTGTTATTTTTGTCCATTAGCAGTTCTTACACTATGGGTAGTCTTATGAAAATATTTAGAAGGTATAATTCCTTCTTGTATACAATTTACATCTGCCCCACTATCAATAAGACCTGTAAATTCTTTTTAAAGTTGTAATCTATTAAGAGGGTGATTTTTACATAAATTTTTTTAGAAGTAATTACCTCAAGGGCTTGTAAAAAATCCCTTGTATTACCTGTTTCCTCACATGTGGTGTTGATATCATTCCAGCTGAGACTATCAACATCTTCTATGATAGGTTGTTTGCCTTTCCCTTCGAGACTAGAAATTCTGTAATCTCGTAAAGTATTACTACTTTTTAATTCTACAATTTCTCTTTTCAGATTATCAATCTCCTTTTCTAAATGTCTGGTAGTACTAGGAATCCTTGTTACCCCCTTATTGTGCTGCATCATTTTCTTTAGTTCCGACATGGTATATGCACCTAATTTTTCAAGAATTTTCTACCCTCGTGAGGTTTCTGGTTTTTTTGGAATCTGATCTATGATTTTGTATCTCATTTCTGGATCCTTTATAATCTTTAATAATTCTATGAGGTGATTACCTTTAAGGACATTAACATTCATATCCTTAAATTGGAAAAATATGTTATAAAACTCATCATCCTACTTATTTATATTATGGAACAAGTTTATCCTAATTGACAAGGCATACAATCTTCTTCTGTATCTGAGGACATATAATTCGTTATTCAGTATGTGAATTTCTTTCTCCGAAGAATCTGTTGTATTATCCATTTTTTTAACCCTGAATCTTCTGGTTCAGAATTTAATAACAATTTGTATAATGATTCCTTTATATCCTCATCTATGTTAAGGGTCTTGATCTTCTCCTTAACCTTACAATCATTATAATAATGGCCCGTCCTTCCACATTTCCAATAGGCTTTTGAATTTTTAGACTTTATAAAGTTCTTTCGAGTTTTAAACTCTTTTTTTCTTCTAGATCTATTTTCCATGTGTTTTTCTTTCCATTCCTGAAAATTCTTCTTATTATGCTTTTTGTGTCTATGAGACGGTTCTTTAGTTTTGGGTGTGTACATCCCAAAACTGGGTGCAAAATTCACCAAGTTGTTGTCTTTCATTGAGACATTGTTTGTTGATTTGTTGGTTCAACTTAATCTCATTACATAAGGCTAATCCTTCTTGGATGCAGGTTCCTATAAGTTTGCCATAAGTATAATTATCATAATTGACATGTATTCCTCCTTGTCTAAGGTTCTTTCTAACTCTTTGCAAAGAGAGAGGGTAACCCATTTATAAATTTGGATTTCCAATGAGAGCTATTACATTCTGGCAGTTCCATAACCCTGCTAAGAAAGACATCCTTATACCACCTAAAAGAGGTTAAGGTTTTACATCTAAGGTTTTGGAGCATAGTCCTTATATTTTTATTGTCATCTGACCATCGACCAGTGAAATGTTCTATGATCTTCAAACATATGGGATACACAACATTTTCCTGTGGTTCTAAACCTGGTTCGGTTTTTACCACAGCCAAAATGGTACTCCTTTGCTCTTGGGTTAAATAATTATCCTACCAACCTTTTAATTGGCCAGTAAACCCTGAGATTATCATTTATGCAATAGACTTATCCTTGTTGTTATTAGCATTGCATATAGTGCAGTACATGAGCATTCTATGTATAGTATTATAACATTGTCTCTCGGTATAACCGTCTATATTCCATTCATAAATATTTGTTCCACTGTAACTATTGTTATCAACAATATCTTGTTCCTCAAACAAAACATCCTGAGGGGTGGGTCTAGGATAATAGTACATTCTTTGAACAGGTTTTCTAGCATATTTGCTAGAATAGTTGGCCAGTTTATTGCCCTCATCATAAACTTTTTGTCTATAATCATCTCGAGACAGGTCGAAATCATAATCATCCCCTTTTTCTCTTGTCAAGGGACTAATTTTTAATCTATTGAATTTTTCATCAAGCAATTGTTCAAGTTCTGTATAAGCTCTTAACTTGAAGTCTTTGATTTCATGGGGAGGCTGCACACTAGGAGTGGCTATAGTCGTATGAGAAGCAGTAGAATGGTGCAATTTTTTTATTTGAGAAGTCAATTTTTCTACTCTATCATGTAAAAGAACAACTTGTTCTCCCAATATATTCAAATAAAAATTTGTATAATTATTCTGTTTTAGCATAGTATTAATATGCTCGGTTGTAACTAAAGCATTGTCATTTTCAAACAGTTTTGAAAAAGCCGCAAAATTAAGGACATTATTATCCTTTTCAATTTGGAAGGGTTGTTGGGGAAGTAAAACTGTATTAATAATTTCCCCGTTAGAAAGTTTATATTCTCTTTCTAAAACATAGATATAATCTCCTACGTATTTGATCATAAACCAAGGGACAAAAGATATAATCTTATTAGCTTCATAAAGATCTTTATAAAATTCTTCTTGAAGAAATGTTCTTTCTTTTTTATCAAAATTTTCAAAAAACCATTTTTTAAATGGTTCCTATCTGGGTTTTTTGAAATCATCACTGATTTTTTTTCTTGCGGGTGATCACCGACTAAAATCAATTTTTGTAGTTTGATTCATTAAACAGATGGAAAATCCATATCTGACTCGGTTATATCCGGGTCTTCTTTAACACCATTGGCAATAGTGTCCTTTCCAATTATAATCTTATCAACTCTGTTATTATTAATATCAACTTCCTGAATTTGAGAAGTGGAGGCTCTTGAAGGAGATCTCACAAAATAATCAATTGGATCAATATATGAGCGAGAAGTAGATCTATAAGATCTGGAGCTAAGGCTATGACGCTCAATTTTGTCAGTCAAGTAATTTGCTTCAGAAAACTTTAACTTGACAGTACCATCTGGTGTCTGCTCAATATGAGTAATATCATTATTAAAATCATTTTGAGGTGCAGTTGCCCCCTCAATTATCCATTCAGTGGGGAAATCAATTTCATCCCACTTTATAGGTCTTCTGGTTGTTGTTTTGGATTTACCAAAATTCATTTCTATTAATAACGTTTCATTTTTGAAATCCATCATTTTACACATAGGATTCATTGTGTATAATGGTTTAAAATAAATTCTGTAACAGATACATATAACTTTTGTACCATGCATATAATCGTAATCATGCAATTTTATGCTAAGTATTAAAGCATTCAAAGGGTTCTCATCTTGCAAGAATACCTGCAAGTTAGGATATGCATTAAAATAAACAGGATTATAGGCTAAACTGGTTTGCACAGTTCCTATAAGGGACTTTTTCCAGTTTCTACCATCTCTTAGAGTTGCTATAAAGCTCTCTGGTAAGCTTCTTAAAGTAAGTGGCTTAAATGCAACCTGAACTAACCCAGTGTGCATAAAACGATGGGTTTTCCTATAAGGAGCAAGATCACTATCATTTAATAATTTAAAGGTAGCATGGTTGCTATCTATAGTGATAGTTTCTTCAGTTGTTTTAACAACTTGTGTAATGCCTAATTTTTTAAAGGTGCCCATTTAATATATTAATCTGGGTTTGATCTTTGGGATAGTCCACTTATTAAGCAGATCTAGATGTTGAGGTATATCATATTTCTCTTTCTTACTGTTTTTAACAGTATTCTTGTTTCTGATGATATTCATCATTGTAAAACATATTTGTGTTGAAGTTATGTTACTTAGAACTACGGATACCATGGCTCGGATACCAATTTTGTATTTTGCCTTTTGATTTGTTTATTCAACTTGATTTCATTATATAAGGATAAACCTTCTTGAATGCATGTTCCTATTAACTTCCCATAAGTATACTCATCATAATTAATACTTGCTCCTCCTTTTCTAAGAGTTTTTCTGACTCTTTCAGCAAAGAGGTTAGGCAGTCCATCTATAAACTTAGACTTCCAATTAGAGCTATTACACTCAGTTAATTCCATAACCATACTAAGGAACACATCCTTATACCACCTAAATGAGGTTATGGTCTTACATCTAAGATTCTGGAGCAAGGTCCTAATGTTTTCACTATCATCAGACAATCTTCCAGTAAAATGTTCTATAATGTTAAGGGCTAGTGAATACACTGCATTGGGTTCCTTCTGACCTGTCACAGTATTAACTTTTTCAACACTCACAATCTTTACCCTTTGATCATGAGTCAGGTAATTATCCCACCAACCTTTAAGTTGGCCTATAAATCTAGATATAAGTATCTCTGAAATAGTCTTTTCTGTATTATTGTTGGCTTTAGAGATAGTACTATACATCAACATTCTATGAACAACTGTATAAATCTGTCTTTCAGTATAACCATCTATATTCCATTCATAAATATGTTTCCCACTATAACTATTATTATCAACTATCTCATGTTCTTCAAATAAAACATCATGGGGAGTATGACGGGGATAGTAGTACATACTCTGAACATGTTTTCTTGCATATTTTTCTAGGTTATTAACCTCATCTGACATCTTCTGTTTATAATCATCACCAGAAAGATCCAAATCATAGTCGGTATTACCTTCTTTTCTTAAAGGACTAATCTTTAACCATTTAAACTTATCATCTAGTAATTTTTTCAATTCAGAAAATACTCTGATATTGAAATCTTTTATTTCAGGAGCTGCACACTAGGAGTGGCTACATCTGATTCATGTCTATTAGAATAATGATGTAATTATCAATTTGAGAAATCAGTTTCTCTACTCTATCATGTAACTGAACAATTTGTTCACCTAATATGTTCATATAAACATTAGCATACTTCTGTTGTTTTAGCATGATATTAATATGCTTAGCAGTAATTTGCAAAGTATCATTTTCAAATAATTTTAAAAAAAATTGCAAAATGTATAACAATATTATCTTTTTGAACAACAAAAGGTGTTGGGGAGGTAAAGCAATATGATAATTTTCCCATTTGCTATTTTATAATCTTTTTTTAAAACAGAGATATAATCTCCTACATACTTAGCCATAAACCAAGGTACAAAAGATATAATCTTATTGGCCTTAGTGAGATCTGTATAGAATTCTTTTTGCAAAGAAGTTCGTTCTTCATTATTAAAGGAAGCAAAAACTCATTTTTAAATGGATCCCATTTGGGTTTAAAGAAATCATCACTTATCATCTTTCTTGCGGGTGATTCTCGACTAAAATCAACTTTATTAACTTGATTCATCATGTAACAGGAAAATTCATAACTGACTAAGTTATTTCTGGGTCTTCTTCATGAACACCATGGACGATATTATCCTTGTCAATTCTAATACTGTTAATTCTATTATGTTCTCTAATTTGAGAAGTAGATGCTCTTGATGGAGACTTCACAATATAATCAACTGGTGAAATATATGAATGGTTTGTATAATCAGATCTAGTAGATCGAGATCTAAAATCTAAGTTATTACTTTCAATTTTGTCCAGTAAATAATTTGGTTCAGAAAATCGTAATTTAATAGTCTCATTTGGGATCTGCTCAATTTCAGTAATTTCTGAGTTAAAATCATTTTTGGGGGGAGCAGCTCCCTCTATGACCCACTCTTTGAGAAAATCAATTTCATCACATTTGATAGGTCGTCTAATTATAACCTTTGATTTACCAAAATTGGTTTCTATCAAAATAATTTCATTTTTAAAATCCATGATTTTACACATCGGATTCATAGTATATAATGGTTTAAAATATATCCTATAACAAATACATATGACTTCAGTTTCAGGCATATAATCATATCCATGTAATTTTATGCTTAATATTAAAGCATTTAAAGAATTCTCATCCTGCAAAAATACCTTCAAGTTAGGATAAGCATTAAAATATACAGGACCATATGCCAAACTGGTTTGAACAGTCCCTATTAGAAAAAAATTCCAGTTCTGGTTCCTGCCATATCTTAAAGCTGCTATAAAGCTTTCTAGTAAGACTCTTAAAGTAAGTGGTTTAAATGCAACATGTACTAACCCATTATGCATAAATCTATGGGTATCCCTATAAGGAGAAATATCACTGTCATTTAATAATTTAAAGGTAACATGATCGCTATCCACAATGATTGTTTCTTCAGTAATTTTAACTACTTGTCTGAAATCTAATTTTTCCAAGTTACCCATTTGATATATTAATCTGGGTTTAATTTTAGAAATATCCACTTATTAAGAAGATCTAACTGTTGAGGTATATCATATCTCTTTCTTAATGTTTTTAACATTATGCTTGTTTCTGATGATATTCATCGTTATAAGAAAGTGTCGAACATGTGTTACCTATTACTACATGAGAACCATGGACGTAACATAGTAATATATTAGCATATCTTACTTCTTCAAAATTCAGACACCCTTGATAAAATTTCTGACTCTACAGCCACTGATATGATTAAAGAAAAAAAAAAGACGAGTTTAATTAAAGTAAATTATTTTTTTATTCATATTAAAGGACAAAAATGCATTCCAAAATTGCCAGTTACACTTACTTCTTAGAAAAAGAGAATTTGTCAGTTGTTGCACAAATCGAAGAAGTGCTGTTTACTTACGTACAAAAAAACTGCATGAAAAAATAATTCCACTGTTCCAGGTGGCAGCAGCATGGCCTTTAGAAAGTTTATTAAATTCCATATCCCACCACTACTTTTTTACTTTATTCCATTTCATAGTAATAATAAATCTTCTCCTTCACGATTTCATGCCCACACCCTTTTGGTGGATTCCACGCAAGACCCATTTATACTAAACACCCAAAATCACAATTCAATTAACAAACTTCGTTAATTACAAAGCAGATAAAAAATTCCCAAAAAAGGCAAGATTTTTGGGTTCTTGATTGATTAAATCATTGAAATTAAGAGATTTTTGTGAATTACTATATAGTTGAGAATTTTCAGGCGAGATAAAAGGGAATTTTTTGTTTGATAATTTTGTTGGGTTTTTGGTTGATCATTGAGTTCTCACACATATCACTTTGTGAATAGTAAACGTTGATAAAATTACTAATAAGAAAAAAAACAAAGAAAAGTGAGAAAAAGGGTGTCTTTGGTTTGATGTTTTCTTGAATTATTGATTGATCAGAGGGGACTCTGTGAACCTTGCAAAGTTGAGAAAAAGTTGTCCACAAAGAGGTGATTTTATAGATGCTTTTGTTTTTGTGGGATTATTGGTTGATCAGTGAATACCCTTTTGATCATTTTGATTGCAAATAAAAAAAAGATGGGAATTGCTATGGCTGTGTTATGTTATTTTCACCACAGTGAAAAGTAAGTAAGATTCTTAAACCCCTCCTTTCTTTTACTTGCTCATTGTTAGTTGGTATATGATGATGGGTCCTGAGTTTGTTTATGCTTATTTTATGCTTCTAATTATCGCGTAATAGTCAATTCCTTAGAATGGTAGCCTCGGATTAACTGGTAAAGTTATGTGACCAGGAGGTCACGGGTTCACGCTGCGGAAAGAGCCTCTTGCAGAAATGCATGGTGACAGGCCCTTCCCGGACTCCGCGCATAGCGGGAGCTTAGTGCACCGGGCTGCCTTTTTTAGTCGGTTCCTTAACTTTCATGATTATTGTGTTGTTGGGAGTTAGAGAAGAGTAGGGGTTTTATTGAAGTTTTTGTTTTTATGGGATTATTGGTTGATCAGAGAAATACCCTTTTGATCAAAATGGGGTTTTGATCTTGCAAAATAAAAAAGATGGGAATTGCTATGGCTGTGTTATGTTGTTTTCACTACTGTTTCATTTATTCTTCAAACAGTGAAAAGTAAGTAAGATTCTTAAACCCCTTCTTTCTTTTACTTGCACATTGTTAGTTGGTATATGTTGATGGGTCCTATATTTGTTTATCCTTCTTTTAGGCTTCTAATTATCGCGTAAAAGTCGGTTCTAGTTGAATTTTCTTAGTTATGAGCTCCTTAACGTTCATGATTATTGGTTGTTTTAGGCTTCTAATTATTGCGTAATAGTTGTTCTAGTAGTTATGAGTTCCTTAACTTTCATGAGTATTGTGTTGTTTGGAGTTAGAGGCGGAACCAAAATTTGAACTTTATGTGATTTAAATTCTATGGTAGCAACATCAGGTATTAGTAACTGGCTTTTGAATTTAATTTTTGTACATGTTTAGTGAATTTTTAATACAAATACAGAGTTTGAACTAAAGCTAAGGGTTGGGGTTCATCGACTTCTAGCTCCGCCCCTGTTTGGAGTTGTTTCGTGAATATGATGGTGCTAATAACTGTAATGGGCACAAACTCAACTAGTTAATATATTGGATGTTGAAAAGCTATTTTTTCCATGTTTCTTTTCCTTGCTTGTAATTTAAAGTTGAATCGTGATTTTATCGATTATTAGGAGCATTAAGGGGCGGAGAAAGAGTATGAATAGGGGCTCTCCCTTTTTGAACTATTTTAGATTGTGTTCATTTTGGGTTTAAGTTCTAGTACTATTTTTGGCCGAAAGCTTTTTTTTTTTTTTGTGTGTGTGTGTGTGTGTGTTGGCCGAAAATTTGATACTTGACTACAATCTACTAATAAACAAGTGGAGTTTTAAAAATTATGATGTACTTGATCTGAATTGTGTTATCCTTTTAGATTGATTATCCATGATTTGAGTTATATTCATTATCACAATTCAAGAGCACTTAAAGTTCTAGTGATCTTTTGGGCAAACGAGTTAAATTCTTTGTTGTTGTTTTTGCTGATTGTTAAAGCATCGTGAGAGAGTTTGTACTGTATGAAGAATGATAATTGGGTGAACAAGCCGGGGAAAGGCTCGGACAAGTTTGAATTTGAGGAAGATGATGAAGTGCTTCTGCTCGGGCGAACAATTACAGATAGATGACACGGCTCCATCCTTTAAATCCCTTGCCACTAACGATTACACATCAAGCGTTCATTCATCAAGAGACGGAGAAGCTGAACAAAAGCTAGATACTGGCAATATTGAAGAAGCTGAATCATCTTTGCGCGAGAGTGGTGCTTTGAATTATGAGGTACCAATCAAAAAATTGTTGCTCTTATTGTTCTCCCCCCCCCCCCCCCCCCACCACCACCACACACACACACACAAAATCTCTCTCTCTATCTGTGCCTACCACATTGCATTGCTAAGTTTTCCTTTTGTATAATCTCCCGTCTCATCCTAAACTATTTCAAGTTTCAATTGGCATGAATTAGAATTATCCATCTGTGACAGTTAAACTATATCTACTTTGTAGGAAGCAAGGGCATTACTCGGAAGATATGAGTACCAAAAGGGCAATATAGAGGCTGCTCTACATGTGTTTGAAGGGATAGATATTGCATCAGTTACTACTAAAATGAAAGTCACCCTTGCCAAAAGAGCTCGAACTCAAAAGAGATGTTCGCAGAAGTTTGATGCACCACCAATGTCCATACATGCTGTGAGTTTGCTCCTGGAAGCAGTCTTTCTTAAAGCAAAATCATTGCAGGCTCTTGGAAGGTGTAAAGGTTAGACGATAAATGGTAGTCATTCAGTTCATTTTTTGTAATAAATGTATCTCCTTTTGTCCAAATTTATGTGACACTTTTCCTTTTTAGTCAATCCCAAAAAGAATGACACCTTTTTATATTTAATAATAATTTAACTTTAAACTTCTCATTTTGTCCTTACCGAAATGATTTACGGTCACACAAATATTTATGTCTTATTTTAGACCACAAGTTTAAGAAGTCTTTCTTTCCTTCTGAAACTTTGTGCCCAGTCACAACACCTTCACATACACCTTCACATACATTGGGACTGAGGGAGTATTTCTTACATGGGTCCAAAATCCAAATAGAGTAAAATGAATTATGACAATTCATATAGCCGAACCCAACAAGCTTGGCATTGAGGAGTAGTAGTTGTTGGAATATGTTTGTTTACGTGTTTCAATTTGACATTCATTTTCAGTTAGGACACTTTGTTCAGTATGCTAAAGTTATTGTGTTATGTTATCAATCAGGTTTCTTTGCAAACGTTCTTATATGTAAGTCCTCTTCAAATCTGTAAAAGTTTGCACTGGCTCTCTTACATTACTGTATCCATCCTCGGGGCCTTCCATGGGACAATGTGAATTATTTTCTGTTTTTGTTGATTGCTAGTGTTTGTTAAGTTCACTGTTTGGTCTTATTTATTCTTTTAAATCACGTGTTAATTTCTCCAAAATGATCTGGTTAAATTCATAATCTGGTATTTTAGTTAGATATCTCACTTGTTGGGTAGTATGAGAATAGCTTTTCCTTGCTTCTGAGCAACCTTACAAGTTGTAGGGGTGTCAAATGGACGGGTTAGGCTAGATTTTGAGCGGGGTCAAAATGAGCTGAGTTAATAAATGGGTGGGTCATTACTTGGGCCGAAATGAGTTGGGCTAAAAAGTAGGTCATAACCCAACCTTTTCAATTCTAACACTAAGTTTTAATTTCTTTGTTTATTCTTTTATAATTTTACCTAATAAAACTATCTTTTTTCCTTATTAGTGCTATATAACATATCAAATAAAAAAATGTCTTTTTGGAAATATTTTGATAAGGTTTCTATGGGTCAGTTTGGGAGACATATCAGCCCAACCTGGCTTAAGCTTATTTTGTAGATGGGCAGAATTGGGTTGGACTAAGATGGGCTGAGCTAAGAAATGGGCGGGTCATGCTTCCATGGGTTAATTTTTCCACCCATACTTACGAGCATACATCTCTCCTGAGGCAGCTTTTGTACATTTTTACTATGCCAATGTCTATATGTGATTGTGTACACAATACGATAAGGAATTACGTGAACCTGAAAGCTCAGAAACTGCAAGTATTCAAACATCTTTATCTAATGCATTCTCCAAATATTTTTGCAGAAGCTGCTCAATCATGCACTGTTATTCTGGACATTGTTGAATCTTCATTACCAGAAGGCTTGCCTGAAAACTTTGGTGCTGATTGTAAATTGCAGGAGACTCTCAGTAAGGCTGTCGAACTTCTTCCACAATTATGGATACTTGCAGATGCTCCAAAGGAAGCAATTATGTCATACCGCCGAGCTCTTCTTCGTCAGTGGAATCTTGATGTCCAAACTAATGCAAAGATTCAAAAAGAGTTTGCCATTTTTCTTCTATATAGCGGAAATGAATACTATCCCCCTAGTCTCAAATTCCAAATGGACAGTTCATTTGTCCCGAAAACCAATACCGAAGAGGCCATTCTTCTCTTGGTGATTTTATTGAGAAAGGTTACTCTAAAAATTATAGAATGGGACCCGTCTATTCTTGACCATCTCTCATATGCATTATCTATCTCAGGTGGCCTACGGGCTCTGGCTAACCAAGTAGAAGAGTTGCTTCCTAGGAATATTGATCAGTGTGAAAGGTATCATATCTTAGCTCTCTGTTATTACGGAGAAGGAGATAACTTGACCGCCTTGAACTTGTTGCGGAAACTATTGAGTAGTACCGAGGATCCCACTTGTGTTCCAGGTTTGTAAGGGTGTCAAATGGGCTGAAATAGGTTGTGCTAAAATGGGCTTAAGCCGGTCATAACCAAATCCCTCCAATTCTTATTAAGTTTTAATTTCTTTGTTTGTTCTTTTGTAATTTTTTGTTACCTAATAAAACTAATTGTTTTTCTTTATTATGACTATATATTAATAAGTCAAATAAAAAAATGTTTTTGAATATATTTGACAAGATATCTCATGGGTCAATTTGGCGCTGAATTGGGTTGAGCTGAGCTAATAAATGGGCAGGTCAATGACCAGCCCAAACTTGGGCGGGTTTGGGGGGTCATGTCCTCATGGGCTGATTTTGCCACCTTTGCAGGTTTGTTACTGGCTTCAAGAGTCTGTGCTGAAAGCTTAGAATGTGCAGGAGATGGCATAAATTTTGCTCGCAGAGCTATTGAAAGCTTGCGAGGAAGTTGCGGTCAGTTGACGGGTGTTGCAAACTACGTCTTAGGTCTTTCACTTTCAGCACAGTCTAGAGCAGCGGTGACAGATTCCGAGAGGGTTAGGATGCAATCAGAGGCACTTCAATCCTTGGAATCTGCTGGGAGACTGACAGAGATGAACGACCCCGATGTCATTTACCATCTTTGTTTAGAAAACGCGGAGCAAAGGAAGTTGGATATTGCGCTCCGTTATGCAAATTGCTTTCTTGAATTGGAAGGTTGGTCTACTTTGAAAGGGTGGATGCTGTTGGCTCGGGTATTATCGGCTCAAAAACAGTTTCCAGAAGCTGAAACCATCATTGATGCAGCTGTAGATCAGAGCGGAAAGTGGGATCATGGAGAATCGTTGAGGACCAAAGCTAAGCTCCAAATTGCACAAGGCCAAGTGAAAAATGCCATAGGAACATATGGTCAGCTTCTTGGTGTTCTTCAGGTCCACAGAAAAAGCTTTGGAGTGGAGGAAAATCTCAAGGTAAGTATGCTTCATTATTTGAAGTTTCATTGAAGTTTGTACACTAACTTGAACATTCAACTGATTAGCTCTTGCTTGCAAGTTATTTCATCCATCATCATGGAGTTCTATATAATTTATTAACCCAATCATTGACAAGGAGGTTTGCAAAGAGATTGATAAGAAAGCGATCATGCTACCTGAAAAGCCATACTTGCTTAAAACTTTATCAATAATGTTTTTGGTCCCGCAGTTAATGGTAAATTCTAATTTTAGTCCTTCTAATATCTAATATCTGACTGAGCACATTTAACCTTCAAATTTCAATTACTTGGAACATGCACTTCTGATACCTTTCCCAATGAATATTCACAATTTTTCAGCATTATTAACTGTTTCACCATTTGATTATCCATGTGATATGTTAAACCTGTAGTGTTACTCTATACTTGAGGGTAATATATTTCTACATGTAGTCTAAAAATAATATATTTCCTACATAAAGGGACCACACGCACACATTTTAATTAATTGAAGGTTAAATGTATTCAGTCATATTTCACAAGGACCAAAATCAGAATTTACCAATAATTGAGGGACCAAAAATGTTATTCTCCCTTTTTTTAGTTAAGCAGATGTTAATCCTCTTTAGAGATGGCAATGGATCCTGGACCCGATCCGGATCCGGTGGATCCATATCCGTTTTATAGGATATGGATCTTCAAATTTTGGACCTGACGGATACGGATCGGACCCGGATCCATTTCTGACGGATCGGATATGGATCTGGATCTTGTATTTGAGATCCGTATCCGGTCCAGATCCGACCCGTGGATCCATTTTTTATTAAATATATTCATAACCTATAATGTAATTTTATAAGTATTTTCTTAAAATTGCTAAGCACATTCTTGCAAGTTTAATTCTCAAAACAAGTTTAATTTATCCCCGTGTTAATTCAAAAATAAAAAAATAAAGAGGTACTTCGATAATAAAATCAATGTTATATTAGTGAATGACTAACATCTCCATAGACAAGTAGTTAAAATTATATTCACTTTATTTGTGAAGATCCAATCACATACAAATTCTGCATTGTGGAAATACTAGTCAGTATTTTCCACAACTATTGTCATTGTCCAACATTTTCAATTAATAACTCACAATCAAAACGAGACAACGAACAAAATATCTCATATGAACATTTCAAAATTATAACACAGTGAACTGTTAGCTAAGTAAAAATCGTTTGTCAGTTAAAAAAAATATTCTTAGCAAGACTATTTTTTTTACATATGGATCCAGATCCGATCCGTGAATCCGATGGATCCGGATTTGGATCTGATTTTTATGAACCCGACGGATCTGGATCCGGATCTGGATTCAGATATGAAAAACGGATCTGGATCTGGATCTAGTAGGATCCGGTCCAGATCCTATCCGTTGCCATCCCTAAATTCCTCTTCTTCCGTGTTCATCTTTTTTCTCTTTAATGTGCAACCAAGGCTTGCAGCTTTGACTCAACTACCCTTCCTTCTTACAAATCTCTTTCTGTTGTTATTATGTTTATTTTGGAATTAGACGTTATAACGTTTGATGTTCATTTATGTAACAGAAGGAAAGAGACTACAATACAACTATGGAGCTGGAAACCTGGCATGATCTTGCTTCCATCTACATTAAATTATCTCGGTGGCAAGATGCAGAGAGTTGTCTTTCCAAATCCGAGGCCCTTAGTTGTTATTCCGCTTCGAGATTGTATATTGCTGGTAGATATATTTCACACTCATTAACTTATCTTCTCATGCACTGCTTACTGCTTAGTGCTTACTATCCTAACATGTTCACGTATCTCTGATGCTACATTTTTGTTGTTTTAATATTTGTGAGAAAGCAAGCTAAAAGGTTATTACAGTCTGTATGCAATATGGAGTCAATTTGACTATTTCCTAAAGTTAATAGTATTTTTGGTCCCTCAATTTTAATTTTAGTCCTTATAATATCTAACTATGCACATTTAACCTCCAGTTATCTGAGATGTGCACTTTTGATCCCTTTGCTTATGAATATTCACAAACCTTCATATTTATTAACCGTCCCACCGTTTAATTACTCGTGTTATGTTTAAATTGTACTGCTATTCCATATTTGAGGATAATATACTTCTAAAAGTAGTCAAAATATAACTTATTTCCTCTATAAAAGGACCAAATGCACACATTTTAATTAATTGTAGGTTAAATGTGATGAGTCATATCACAAGGACCAAAATCAAAATTTATCAATAACTGAAGGACTAAAAGTACTATTCTCGCTTTCCTAAATGTGAAAGCAAGGGAGAAAACAATGTGGGAGATATGATAGTTTAGATTGTGATCCCATAGGCTTTAAATTTTATGAGTGGTGTCCTGGAAATTTTTAAATGTCTCAAGAGTTTTGCAATAGCTCTAGCAGTATTGTATTCCTGTCTCACTAACATTCTAGGAATCAAATTAACCCTGTGGTTTTCATTTGTTCCCTATTAAACTAATATAATCTAGTACTGATAGTAACTAGGGTCGGAACCAGGGGAGCGCAAGAGGGTTCATCTGAATCCCATAGGGTTCATCTGTGGTTTTCAATTTTTTCTCAGTGTGGCTTATCTGTCTATTAGTTGTGCTCGTTTTTTGTTGTTACTATCACATAATCTACACAAGATCTCTGATTCCTTGGACAAGTGTGAGTAGAATATCGGATTAGTTTCTTCCATGTCACCAGTCACCCCTAGTTACGTGTTCTCCAGCATTCTTACAGTGCTCTTCACCAATTTTTTCTTCATAATTAGTTCTTGCTTCAGACATCAGGAGTCATCTTTGAAGTTACAAGGTTATATTTATATAGTGATCACATTCTTCTCATGTGGGTTAGCTGCCGGCCTTATCAGAGCCGGAGCTAAGATTTTGAGTTTATGTGTTCTGGATTCTAGAAAACGCATTTTACTGGGTTCTTGATAATTATTTATATAATTAAGTGAACTTTTAAACACAAAAACAAAGTTTGAGTCAAAGCTACTGGGTTCTGCCAAACCCGTAGCCGAAGCTATTGCTCCACCCCGGGCTTTATAGTGTGCTTACTCCCTCAGTGGTATCTAGAAGGTCAAACATCTTACAACTCTAGATCCTCTTTCTCCAACAAAAAAAAAACCTTCCAAATTCTACTTCCTACCATGTACTCAAAACTTTTACAATGTTTTTGGGCAACAAATTATAATGTTTACTCTATGTTGTAGCATGATGGACATGCTTCTGCACACTTTATGTGTAGTTCTTTGTGTCAAATAGCATGACATTTTGATAATGGAGTATGTTGCGCAGGTTTGCTTCATCAGTCGAAGGGCCTTTACAAAGCTGCACTAACAGATTACACAAACGCTCTGTCTGTTGATCCATCTCACGTGCCAAGTCTAATATCAACCGCGATAGTACTTAGGCAGATAGGTAACCATTCTCCTGCAAATATTAGAACTTATCTGAGAGAAGCACTGCGACTTGATCGGATGACTGCTTCTGCATGGCATAATCTTGGCCTGATTTACAAAGAGGAAGGTTCAGCGACGGAGGCAGATGAATGCTTTCAAGCGGCTTTTTCACTGAAAGAGACTGAGCCTATTGAACCCTTTAGATGACAACCTGTTTGTACATAGCTAAGATCTTGTCGTTTAATGACACGAGGGAAAGATAAGTGATTTTGCTTGTATTTCTTGAGCATGTTTCTGACGCTCAAGTTTGGGTGCTTCCAAATGATTTAGAATGGAGAGATTTTGGTCAAAAGAGGAAGTTTGTTCTTTCAGGATAAGAGAGGAGGAAGATAGAGTCCGAACGTTAGGCTCTTACTGGCTTCCAAGTACAAGGTCTTATACAAAATTCTCTTGCCTTTGGATGTACAGGTAGTCCTGAAACTCACAAGTTTATGATACATAAAGTTATCTTTTTCCCCAAGGAATCTTTAGAATTTCCACGGTTTAACTTTCAATTCGCGTCTCAACATCAAATGAAATGTGAATAACCCGTACGACTCTTTGAAATTAGGGGCGCTTCCGGTTTTGTCGGTGCTTGAAACAATTTTGTCTTCTCCACATTTATATCTCTCGAGTCAATAATTTTGTACGAGGAACTACTGAACTGAATCACTTGTTGTTGTTACTCTTCAGTTTTCTGTTGAGGTCTATCCTGTCCAAGTACTCAACGTGTTTCAATGCTCTTCTTACAGAATCAGTCGGCCTTGTACTTATATAGATGTGCTGATTCTTCTTGTGTGATGTATTTTGTAAGCTGTGAATATACAAGTTGTGTGATCTGGGTATTTGTGTAGCTCAAAGATTCTCAGGGGGAAGGACAAGGAGATGCAACTATTTTCTTATAATAGTTGTGTTCGGATCAACTAGCGCTCAGTTTAATTATCCTGTTTGGTATTTGTTACCTCTCACAAGCACAAGTGCTAATTATGAAAGAGGCACCACTAAAATTACGGAAGCTAATTTTTTTTATAACGATGGTGTATAAACCAACTTGCGTGCAATTTGACTATTTTGATGGGTACTTATTACTTCCCACCAACACAAGTATCGGATAACTATACATACAAATGTTTAGGTAGATAGACAAATAGAGTGAATAATTGATGTTTCCTGTCAATAGACTTGGATATATCTTAACAGCAGTAACAAAATCATCTAGACAACCATTCAAAATAGTCCTGAATACAACACACTACTGTTTTTGTGTCACACTATCAGGAATCATTGTTAGAGTGGGTTTCTTCTTGTTCTTCTTTAGCACCTATAGTAGAGATCGGAGGTATATGGTCCCCAAAAGAGATTGCGCTTTTGGATCCTCGTTAAGTCCCTTCTCCATTATTCTCATTTTATCCAGGGTTGTCGTAACTTGAACTCGTGCTATACTCACAAGGAAGAGAAGGCAAAAGTTTATTTAATACCTATCGCTTCATTGGCTCTAGTGTTGACAAGCTCTTGAAGAATAGAATTATCAAGCACTCTTCACGATTTTGGATAGTGTTATGGTTCTATCTTTCTCAAAGCAACTGGCATTCATGATTTTCTTATCAAAGAGCATCATGTTGGCTTTGAAGCAACATGGTACTGGCATTTTGTAGGCACTCAGTTTATGACTTTATTCCTGTTTTTTGACATACGTGACCTAGCCATTTTGGTTCAGAAAGAGGAGAGGAGGTGAACCTTTAAGTAAACTATATCAGAATACAATTTAAGAAGACTAATAAATTTACAGATGAATGAACTTGCATGAGACATACTGACTATCAAGTCCCTAATTTTCTCAAGAATTGCAACTAAATCATCAAATGTTCCATAAGCTCAGACCAATAGAAAATAGAACAACCAATACATTCTCTTTTCACAACAGGATCTTTACCCCCCAACTAGGATAAATGAGTTGGACTACTATCACATCGAGCCCCCGCATGCTTGAGATTGAGTAGTAGTTGTCGTATATCACACTGAGGTCAGTATTCATCGCATGTTTTCCCGGCGCCTCACATAACGTGTTTTGTCGTTATATCTAGGTCTGTCTTGAGCTCTCTGTGGCACTGGCTCCACTCTCCTTTGTCTTTCAGGTGACCTTTGAACTATCTCTCCATTCACAAATAGCTCAGCTGGCAATCATCAGATTAGAAAAGATGTTAGGGATGCAAATCTCGGAACATAGTATTATGTTCAAAGTCCTTGTTTCAATTGCAAGAAACCATGTCTAGTACTCTTAATTGTTGGGCCATATGCTAAAATACTCACAGAAAAGAACCAAATGTGCTACAAACATTTTACAATAACACAGAAAAAATGATTGAGGCATAGTTTTTTTTTATAATCTTGGTGTCCGGGCCAGCTTGTGCGCACCTCGACTAATTTCATGAGATACATGCCATCCTACTAAATGTCCATCACCATGATGCTTCTCAAAATAAATACAGTATGATGTGGTATTGTGAATAACAATTAATGTTAGTACTCAAATGCTGAGGTGTTTCTTCTCCTCCATGATGAGCAAATCTTGGCTTCTGAGCTTTGGAAGAACACAGTACACCATCAGTAAGCAGCCTACTATTATCATTGGTCAAGTAATCAATGATTTCCAAAAGATTTCAGTTGAGAAGGATCACACCATTGAAGGGCCATTGGAATAGCTTAAACCAATGGCTAATCATTGTGCCAAGTTTGTCTATGAAGATCGGATCTAATTGTATTAGCGTCATTAATTGATTTCTTCTGTGTAATTCTAATTGATAGGACCACATTGGTAAGTGCTACAAGATCTCGTGCATTGAAACCCTCTTGTTAAGACCCTATGACTCGATTAAAACATCAGAATCACACTAGAACCACAATGATTCAATAAAAAAAACTAACCTAAATCAAATCAAGGATTCCCCAAGGAAGAATCAATCTAACAGCAACTCAATGATGCTAGTTTTGGATCCATAATAGCAGGCAGGGTGGCGGGGACATCTAGTCAAGTAGGAGTTACCACTAAGGTAGAAAGACCAAATATAAAATACGAAGAAAAAGCTCCTGTTTTGCTTCTTAAAACAGGAAGGTCAGCAGAGGGAAAAGAGGTACCTCCATAATCCTTGTTCTCCGGATCGACATATGAATCTGGTAGGACAAAGAGAACACCAGGCAAACCTGAACATATTTTAAAAAACACAGACTTCAAGACACATTGCGACTAACACTCTTTATTCTCACTTGCGGAACCAATAAATTGATCCAAAAACTAACCTTCAAGCTTATTCGATGTCTCCTCGTCAATCTCACATCCAAAACCAAAGTATCTTTCACATGAAACATTGTATATCTTCTTCTTCGCCTCTTCTTCACTATTTAAACAAATTACAGGCTAACTAGCAAATTAGAATTCGCCATCTCCAGAAAAAGATGTCTTTTCTCTTTTTCAGGAAAAAAGAACAGGTAAGACCTAAGTGGGATAGCATAGTGCAAATCTACAAGTATAAATCAATAGTTGTAGAGTATCACTATAAAAATCATTCTATCTGCTTCATCTAATGTGATTGTGTTTAGCTGAGTATGGATTTTGAGATGCTAATTTCACTTACATACTCTATATATTGGCGGGGCCACATAGACTGAAAGGTTCAGATGGAACACGCTTCGTCGGAAAATTATATTGTACAGTCAGACCTCTCTTTAACAATATTTCACTATAACATCCAAGTTTTCTTTAGAACTGATTTCAATGTTATGTTATATTATATGTTCTACATAACAACATTTCGCTATAGCATCAAAAAACATCCAAACAAATGAAACAGTTATAAAGAGGTTTGACACTTTGATTGTATATATAAAAAGTTATGCTTCACTTATAGGCCAAAAAAATACTTTTTGTACATATATATATCAAATCATGATCACCCTTGGCAAGATTTTACTTCATATATTAACAATGAGTGGGGAAAATATTAAAGTAATACATCACATCAAAGTTAATGAACCAACAAATTAAAAAAAGTTGTCTGGTGCACTAAGCTCCCCTATGCGCGGGGTCCATGGAAGGGTCGGACCACAATGTCTATTGTAAGCAGTCTTACCCTGCATTTCTGCAAGAGGTTGTTTTCCAGCTCGAACCCGTTAACTCCTGGTCACATGGCAACAATTTTACTAGTTACGTCAAGGCTCCCTTCATATATTAACAATAAGTTAATGAACCAACAACAACAACATACCTAGTGAAATTACAATGTGAGGTCTGAGGAGGTTAAAGTGTACGTACACATTACCTCTCTACCTTACGAAAGACGCTCGTCAACGTGGGGTCCGAGGAGTTTAGAGTGTACGCATACATTAACTCTCTATCTTACAAAAGACCCTCGGCTCAAGACAAAGAATAAGCACAAACAAAGCAAGAGAAACGGTAAACAACACATAGCAGCAAAGTTGTGAGAAGCAAAAAACTACCTTCCAACAACTTTAGCCAATGTTTGTATGTAACAATCAATCATCTGCTGCTTCGTAGCACCTTCACCTCCGGGTTTATCCATAACTATAAGCCAATGTTCATAATCACACCCGGGAAAAAGCGGAGCCATCTCAGTAGGTGGCCGGTCGCCGTAATTCGACCCTGAATTGAGTGGCGAGTAGGCGGAGCGGTTAGCTTTGCATACCATATTGTTGACCCGACCCAAATTTGTTGAGCCGACCCGGATGGTGTGAGGGATAGAGTGACGGTGGAAGGTGGATGGAAGGACGGGGAGTTTTGTTGGTTTAGGAATTGGGATTGAGAAGAAAAGTTCGCCGGCGGCCAGAGATACGGAGGTCGACGGGAAGGGAGTGGCGGCGCCGGGCATTGTTGCAGCTGCTGTAAGGAGCATTGTGGTGGGAGAGAGGGGGGATAAGGGGAGGGTTTAGGAAGAAAAGGAAATATTAGGCCACGTGTCAGATATTTAAACTGTATTTATAAAATATAACAATACATTTGAAAAATTATAAAACATGACTATTGTACTTATGAAATATAGTTATAATACAACTCTTTCGTGCAATTTTAACTAAATAAACTGATACTACCTGATATTCTATACAATTGATTTGATATTCGTCTAATACGAACTCTTTCAATGATATAGCTAATACCGCATTATATAGTTCTTTTGTGATACATCTAATATTCGCATGATATAACTCTTTCGTTGATATAGCTAATATTGATCTAATATAATTTGTTTGCTAATACAGTTAATACTCGTTTAATGCAACTCTTTCACATGATACATTAATTATAGCTATGTTTTATATAAATAGAAATTGTAATTATGTTCCTAATTATACTTCTTCTGTCCTCAAAAAGATTGATTTACTTTTCCTTTTAGTTTGTTCCAAAAATATTGACTACTTTTTATATTTAGAAATAATTTAACTTTATAAAATCATTTACAATCACACAAATATCTAAGGTTTATTTTAAAACATATACTTCAAAAAAAAAATTCTTTATTTTTAAAATTTTGTGTCAAGTCAAACTAGCTTAATTTTTTTAGACGGATGGAGTAACTATTTATGAAATTTTCTCGGTAAAAAAATGATAATGAAAGTTCAAATAATTTTTCGTCAATAAGTGTTTTGGTATATACTCCCTCTGTCCAATTTATACAGTGCCGTTCCACTTTCAAAATAAACTCTTCTTTAACCCGTTTTTCACACGTACCTTTTAAATATTTCAAAATAATAGTTATAATAATTTATACTTTTAATGTCTCAATTTATGTTATATTGTTTGTATTCCGATATTTAAACTGTATGAACTTTAATTAATATTTTAAGATGTAATTTTTCATAAAATTGATATGATAAAAGTTGCAACTTATAGTAATCTTCGTGTAGTTTTCAAATGTAGATATTATAATCTAAAATATTGAGTTTTTAGTCTAATTCTATTTATTTTAAAAAAAAAAAATTGATTCTCGAAAAGCGGGGGTTGCTCAGATGGTAAGCACCCTCTATTTTCAATCTGAAGGTTGCGAGTTCGAGTCAACAAGGGAACAACGGGGGAGTTCCTGAGCAGATGGGTAAAAAAGTGATTAATTTTGTAGGGATCTAGTAGTTCAGTTGGTTGACTATCTGGATTTTCTTGGTGAGGGTTCGAATCCCACGTTGTAATTCCTCCCCAATTCTCCTTCCCTTACCCCTATGTAATAAAAAAAAAATTAAAAAAATAAGACTCTCGAAAAGTGATAAATATCACAAATCGAGATGAAGAAAGTAGTACTTTTTACGTAATTTTAAAATATATAGAAAATTTTGTTGGAAATTTACTAATGTGGAATTAAGTTTATCCCATTATTTATGACTCGAACAATTGGGGTGCCGCACGTCGAAAAATGTCATTTCCACACACGTGCAATCTTAGTGCCAAGTATCGTAAATTTCGTTAATGAAAGAAATATTGGTACGTAAGTGAAATGTTTGAGACATAGAATGATAGACGATTATTGGCTAAATAACAAGTGTTCCACGTTGGTAAACGAATGAAGGATTGTGCGAAGTGTAAGATGGTACGGGTCGGAAAAGGGTCACGGAGCCGAGAAGGGCCGCGACGCCTCCCGGACTGGGTCGCGACGCCGGAGCGCCGCGACGACCCCCTTGCAGCGCCACGACGCCTGATTGGCAATGAGCATCGTGAGTTTCTGGCTGAATTAGCGTCGCTGCGCTAATATGGCAAAGCCGCTGCACTTCATTGGCAATGACTGCTCGACGGAATCCCAAAGGTTTTGACTGTTGAGGTGGTTTCAATGGCATCGAATTCACCCAATAATGGCCATTACTTTGACCATTCTGTTGCTGCATTACTTGGGGGTTAAATGTCATCCATTACATGACAATTGAATGTCATTATGGGACATTTGAAAGGCTATCTTGCACACCTATAAATTGAGGTCTTTGGCTCAATTCTATATATGAACAAGTGAATATACTTACAAGTTAACAACACCACAAAGAGATCAGTTTTTCTGATAAACAATCATTCTCTTAGCAATCTTCATTATTCGTGTTCTTCGTTGGGATCATTTGTGTAGGCTTTGCATATTTGATTGTTTAATGTTTCATCTTGGGAGACTATTGTCCACACTTCCGTAAAGCCTATATACGGGGCAATCTTGTCTTAAAGACAGAAAGTCGTCTCTCGACTCAGCTGGTGGTGTTGTGATTATCTAATTGGTTGCTAAGTGTTTCAGGTGTGAACTTGAATCTCAAATGACTCTAACCATTCGGATTCTCAGCGGATCTACAAGCCACAAGTGTAGCGGTTCATGTTCTTGTATTTTCAAATACAAGATCCATATTTGAAGTTCTAATTCAAGATCAAGTTATTGACAACTTGTTGTTGTAATCTTTGTTGTTTATCTTTTCGATCACTGTAATAGTTATTTACTATTTTCGTACGCGCTTTACATATTCAACAAATTTATATTCAAATTTAACTGTCAAAATTTGAATTATGTCATATAAATTAAGTTTGAAGAAATGATGTAGTGTTTCTTTTTGGGTAACTATGTACAATAATGTACTATTCTCTTGTTGATTTTATGTGAAACGTTTTACTATGTCAAAAAGAAATAAGCTAAAATATAGCATTTTGTTGTCACTTCAAATATTAAACTAATGTTGTCTATTAGGTTCGACGGTAGTTGTGAAAAAAATATTTAACAGGAAATTACATTTAAAGGTGTAGTTTTGTAGTTTCAGCTAGTTTGGTGTTTTTTACAAAATCATAGTGTTATTTTTTTAGGTGTAACTTCTGCTATTTTTATCTACTTTTTATGTCCTGTATAAGTTTTTCATTGATATTTCTAAAATTTGATAGGACTCTCCCGATGTATCTGATTAACATATTTTCTTACTCTTCTTAAATTTAACAAATAAAATTTGTTAAAATATTTAATAGGAATGAAAAGCGCTCACTTTATGAACTTAAGGGACCAAGGTTGTTTAGGATTTATATCTAGAAAACTAAGTTGAATCTACCTTAAAGGCTTAAACATAGCAACGGGTCAAGCTAGGTCATGACCCGCCTAAATGAAATATCTCCTTCGTCTGGTCGAGAAGGGAGGGAGCCGGACTTTGCCTCTTCTATTACATTTACATTACATTATGGAGAAGTTCATTCTCATCATGATCAATTAACGTCCTAATGTAGTGTCTGACTAACTTACCAAAAAAACTGCAATTCTCATTTTAAAAAATAATAATCCTGCATTAGGCATCTAAGATAGACCAAAACTAGTATAAATTGCAAAAAATATACCTTCAAACGAGTTTCAATTAACATTGGAGTTTGCATTTGACGGAGACCAGAGATATTAATTTGGTAACTTAAAGGACTTTTTTTACACTGACTCCAAACATAAGGGACCATTTTTCTTATTTTCTTATTCGAGCTGTATTAATTGGGCCAGCCTAAAACTATGGGAAACTACACTAATGCCCCTAAAACCAATCAATTTATCTTTGCATGTCTTCTTTACTTTTCATACCACAAAACTATTTACCATTAGTATCCCCTATAATTTTGTAGGTAATTGTCTCTTTTTTTCTTCATTTCTTTTTTATTTCTCTATTTATTTTCTCCTATCTTTTTTAATTTTTTTTTTTTCAAATCATAGTATTTTTATTTTCTTTTTTTACCATAATCTAATTTTATATTTAATTCTAGATCCTTTCATTTCCTTGCGCTAGTTAATGCTTAATTACTTTTTCGAAATGCACTATCATGACGTACATGCTTTGATACCAGCATTTTCATACCGCTTTAAATTTTTAATTTTTTCTCGAACCGTTAATCTTGTTTGCTTTACTTTTGTTTTGTTTGTGCGTATGTTCTGTCTTGAGGCGAAGGTCTCTCGGAAATAGTCACTCTACCTACCAATGTAGAGGTAAGGTGTGCACACACTCCTCCCCATACCCCACATTGTGGACTTCAATGTGTATGTTGTTGTTGTTCATTTCTTTTTCTTTTCTTTCTTTTTAAATTTTTTATTTATTCTTTTCTATTTAATTGTCTCTTTTTTCTTCTTTTCTTTTTCAGTTCTCTACTTCTTATCTTGATTTTTTTTCCTCATTTTTTCTCTCTTTTTTTTGTTAATTTATTGTTTTCATACTATATTTTGTTTTTTTCACCATAATCTAGTTTTATATTTAATTTTAATTGTTTTTTTATTACTTGTTTCTTTTTCAATAGTAGTTTAAGTACACTATTGCAGTATACTATGATACCCACATGGTATCACACAAGACTGACAATTCGTTCTTTCAAGAAAAACACTTGTTTCTCTATTATGCGAACCTGGTATATATCATCTATTGATAGAGTATCATAGATGACTGATTCATTCCTTCAAGAAAAAAATAACTCAATTCTTTTTTAAACCCACATGACATATATCATATATTAACAAGGTATCATAGAAAGTTGATTTGTTCATTAAAAAACTACTACTCAATCCTCTAAGATACCCACATGGTATATCATATACTCATATGGTATCATGAAAGATGTTGAAGTCCTTTAATGCAACAATCCAGAATCCTCCATGATACCATCATGATATAAAAATATACTGAGATGGTATCATGAAGGACTTCTTAAGTCCTACACATATGTCAGCAATCTTGCATGATACCATCATGATATATACCATATATTGAGATGGTATCATGAAGGACTGCATATGCTATATGGTATCGTGAATGACTGCTTCAGTTATTCAAATAATGTCCTTCATGATACCATTATAAATCTACGCATATAGTATCATTGAGGACTTCTTAAGTCATTCACATGTGTCAGGAGTATTGCATAATATCATCATGGTTTATACTATATACAAAATGGTATCATGAAGAACTGCATATACCATGATGGTATCATGAAGGATTGCATATTCCATGATTGTATCACGAATGATTGCTTTAGTTATTAAAAGAGAGTCCTTCATGATACCATTACAACATATAAATCTACGCAGATGGTATCATGGAGGACTGCGTCATTCCCTCTATGGCATTTCTCATTCCCATATGATAACATTTGTTTAGATTTATATATCATGATAATATCATAAATGACTCTCTTTGAATAGAGTGTTGCTTTATTCGTTAAAGAAAAAACACAACTCAATTCTCTATGATACCCACATAGTATATATCATATACCAACAGGGTATCATGAATGATTGACCTACACATGATATATCATATGCTTACAAGATATCATATAGGACCGATTCGTTCATTCACAAAAGACATCAGTCATCTATGATACTCACATGTTATATATTATATACTGACAAAGTATCATAGAAATTGGTTCATTACCTAAATAGTCCTCTACGATACCCACATAATATATAGTATCACAAAGAATTGATGACAGATTCATTTCAACACTACTCAGTCTCTATGATACCAACATGATATATATATTATATACCGACAGGATATATGTATATCCTAATTTTACTTGTGATTTTTTTTTTTTAAAAATAAACTCATATTTTAGATATAATTTTGTTTGAATATAAAAAAGAAATTAGAAAATTTGTTTGTATTAAATTAGATTTTAATAAAAAAACTAGTGAATTTAATATGTTTTAATCACTTCTTATTATAGTTAAATTACTTACTTTATTATATTTTTAGTAATCTAAAAATAATTAACTAGTATTTTATTTTAAAAAAATAAAAAGAGCAAATGATAAAAAATAAATAAGAAAAAGACAAACTAACCAAACTAAGAGAAAAGAAAAGAAAATAAAAATAAAAAAGGACAAAAACAATTAATTGGGTCAGGGGTAATTATTTTGGAATGGGTCGGACATAAGAAGTAATTAGTTTAGGTTGAGCGTTGAGGGGCAATTGTGCAACGCGGGAGACAATTACAATTCCTGAATATGAAAAAGCGCGAAAGTTGGAACTTTATACCGCCAAAATTCAACACACCCCAAATATTACTTATATATATTATACACATTTACATACATAAACTATAGGTTATTTTATTTCAACACTGTATTCAGCTTTGTGTAAGTTTCAAGAATGGCAGGGGAGACTCAAAGCATTGCTAGGTTACTAAACCCATTGTCATTTCATATACAGAAATTGGGTCTTGAACTCAAATGCCCTCTTTGGTATCTCCTCTTTTCTCTGTATACCTTTTGTTTCATTTGGGTCTTTTTTAATTGCTTAATTATATGTTCAAGATTCGTAGAATCTTTAGATTTGAAGAACTAATTTATCTAAAAGAACTTAATTATATATAATTAATTGATTGATTTATTGGACATTTTCATTTTGGACTGGTTAATTTGCCTCTACGTGACTAGGAGTTCATGTGTTTAAGCTTTGAAAATAGTCCTCTTGCAAAAATGTTATTTAAGGCGGCTTACAATAGACTGGTCCGACACTTCTCCGGATCCTGCGCATAGCGGGTGCTTTGTGCACCGGGCTGTCACTTTTTATTGGATATTTTCATTTTTGCTGATATGGGGTTTCTTGGAATTGGACCTAATAGAGGAATTGAATCTTTAGTTTCATTTGGGTCCTTTTTTTTTTTTTTTTTTTTTGTTATGGAACAAACTAATATACCGAAAAGATGATTTTTTTATGGAATAAAATTGACCAACAGAGGAAATGAATGCAGATTGTATTGTTTGGGTCGTTTCCCCCCTTTTTCTGTTAGATATTTTCAGTTTTAAAGAACGAATTTACCTAAAACATGAAATTTTATGGAATAAAATGGACCAACTGTAAAAATAATTTTCTAATTGAATAAAATGGACTAATAGAGGAAATGAATGTAGATTGTTTCATTTGGGTAGTTTTCTTTTGTTGAAGATTAATTGAACCTTTAGTTTTAAAGAACTAATTTGCCCAACAACAACAACATACCTAGTATAATCCCACAAGTGGGGTTAGATGAGTTTAGAGTGTAAGTAGACCTTACCCCTACCTTGAAAGTTAGATATGTTGTTTCCATTATACCCTCGGCTCATTATAAATCAAATACAAAGTAGGTCAAAAAGGAAAAAGGAATAGTAAGTACAACAAAATAAGATTTGATTCATTGATTGATATTTTTCTTTTGTTTACTGATGTGTTTTTTTCCTGATATCACAGCTTAAACTTGCTGACTAAACCTACTTTGCTTCCTTGTGACCATATTTTCTGCAAGTAAGTTATGATTTTGGGCTTCTAGGAATTGGATTTTTGTATAATATTTTGATATTTGAAATCTGCATTCCAATTTAAATTGCCTAAAGATTTTAAATTTAATGGTTTTGTGCAGCTTTTGTGTTCCAAGGTCAACCCAAGTTCAATGTGAATGCCCTGTATGCAAACATCAATATGTTGATCAAGGTACTATTATATTGGTTTGTCACATTGTTTTTTGTTGCCCAGTTAGAAAGAACAATAGCTCCCTCAATGTTACTCATGTAAACTGTAGCAGACCAAAATAAATTAATATCTAAATGTTGTTTTGTTTTAATTGCTTAAGCTTTAGATGAGATGGTTCATACCGTTCAATATAAACAAAACTGTAAAAAGAGCGTTACACTGAACACGAATCCAATATCAAACAACTAAAGAGGAAGCTAATTGATCATTCAACATCATGAATCTACCCTAGGATCCAACCTGCCAGCTTTCATTTTACATTTTGACTGTGTCCGGTATGAAGGAAACGGGTTTTCAGGAAAATAAGTGTTTCAAACTTATTTTCTTGTATTCAATACATAACCAAAAAGTATTATTCTTAAAACATTTGTATATAATTTAGACAAATACTATGAGAGGTGGTGGTGGGGGTAGGGGTGTGGGGTGGTTGGGATTGAGGCTATGGGGGTGGGGATGAAGATGAGGTGTGTTGGACTGTGTCGAGGACACAATCAATGTGGAATGCAGTTTGATTGTTTTTCCTATTTTCTTTATAAGATTCTTCTGTTTATAAAGTTTCTTAGATTTTGTGAATGAAATGATTTATTGTTTTGTGTTTGTTGGGATGATGCAGAAATAAGAGCAGTGCCTCATATGGAGAGTATGATAGCCATATTTAGAAGCTTAGATGCCACTTTCAAAGCTAAGGCCTTTCAGCTTCAATCTCCTGGTAAATCTATCTCAACCCATATATCAATTTTTTTGTTCATTTTCTTAAATGTTAGTAAAGTACAGTCCATTACACAAAAATAATTGGCTTAATGAACCAGATGCTGGAAGATCACTAGAGCAATCTCCCATTTCTGTTAATGCTGATGACAAATCAAGAAACGAGCGTTCTGTCAAAGCCATAGTAAGCAGCAATGATCCAAACAATGAAATTAATAGGCACGATGTACATGGAATGCCTTGGAATGTTGTGAATCATTTGAGTCACTTTCCTTCTGACATGAAGATTGACTTAAAAAGTGAAGAGGAAATTGATTTGAATCAATTGCAACAGCAGTCACCGGGCAGCTCTCATTCATCCGATAACAACAAAGATATAGTTAAAGAGACCACTGAACTAAGAGTAAGAAATACTCTTTTAAGTTTCATAAATTTCAGATATGATTTTTTACCTTTACTTGTCGCTGTGTTTCTTTGCAAATGGAATATCGGGTGCCTGCTAACTAAAGTTTTTGATTCTTGACTTAAATTAGAAATGGTGTCATGTAATAAAGACGTGCATCCTTCCTATTAAAGTGCTTAGACATATATAGGATGTTTGGCTAAGCTTATAAGCTTGTCAAATTAGCTTATAAGCATTTTTTGGCTTGTCTACGCGTTTGGCAAATACCAAAAATGCTTATAAGTCAAAATAAGCCATAAGTAAGTTGGTGGTGTGGTTTTACAGTTTATATGCACTTTTGGTTTGACCAAGCCTTTTATGATTTTATCCCTAATATTGTTTGTAATCTCCAAAAAAACTATCCTGAAAAATAATTTTTTAAAATAATTTTTCTGTTTTTGTTCTGTCATTTTTTTTGTAAAAATACTTTTTAATATACTGTTTCTGGATAGCTTTGAGGACATTTCAATTATTTTAATATAAAAACTTCTTGTTAGCATCTTTCTACCAAACACATTAATTGCTTAGTCTTAGTTTCAACACTTCTATCCAAACATGTAACTACTTATTTATAAAATCATCTACTTTTCAATTTTCAACACTTGATACTTGTCAGCTTCTCTTAATCAGCTAACCCAGACGGGCTCATAGTAAACAATTTCTCCAGCTATTTAGCAATGTTTTTGTCTGAATAAATCCAGGGAAGTAGAATAACTAGTTATATATGATATCATGGTGACATACTATGGATATGAATGTCTAGGGATTAGCACAACAAATATTAAGTTTCTTTAGCACTTCTTTTTATTGAACTAAACAAGTCCGCTTGTTTTCAGGATATAAAAGGCCATACTGCAAAGAGGCCTGTAGAAGGTAGCTCAGATATGGTTCCATATCTAAATAAAGAAGATAGCATAGACGTGGTTGAAGAAAGAGATGCGAAGAGGCAAAATAAACTAAACTACGGATTGTCAGAGATGGCCTTGCAGAGTCATGATCATAATCAACAAATAGAATCTTGTTCAAGAATTATTGCCAACTATGACCGCAACTTGACATGTAAATTGAGTAAATCTTCTTTTGTTGCTCATCCAAAAGAAGTTTCAGATCAACATCTTCTGGAAGGAAGTGTTTGTGCTTTCTGCCACAAATCTAAGATAACAGAGGTCAGATGTTTTCTTTATACTATTCTAAAGGACAAACTGAAAATAGACATCCTAGGCGTTTCGACAATATTTGGTTGAAGCTGAAGAAAATATTATTTGAAGTTGAAAAAAGAGTGTTTGAAGTTGAAAAAGAATATTTGAAAGTTGATCCGATTGACTGGACATGAATTTCACTTGAAAAAAAAGTTGAAGTTCTTTGAGCAAAAACTATTACTTCCTCTTTCCCAATTTATGCGGCACCTTTTGGATTTTAAGAGTCGAACTTCCTAATTTTGACTATGAACTTGGACATAGTATCTTTATGTTTTTGAAATAAAAGTTACATATTTGGAAAGTATGGAAAAAAATACTATAAGTCACAAAAATTAACAATTCAAAATATTTAAAAAACATGTGAAAAAATTGCGGTAAAAGAAAATTTTGTTTTGACTCTCGAAATCCGAAAGGTGCCACATAAATTGGTGTAGAAGAGTATTTCATTTAAAATACTTCTCAAAGTTTTTCAATATTTCAAATGGTGAAGTTTAGTAATTGCAAGTATTGATGACCAAACCATTATTTGCAAATATTGAGCTTCAATATTTGCAAATATTGAAACATAGTTTATTGCCAAACATCAAATTTAATTTTTATTGTAATATGTTTATTCTTCTGATATGATCATTTCATGTCATCTTCTATTGCTATAATTCAGTAAATGATCCATTCATATACCCTATATAATTGTCTTCCATTTACATGCTTGAAAGTCATATTTGGCTACTTTTACCAATTCTGATAACTTAAACTTGTTTGTATCTGATCAATACTTGCAGGGAACTGGACCAATGCTGCACTACACAAATGGAAGGGAGGTGGTTGGAGATGCTACTTCACTTTCAAAAGCCATACCTGTGCATACGAGATGTATTGACTGGTATGCACTTTTCTCATTAATGTGTCTGTTTTTGCATCTACCATTCATTTTCATCAAAAAATTAAAGTACCACCCCACAAGTTCCTCATTTCACTCAAAGTATCACATCTCTTTTTTTTTTTTTTAACTCCTTTTTATTTTTAGTTCCTATAATAATTAAAACTATTATCATAATATATATGTTTATACATATTAGTTTATGTAAAGTTAATTAGAGTTTTGTAATATTTTAATTAGAGATTTTTATTTGAACATTCCCCACAACAATGTTTATTTCATTTTTAGGGCACCTCAAGTATATTATGATGGAGAGATCATTAAAAATTTGGAGGCTGAATTGGCAAGAGCTGCAAAACTCAAATGTAGTGTCTGTGGACTAAAAGGTGCAGCACTTGGCTGCCTCGTGAAGTCTTGCCGGAGAAGTTACCATATGCCATGTGCATTTGAAATGCAGGACTGTCGTTGGGATTGTGTAAGTAGAGTAATATGACACCTAGACAATGATTTTTATCAAATTGAGCTCTATAAAGATTGTTTTTTCCTGCTCTCCCTCAAAATCTGCCTCTTAAATTGCAGGTCAACTTTGTAATGCTGTGTCCGAGTCATAAATCTGTTAAATTTCCAAGTGAAAAGTCAAAGTCTAGGAAGCGTGCCAGTGCTGAAGCATGTACAGAACCTGCTCCCATGTAAGAACATTCAAATATTGTTTTTTTATCACCTAGCTTAAATGTAGGCACTTAAAAAGAATTACTCCCTCCATTCCAATTTATGTGAAGGTGTTTGACTGGGCAGTAAGTTTAAGAATCAAATGAAGACTTATGAAACTTGTGTTGAAAATAAGTCATAGATATTTGTGTGGATATAAATCATCTCAATAAGGGTAAAATGAGAAGCTTAAAGTTACATTGTTACTAATTATAGAAATGTGTCATTCTTTCTGGGACTGACTAAAAAGGAAAAATGTTAAATAAATTGGGGGAAAAGGGAGTATAAAACATCATCTTGAATCATTTTAAGATTTCTATTTACAATAACATAGAAGACACAGTTACCTCCCTGTACCAGGCCCCTTAGTTTAAAGCTTATAAGATAAATGCATGATTATCCCTCTTTGAAATATAATGTTAAATGTGCATGCAGAACATCTGAGCGATTGAATTTTTGGGCAACATTGTTAGATGGACCCAAAGAATGGGTTATATGCGGATCTGCTCTATCCTCAGAAGAGAAGGTTGGTAGTCTCCTTCCTACAATAATAATGTTTTATGTTAACTTCTTTCATATGCATGCAAAATACAATGCATATATTTTATGACTGTTTGATCAGTTTTTTAATTGGGATAATTACCTTACCACTCTAAAAATAATAGCCGGCAAATGTATAAGCGTTGTATATTAAATAAAAATATACATAATTAGTGTATATGTGTTGTATATTTGGCTAGCGCCTGTAATTTATTTTGGGCGACGGGCCAAAAGTGAAAAAGCCCTTTAATACCATGGATCAGATTACTAGTATAATGACATTTTATGGGCCATTGTTACCCCTACCAAGTTACCAAGCAAAACCAACTTATCTATGATAGCTCTTTGTCATTGCTATGTATAAGCAGACACCTTTATTTTGATTATTTACCAAATGGCGTTGACTTGATTTCTGTCAGTATTAGCTTATTATCCAGTCTGTTAACGTTCACCCCTTCCATTTGTTGAATTATCTAATTATTTATTTATTTGTTGCAATTTGGCTTGGTTATTTGTCTCTTCCGTCTGGGAATTATACCTGTGGTGGAGTAAAATAATCCAATAAGTTTAGCTCCTTCAGTTTGGGAATTTGTTGGTCGAAATATTTCACTTCCATCAATATTATTTACTTGCATATAAGCTCTTTTCTTTTGGGAATTTGTTTGCTGAAAAAAATCTACACATCAATATTGGTTATCCTAATTGTTTTTAAATTCTTATTTCAGTATATGTTAGTCAAGTTTGCTAGCATGTGTGGTGCAACTGTGTGCAAGTCTTGGAACCCAAGTGTCACCCATGTCATTGCAGCAACAGATGAAAAGGGTGCATGCACCAGAACACTGAAAGTTCTCATGGCAATTTTGAGTGGAAAATGGATCCTAACAATTGATTGTAAGCTCTTTCTTCTTTTCATCTTACATGGTTAAGTAGCTTTTTTTGTTCATTTGATTCTTCATTGTGGAAGAGGCATGTTGAATGGTCATAGAAGCAGGATATGCAATAAAGTAAAACTAAGTGACAAAATAAACAAATAAATAAATAAATAAATTTAGTGAGACAACACAAGAACAAGAGTATCTCGTATTTAGAAGGATTGGGAAGGATGGATAGAAATCTATGGTATACGTTGGGCTTGTTATGCATGTTTGAAAGACTTGTAAGAGTACTAATAGCCTGTTTTGCCAAGGTTCCAAAATCTACTTATTTTGAGAAGTGCTTTTAGGAAGTAGCAGTTTGTGTTTGACTAATCAATTTGAAAAACATTTTGCCAATTATAGAGCATTACTTTGTGCTTGCCTAATGTCCCAAAAGTGCTTGTGTAAAAGCTACTTTTTTGGCTTCTGTAAAACAACTTCTATTACTGCCCAAAAACACTTATTTTTTCTCTAAGAGCTTTGCAAACCACCTCAGCTTTCTAAAATAAGCATTTTTTGAAAAAAATTAGCACTTTTGGCTCCCTAGAAGCTTGGCCAAGCATGCTACTTTTTGGAACTATGCTGCTTTGTTTGGAGCAGTGCTGTAACTCACAAAAGTTTCCTACATGGTTAGGAAGATAAATAATAAGCTTAAGTAATTCTGTAACCTTCTGTTATTATCCACATGAACAGAGACAAGACAAAGATAGTATATTTAAACAATTGACAACCAGCTCAATTCTCATGATGCTAATACAACTTTTTGCTTATTTGCAGGGATAAAAGCCTGCATTCAAGAAAATTGTCATGTGAATGAAGAACCTTATGAAGTTAGCCTGGACAATCATGGCTGCATTGGTGGTCCCAAATCTGGTAGACTTAGAGCTTCATCTGGTGTAAGTATTTATTTTTCTCCCAGGGATAAGAATTGATGTAAGCATTTATTTTTTTCTGCTGGGGATAAGAAATGCATTTACAATGCTGCTTGTGAACATGCTTTTGGTAGAAACATGTTTGCTGATATTCTTAGTAACAAGGCGCATGAAGTTCTAAAAAAATTATAGCACAGTAAAAAGGTTTGTCGAAAGACCTATATATCCTTAGTGTTAATGCAAACTTAGCTAAAAGATAGGACACAAAGGAAGAAAAAGATCTATATAGGTGATACTACCTACTTTTCTCACCCGTCCAAAATAATTGATGTTTTAACCTCTAAAAGGTTGGTATAAAATAATTGATGTTTCACAAAATCAAGAAGGTATTTATTTTTTTCCTGAAATTTCCCTTGACACATTCCTAATCCCTATGATAATTATGTCAACCTAAAAAGAAAAAAGTCACGGTTAAGAGTATTTTAGTCAAAACCTCTCTTTACTTTTTAGGAGTAAGTGAATTCCTTTATCCATGTGCCCAAGCCTAAAACATCAATAATTATGGACTGGAGCCAAGCAACTAATCCCTTGTTTTCACTTTTATTTTATTCAGTATAATGATATGAAATTAGCTTAAATGAGGAAGTGAAGATTCATATATAGTCGACCCCAACTTATTTAGGATCGAGGCATAATTGTTGGTTGTACATTAAAAAGGTTACTCGTTTCTTATGCAGGCACCTAAGCTTTTTGATGGTATCAAGTTTTATCTGAGTGGAGATTATGTCCCAGCTTACAAAAATGACTTGTTAGATCTAGTTGAAAAGGCTGGAGGTTCCATTGTTCACACTATGGAACAGTTGATTTGCCAAACTGGTGCTGCACAAGCAACTAACTCAGCTTGTCTAGTTGTTTACAACAGTGATCCTCCACTTGGTTGTGCATTTGGGGAAGAAAGCAACATTTTGCTGCAACGACTAGCGAAGGCTGAGGAATTGGCCAAGCCAATTGGTTGTCAGGTCATTCAGCATACATGGATTCTGGAGTCTATTGCTACATGTAAATTGGTGCCTTTCTGTCAATAAATGGATACTCTGCAAGGTTTACTGTTGTATTAGGAATGATTATGCTAAGTAACTTAATTCTTTTGATAGATGGGTGATGAGAGCAAATAGTCTTGTTTGTCTGAGGCTTATAAACTTTCTGCATCACATCAATATAGTGAATTCAGAAGTCCAAGATTTTACTTTCTAGAGTTTAACAGCTACAAAGTACCAACATCAAACGTGGTCTTTGAAGTAAATATTAATCGTGTACTTGAAAGGAAAGTGTTACAGAATCTTGGAGAGTTGGAGAGTTCTGACTTGGAGAGTTGGAGTATAACTCTCACCACCTACTCGGGAAGAATCACATCCGTCTGATCTGTCATTATCCAGATTCCAGTTTCCGGAAGAGATGCGCGTGTCTCACATGCTGGCAAACTGAACTCTGATAATCTCTCAGTACGGCGTGTAAAAGGCGTGCGTGGACTATTCTCTATCCGGCTTCAAGCTTTCAAGGTCACCTTGGGATTTCCGGTTGATATGTGGACTGGTGGTTCTCAATCATATTTACGTTTTGATAAAGAACAATTTCTGACCAGATTTTGTCGCCAATTTGTTGGTCAGGTTTGAGTTTATTATCAGTCTATTTCTTTGATTCTGAAGTGTTATTAGGAGGCTGCTGAGATTGATTTGTTACTTATTTGGGTGTGCTTCCATTGCTACAATTTGAGACTTGCTATCTGCTGGGTCTTTGTTGGCTCTCTGTCATTGTTTGGTTAGGGTAAGATTCATTTGGTTCTTTGATCTAATTGAGGGGCTTACTGGTTTGGTAATTTTAACTTTGGGGGACTTTCTATCAATTAATTATATCAATTAACTTTGATACTGTGAGTTGGAAAAAATGATGGCTTCTAGTTCATTATCTGATAAAATAGTTTTGGTTTCGGAAGAGGAATTTGCTAAATTTATTAAATATAAAAAATTATTGAAGGAATCCATGCTTTGACGGAGTCAGATAAAACATGTCTTATCATCTCTTCAAATAAATGGGTGATTGATTTAGGTGCCACAAATCACATGACAGATAATCATAATATTTTTTCTAGCTTTCAATCACACAAAGCACTATTTCCAATTATTGTAGTTGATGGATCAACTTGTAACAATGTTGGATATGGGATTGTTAGGCCAACCTCCACTATTACCCTGTCATTTGTATTAAGTCTACCAAAATTGGCATTTAATTTAATTTATGTTAGCAAAGTTACTAGAGACCTTAATTGTTATATCTCATTTTTTTTTATCATTATTTGTTTTGTGATCTTATGACGAATCAGGTTATTGGTAAATGACATTTATCAGACGATCTCAACATCCTTGATGAATGGGAGCCTCGGTTTCTTACCTGCTCTAGTGTCGTGTCTCCATTTAAAGCACATTGTCGATTGGGACATCATTCTCTACCTCTGTTAAAGAAGTCATATCCTCAGTTCCAGAATATTTCTTCATTGGAATGTGAGTCGTCGATTTGCAAAACATCATTGCAACCCATTAAGTACGAGGGTTAATAAGCGGGTTGAGTCGGCTTTTGAGTTAGTTAATTCTGATGTTTGGGGACCATGTCTTATCATTTCCAAAATCGGGCATAAGTATTTTGTCACTTTTGTGGATGATTTCTCTCGGATGACTTGGATTTATTTTATGAAGAGTCTCTCTAAAGTATTTACTCACTTTTGTGCATTATATGTTGAAGTTAAAACTCAATTTAATGCTTTGGTATGCACTCTAAGAAGTGACAATGCTAAAGAATATAAGTCGGAATCATTTTAGTCGTACTTGAGACAACATGATATTCTTCATCAGTCTTCATGTGTTGATACACCCTCTCAAAATGGAGTTGATGAGAGGAAGAATAGGCATCTACTTGAGACAACTAGGGGATTTTGTTCCAAATGAAGGTTCCTAAACAATTTTAGGCAGATATAGTCTCTACGACTTGTTTTTTGATTAATCGTATGCCATCGACTGTGCTTGCTGGTAATATGCCTTACAATGTTCTTTTTCCAAATAAGTCACTATTTTCGGTAGAATCGAATGTGTTTGGAAGCACATGTTATGTTATGTTCGACCATTTGTTACCAAGTTGGATTCCAAGGCATTGAAGTGTGTTTTTCTAGGCTATTCTCACCTTTAGAAGGGGTATCAGTGTTATTCTACTGAACTTGGGAAATATCAGGTGTCAACAGATGTGGTATTTTTAGAAACTACCCTATTTTTCTATGCACCTCCCATTTCTACGAGTCACGGGGAAAAAGATGAGTGGTTAGTCTATCAGGTTACCCGTGCTTCGACAGAACAATCAGTTGATGTTGTTCCTCTGTCTCCTAGTTCTTCTGTGGAACATCAATCAGTTATTGTGTCCTCTGCTCCTCCGTATACGCTAGAAAGACCTCCAATTGTTCAAGTTTATTCGAGGAGGCAAAGACCAATGATACATGTCCTGCACCAGTTTCTTCGACTGATCCTTCAGAAAATCTTGAAGTCCCTATTGCTCTTTGTAAAGGTACACGAACTTGCAAATTCACATATTCCATTGCTAATTTTGTCTCCTATGACCGCTTATCCTCTACGTCCAGATCTTTGGTTGTTTCTCTAGACTCCATCTCTGTACCTAAAACAGTGAAGGTGGCTTTGAATCATTCTGGATGGTATGCTGCAATGCTTGAGAAAATACACGCCTTAGAGGTAAACCACACATAGGATTTGGTGGATTTACCCAAGGGAAAGAAACTAGTGGGATGTAAGTGTGTTCACAGTTAAAGTTAATCTAGGTGGTTCCGTGGCTAGACTTGTGGCCAAAAGGTATGCTCAGACTTATGGGGTGGATTATTCAGACACCTTCTCTTCAGTTGCCAAACTCACTTTTGTCCGTCTGTTCATTTCTCTAGCTGCTTCTGAGAGTTGGCCTTTACATCAGTTAGATATCAAGAATGCGTTCCTTCACGGTGACCTTCAAGAGGAAGTATATATGGAGCAACCACCTGGTTTTGTTACTCAGGGGGAGTATGGGAAAGTTTGTCACTTGAAGAAGTCCTTGTACGGCTTGAGACAGAGTCCGCGAGCTTGGTTTGGAAAGTTCAGTGAGGTAGTTCAAGATTTTGGACTGAAAATGAGCAAATGTGACCACTCAGTCTTCTATAGGCAATCTGCAACTGGCATTATTCTCTTTGTTGTACACAAGAAGTAATTTTGCGGGGATCTCATCCCTTAAGTCTTTCTTGCATACTAGATTTCATGCGAAAGACTTAGGCTAATTGAAGTACTTTTTGGGAGTAGAAGTAAGTAGAAGCAAGAAGGGAATTCTTCTGTCTCAGAGAAAGTATATTCTTGACCTGCTTGCAGAAACTGGAAAGTTGGTAGTCAACCCTGCAGTAGTCCAATGGCTCCTAATGTGCACCTTATGAAAGATGATGGCGGTCCTTTTGATAATTCAGAGAGATACATGAGGTTAGTTGGAAAGTTAAATTATCTCACTGTGACTCATCCATATATTGATTTTGCAGTAACTGTTGTTAGTCAGTTCATGTCTACACCTATGGCCAAACATTGGGAACCATTGGAACATATTCTATGTTACTTGAAAGGAGCTCTTGGACTTGGCATATTGTATAGCAATCACGGCCACACTCATGTTAAATGTTTTGCAGATGCTGACTATGCCGGATCCAAAATCGATAGAAGATCTACCATAGGCTATTGTGTCTTTGTTGGAGGGAACCTAGTATCATGGAGGAGTAAGAAGCAAAGCGTTGTATCTCGATCTAGTGAAGAATATGAGTATAGAGCTATGTCACCGTCTTCTTGTGAGATTATGAAGGATACATCATCTTTTAATTGAAATTGGGTTGAAGCATCATACACCAGCAAAACGCTAGTGTGATAATCAAGCAACTCTTCATATTGCCTCAAATCCGGTGTATCACGAAAGAACTAAACATATTTAGGTTGACTGTCATTTCATTTGTGAGAAGATTCAGGAAAATGTGATTTCCACTGGCTATGTGCAGACAAGAGAGCAAGTAGTTGATTTGTTCACAAAACCGTTGAGTGGAACTCGAGTTAACTACCTTTGTGACAAGCTGGGCATGATCAATATCTATGCTCCACCTTGAGGGGGGGGGGGGGGTGTGTTATAGAATCTGTACAATTATGTAAATTGATAGTGTAGCTGATTTCTAGGGATTTGATGATCTAGTTAACTTAGTCTCATTATGTATTTATATCCTTATACTCTTTGAGTAATATACAGATTATTCTCTATATCTTCTGATTACATACCTTGTTTAACATAAAGCTGTAATGAAATGGAATACTGGTAGAAGCTATGTCACAAATAGATGAATATTTGAAACCCTGAAGTTACATAAATGAAGTTTAAAACTTACGCAGATTGTGATGAGTTTAAATGGAGTCACATGGTGAATGATGATTCATGTAGCTTGTTTGGGATCGAGGCATAGTTGTTGAGGTATAGACTTCTATAGCTGACCAATTGTCGTTTTTCTTTGGTTGTGAGCACATTCTTTTGCAACCAGGACAAAAGAAAGTTGAAACTCTAGACAATAAAATGCATAATAATAATTGAACTATTGAGACAGTCTGATATTTGTCCAAATCCAACATTTAGTTTCCATATTTCTAGTATCATATGTGCATTACAGTTGAAAGAAGAAGACTGCTAAATGAAATTGCCAACTTCCAAACATGTTGTAAGGTATGCAGTCTGGCAGTTCCAAGACTTTTCATGTCTTCTGGTTCATGATCACAGAGAAAACTCTAGTTTAACAATAACAATGCTGCAGTCACGAACAAGTTGGAGTGCTATATAAATCTTATAACCATATTACTCCATATAAATCCATTTTATGTCAATATTATGTAAATACAAATTAAAAGTATTAGACTCAAGTTTTACTTCCAAAATTTATCAGCCTAAAGCACACCCTTTTTGCCGGGGCACTGCATTTCATGTTGCAGGTTCAGGTAGAGGTACAGATAAACCTCCCCAGTAGGAGCTTGCTAAGTTCAGCTGTTGATTGATAAGCTTCGCTTCTTCCGGGGCTACATAGTCAGAGGTCTTGAGCTGAGTTTTATATATATGTTCAGATGATGGGTAGGTCGGGATACCCTGATAGATAGAGAGATGATATTATTTTTTAAAAAGAGAATTGAATAACATAATAGCGTCCACCCAAAAATAGACAGATAGGATATCTGGAATGGTTTTTGTGGAAAGAGTAGAACGGGGATATTTGAGAAGGAGAGAGATTAGGTGTGTTTAGTATGAAGGAAAATTTTCTAGAAAATGTTTTTTCACATACTCTCTTCGCGTATCCTTTTTTCCAATAGTTCAATTCAAATAGTTTCTAAAGAGTATTGGATAATAAAATAAAGTTTATCTTGAAAAGTATTTTCCAGAAAATTTCACGAGTACATGTATCGGATAACTCTGCGAACCTAAGTGCTTAGGCAAATGAAAAGATATCATCTCACGAGCAATAGTTTTGGCCTCTGCTGGAATACGGGTGCATAATTTTACTAAGCTTAAACATTAATTAACATCAATTAGACATCAGATGTGCTACAAATGCAGTTTCAAAGTCCATCTATAGTTCCTCATTTCTTCCAAGAGTAGCTCTAAAAAGCCATATAATATTAACAATACCAAAGTATAATCCTAAGATTTCTTTATCATGCATGTTGAAATAGAGGACAATCCATTGCCCATTGAATAATCTATGGAAGGGTGTACCAAAAATGTTAAAGCTGGTTTACTCAAAGGATTTGATGTTCCCAGCATCAAATAGAACTTAATATCCTACCAAAAGGTTTGTGAACTTCAAAGCTTATTCATGACTTTAGCACGCTTCAATGGCGGCGAGCTCGATGAGCTGGTAATATTTCTCTCCGGATTTCCAAGATCTTCTCTTTCTTGCTCTATCTGCTTCTTCCCATCCTTTTGAGTCGTAAAATTTCCTGCTTCGTGATTATCGACCAGTGACACTCCTGGATCATTTTTGTTTGAGGAACTTTGAACTGCATCCTCTGCTGTGGATGATGAGCCCTTTGCCAAGTCAATACCGGGCATCGACTTGCATTGCTTCTCAAACATCATTTGGAGGGTTCGCCCTTGTTCTTCTATACGCAGCTGCAGATTTCTTTGAATCTGTAAAAGGTTAAGATCACATAAGCACGCATTACATATAATACTGTGCAAGTTTCCTTAGATTAGATGAGCTGGCTATTCATTTATCTATTAGCATCAGAGAGCTGCCTGCATAATGTTCTTACCCATGATAAGATTGTATTCCGTGCGAAACTAAACATAGAGGAACTGAAGATCATTTATATCTCCACGATAATCAAAGAGGGGAAACCCAGATCACGGCTTACGTTGTGAATTAAGTTTACTATTATTATTATTTTGAAAACAGAGAAATCCCCAAGAACCAGTGGCCGCACACGGTCGAACTTCGGTGGATAATGGGTCCACCCCTATACCCTCCTCCACTTAAATACTTGACTTTTGTCTGTGGCAGTGTGTGAGACCATGACATACCTAACCCACACATCAAACACAATGCTCCCGCTAGACCAAAGCCCTAGGGGTTGCTTACATTGTGAATTATGCAGGCAGAAGCACAAAAGCAATCTCCAACAAAATAATGCATGACAAGGAGTCTTATGATCTGTCAAACTGAAGCTAAAATCACAAGATCGTATTGCTAAGACAAGAATTTATACCTCAAGCTGTTCATGCAGCTGTTTCTGAACTTCCATCTGTAATCGCAATGCTTCAGTGATCTCAATACCCCTGGATCGAAACCCAGACACCTCAAAAAACAAAGACAGCATGGGAGTATATATTACGATTAGTTATGAGGGAAACTTTAGTAGTGCCTTTAATAGAGCCTTCCAAGCACTATGCCATTCTATCAAAAGTACTTGCTCTCAGAGGTGGAGCCACAATGCTCTAGCTGTTGGTTCGGTAGAACCTAGTAGCTTTGGCTCAAACGTCATATTTTTGTTAAGAAATTCATTTAATGGACAAATATCTATTTAGAATCCAGTAAGTAAAACAAATTGTGATGTGATACAGAACCCATAAACTAAATATTCTGACTCGGCATCTACGTTCTACATAACATGTGCACACAGAATTATTCCAGCTATCTTACCTCCATCTATCAGAAACTTAACTACTCCATAGTTTTCTTCTTCTTATCTTCCAATTTTGTAGACAACTTGAATACCCCCCCCCCCCCACACACACACACACACACCACCACCACCACCAAAAAAACCATGAAAACCCCCCTTATTTTAACAAATACATCCATCAACAAAGTTTCATCTCAATATCATTGTCATCGATTTCTTTTTGGAATCCCTTACACATATACTAGACTAAATGATATATCCATTTCTCGCAATAAGTTCACGCAAGGTTAAATTTCATGGCACCAATCTAAGTTAATAAAATTACTTAAACACCTACACTGACAACAAAGTCCGTTATCAACTAGTAAGCATCTCATAAACAACCATGCTCCAATATATGCCGTTCAAATTAGTTCATCCAACTATTAGTTTATTCACAAGTGAATATCAAATGTTATCTGTAGACATCGAAATTTTGTGTGACTCTACAAGACGAGTTCAATCCATCTTCAAATTCTAAGGTCCCTTAAGGTTTCTTGGAGGCTACTCTACCCTAAACCCTAGCTCACACCTATAAAAGGGTGCACATATTCCCTTGAAAAGACATCTCGAATATCCCATAAACTTGGGTATTCAAAGAGATCAAAACATCAAATATGATCTCGAGTATCCCATAAACTCATGGATATTCACAAAGAGATCAATACATCAAATCTCGAATATCCCATAAACTTTTGGGTATTCATAAAGAGAACATCAAAAATATTATCTTTCAAGGATCTCGAAAACCCCACAAATTAAAGAGATCAACATCTCGAAAATCCTATAAATTCCTGGGATATTCACAAAGAGATCAAGGCATCAAATACTGCCTTTATCAAAATGCCCGGCGTTTTAGGAGATCAAATACATCACAAGGAGGTCATCTTACATTCGAGAAATACGCTACTAACGACCCTCGAATCACGGAGAAAATTCAGAAAGTAGAATCAAGGGAACAAACAGAATTGTACCCGCATTGTTTATCAATAATGTGAGGAAAATATATCATTGAATTGTTGTATCTACATGATTACACTGAGCTCATTTATAGACACTCCATTACAATCTTTTTCCTACTAGGATAACTATATATGAGTCATATTCCTATTCTACATTACAATCATTTTCCTAGTAGGATACTATATATGAAATCCTCTATTCTAACAAATAAAAATCCTGTTTCTTCATATTTTATTTGTGGTCACAGTTTATTTTCCACATTGAAATTTGTTGCAAACATTATCCAAATTCCAAATAATGCATATAACTAAGCAAGAAAACATAAGCAGTGGGCCCAGCTACTAACGTTTTTAAGTCCAGAGCTGACAAATCGCCAATGGATGACTCTTTCTTCTCAGAGGATCCTGTAATTAGAAGGTAAAAAAGATAAAAGGGCTTCAGCAAGCAGAATATCATCATCAGAAGAAAATAACGGGTCAGGAGCAGCTATATTTGAATAAAAAGAAAGATAAAATCTTTGACAAAATAGAGGATTCCACAATATCATTCTCAAAGCACCAAACATCTCTTATCACCATGTCAAAATAGACAATTTATATTTTACAAACAAATATTTGGCTATTAAAAAGAAGAAGACAAATAGAAAATTGTGCAATTTGGCAGTGGTGTATGAAGTCTACTTGTTCCACTTACAGGGACGGATCCAATGGTACGGCACCGGGTTCACCTGAACCCGATGCTTTTGAGTTTTGATGCGGAGCATAGATTTTTATGTGTAAGAATTCACTAAAATTGCAACAAATAGTACATATGAATCTTTGTTGTCTTATTTTTCTTGCAATCCTGCATTGACTACATTCTTTTTGAGCCGAGGGTCTATCGGAAACAGTCTCTTTGCCCCATAAAGGTAGATATAAGGTGTGCGTACATCCTACCCACCTAGACCCACTTTGTGGGATTACATTGGGTATGTTGTTGAACCATAATTTTAAAAATATAATGGGTTTAATACTAAAAACCTTAAAGTTTGAACCAATAAAATTTGAATCCTGGATGCCCCTCTGTCCCGTTGAATAGTGCAAAATTTTGACCAATCTTCTATGCTTGGCAATCGGGTATGAAGTTTGATAAATCCAGTTGAAGTCTTAAAATTTACCAGTTTCCTATGTTATACCTTTCAAGCAAGTATTATTTCATCTCCATAACACGTCTCAAAAGAATAATTTTTTGAGGTATGGTGAAATGCCATATCACAATATATATATATATATATATATATAGATAGATAGATAGATAGAGAGAGAGAGAGAGTAACACAGCTTAGAACCTAGTCAAGATTCCAGAAGACAATATATATATATAGATAGATAGATAGATAGATAGATAGAGAGAGAGAGTAACACAGCTTAGAACCTAGTCAAGATTCCAGAAGACAAAACATCTTAAAAATCAATCCCATACAAATGCAAGTATACTAGAATAGTCAAGATTTCAGATGAGTACATACTTAAGCACTACATTCTATCTGCATCCCCACTACTCCCCAAGGCCCCATAGCCACCAACTTCTCCCCAATCTCCTGAGCTTTGGCCGCAGTCAGGCCTCCCCATCTAATCTAATCCTTGGCTGGTCATAAGCCACCCTCTTCTTCTTCTTTCTCCTGACCACTAAATTCATAACCACAAGCTTGTGTTGGGTTGTAAGATTCTCGCTCGGTATAACCTTGCAGTCCTTACAAATACCTCTGTCACCCTTTCTAAGGAGCAAGTAATCTATCTGAGTCTTAGCCACCACACTACGGAAAGTCACCAAGTGCTCCTCCCTCTCCTGGAAGCTTGTTTGGTATGATCAACTCAAAAGCTTTCGCAAAGTATAAAAGTGAAAATCCTCTTTCATTTCTATCCCAAAGCCGATAGTCAAAGGTATAAGAATATTATACAAAGACACTGAATATGGATCCTAAAATCTCAGCTCCGATTTCAAGGAAGGAGAGAGAGAATTTGAGCAAGAAGGTTAATATTGTCAGTGTGGCTTTCTTGTCCAAGTATCATAAACCTACAAACGTAGGTTTCATATGGAGAGAATCTTGTGCGCGTATAGGAAAAGGTAGAAAACATTCACCAGTTTGGCTTTAAAATTAATAATACAATGGAGTTAAGAGGAACAATAACCTATTTGTTTAATATTAGAGATAATGGTAAAAAACACACCTCAAGTATCACCATTTTTTTGAGTTCCCTACCTGAACTATTAGGTGTGAGAGTTTCCTACCTAAACTATCACCAATTAGTTTGCAAAACACACTCAATTATCAGTTGTTCACTTTTCCTACCTGAACTATCACCAACTAGTTTGCAAAACATACCTCATTAAAAATGAACAATAGTTGAGTTGTGTTTTGCAAACTACTTGGTGATAGTTTAGGTAGAAAAAGTGAACAACTGATAGTTGAGGCGTGTTTTGCAAACTAGTTGGTGATAGTTTAGGTAGGAAACTCTCACACCTGATAGTTTAGGTAGGAAACTCAAATAAAGGTGATACTTGAGGTGTGTTTTTGACCCTTAACCTTTAATTTCATATAATTGCCTAAGGGACGATGACAACCTCCCTACCTCCCAAAGTAGGGGTAAGGTCTGCGTACACACTACCCTCCCAGACCCGACTTGTGGGGTTACACCGGGTATGATGTTGTTGCCTAAGGGACGATAAAAACAAATATAGATTTATATAAAATATAGAGGGAATAATTACTGATCTTAACTAGCTAGATGCATAAAAGAGACTAGAGGAAAAAAGAGTGTGTGTGTGTGTGTGTGCGAGAGCGAGATGCAATTTTTTAGAGATAATACATAGAAAGGGCATGTGTACCATAGCTTGTATGTTAGTATGATTCAAGAAGCTCCTATATCACACAAAAGACAATCACCCTACGAAGGATATATTGTCGACCTTTTATGCAAAACTTAAGATTGAGTGTCCATGTATTCAACATATACAATTTATTAGTCTCTAGTGATTCGATGATGGTATATGAAATAGTACGAAAACAAAAACGAAAACCAATATCTCCATATAACATAAAAAAGACACACAAGAAAAAAAATACTGTTTTTTTTTTTCACTTCATAGGAAAAGAAGAACCTAAAATTTTATAACGAAAAACTAAAAATGAAACTAGACATCTACTGGCTCACGTAACATACACTGGCCCTAAAACTAGAACTTTTTTTCAAAAATGACTTTCGAAAAGGGAGACAAAATTAAGACACATGTAAGGAAGTACACAAGGGAAAAAGAAATTGCTGCATACCTTCTGATGCTTCTGGTTTATATCTAGCTGTTCGATATTTCTGCATTATAAGAAATTGTATCACAACACCATTAGTTAAATAATACAGCATGTCTATATGTAGAAATATCTAACTTTGGAATGCAAAGAGCGGAACAACCTGCAAGTGGCTTTTTACATGATAGATGGTCAATCCTTCAACTTTCATTAACTTTAGCACACCCTTGGGAGTAGCTCCTATATTTCAAAGTAGAATTATTGAGTTAGACAACAGTCCAATAATACTTATTTAGGGTTAATAGCATTTATGATCCCTAAGTTATTATTAAATTCTGATTTTAGTCGTTATGATATTTGACTAAGCACATTTAACATTCAATTACTTGAAATGTGCACTTTTGATCCCCTTGCTTGTGATGATTGATCACAAATTTCCTGAAGTGTTAGCCGGTCCACCATGTAATTAGTCATATGTTGTGTTAAACTTATATTGTTACTCTATATTTGAGGTAATGTACTTCCTAAAAATAGTCTAAATATAACATATATCTTACATAAAGGGACAAAAAGCACACATTTTAATTAATTGAAGGTTAAATGTACCAGAGTCATAAATCACAAGGACCAAAATCAGAATTCACCCATAATTGAGGGACCGAAAGTGTTATTGTCCCACTTATTTAAGATGCAAAGTAAGGAGAGACGATTACTTTCACTTCCACCAAGCTTGTTGACTGCTTCCACAAAGGCTTCATGAAGTTCTGGTGTCCAACGCATCCGTTGCTTCGATGAAGAACCACTTGCAGTGGATGATTCAGGAACAATGACAGATGTTTCTACAGATGCAGTAGGAATTTGCTGCAATGGTTGGACTTGGTGTTCTGGGAAACTTGAAGGTCGTTTTTGTTCCTGATATTGCATCTTTAATCACACAACGAAGAAATGTAAGAGCCGACTCCTTTTTAATTATTGAAAGGGGAATAAGAAAATGAAAATTAATAGCATGTTTGGCCAAACTTCTCCAAGGCCAAAAGTGTTCTTTTCTCCAAAAAAGTGATATTTTTCGAAGTTGAGGTGTTTGGCTAAGCTTTTAGAAGAAAAAGTGCTTTTGAGTAGAACCAGAAGTTGTTTTTCAGAAGTCGAAAAAAGTAGCAGCTTGGCCAAACACTAATTATTGCTCAAAAGTGTTTTTCAAATTGATTAGCCAAACACAAATTGCTTCTCACCAAAAGTACATTTTTGAAAAGCACTTGTGGAAAAAAAAACACTTCTAAAAAATCGCTGATTTTAGAAGTTTGGTCAAACAAGTTATAAGTTAAGATGAATAAATATCCAACAGTTGGTATAGAACGAAACTGACCTTTGGCTCTGCATCAGCAATGCTAGTGTCAACCATGATGTCGTTCCAATTAGAAGTCAAAGAATCATCATCATTCATTACAAGGTTAGCCCATTCTGGCCAATCACTTTGTTTGCTAAGATCCTCAGGTGGGATGTGACAATCACCTATATTGCTACAATCTAACTGAGTGTTCGGGACAGGGGTATTTATCGAGTAATCAAGGTAATCAGACAATGGATCTGTACACCAGGGTTCACTATTTACATTAACATACTGGCTTGATGCTGCAGATTGAAGAACTCCGTAATTAGCTAATGGGATTGATGTCTCATTATTTGTTGACTGAGAAATGAAAGGTGCAGGCGCCGAATGCTCTTCATGAGGTAGAACAGATGAAAAGTGAAGATTGGTGGAGAATCCTGATGATGAGGAAAACAAATGACCGACAGCCCCACTGTTTGAAGGCAATGAAGAAACTTCCAGGCTTGCTGGAAGCACAGGTAATGAAGAATGAGCTCCTGATGCTCTAAAATTACTGAGTTGATGTGCACCCACCCTCTGGACGGATAAAGCAGGACGCGCCTCCATATCCTATTTTAGGAATACCAAACACTACTAAATTCACCTCAACAAGAATCTTCTAGTATTTTTGTTGCTTATGGCAAAGGCTGATTCCTGCATCAAAAAGAAAGGACATAAAAAACTTAGAGAGCTGGTAAGCACAAACCAAACAGCATGCTAACAAGTTTCTTCAAACTGTTCAGATTATTGAAAACCGATGGTGCTTAGAACTAGACTAAATCCTTAAGGAAAAACAAAATGTTACTGCATTAAAGATTAGAAAAACCGATATGATAAAGCGGGACTTAAAATACATGAAAACAAATTACTCAAACTGAACAGGATTATACAAGAAAAGATCAGTATTCCCCTACTAGAATCAAATTTGATGGTGAAAAATAGTTCAGCAGTAGGAAACATTAAGGGAATGGTTGCATAATAGCTACAAGGTAAAATCGAAAAATAAAATTTATGTTTCAAACATATGATAGCTGTTAGAATAGGAATAGGAATAGGATTTGTATAGAGTATCCTACGTGGAAAAGGATTGGGATGTAGTGTCTATAAATAGGGCTCAATGTAATAATGTAGACACAATTCAATAATATTTTTCTCTCATAATTTCTCGCATGGTATCAGTCTATCAGAGCTTTAGTGAGAAAATAATTGCTATGCAAATATCCAACAATTTTTGGGAAAGAAGATCAGTTACTGTGCAATTTTTCCGGTGACAACATAGTTGTCCGCGTCAAAATTATTTTCCGGTAGTGTTGAGAAAATTTCAACACCACCACGAGGTAAATCAGTCCCTTCCGACCAAAACTCAGTCAATGGCTCAGGCAGAAGACCCATCACGCGCCTCCATGTGCCACTGACAGTAACGATTCCGGCGAGGCTACCGACCCACGCGCCGACACGTGCACCACCACCCAGCCACTTTTAGGTGATTATCTTTTACTAATGGATCTCGATTCCGCAAACCGATTCTACCCATCGAGGTTCCGCCAGATTCCTGCGACTTTTCCAAATTCCGGTCAATTTGCGGGAAAAATAATCCTGCCAGATTTCAGGCTGCTTTCAAGTCAAATCCCACAAGATGTCTTTCGAGTGTGATATTTTTAGCTCCAAAAATACGAGAATCGGAGCTTCAAAACCCTTAACAAGGAGATCAGAAATTCGAACATCACTGTCTATGAAGAATCGACGAAAAGGTCATTTTGGAAGATCTTGACCTATGTGTAGTTATTGTAATAGACTTGGACACATTCGTGAAGTATGATATTCTCTGCATGGTCGACCATCCAAGAATGCACATGTCGCTCAGACTACCACTACAAGTAATCAACAAGTTTATTTATCCGAAGAGGAATATAATGAGTACCTTGGGTATCGAGCAAGTAAGCAGACATCTCCACAAATAGCCTCAATCGCATAGTCTTATACCCTTGGATCGTGGGTTGTGAATTCGGCGCTTCTGATCTTATTTCTGGTGAAATCACTTTTATCATATATTGTTTATTCACATTCTCTTCCCACTGTTACTTTAGCCAATGGGGTTCAAACAAAAGCTAAAGGAGTTGGACAAGCTAATCCCCTATCCTTTGTCGCTTTAAATTCAATTCTTTCTGTCCCTAGTTGTCTTTTTAATCTTGCATCGGTCAGTCGTTTGACTCGTGCCCCAAATTGTGCCATAATATTTCATAATGATTCTTTTGTTATGTAGGACTCTAGTACGGGACAGACGATGGGCTTAAGATATGAATCGCAATGCCTTTACTACCTTACCTCTCCTAATTCTCATTAGGATCCTCCAGACTTAATTCACAAACATTTGGGACATCCGAGTGTGTTCAAGCTACAAAAGATGGTGCCTAGTTTGTTTAGTCTGCCCACATTAGATTATGAGTCGTGTCAACTTGGAAAACACACTCGCACTACCTTTTCACATAGTGCTGAGAGGCGTGCAAAGTCTATCATTTCCTTGGTCCATTCTGATATTTGGGGTCCTAGTAGAGTCAATTCACCTTTAGGATTTCATTATTTTGTTAGTTTCATTGATGATTATTCGAGATGCACTTGGATTTTCTTAATGAAAGATCGTTATGAGTTATTCTCTCTATTCAGGAGTTTTTGTGCCGAAATGCAAAATCAATTTGGTTTTTCTATTCGTACTTTTCGTAATGATAATGCTTTAGAATACTTATCCTCCCAATTTTAGCAATTTATGACTCACCTAGGAATTATTCATCAGATATCTTGTCCCTACACCCCTCATCAGAACAGGATAGCAGAAAGGAAGAATAGACATCTCATTGAGACTGCTTGCACTCTTCTCGTTGGATCCCGTGTTCCGCTGCGTTTTTGGAGCGATGCAGTCAGTTTATGATTTACCTACGAATTATTCATCAGATATATTGTCCCTACACCACTCAGCAGAACGGGATAGCAGAAAGGAAGAATAGACATCTCATTGAGACTGCTTGCACTCTTCTCATTGGATCCCATGTTCCGCTGCGTTTTTGGAGCGATGAAGTGCTAACATCTTGCTATTTAATTAACCAAATGCCCTAATCTTTCGTTCAGAATCAGATTTCTCATTCCATATTGTATCCTCAATCATCTCTATACTCTTTTCCCCCGTGTCTTTGGGAGCACATGTTTTGTTCATAACCTAGCCCCTAGGAAAGATAAATTAGCCCCTAGTGCTCTCAAATGTGTCTTTCTTGGTTATTCTCGAGTTTAAAAAGGTTATCATTGCTACTTACTTGATCTTCGTCGGTATCTTATGTAAGCTAATGTCACATTCTTTGAGTCTCGAGTGTACTTTACATCTTCTTCTGATCATCCTAACATTTCTGAGGTCTAATACCGATTTTTGAGGAATCTACATTCTACGGTTACTTCTACATCTCCATTCACAATGCCACCGGTGCATACCGACTTTCGAGGAATCTCGAGTTACTTCTACATCTCCATCCATAGTGCCACCACTCCTGACTTATCATCGGCGTCCACGTCCAGCATTAGTCCTAGATGATTCATGTCCTGCGCCGGACCCATTCCCCTATTGCAAACTTATCTCCTCCTGATCAAACGATTACACTTCGAATAGATATGCAGTCTACTCGTAATACTAACCCACATTATACCCTTTTAAGTTATCAACGTCTTTCATCACCCATTATGCCTTTGTATTTTTGTCCTCTGTCTCCATCTCTAAGTATATAGGTGAAGCACTTTCTCATCCAGGATGGCGACAAGCTATGATTGACGAGACATCAGCTTTACATGCAAGTAGTACTTGGGAGCTTGTTCCTCTTCCTACAGATAAATCTACAGTTGGTTGTGATTGGGTTTATGCAGTCAAAGTTGCTACAAACAGCCAAGTTGATCGGCTTAAGGCTCGCCTTGTTGCCAAGAGGTACACTAAGATATTTGGGCTTGATTACAGTGATACTTTCTCTCCCGTGGACAAATAGTATTTGTCCGTCTTTTTCTATCCATGATTGTTGTACGCCATTGACCTCTTTATCAATTAGACATTAAGAATGCCTTTCTCCTTGGTGACCTTGAGGAGGAAGTTTATATGGAGCAACCACCTGGTTTTGTTGCTCAGGGAGAGTATAGCATGGTGTGCCGCATGCGCCGATCACTTTATGATATGAAACAGTCTCCTCGAGCATGTAGGAAGTTCAACACAGTAATTCAAGAATTTGGTATGACTTGTAGTGAAGCTGATCAATCTGTGTTTTATCGGCATTCTGCTCCAAATCTGTGTATTTATTTGGTGGTTTATGTTGACGATATCGTTATTACCAGCAATGATCAGGATGATATCACTAATTTAAACTTTAAAGCAACATCTCTTTCAGCATTTGCATAATCAGACTAAAGACCTCGACAGACTAAAGTATTTTCTAGATATTTAGGTTGCTCAGTCTAGATCAGGTATTGTTATTTTGCAACGCAAGTATGCCTTAGACATTCTTGAAGAGACCCGAATGATGGGAGGTATACCCATAAACACTCATATGGATCTGAATGCTAAACTCCTGCCCGGACAGGGGGAGCCACTCAGTGATCCTGGAAGATATAAGAGGTTGGTTGGTAAGTTGAATTCTCACAGTGACTAGACTTGACATTTCTTTTCCTGTGAGTGTTGCAACTCAGTTTATGAATTCTTCCTGTGATAGTCATTGGGATGCAGTTGTCCACATTTTGCGATATATAAAGTCAGCTCAGATAAAGGACTACTTTTCGAAGATCGAGGTCATGAGCATATCGTTGGATATATAGATGATGATTGGGCGGGATCACCTTCTGATAGACGTTCTACATCCAGATATTGTATTTTAAAAGGAGGTAAGGGGCGTTCAACCACTTGACTGGTTGGAGACACCCTCTCACTTTCTTAGTAGCCCTATAACTGAAAAAAAGGAGCACGGCGAAAAGGGTTTAGCACATGTGTAATAGATACGAAGGAAGACTGAACTTATCACGCTATTCTTATACTTCTCTGCATATTCCATCAATGTTCTAAATATCAAATATATACTTCACTTCGTTCTAGAAATCTGATCTCATCGGGCCGGGTGAATGGGCATTTGGTGTCCTGGAAGAGTAAGAAGCAAAGTGTGGTTTCTCGATCTAGTGCAGAATCAGAATATCGAGCAATGGTTGTAGCAACTTGTGAGCTAGTTTGGATCAAACAATTGCTCAGATAACTAAAATTTGGAGAAATCGATCAGATGGAACTTGTGTGTGATAACAAAGTGGCCCTTCATATCGCATCAAATCTGGTATTTCATGGGAGGACTAAGCACATTAAGATTAACTATCACTTTGCCAGAAAAAAAGATACCTCTGGAGATATTTTTAGAAAATTTGTGAAGTCGAGTGATTAGCTTGCAAATATTTTTACCAAGTCTCTCGTTGGTCCTCGTATTAGTTACATTTGTACAAGCTTGGTACATATGACTTGTATGCACTAGCTTGAGGAGGAGTATTAGAATAGAAATAGGATTTGTATATCATATCCTATATGGAAGAAGATTGGGATGTAGTGTCTGTAAATAGGGCTCAATGTAATAATGTAGATACACAATTCAATAATATTTTTCTCCCATAATTTCTCACAATAGCTAACTTCACAAACAAGCGAAAAATCAAACATAATTTATCGCTAAACAACTAGCACCGACACGTAGAATATCTTATACAGCTGCAGTCATTCTGTGAGCATGATACTCTTAATGAAACTTGATGCTAATTTGCTTGCTAGGCTTCTAACCAATCAATAGAAACTCATTATTGTCATAGTTGTAAAGCATAGCATGTCTGAAAAATAACTATGAACTGCAGCATCGTCGCCAATACAATGATCTGCCACAGAAATGCCAACAAAAAAGTACCATGAATTGTATGTTGACACTCAAATCTTTTCATAGTATAGGATGGATTTAAAACGTATAGGCAAAAAGCTATTCGTAACGAGGTTATATCATAAAAAGAAGGAAAAGATCAACTCGAAGTATGAGTATAGCTTGTGGTTTGGTAGGAAAAGGACTTACACAAGACAGTACCAGACTAATAGTGCATGCGCTACCGTAGTTACATCCCAACACTTGCTGTTATTATTTGAATGAGTCTTTCTTCAGTTATTTTAGGCTTCAGTTTTGTATTAGCTTTATTTTATCATTCAGTTAGTTTGCAGCCCATCAAACACTTGATCCAATTCAACCCATCATCTCAGTTGCCCATCAAACTGTCTGGCAGCCACAATTTCACCACCTGGAATGCCCAGATTGCCATGCTGCTCCATGGTCATAACCTCTATGGTCATCATGGCTCTACATCATCCCCTCCTGAAACAGTCTCCACCAACAATTGTGAGATGCCCAACCAAGAGTATAAAGATTGATTTCGTCAGGACATACTAATCCAAAATGCTCTAATGTCTCTCTTGCCACCATTGCATCCACTGTCGCTTCTGCAGTAAACTCCATAGCGGCCTGGGATCAATATCACACCTCCTTTACGAACAAATCGCAAACCGGCATCTTCAATCTTCGTCACCATCTCAGTCGGTTCACCAAAGACACAAAATCAATTGTTGAATACCTGCAAGAAAATTGATCTCTCTCTGATGAATTTGTAACAACAGGATCTCCCATTACTAATGAAAAACTTGTGGTGAGAACACTGAGTGGCCTCGGCCAAAGTTTCATGAGATCTCAGCAGCTACCCTTCCAATCATCTATGAGGAACTTTTTGACAAGCTCCTTGATCATGAACTATTTGTTTGAGGACCTTAAGAAGACTACCACAGAGGTCACAAACAATTGTTGCTAAACGAGTCTCGATCCTCCGCCGGCTCCCGAAACACTCTAAGCTCACCCAACAACAACAACAACGGGTGTCCACCAAACAGGCATTCAATCAAAACGTCAATCCCCAACGTAATTTCCCCAACCAAAACCCACAAGTCTGTTGTCAACTCCACAACCGCTTTGGACATACAACAAATGTTTACTGCTCACGGTCCCATAACCACTTTGAAGCAAAAACAAACTTCATTGCACAAACAACACCAAATGACCCCTGAATTCCGGATACGAGTGCCTCTCACTATATTACCTTATTTTAACTCCCTGCCCAATGTTCAAGATTTCAAAGGGACCGAAGAAGTGATAATGGGTAACGGTATTGTGATTCCAATTACTCAAATAGTCAAATTGGTAGTTTCGTACTACTCAATTACATGCATAAAATAATGCCTTCAAACTCCTAATATTTTGTGTGCTCCAGCTATCAAACGCACGCTTATTTCTGTTTCTCAATTTTGCAAAGACAACTTAACCTCTAACCTCAATAGAATTTTCTCCTCTTAATTTTCTTGTGAAGGATCTGACTACGCTCACAACTTCTCTGTGTGGCCCAAATAAAGCAGGAGTCTAGGAGACCAACCATCAACATAGCCATTGCCGACCCTTCCTAACATATGTGGCTTCGTAGATTGGGCCACCCCATTCTCGAGTTTATTTCCATTCCAAATAATTCCAGTCTTTCTTATTCATAGAAAGACAAATTTATTTATTGTAATTCTGGTGTTCTCATAAGCTACCTACTGTCTCCCGCTCCTCAACTGAGGATGAGTATTGTGCAGCTGCTTCTGCCTTGTCTGAAATGAACTGGATTCCAAGTTAGTCGTTGTCTCTTCACACCTAACCTGAGGGGGGTCTAATACTGCATGTGCAACTGTTGTACTACTGTTGTTACATCTCAGCACTTGTTGCTAGATTTGGATGAGTCTTTCTTCAGCTATTTTAGGCTTCAATTTTGTACCAGCTACTATATTTTATCATACAGTTAGTTTGTTTTCTATACTGGTAATCTGTTCCTACTTTCTAGGAGTTAGCTTAGTACAATTGATTTATTCACTTTTTATATAAACTCCATTGGAGGCTCATCAAATAAAGATACTTTTCATTCCTCTTCTCTGCCTCTATACAGACTAATGCAGCATCTAGTCCTCTCACAAATTGATAGGCGATTGGCTAGATCACACAGTACAAGAGGAAATGCCAGTTCCTTCATAGAATATGACCATTCTAGACCGACCACCTTTGTTCAATGGTTGCCTTTTATTTCGTATGTAGATATCAAAGTTAAGGTAGCGCCGAAGGTCTAACGGAAACAACTTTTCTACCCCACAAAGTTAGGGATAACGTCTGTGTACACCCCACCCTTCCCATACCCCACTTGTGGGACTACACTAGGTATGTTGTCGTTGTATCAAAGTTAAGGTAGAAGAAGAATATCCATAATAACCTAAAGCTCTGATAGAGTTAATAATTTAACTATACTGGTTATCTAACCCCACTAGTGGGAATACACTGGGTATGTTGTTGTTGTTGGTTATCTGTTCCTACTGTCTAGGAGTTAACTTAGCTCAACTGGTTTATTTCCTTATATAAACTCTATTGGAGGCTCATCAACCTAGTTCCTCCGCAGAACATGTCCATTCAAGACCGACTGCCTTTCTTCACATAATTGGCTTTTGTTTAGTATGAAGTTGATATCTAGGTTAAGGTAGCAGAATAATATCTACATTAACCTAAAGGTCCTGCCTTTACTTCAATACCACAACCAAATAAACTGAATAATAACTTTACAGGATTTCAGACCTCAGAGAGTCAAAGATCAAAACTTTCAAATTTCAATTCAACAATTCTACACAATAATCCAACACTATAAAAATAATCATCATAATATGCAATTGAATCAGATAATCAAAAACCTATTTAACTGTTCAAATCAAATAAGCGTAACAACTCAAATTAACAATAAAAAAGCTATAGTTATGCATGGAAACATTATAATTCATAGCTAACATCAAATGATATAACAAATTAAATTCCTAAAATTCAGATTACACAAATTCAACAACCAAAATTCGATGAAAATAAGAAATTAATACCTAAAAACTCCAATTGGACGCTAAAAATAATAATTCAAATCAAATAAATCAAAAAAGCTACAGTTATGCATGGAAACATTTATAATTCATTGCTCGCTCAAATTATTTATATAAAATAAGCAATTAAACTCCGATTACACAAATTCAATGAAGATAACAAAAAAGGATATAAGTAATTAATACCTAATAATTAAAAAACGTATACGAATTACATGTATACGTATAGTCGAAATCGGACTTCACGGAGTTCTCGGATTCCGTGCCGTCGCCGGCGAATCGGAGAAGAAAATGAACGGTGACGATCGAAACTATTTTTTTTTTTTTTTTTTTTTTTTTGGCTGCTACTAATTTTGTAGTACAAAAAAATACATCTGATTATATCAATCTGTAGATAGATGTATAATAATAGGAGTCTTATACTCTTATTTAAGAAAAAAACAAAAAGAAACAAATTAAAAATCAAAACCAAATGAGGAAAAAAATATTAAAGACATGTTGTTTGATTTTAGTTTGATCAAATTCAAATAAAAATAAGTATTCCTCCGGTTTAAAAAGAGTGTTCGGTGGTCATTTAGTCATTTACATAATTTTTTAATAATATATATAATTTGATTAAACTATCATAATTAAATAGTTATTGAAATTTGATCGCTTAACACTTAAAAATGAAAAAAATTAGAGAGAAAAAATAAGTTCTTTGGTAAGTAGACACTTTTTTTTAGCTAAAAAATGTGAAATGAACACTTTTTAAATTGGAGGGAGTAATATTTAGTTCAATTGGATATTCAAATTAAGTCTACTTTTAGATCTAATAAATTAAGTATATTAAATTTGGTTGTATGTTTTACTTATCAGATCATCATAGTTGGTTCTTTTTTTTAAGGTTAAAATGAATAAACTATCTGTTAACACCCACCAATCCTAATAATAATTAATAATAAATTTGTACTCCCTCAGATCACAAATACTTTTAGCAAATTTCAATTTATTTTGAAATATTTGATGTTTTTTTAAAAAAAATGTCATTTTTTACATTTTTTTCAAATCCTTAATGCTTCTGAAAGTGTGATAAGGTTCACCTAAATGTCTTTCTGAAAGTGTGAAAACTTTGTCCGATAGATAAAGGGCAGCCCAGCATTAAGCTCTCGCTATGCATGGGGTCCGGGGAAGAGCGGACCACAAGGGTCTATTATACGCAATCTTACCTTGCATTTCTGCAAGAGGATGTTTTCACGGCTTAAATCTGTGACCTTCACATGACAATAACTTTATCAGATAGATAATTATTATTAAAAAAATTAAATTAAATAATGATCACAGTTTGAAGATCCAAATTTGAATGAATTTTTATAAATGGTAAACGAAGGTTAATATTTGAGACATTCAGGTTAGATAAGACTTTCCTTAAGTCTCAATATGAAAATGTGGAGCATGCCCAAGAGCTTAAATTATCAAACGACCTGGGATATCAAGTGTTAGAAATGCAGTGTAATTTTAAACTTATATATGTCGTGTAATTTTTCACGGAGGAAATTTAAACGGACGTCCTTGATCCCACTTGGCTCCGCCCCCGTGAACAAGAGCACTAGTTTGAGAAAACGCGTTTGAGTATATGGAGTTTTTCCTCCGACGGATTTAAGCAAAATAACTTATAATTATTTTAGTTTTTTTTTTTTCAGTGTATAAAAAATATAATCACTTAATTAATTGAGCAATAATTTAGTAGGTGAGTGTTGGGAGTAACTGTGAAAGAAAAAAAAAAGAAAAAAAAATGTAAGTGGGAATATGACTATGAACGGTAAAGTATCTCACTTTGTAAAAGGCATGCAATTTGATGGTAATGAAATTGAAGGGACAGCTTTGTGGGTGCACGTATGGTAAAAAAAAATCATAACTTTTATTAATTTTATAGTATAATTCAGTGCATGATATGATGTTTTGTGAATTTTAATAATCCCAGTCATATTAAAATAATTTAACTGTTATAAATTATTAGAATCAGTAGATACGATTCATTAAAAGTAGGAACCTTCATTTTTTTTAGAATGTGTAAATTTAGTATGATTAGATTTAGATTTAGCATGATTTCATATAAGATTAGATTTAGATTTAGCATAATTTCATATTTGATTTAGCATAATTTCTTATTTGATTTAGCACAATCTCAGCCATAATCTTGCCTTGTAATATTGTATATAATGTTGATGAATTCAATGAAATAGACAAGGAAACATTTATATCATGGTATCAGGAGCTTAGGTTAATTTGATTACCTTTTCTACAAATCAGCCAACGTTCACTTCTCTTTACAGCCTTCTCTCTGATTTCCTTCACTGTCACCATGGCTACTAACCAAATCACCGACCCAAAATCTTCTCCATCATCCAGTCTTCCTCCTCATCCCACTCTGGCAGTTTCAAACATCAACCGTTTTATCAAAGTTACTCGTGATATTGAAAAAGGTCAGTACATAACATGGTTGGAACTTTTCAAAATTCATGTTATGGCTTATAAAGTCCTCGACCGTATCACTCCAAAATTGAAAGAAACAGAGAAAACAAACTCATCCCCATCTCTCAAAGAAACAGATCATGAATTGTGATCACGAATTGACGCAATTGTTTTACAATGGATTTACAACACCATATCCGAAGACCTTCTGAACACGATTCTTGAACGAGACTCCACTGCTGAAATTGCATGGAATCGGCTAAAGAACATATTCTCCGACAACAAGAACTCGAGGGCTATATACCTCGAATAAGAATTTTCCGTTGTCCAGATGGAAAAAATTTCAGATGCATCTTCATACTGTCAACATCTAAAATAACTTGCGGATCAACTGTCCAACGTCGGCGCCGTCGTGTCTAATGAAAGGTTGGTACTTCAACTTGTTTCCGGTTTAACTGATGTCTATTCTACTGTTGGCTCACATATTCGTCATGGCAACTCTCTTCATCCATTTTACAAAGCCCGATCTATGGTTGTTTTGGAAGAAACGGCAAGGGCGAAAAAGATTCTAACTCGACCGACACATCTGCTATTCATGCTTCACTCGACGATAATCAGAGTAGAAATATGAGCGGAAATCAGGGTAGCCCTCGACAAAACAAAAACAACAACCGCAACACCAACAACAATCGCGAGGCAGAGGCGGGGGGGCAACAATCGAGGAGGAGAAGGAAAAGGGAGAGCCGCCGGTCGACAACAACAGTTCGCAGGGCAAAACCAAATATCTAATCCAAATTAGGCTTATCCACAAATGTGGAATGGGCCTTGGCAAAATTGGGTTGTTGCTCCATGCCCTTTTCCAGCAAATCCAGCCCAATTTCAAAGGCAATTAACAGCCCAACGCCCCTCTATATTGGGCCCCAAGCCTTAGCCCACATAGCAACGGCCCAGTCAGCCTAGTCCACATATGCACCAACTAATATTCAACAAGCTATGCATACTCTGTCAATTGCTCTTCAGGATGATCAATGGTACATGGATACCAGAGCTACATCTCACATGAATGCAAACAAAGGTAATCTTACGTCTTATTTAAATAAGAGTAACAATCGTAACATTATAGTTGGTAGTGGCCATACAATCCAATTATTGGTTGTGGAAATGCATTGTTACCTAAACCACATCCACCCTTAATTATGTTTCTGTTTAATTTGATCTCTTCTGATTTTTGTGAATGATTTTCAGACGGGGAACCATTTAATGAGGTGTGACAGCATGGGTGGCCTATATCCAATAACCACAAGACTTTATTTTGGAACACCAACACATTCTACCTTTGCAGCTTTATCTCCCGAATTATGGCATAGTCGTCTAGGACATCCGGGAGCTCTTGTTTTAAGCTCCCTTCACTGGAATAATTTTATTAATTGTAATAAATTTCGGGATGATTTTTTTTTGTCATTCTTGTTCCCTTGGGAAACAGGTAAAACTACCATTTTACGACTCATCGTCATTAACTTCTTTGTCATTTGATATTGTGCATAGTGACCTTTGGTCACCACCCATCCTTAGCTCGGTTGGTCATCGTTATTATGTGTTATTTTTTGATGACTTTACGAATTTTCTCTGGACTTTTCCAATTGCTAATAAATCTCAAGTATATTCCATGTTCATCACCTTTCGAAATTATATCAAAACACAATTTGAATGGGAGATTAAGTGTTTTCAATGTGACAATGGGAGGGAATACAATAATGAGTCCTTTCATAAGTTTTGTCAATCACATGGAATGAGTTTTCAATGGTCTTGTCCCTATACATCTTCCCATAACGGAAAAGTGGAAAGGAAAATTTGAACCATAAACAATATCATCATAACTCTTCTTGCTCATACATATCTACCTTATTTATTTTGGCATCATGCACTACAAATGGCTACCTATTTGCTCAACATAATTCCCAACAAAAAGCTTGCATATCAAACACCCACGAATATTCTCTATCAAAAAGATCCATCCTATTCTCATATTCGGGTCTTTGGGTGTTTATGCTATCCGTTGCTTCCCTCCACTTCTCGAAATATATTGCAAGCTAAATCAACACCTTGTATTTTTTGGGATATCCAACAAATCATAGAGGTTACAAATGTTATGATTTATCGAGTCGAAAAATCATTGTTTCGAGACATGTAATTTTTTATGAGAATGCCTTTCCTTTTTCCAAATTACATGATCAAAAATCCGCAACTTATGAGTTTCTGGATGCAAGACTTATTAAATCCATCTTTTCTACAACCTACATCCCCATCTCAAAGTTCGATACCTAAACTAGGGGACTCAACATCTACGCCCACACAGGTGATTCATAAGTCGGTTCAACATTAGGAAATTACAACTCCTGGCAAATCCACTCAACCGACTCCGACCCAATCACCAACATGCGCAATAAACAGTAATTCCACACTATCTAGCACCAGCCCTATCCAGCCCACACCCCAAAGTCGATAACCGCCTAACAAACTACCCAAACCAGTCCACATATATCTCATCACCACTCCCCTAAAAAGAAAACAAGAGCCCAACACGGAATTTTTAAGCCTCGAAAATTTATCAATCTTCACACCACTACTAAAAATTCCATTTCTCCTTTGCCTACAAATCTCATTCATGCATTAAATGATCATAATTGGAAAATGGCCATGCAAGATGAATACGATGCTCTTATTCTAAATAAGACGTGGGACTTGGTGCCACGACTAACTAATGCTAATATTATTCAAAGTTTGTGGATTTTCAGGCATAAAAAGAAATCTGACTGGTCTTTTGAGAGGCAAAAATCCCGACTTGTAGGTGATGGTGCAGGACAACAAACTGGTGTAGATTGCGGGGAAATATTCAGCCCGATGGTCAAACCGGCTACTATTCGGACAATACTTAGCATTGCATTATCAAAATCTTGGTGTCTCACTCAACTTGATGTCAAAAATGCATTCTTACATGGACATCTCAATGAAACTGTCTATATGTACCAACCTCCGGTTTTCGTGATCCTCAACACTCTGATTATGTATGCTTGCTAAAGAAATCTTTATTTGGGCTTAAACAAGCCCCTCGTTCTTAGTACCAACGTTTTGCAGATTATGTGGCCACATTGGGTCTCTCATAGCATTTCAGATCATTCTTTACTCATTTATCGTCGAGGCACAGACATGGCATATATTCTTATTTATGTGGATGATATAATTCTAGCTACTTCTTCAGAAGCTCTTCGACAATCTATTATGTCTAAGCTTGGATCTGAATTCGCTATGAAAGATTTGAGCCCACTCAGCTATTTTTTAGTATCTCTATCACCCGACATTCAGGAGGTTTATTTCTTTCGCAGAAGAAATATGCAGAGGAGATTATCGAGCGGGCCGGTATGACCTCCTGCAAACCATCTCCTACAGTGGTTGACACAAAAGCAAAACTCAGTACCTCTTATGGTAATCCTTATCATGATCCAATGGAATATCGTAATCTTGCAGGCGCATTACAATATTTAACATTTACAAGACCTGATATATCTTATGCGGTTCAACAAGTATGCTTGTTTATGCATGACCCAAGAACCCAACACATGTCTACATTAAAGCGTATCATTCGCTACAGTCATTGTACACTCGATTTGGACTACATATTACCCATTTTCGATCAGCAAACCCATATCATACACTGACGCAAACTGGGGAGGATGTCCGGATACTAGACGCTCAACTTCTGGTTACTGTGTCTACTTTGGAGATAACTTGATATTTTGGTCTGCGAAAAGGCAACATACCTTATCCCGATCCAGTGTTGAAGCCGAATACCGTGGAGTAGCCAATGTCGTCTCTGAATCCTGTTGGATTCAACATTTACTTATGGAGCTTCAATGTCCAGTTATGAAAGTCACTGGGTCTATTGTGACAATGTTAGTGCGGTTTATCTCTCCGGCAACCCAGTTCAACATCAACACACTAAACACATTGAAATGGATATACATTTCGTACGTGAGAAAGTCGCTCGAGGTCAAGTACGCGTCCTACATGTCCCTTTACGCTATTAAATTGTCGATATTTTCACTAAAGGACTTTTGCTGCAACTCTTCGATGATTTTCGAGATAGTCTCAACGTACGCAAACCTCCATTTTCAACTAAGGGGGTTTATTAGAATTAGTAGATACGATTCAGTAAAAGTAAGAATCTTCATATAGTTAAATGTGTATATTTAGTATGATTAGATTTAGATTTAGCATAATTTCATATAAGATTAGATTTAAATTTAGAATAATTTTAGATTAAAATTTAGATTTTAGATTTAATTTAGCATAATTTTTTATTTGATTTAGCACAATCTCAACCATAATCTTGGCTTGTACTATTGTATATAATGTTGATGAATTCAATGAAATATGCAAGGAAACATTTCTATCATAAAAATTTATAAAAAAACACTCCATTCTGTCCCTAATATTAGTTATTTTGGAAAAGTTAGTTTGTTTTAAAAATATTTAACATTTAAAAAAGAAAAGAATTTATTTACTACTTATTTTTCCCTCAAATATATCCTTGCGACTCATAAGAATTTTAGTATATGTTAGCTTTATTTACTTTGCATATTGCTATTTGATGTTATATTTTCTTGCAAACCTTGCTCGAAAATTTTCATTTGAGCCGAGAGTTTATTTAAAACATTCTCTCTACCTTACAAAGATAAAAATAAGATATTCGTACATCTTATTTTTTCAGACTCCACATATAAGATTATACTGAATATGTTGTTGTGTTTAACAGAGAGATAAATACTTTGAAAATTTTAGAAGATAAATAACAAGAGCGGGAAGGAGAAAAACACTATTAATTGATTCTAGCTAGTTTAATATCAAAATGTGATTGATTGGTACTAATAATCATTAATTCGATCATTTTGCAGAGGCCATGCATTTTGCAAGGAATAATTCGATTCGAATATTTAAATGGACAATGACCAGTCACTACTAAAGCAAATGTGCAAGCACAATGAATCAAACACGTATTTAAAATAATGTGCCTATCCAACATGTATTTAAATTAATCGAATCAATAAATTTTACATCTTGAATTCAAAAGAAAAAAAAAAGACAAGAGCTAGAAGCACTTTGAACGAAATGATATTATCAACACCATTTGGTCGAAAAAATTATTAAATATACATCAACATATAAATGATATGTGAAAAACATATATAAAATATTGAATATAACCATTTGACAAATTTACGCTTCTAATGCTGAATTCCATCTTAGGACAAAACATTTTATACCGCACGATCGTAGATCTGAATCCCTTACGAAAAAATTTTACATTAAATCTCAGACAACCAACATTAGTCATTTAATGGCACGGTTTGACCTTCAAATGGGTTGGTCTTTAATTTTTGTCCTCAAACGAAACTTATGCCTATTGGGTGCATAAGTTCTTTAAAGTATTCAGCACAAGATGTATTGGATTCCTTAAAGAATTTATGCCTCAATAGGCATAAGTTTCATTTGAGGGACAAAAATTAAAGATCATCACAAAATAAAGATAAAAGTACAAATTCTGAAGAAATTAGGGAAATATTCCATAAATTTAATTTTTGTTTGCCAAGTAACTTTCACATTTGAAATACTTTTAGAATGTTTGACCAAACTTCTAAAATTAACTTATTTTTAAAAGTATTTTTGCTTAAATTGAGATACTTTTAGCCTGTTTGGCCAAACTTATAATATTAACTTATTTTAAAAAGTATTTTTACTTTTGGTGGTTGATCAATTAAAAAACACTTTTAAATAGCGGTTAGTGTTTGATCAAATTTTCAAAAATTTATATTAGAAGTATTTAAAAACTACTTTTCGATAAAAACTATGTAGCACTCAGGCTACTAAGAAAAGAAATTACAAAAATTAAATATGAAAAATATGAATTTGATTTCTTAGATAATCCAAAATGGTTACATTCGTGTGCAATATATGGAAACTTGCTACCACTACTGGATAACGACTTGTACTATTCTAAGGACAGCTGGCCTAATGCCATTTAGGGAAAACAATAAAAAGGCCTAAGGATAATGGATCAACTCTATACAATTACTCAGCTAATAATATTAATAAGTAACCCGGCCCACTTCTCTCAGCAGCCCAAGTCACGTTCTTAATCGTGACAAACTCCCGCAAAACTCCCTCCTTTCCACAACAAGTGATTATTTAGCCTTTCAATTTTTTCAAAATAAATGATTCTTCAGAATTTCAAGAATACTTTGAACATGTTCATCCAAAATTATCATTGTTTAAATAATCAACATTCATTAATTACATTTTCTTTTTCTAGACATTAATTAGGAATAAATTAATAAAAACATCTTAATTTTCTAAGAGTGAACACCTTCTTAAGTGTAAGGGACGTGCACAAACTAAAAAAATTACTTATTATGGAACGGAGGAAGTGTTTATTTCAACTTCAACCAAATATTGTCCAAAGAAATTGACACACATCTTTGATTTCCTACCATCTTAGGGATACAAATATTTTAATGCCAGTGCCTCTTAAATCTCTTGATAGATTGTGTGATATTAACTTGATAGATTATATATGTAGCAAAACATTTTTTTAATAGGAATCGAAAATGTAGAAAAGCATTTGCAGTTTGCTTCTTATAAAACTATTGAACTGTCGCAAAATCACAAGTTCAACTCATGTATTCCTAGTAATAAAACCACCAATTCAAAAAAATGAAACAGTGATGTCCTACATAGATGAAAAACTTTGGAGTACAGCAAAATTCTCATATAGCCAGTTGCAGTAATAAAACTTGCCCAGACAAAATCCCTTCAGATATCAAAAAATTCAAATGACTACCAGAAAAGCGCCAACTTAACACTAGACGATAGCGTTGGCAGCACTTGCAATCCTGGGCCAAAGATCAGCACACTCTTTTCCAATGGGGCCTGTAATGGCAGATCCTACAAAACAGAAAAAGAATACATAGACCAGCTTATAAATGTAGTTTCTATTAGACGTTGTCATCTGCCATCTTGCTAAACACTATATTGATTGACAGGTTATGGGAAAACTTCATAGAATTAAGAGTGCTTTTATGAATTGTTAAGACACTTTGAAAAATAGTGAAGACTAGAAACAAGGATTTAATAAAGGTACAGTGTTAATGGTATTTCATTGTTCCTTCTGCTCTCTGAAAAAACAATATGCTCCTCTCAATGTAAAATAACTTACCCTTCATTTCACCCTTGGGATTCACAATTACACCAGCATTATCTGCCAAAAAAATTAAAATCAAAGCATCAGAAGACAGGTATTCATATACCATGCAGGACCCCCTCTTCATAGCTGCTCCAAAACGCTCACATTGCTTCAGTGAAATTCCCAGGTACAAGTACCAGTGGAATGAATGGTAACACAAGTATATATATAACTAACAAGACAACAGAAGCAAAGAAGACATATATGAATCCAGCAATTTACAGCAATTGTGAAATATATATAGCCATTATCCACCGCGATGCATTAGCCTAATGTTGTGTTAATTAGTATCACATAATAGCATTGATGAGCATAAAATACCTATTTACCCAATCATTCAGGCTTTTCATTTTAGATCTTAAAACTTTGGCGAAGCAGAATTACCATTTCTTTCTTTTGCAACAAAGAAGTTACCACTCCCGATAAATGTTTCACAAGTCATTGAAGAGAAAAACTAAAGCACAAGAATAAGCAAAAACTTTCTGTTGAGTTCCACATTACAGTACTCATGGTAAAGTAAAAAATTACTCCACAATTAATGAACTATTCCTCAACCTACTCATGATAGACTTGGTGAATCTTTTATATCCACTCCGCTACATTTGTTCCCATGCAAATGTAGAGTTCTCTAAAACAATACATATATCCTATATGTTGCTCGGGCTCTTCAAAAATGTTGACGGATGCATGTAAGATCCTCCAAAATGAGTGCATTTTATGGAGGATCCAACATGGGTGGTGCTGCAACATTTTTTAGAGTCCGAACAACATAACTTATATCTACACAGAAAAACAAGTCAACAACTAGACTCAAGAGACTTTTGAGAAGTACTAGACCTAATGAAAGCGAAAACTAAGACTATAGTAGTTCTTCCAAAAATATAGTTAAAGAAATCAACTGGCAAACTTGTAATGTGAAAAGCAAATAGATATACCTTCGAAGTACATGAAAACACCATCCTTTCGGCGCCAAGGCTTGCGCTGACGAACAACGACGGCAGGCATAACCTTCTTCCTCAGATCAGGCTTACCTTTCTTGACAGTGGCCATGACCATGTCACCCACACAAGCTGAAGGTAACCTGTTAAGCCTTCCCTTAATACCCTTCACTGAAATGATGTAAAGGTTCTTCGCCCCAGTGTTATCGGCGCAGTTAATAGTTGCCGCCACCGGCAAACCCAATGACATCCTGAACTTGTTCCCAGCGGAACCTCCACGTCCTAAATTACATTTTCAAATAAGTAATTAATCAATCAAGTTTCAACCTCAAACTAGTCAGGTTCAACTAGAGATATGTATATGTGACACGTCATTAGGCTCATTTCATTCTAATGCTGATAAAAATAAGTAAATTTGTTTCTCAAGGTTATATTTAAGTTCCCTAAATCACACACTTGTGCTTCGTCAAATCTTCCACTCTATTAGGCTCATTTCAGTATAATACAGTCAACTAATCCTAAACTAGCCAGGACTCGAGCTGACTACATGAAACATTTTTGTACGTGTTCCACTATTTTAAGCTTCTCATTTCACTGTAATAACAATAAATAATTTGTTTTGTAAGGTAAATTAGGAGTTATATGACTTAAAAGTTCTCATAAATCTCAAGCTTAAGTTCTTCAAAAAAAAAACTCACGCTTAAGTTACATTTTCAAAAATAGAAAAAGTACACAAGATCAAACAGTAAAAATACATGTTCCAATCTATTAGGCTCGTTCAGTATACTGTGAGTAGCTAATCATTCGAGCAATCATCTAAGTTACAAACCAAACTAGTTTAGATAGATACATGAAACATTTGAACAAGTTCTACTCCATTAGGCTTCTCATTTCACTGTAATAACAATATATAATTTGTTTTCAGAACTAAATTAGTTGTTATATAGCTTAAAAATTCTCAAAATCTCACACTTGAAGTTACATTTTCAAAAATTGAAAAATAAAATGAGATTAAACAACAAAAATACATATAATTTCCACTCTATTAGGCTAGATTCATTATACTACAATGAACTAATAAATCAAGCAATCAACAAAGTTACAACTCAAACTAGTCGATATAGACTACATGAAATATTTGAACAAATTCTACTCTGTTAGGTCATTAATTAGACTTCTCATTCCATTATAATAACGATAAATTATTTATTTTCTAAGGTAAATTAGTAGTTATATGGCTCAAAAATTATCAAAATCTCACACTTAAGTTATATTTAATTGAAAATACACGACATCAAACAATAAAAATACAGATGTATTAACTAATCAATCAAGCAATCAACAAAGTTACAATCCAAACTAGTCGAGATCGACTATATGAAACATTTGAACAAGTTCTACTCTATTAGGTCATTAATTAGGCTTCTCATTTCATTGTAATAACGATAAATAACTTGTTTTCTAATGTAAATTAATAGTTATATAGCTTAAAAGTAAATCTCACACTTGACTTAAAAGTTCTCTATATCTCACACTTAAGTTACATTTAATTGAAAATACATTAGATTAAACAATGAAAATACAGGTGTAATTTCTATTGAAGAGATAGAGATTGAATTGTACCTCGCTTCGACATTGTTGAACGGTGTTCTTCTTCTCTCTACCTGTAAGATAATGGCAGAAGAGGAGGCGTTTAGGATTTTATATGGAGCCTAGGGTTTTGTTAGAGTAGTGGGCTGCTGGTACAGTTTCAATATTGAGATCGTTCGGCCCATTTCAACAACTAACATTACCAGTGAAATCCACAACGTGGAGTCTTAAATGGTAGATGATTGTTTCCGAAAACACTCGGCTCAAGACAAGCATAAGCACAAATAAAGCAAGAGAAATGGTTAGATCCGGACAAGAAATTTAAAACAATATAAAATGATGGTAATAAAAACGGATAAGCCATGAATATGAAAAGCTTTTGAGTAAGTAAGATGAATGGATTTGGAAGCAAGTGAAAGAACTAGTTGCATAGATATAGATATAGAGAAAGTCCTTTCTCTTCAGAGGGTGATATTAGGGTTTTGAGATCGGTTCGACGTCGAACAAAGTTTTCGACCCGAAAAGCTCCACAGAGTTGTCGTATGCGGGTACTACGAGGCCCACGACTTTCTTGATCGCCTCATTCGGGTGTTGATATGGCTAAAGTCTCTCCGATGGTAGCGTATATTACGCTCGAGGTCTCTCGAGCCTCCTGTTGTAACAATGTCTCCGTTTTAGGGTTTAAGGAATAATAGGTTCTTTACGCAAAGAAGGCAGGTGAAAAGCGCACACGAAGATTCTAAATAATATGTGAAAATCGAATCATCGACAAGATGTGCTTTACTATTACTTTATTTTCTTGATTTTAATCTTTTACTTTTAGAATTGGATTTCAAGTTATTAACTTCTATTTTATCCTTTTTTCGTTTTGAATCGAAAATAGAAGAGTTGAGTAAATAAAAAATCCAAAGGAGGTTCAGTCCCAAAACCCAGGAAATTAAGCCAATGATCGACTGTCCCTGCCCACCTCTAACGGGGCATTCTATTCCTTCAAGTCCCACCGCTCTAAATGTGCCTATTCATTGCAAGCTTCGATCCGAGAGTCTGACGGAAAAGGAACTCCATTCATTATTAAAAAAAAATTCTATCATATCCCTCTATTGTGTATGAAGTTTATGATTTCCGTTGGTGTAAATCCAATCACCTGAATTTAAGATGATAAGACCATGATAATGACATTGACAGATTAAAATTGGACAATTCCCACAAATGCCCCTATTTTGGGGTGGTCTTTAATTTTTGAGAAATCAGACTTATAGATTTATAAACATAATTAATACAATTTCTAAAGTACATAAAAAAAATAACAGATTATTTGACTTTTTCAGCATATTAAGTTAAAATGCGTACAGTTAAGAGAGTCAATTTCATTCTCCTGCTCTTTATTATTGTTTCTCTCTCTTCTTTTGGCGATGCACCAACATTTTATGAGTTTAATAATGTATACTATTAATTATACCAATAAGTATACTGGTAATATTATTAGTATGATTAGTAATTAATATTATATGTATAATTAAACACTAATTATATACATAATGAGCATATATATATATATATAAGTATACTGGTAATATTATTAGTATGATTAGTAATTAATATTATATGTATAATTAAACACTAATTATATACATAATGAGCATATATATATATATATATATATTGTTATTACTAATTATACTAAAAATATATCTAATAATATTATATGAGTATAATAATGTATACTATTAATTATACCAATAAGTATACTGGTAATATTATTAGTATGATTAGTAATTAATATATATATATATATATATATATATATATATATTGTATATTACTAATTATACTAAAAATATCTAATAATATTATATGACTATAATAATGTATACTATTAATTATACCAATACTTATATTTGTAATATTATTGGTAATTAGTAATATACTAGGTAATACTCGTAATATTATTAGTATAATTAATTATACTAATAATATTATGAATATAATTATGAGCATAATTAAACACTGAATAATAAGAGGAGGAGGAGGAAAACAATATATATATGCGGAAGTTTTGGAAAAGACGAAACCGGATATATCGCTCGGGATTGTGATGGGGATACGAGGTGGATAAAAAGATAGGAATGTAAATAAAATAATTCAGCTAAGAAATTGTAAATATTTTTAAAATTTTGTACAGTTACGTTTTTTTCTCATAAATTTTTCCTCTCATTTAATTTTTTCCCTTCGGCACTTTAAGTAATAAAAAAGTGACTGAAAATATCTCTGACGTTAATTTTTTTTTTTGAATCTATTACCTAATTTTGCAAGAAGATTTTAATAAAATCTATATCTAATCGCAAAAAGATATATAGAAATTATGTCTTGTCCGGCATTGTTTTTATGAAAACTTGCCTTGCGAATTAGTATTACATAACTATGTCGAACAAGACATAGTTTCTATGTATCTTTTCGCGAATAAACATAGTTTCTATCAAAATATTGTCTTGCGGATAAGGGTATACTGGCCCATAAATTTTCTCTGATTTTGTAGACTAGGGAATAAGGGTATCTAGATTTTGTAGACTAACAAATAAGAATATATCGACTCACAATAATTTTTTATTAAATAAGAAGTAGGGATCAAAATTAAAGACCAATAATTTGAGGGGTAAAAATTAAAGATCAGCCCTTTTCAAGACCATGCAATTTTTTTAAATTTAAATTAAGGCTTGTTGACTGGCCCACTATAATGACAATTTAGTCGTTCTTTTTAAGAGGAGCAAGTGCATAAATAACCACTTGGGTATCAATATATACTCTATAAAATATGTGTGATTTTACACTAAAAAATTGATGCAAACCTTAATTTTTTATATAGGTATTTGAGGGGAAGAGATTTGGAGAAGGGCATCTTATCAGTTTGATGTTTTATTTCAGGATCAATAATTTCGGAGTTATTATCCCACATTGAATATGATATAAAGATATATTATGATAATTTTAATAGAAAATAGATAATTTCACCTTTAAATTTGTTTCGAAAACTCACTTACATGTTTAAACTTTGTGGATGTTTCTTTACCCATTATTCTTGTTCATAATGAAATTAATACCCCCTTGAACGATGAAAGTGATTAACCAACCCGTAAGAGGCGAGAAAAAATGGTTATAACATACAGAAAAGACATGTGTCAGTCTTCATATGGACGTTTTATAACTAATTACACATAATACAAAAAAAAATTATTTTCTTATTCTTTCTCATTTTTTGTCACGTTCTTCTACTTTTTCATTTTTTAATCTCTTTCTTCATCTTCACCAAAGCCACCAACCACCACCTCCCCTCCCGTCCTCCTCGACCTTCACTCACCACTTCATTTTCACTCGCCATTTTATTTTCAGAGGAAAGTTCAATGATTGATGAAAAGTATTTTAAGAAATTGAAAACATGAGACAACACACATCTCTCATCTAGTCTAGGCAAACTAAGGTTGATATAATTGACATAAAAGTTGTTTAGGGGTGTAAACAATTATCGGTAAAGTTCAATTGCTAAAGTGAGTTTTTGAGATAAGTTTATAGGTGATTTTATGTATTTTCTCTAATTTCAAAATTGCTAATCACATAATCAAAAGTTCAATCAAGTACGAGATGAGATAATGAGAAGTTTACAGTTTTAGCCAAACTGTTAAAAATATTTACATGCGTCTAATTGTAACCCTTTGTAGTAGGCGTAAGTGTATACTCAATATATAATAATTATATAATCATTTTATAATGTATACTATATACATACTTATCATATTGGTTAAAATTTGTAAAAAAAGAAATTTAAGGTTATCTTTTCCAAATGAGCTACTTTGGATTGTTGTGTAATACAAAAATTCTAAAATAATTTCGTATTTATCACAGTGTTATCCCGTATGCACACACTAAAAAATATAACTAAGCACTTAACTATTTATTATACATAGATTGAAAGAAAAAACAACAATGTTATCTTGAACCATTCGAGACAAAAAAAAAAATCATCCAAACAGAAGCTAAGTAAAGAAGAAAAATGGCGATGATGATGAGTCCTTGCCCTCATTTTCTCTCACTCAAAACTCCATCTTTCAAACAACACATTTTTCAGCTCACCAACAAATGGAGAGAACAAAAAGAAGCTCAGTTAAAGACCAAAAAAGCTACTGAATGCGTCGCCATTGATGATTTTAAGGTAAATTGAGGTTTTTTTGGCTTCTGGGTTTTGTTTATTTCTAAGTTTTGCTTATTGGGTCTGCTTCAAAATTGTATCTTTTTTTGTTCTAGTGATTATTTTTTTGGTTTCTTGCACTGTTCCTTAGTGTTATTTCTAGTTGGAAAAAAACTCAAATATGTCATCGAACTATTGAAATGACTCATTTATATCACTAGTCAATAGTTTGTCTCATTTTTGTCATTGCCATTTCGAAAATGGCTCATCCTTGACATTTTTCATTAACGTCAGATTTTACAATACCATTTTTCATTAATGACGTCGTTAATGAAAAATGGCATTAATGTGCCATTTCATCAACGTCAATGGCAAAAATGAGGCAAACTATTAACGAGTGTCATAAATGAGCCATTTATGATAGTTCGATGACATATTTGAGCTTTTTCCCTTTCTAGTTTTTGCTTATCGGGTCTGCTACTGTTAAGAGTCCCACATCGGAAATGGAATGTGAACATATATTCTTATATGGACTTGGACAATACTCATCCTACAAGCTAGCTTTTGGGGTTGAGTTAGGCCAAAGATCCATTTTTACATGGTATCATAGTCGGCACATTCCAATTTTATGTTCACCGATGTTGGGTTCCCAAATTATGTCATCCGCGCTCCAGTTAACGGGGTCTGGGCGTGTGGGGAGTGTTAAGAGTCCCACATCGGAAATGGAATGGAAACATGGACTCCTTATATGGACTTGGACAATTCTTAACAATGACAAAAATGCTGCAATGTCTTGATCATGTCCTTTTTTTTGTTTCTTGCACTGTTACTTGATGTTATTTCTAGTTTTCGCTTATCACGTCTGCTGCAAAATTGCTGCTTTTTTTCCTTCTAATTTCGTTATAGAGCATTGTCGTGATCATGGCCTTTTTTTGTTTCTTTGCACTTAGAGGCGGAACCAAAACTTTTAGTTTATGGGTTTTCAATCATAAATTTTTCTAGTGTACTGGGCACTGGATAGATTATTTATATATATTAAATGATTTTTTTAACACAAATACAAGGTTTGAGCCTAAGCTACTGGGTTTTGCCGAACCCGTAACTGCAATGCCGACTCCGCCCTTGTTTGCACTGTTCCTTGATGTCAATAAGAGCAGCTGCCATTAGGACATTAATTTGACTTATTATATTCGTAACAATTTAACTTATATACACTAGTGGTGCAATAAATTTTTTGTACTATCAGATCACCTGAAATATAACTGCATGTACAACAACAACAACATACCCAGTGAAATCCACACCGTGGGGTCGGGGAGGGTAGGATGTACATAGACCTTACCTCCACTTTGGTAGGTAGAGCTGTTGTTTCGGGAGACCCTCGGCTCAAGACAAAACATAATCACAAGCAAGACAAAGCATAATCACAAGCAAGACAATCAAAACAAAGCAAGAGTAAAAAGTAAAGTGTAAAGAGTATAAATAGTAGGATATAACTGCATGTAACAGTCCATAATAAGTGCAATTAGCAAATCAGAATATTAAGCACGCAACCAGTTGCAATGGGTGAAATTACACTGATAGTATAAAGATTCTTCATGTATAAACAAGTTAAATCCCATTACTAATAGTGGAAGAAAGATGTTAAAGTTGAAAAGTTAGTCCCTAACTTGTTTGGGACTGAGGCGTAGTTGTTATTAAAGTTGAAAAGTTAGTCTCAAAGTTTAAACTTTGAATTGTTTAATAAGTTTGAATTCTTAAAAGTTGTGAAAGTTTATGGAGATGAAATAGTGTTAAATATTTTAGATATTCAAAGTACAAAGAGTGAAATATGAATCAGAATAGAGAAGAGAGTGCTTTATTTAGAAGACATGGAATTGGTAGATCCTCAGCTTAAGGGAGGATGTTTTATTTGGTATAAGGGTGATAACTGTAGAACAACATCCATTGATAGGATACTCTTCTCACATGATTGGGATGATAAGTTCATAAATATCAAGCAATCTCTGTTGCAAAGACTGGAATTAGATCATTTCCCAATTGAGCTGCAGTGTGGAATGTGGGAGCACAACAAGTCCTATTTCAAATTTGAAAACTGGTGGCTAAATACTGATGTGTTTGTAGAAAGAATCAGGGACTGGTGGAGCTCATTTGTCTTTACAGGCAAACCCGACTTCATTCTGGCCTGTAAACTCAAATCTTTAAAAGACAGGTTGAAAGAATGGAGTAAAAGTGTAAAACTAGCCAAGGAAACCTGGGAGCTCAAAAGACTCATATTATGAGTCAATTGGCTTCAATAGATGTTGTGGTAGTGAATAGAGTACTTACAGAGGGAGAATCAGTGTTGAAGGCTTCTCTTTTAATGGAATATGAAGAGCATCTGAAAAATGAAGAAATTGCATAAAGATAAAGATTTAGGGCTCTTTGGCTTAAAGAAGGGGATAGGAACACGAGTTTCTTTCATAAGATGGCCAATTCACATAAGAGAAACAACAACATTGATCAGCTTGAGATAGAAAGAGAAACAATGGAAGATCCAACAAAGATAAAGGGGGAGATTGTTGATTTTTATCAGAGTTTGTCCTCTGAGTCTACAGATTGGAGGCCTTCATGCAACCTAATTAATTTTTGAAGAATAAGAGGTGCTCTCATTTTTGAAGATGTGTGCCATGGACAAAGCTCCAGGTCCTGATGGCTACACTATGGGTTTTCTTATCAAATGTTGGGATGTATTGAAGCTAGATATCCTGGCCACTTTTCAAAATTTCCACTCTAATGGAATTTTTGAGAAAAGTCTCAATGCTACTTACATTGCTTTAGTCCCAAAGAAAACAAGTGCCAAGGAGTTGAGAGATTTCAGACCCATTAGCCTTATAGGCAATATATATAAACTGATCTCTAAGGTGCTCACAGAGAGGATAAAAAAAGTTATTGGCAAGCTGATAGATGTGCAACAAATGACATTTATTAAAGATAGGCAAATTATGGATGCCATCCTAATTGCCAATGAAGCAGTGGATTCTAGAATTAAACAAGGCAAACCAGGAGTTTTGTGCAAGTTGGACATTGAGAAGGCATATGATCACGTTAACTGGGTATTTTTTTGCTGAAAGTACTTTCTTGTATGGGTTTTGGAAGGAAATGGATTAAGTGGATGGAATATTGTTGTCAGGTTCTCGGTCCTTATCAATGGAGCACCTGAAGGGTTTTTTCCAGCACATAGAGGGTTAAGGCAAGGTGACCCTCTATCTCCTTTCTTGTTCATTTTAGCCATGGAGGGTCTGAGTAATATGATCTAAGTGGCAAGAACCAACAACTGGATCAGAGGTTTTGAAATTGCCACAAGCTGTAACACAAATGCCAACATGGAAATCAGACATTTACAGTATGCAGATGACACCTTAATTTTATGTGATGTTGATGTAAGATTAGCTAAAGATTTTGAGAACTATTTTTGTACTGTTTGAAGGAATTTCTGGTTTACATCTTAACTGGAGAAAGAGACATATGTATGTTATCAATGAAGTGAATAACATGGAAGAGCTGTCCAGGATTCTGGGTGGAGAAGTAGGGTCATTGCCAACTACTTATCTGGGAATGCCTCTGGGTGTCAAATCAAAGTCAATGAACATTTGGAATTTAGTGATTAAAAAATGTGAGAAGAAATTGTCTAGGTGGAATTCACAATATTTATCATTAGGGGGCAGAGTCACTCTCATTAACTCTGTACTGGATGCACTCTCAACCTATATGATGTCCATCTTCCCCATTTCAGAGGGGGTTATCCAAAGACTTGATAAAATTATAAGGAATATTCTTTGGAAAGGTAATTAAGACAAAAAGGTATTCCATCTAGTTAAGTGGTGTGATGTTCTATTGGAAAGAAGCAGAGTGGTTTAGGAATCAGGAACTTAAAGTTGCAGAAGAAAGCGTTAAGACTTAAATGGCTATGGAGGTATTCACAAACACCTCAATCTTACTGGGGAAGAATCATCAAAACAAAATATGGGGAAGATAACAAGTAGATGACCAAGGAGGTGAACACCTCTTATGGAGTCAGTTTGTGGAGATCCATAAGGAACTTTTGGCCTTTCTGAGGATCCACTCCACTATTAAAGTGAACAATGGTGAAAGCACTTATTTCTGGGAAGACAAATGGTTGGGTAACACTCGTCTAAAAGAGCTCTTTCCCAGCATTCATGGACTGACAGTACATCAACACAAGAAGGTAGCAGAGATCTGGTCTGCTCAAGGGTGGGACATTCATTTTAAAAGAAACTTCAATGATTGGTAAATTACTACATTGACAGAATTCTTCAAGAAACTGAAAGAATTTAAAGGCAAAGGAGTAGACAAACTATGGTGGCAAGAAGACAATAAAGGCATTTACAAAGTGAGCTCAGCTTACAAATTTTTGATTCAGGGGAATCAACAAGTGCAAACTTGGCCCTGGAAGCACATATGAAAAGTGAAGATGCCTCACAAAGTTGCATGCTTTACTGTTGGTTGACTCAATAAAACCTCAAGAAAAGGAAATTCTCTCTATGTTCCAGATGCTATTTATGTGGTGAAGAGGTTGAGACAGTCATTCATCTATTTTTACACCGTAGGATTACAACTCAACTATGAAGGATCTTTATTAATCTAAGAGGCATTATCTGGTGATGCCAAAAAGTATAACCCATTTACTTTATAGCTGGGAAGAGGCAGGAGTAGGAGCCTCAGACAGAGACAGATGGAGGATTGTCCCTAGCCTGCATTTGGTGGACAATATGGAAGGAGAGAAGCACTAGGTGTTTTGAAGACAACAACAGTGAAATTCAAAAGATTAAATTGAATTGCATTAAACTTTTTTGTTTTTGGTGCAAACAAATCTACCTTGAGGATACTGAGTCCATAATAGAAATCCTAGGATCTTGTTAGAATTTCTCTTCATGGATCAGTTCCTCTGTTATGCTGTAAATATTGTTTTCAGTACAACCTATGTAATGATTTAGTCAAATACATACAACCGTTACTTTCTCAAAAAAAAAAAAGAAGGGATTCCTGTAAGCAAAAGCTTTTTATATCCGATTCGAAATGATGTTCCTGCAACTTTTACAGTACAGGAGAAAGTGTTCAAAATTCTGAATTTTGAACTAATCCGTTGTATATGTTAAAGGGCCAAGCCATGACTATATCTGTGAAAAGAAAAGAAGGGGCTTGACCAGGAATCATGTTCAAGGGGCAACATAATGGATGGGTATTGTTGTCGTCACAGTAATTTCAGAAGAAATACTAGACTTTGTGTTTAGTGTAAGAATAATTCATCTAATCTATCACCCTAAATGCTAAAATCAATTATAATAATTACTAATTACAAGCAATTATTAATTATTCTATCATTTAGTATTTTCATGACCATCACTGATTTTGAAACAACGTGAAAAATTATCCGGAAGAAAGTGAATAATTCTCACGGCCAAACAGGGCCCAAGTTTATGTAATGATTCTAATGATTTACTAGTTGAAGAGTACTGTTGCAAAAGTGGTATTGGTCTCCACTGCTATAAAGCTATAATTAAAAGGATTTTTTATCAGACAGTTTAGTAAGTTTCTATCCGGTATTATATGACACAACCTTATTCCCACTGCGTTCTAAGTCATTACATATGCTGTTAAAAAGGTGAAATTTTATGTAGCCTGCTCTGCACCAATGTACTTATACTATATTTAAAAAGATAAAAGACTCAATTAATCTAGTTTCTGCAAATGTTTCATATGAAAAAGCTGTAAAATAATCTGGTTTTCTGGATAATGTTAAGTGTTAACGTCTGCTCCAACTTTATTCAGTCTTTTGATTTTCAATCGGTAAATATGAAAAAATAACTACTTGTTGATCACACTTCCTGGCTCCTCTTCATATTGAATTTCATAGAGAATGAAATAACTCGAAAGGTTGTTAGAGTCCCTCTCTTCGCCTTCAAAGCGAGTTGCGACCGATCAACTTTAACGGCTTAAACACCAGTGTTACGCATGCTCGGAGAATCCGGCTTCTTAACACACGCATGATCTACTAAGTACTGAAAGTGTCAAGAATCGTCAAATTTTCATTCCCTCCATGGAAAAGTGTGGTTTTGAGATCAATTTCGGAGGAAGAAAGAATTGTCGTGTTTATAGTCTTCTTTGTCCATCTTCATTGATAACTTTTTGATACGGGTCTCTACGGTTTTCTTCTTTTTTAGACAGTAACCGTATAAAAAAAACCGACAAACAAAACAAGAAACGTAATATCCAACTGCCAGGCTCTCTTAATTTGGTTAGTAGTATGATTTTTTTGTAATACAAATACAATTGTCTAAAATCTAAATTGCAACTCAAAAGTTGCATTACATATAAAATTCAATTAAAAAAATTACATTTTCAAAAAAACCTGCTCTATTACCAGATTTCTACGTGGCCAGTTGGAATTGGTATTTGTTGGTCAAATGTGACGTCGCTTCCACTACCTTCTCGTTAAGATTTCGTTGGTGAGGTTGACCGTCAAGAATGCAATTTCCAAGCCGTTCTACCAAGATGTTCTGTCTCCTATTGGGTTCTGCCTAGGAAGTTACTTAGCATTTTCATCTCGAGCCATCAATGATAAAATCTATATATATTTTTGCAGTCAAGTAGGCGTACGCGCACATTTTCGAGGCTTTCAAGACAGTCCATGTCTTTGTGAGGTTGTGTTGAAGATTTAAGATGGTACGTAGCTTCGTTTAGCATTTTCTTGCTTGTTCATATTTTTGTTCTTCGTGGTAAAGGGTGATTTAGATTTTTGGGACTCGGGAGCGTGGTAGTACTTATACAATCGTAAATAGTTTCAATTAGTGATTTAGTACCGTCTATTTTAATAGTAGGATTTAATACAAGTAACCAATAATATAAATAGAGGGAATAGGAATAAAATATTTTTTAATTTTGACAAACATTTTTTTAATAGCCGCTTTATAATTTCAAGTTTTTCCATATATTCACTAAGTAATAAAAATATTAGAGTTATATAAAATAACATAGTTGAAATAGTAGGATAATATATACTGGAAAATTCTTTTGTTGCTTGAAAAATTTCTCTAAAAATACAATAAGTTCGGGAAATTTTTACCCAATCACTATCTAAAATCATATCGCTAGCTTTTTTATTATGAAAGTTAAAAAATAAAGTTATAGGTAATTTATAGTCATAAGCAACAAGTAGTTGCTCGTATAAAGAATTCCACCTAGTGGGATACTTCTTTTGTGGAATTCTTCTATAAGGTAGTCCACAATCGTGACAAGTTTTTTTATATTCTTTTCTACGTTGTACTTTATTACTTTTAAAATAAAGTTTATAGCAAATTGTATTTTACTAAGAATGTCTTCAAAAAGTGATAGACCATCCTTTACAATTAAGTTATATATATGGCACGCACATTTTATATGAAAATGGTCCGGAAAAGATTGGAGTTAAACTATTTTTTAACATTGTAATTGCGTAATTGTTATTAGAAGCATTATCTAATGTAATAGTCATAATTTTATCGGTAATTCATTATAATAATCGCACACTTGATAAATATTTTCTGCAATAAAAGTACCAAGTATGCTTATCATCTATATATCTATACGCTAAAATACGTTTTTGCATAGACCATTTATAATCTATCCAATGACAAGTTACAGGCTTAAATAATCATGGTCATAGTACTAATCTCTATGTGATAGATACTTTGCCATTAAAATGATATAATGAAAAACGTAAATATTGTTGATATTCATGCCGAATTTAAATACATTCTCTTAACAATTGATTTAGGAAAAACCGCTAAAAGGGATTTATATATATCTCTAATGTAATGAATAAAACCATTTAGACGAAGGAAATGAAAAAGGCAAACCCTCCACAAGAACTAATTTTGGTTCCTATCTCTATGTTTATTGTATTTAGCAGTCATAATTGTGTTAATTGACCTGCATTGTCCACGATGACGATGTGTGAACCTTGTCCTGACTGGAGCGCATTTGCACCCAAGTTTTGAAGCCCGGTATCGGGCATACCTAGCCGGACGAGCACTTACTACGTGTCTAATTAAACCCCCGCCCCATTGCGTGACCTTTTCCAGCTTTTTTTTAAATTTTAAAATATTTTTACAAATTTTACATATGGCTACTTGATTCTCTACGTCCCTATCAAAAAATGTCCATGCATCTGATTTTAATCTGTCGCTTTTACGGACCTCGTCTCATACTAAGGGGAATAGTGAGGTATTTCGCTACGGAAGGGCGCACTAGTGGACGTGTTGTCATCAACATTAGCTGGGTATATCATCGCCTTAAATTAAAGTCTTCGAGTTCCGTAAAATAGCTCCTGGTCTAAATCTAATGGTATTGTAGGAAAATGTTGAAAGTATCAACAAAATCATCCTATGTAGGAATAAGACGACTAGAAGAAGCACCTCTTGCCCACAAAGGTTACCCCTACTAGAAGAAGCACTCTTTACCCTTACCCTTAAACATACCTTTTAATCCTTCCATTTTAATTATGATAATAAATAATTAAAGACAATAAAATTAAGTGCGCTAAATAAAAATATAAAATAAACAGACAATAATAATTTAATGAATGAACGACTGTACCAAACGCCGACGTAACGTCGACGTGTAATCGAGAGGTTGAAAATTGAAACTTTGCTCGATGGAAGATCCTCAAGTTTTAGTTGCCAACTTCACTCCCAATTCCCAAATGAATTAATAAAATTGAATATTTAGCAAACAATGTAGAGAGATATATTGAGAAATTAGAGAGATTGTAGGAAGATTTGTGAGAAAGATGAAGAGAAAATGAGTTATTTATAGTTGAAAAATTGGGTTAAAGTGTAAATATAATAACTTATGGGTTAAAAATAAATATTAAGGGTAGTGGGGTTGGGGGAGGGGGGGGGCCTAAATGGCCGTTGGCCAATCTGGCCATAATCTAAAATGGTCGTTGGTGCAACGGTTTCATATGAAAAAGCTGTAAAATAATCTGGTTTTCTGGATAATGTTAAGTGTTAACGTCTGCTCCAACTTTATTCAGTCTTTTGATTTTCAATCCGGTAAATATGAAAAAATAACTACTTGTTGATCACACTTCCTGGCTCCTCTTCATATTGAATTTCATAGAGAATGAAATAACTAGAAAGGTTGTTAGAGTCCCTCTCTTCTATGAAGATCATCTACAAAGCTATTCGTTTTATCTGTATTGATTTTCAGCTATACATATGGCAGGAAATCTTGCAGTTTAGGCACCCTGCAGCAACAGTAATCGTGGCTAATGCATTGATGATGACTTCACCCTTAGAAGCCTTGGCTGAAACATGTGAAGCTGATAATTCTCTCTTCAATATGAATATGCCCTTACTGCTGCTTGTTGCGCTTATTGGGGCCACTGTTGGAGGTAAGGTACTTAGCATGTGTAGTGCCCATCATTTGCTTCCTTTCTGGTCTGTCAACCTTGAAAAGAAAAAAATTGTTGTAGATGGCTGTAACTCTTTTAAGTCATAGACCCAGTAAATTCTAAAGTAATTATTTGAGAAAATGATAAAAATGGTTCCTTATGTTGGAGTGTAGGTTTAAAATAGTCCCTTAAGTATGCATTTAACACTTTTGGTCCTTTAAGTTTAGAAGTTAACACTTTAGTCTCCATTAAATATTTATCGAACTCTGTCTCTTAGATTTGACGGGAACAATGAAAAATCAAAGAAAATTAGCGGGAACTCACATTTATAGGTACAATTTCTGTAGTTTCTACTATTATTTTTGATTTATTTGTAGAGTCTGGTGCAACTTTTGAGATAAAATTTCAGATATTTTTTACATCTTTTTAGTGTCTATTGCAGTTTTCACTGTTGCATATTCTAGGTTTTGATAGGACTTTCTTGGTATTTATGGTTAAATATTTTTTCCCTGCTATTTCCGTCAAATCTAAGGAACACAAATTGTTAAATATTTGATGGAGACTATACGTGTGTTACTTTTGACGAACTTAAAGGACCAAAATTGTTAAGTGCATACTTAAGGGATTATTTTGTACCTATCCTCAAACATAAGGGATCATATTTGTCATTCTCTCTAATTATGAACATAAACAATACATGCATGAGAATATGTTGCATATGATGTACATACTACTCCATTCTAGAAAGGCATTCCTAAGATTACAAGGGGATTCAAAATTCAATCTTACGAAGTTAAAAGCTTTTCATATTTAACATGATACATTTTGGAGATCTGTTTAGAACCCTGGAGTTCACCCAGCTCTTCATTCATCGCTTCACTGCCAAAACACTTGATGAACTTTCTATTCGCAAGTTGTGCTAATTAAATTTACGACTGGTTAAATTTTCTATATCTGTTCACGCCAATGGCCTCTAAAGGTAAAAGGTTGATGCCATTATTCAGAAGATCGTGCCTATTCAGAGCTCATTTGAAGAAAAAAACGACGAATGCGCCTCCCTGTTTTTTCTGTTTTAATTTGACAGGAAGTATGGAATTTTGAAAGGGTGTCTATTGCAGTTGCCAATTATCAAGATCTTCAGCCCATTCTACAAACACTAGAATCATATTTATCTATGTGAAAAAGTGACAGTTACAGGAGGACTTCAATGAGATCCCTTTGTGTATCCTTTCCCCTACAAATTAGCCAACCTTATCTAGTCTCACTTTACCTTTCTCTCTATCTCCACTTATAATATCGTATTCTCAGATTCCCAACGTCATCTCCGTCGTCTCAGCATCTCCTTGTGATCAATGCATATTTTTATAACCGTGGTATCCAGACAAGCTTGCGCACCTCGACTAATTCCATGGGATACTTGCCACCTCCCACCAGCAACATGTATCAGGTAATTCTATCCACCAAAACTTAGACAAATGGAAAGAAATCACCTAGTGTTTTTGTCTCCGCTGAGATTTGAACCTGAGACCTCATGGTCCTACTCCCACTTCATTATCCGTACATTAACAGTGCACTTATCTACCCCTTTTGCTACCGAGCATCCACGTTTGATCACACCATTATACAAAAATGAGTAAAGGAATCTAGCAGTTGTGCTTGCCGATCACAATGTTGCATTCTTTGGTATTATAATTGAAAAAGGTAGATGAGCACAATTACAATGGTGAATGGTACTATATGCTGAACAGCAAATTGGAGGACATAACAATGGGCTTTACTAAAGAAAATTGAGGTTATTCTGTTGTTTGTCCTGCAGATGAGTAGACATATCCTTTGGCATCTAGAAAAAATGGGTTAACTGAATGGTTTCAGGAATAGTCAAGTGAGAACACAAGCTAAACGCCAAAATAAGCTTAGACTCCCAGAAAGCAAATGAGTATTGATAACCTTGTCAAAAAAAATATGGATATCCATATTATTCATCTGGATATCCATATTCAGTGGACAATATGGATCGAATTGGATAGTTGTTGTTTTTTAACCATTTTGCCAGCCCTAGATCACACCATTTGTGCTTCCAATTTTGGCTTTTGTTCATATTTTAATTGATAAAGGCTTTTAGATGAGTGCGATTAGAACAATCAATGGTACTATATGCTGAATTGCGAATTGGAGGACATCACACTGGGTTTTACCAAAGATAATTGAGCTTATTCTGTTGTTCTCTATTTAGGTGATTGATGTGCCGGAGATGAGGTGCACTTCCTTAAGCATCTAGAAACAAAGAAATAAGCCTCAAAACAAAATTGAAAAAGAAAACTAGATATTTGATTTTTCATTGAAAAGGAAATGAAAAATGTTCTCTTCTACCAAACACTACCTATCTGAAGTGGTGGTATATATTAATGAAGTATGTTTTGAAGTGGTCCAAGAGTAGTGATTAGTTTCAAACGTTTTAGGAAATGTTCCATTTATTGTTAAAAGGAGTGTCCTGGGGTATGATATTGATAGGGTTTCTTTCCTTGAAAGGCTCATTTGCAATTGTCAGTTAATTCGAACAGAATACTTTAGTCTGGAACTACTGTGGTCAAATTTTATGTTTGAGATATGCACATTAAATGATGCCAATTCAAAATTACTTCCAATAGAGACCCGAGAAATTTGCTAGAGTTTGTCTATTTCTTAGAGTTTTAAGTATTATCTAAGGGATCCATTCTTTGAGGATTAGGTCCTGTATGCTAGTAAGTAGGTTCTTAGTTGTTCCCAAGATAGTTATGCAACACTTTCCATTCTTTGCGTTTGATCAAATGACTAGGTCAGAGTTGCAGGTTCTATTGTGGAAACTAAGCCTTGGGGTGTGTTCGGTATGAAGGAAAATGTTTTCTAGGAAAATAAGTGGGTTTCTTACTTATTTTCTTATATTTGGTACGTAAGCAAAAAATATTATCCTAAAAACATTTGTATACAATGTAGACAAATACTTCGTAAGGGGAGGTAGGGGTGTGGGGTGGTGGGAATGGGGGCTACGGGAGTGGGGTGAAGATGAGGTGTGCTGGAGGGTGGGGAGGATACAATCAAATGTGGAATGCCACTTGTGGAACTTGTTTTCTCTCCACATCTGGTTCATAGTTTTATACAGTAAGTCTATGCTTACATCCTGTCTTAGCCGCATGGTTTTCCTTGTTCCTATTTTGTGATTCCCTTGTTTTAGATTTTTGTTAGTTGTCCGTGTATTCTATGTGTTTTCTACATTTGTATTTGCAGGACTAGTTGCACGTCAGCGAAAAGCGGAATTGCAGCGGTTGAATGAACAGCTCCGCCAGATCAATGCTGCTCTAAGAAGGCAAGCCAAAATTGAGTCTTATGCGCCTAACTTAAGTTACGCTCCTGCTGGTGGCAGAGTTACAGAAAGTGAAGTAATTGTTGATCCAAGAAAGGAGGAATTAATATCTCGCTTGAAAAATGGCAAGAAATTTCTGAGAAACCAAGTGCCAGAAAAGGCGCTACTGGAGTTTAAAACTGCTCTTGACCTTGCACAGAATTTAAAAGAGCCTTTAAAGGAAAAGAAAGCAGCGAGGGGCTTAGGTACATCCATCTTCTTATTCTGTTTAAGCATTCTATTTCTTGATTGCACTTGGCATTGGAGAGAAGGTCTAGAAATCAATTACGAGAAAATGACAAAAATGGTTGCTTATGTTTGAGGATAGGTTTAAAATGGTTCCTTATGTTTGAGGATAGGTTTAGAATAGTCCCTTAAGTATGCACTTAATAGTTTTGGTCTCAAAGGCCTAAGGAAGAGCCTATTCATGTGCAGTTGATTCTCGAACGAAGCGAAGAATGACAATGGCTCTCTCTTCCCAATAGCAGGCGAGGCAAAAAGACCGCTAACGCCCCTTGCATTTCCCTCTTTGAGTTGGCCTATCAGGAAGAAAAAACGAGTGAATGCGCTAGATGTCTATCGTTTTTTCAAATTACTGGTACTGACTTAGAGTGAGAACCCAGTCCATATCTTTACTTACATAAGTTTGCCAAAGTTAACATTGAAGGACAAAATGTGAAGTAAATACTATTTAAACCTTAGCTCAAACACAAGGGACCATTTTTGTCATTTTTCAATCAATTACTGCATAATATATTTGTAAGTTTCAGTATCTCAGCATTTATTCGAATTATCCATGCTGCCATTTTTCTTCTTTGCTCTCACTAGAACTTAGTAGAAATGATCGGTATAGTTACTAGTCGAGAGTATAATCAATTTAAACGAATGTGTTTCCAGGAAACGAGCTCTTAACCTGTATATACCTTCTTCATCTGTCATATATGGTTAGTGTTGATAGTGCATGTTTGGGGGATTATCCCACATAGCAGGCAATATATATGTATTTTTCGGTTTTTATTTGAAACTTGAATTTAAATATAAATGTAAATTTAAGTTATAAGGACATTAAAAAAAAGGGCAGTCCGGTGCACTAAAATAAGATACTCTCTCTGTCCTAATGTATGTGTTGCTTCCTTTTTTGTATGTCCCAAAAAGAATGATATCTTTCTATTTAATTTTGACAACCGTGGTGTTCGCACCAGCTTACGCGCACCTCGACTACAGGTACCGGATAACTTTGTCCACCAAGATTTGTACAAGAAGAAATCACCTAGTATTTTTGCATTTGTTGGGATTTGAACCTGAGAAGTTAGAGCTAGGGAAGTTAAAGCAGGATGTCTGGTGTGACGTCGTCCTTATGGGCGTATTACATATATCATGGTCCACTTCATTGACCACTAGCCACACCTTTAGGTGCATGATGCATTTCTATATTTAGAAATAAATTTACTTTAAACTTCTCATTTTACCCCTAATGAGATGATTTATAGCCACACAAATATTTATGGCTTGTTTTAGACCACAAGTTTCAAAAGTCTTTCTTTTCTTGAACCCGGTACCTAGTCAAACAACATGACATAAAATGAGATGGAGGGAGTAACTATTTTGAATAGTCTTCTTTCAACTTTATAAATTCAAGCCTTCTATGAGAAGTGGCTAAATCAAATTTCAGTATGCAGTGGCCTTGTCGTATCCTGAAGGGACTTGCCCGTATTTCCTCAAATAGTATACGGACAATGTGACAGTGCTAGTGATTCTTGCTTCAAAGCATTTTTTCTTACCTTCTCTTATTATATTTTTCTTCGACATGTTTCCCTCTGGATGGTTTCCTTCTTAATCTGCTTTAGAAAATGTATATTTCACTTCTACTTGGCCAAAAATGTAACTCTTTGTCTGTATGGTATAGAGCGAGAGACAATTTATTGACACACACAAACACGGTCACATCCACAATGCTTCTCATTCCCTCGTGTAATGTGATACACGAGTGTCTAAGGTTTATGTTGGATTCTCCAGGGGCATCTTTACAACGGCAGGGGAAGTACCGGGAAGCTATTAAGTACCATTCGATGGTTCTTGAATTAGCGGCAAGACATGGAGAGGATTCGGGTAGCACAGAAGCTTATGGAGCAATAGCCGATTGTTATACCGAGCTTGGGGATTTGGAACAAGCTGCAAAATACTATGACCAATACATTGCAAGGTTAGAAACTGATTGAGCTACTAGTGTGAGGATTTTTGTACCTATATAAGTTGCTTCTATTTATTATGGATATTTTGTTTATCTTCATGCATTCAGAATTCAGACTTCAGAGTAGAACGCTAAGATCTTGAGATCCTTTTTGTATAACCGTACTTTATTAAGTTGTCCCTTCCATTTTACTTGTGGATACTCTTTTCCAATATATCTATCTGGAAAAGATTTACTTTCACCCAGTGTTTACGCCAAACTATACTAGTTTGCCATGATTAGTGTAAAAGTGAGGTGAGAATGTTTATTAATTAACTATGGTCAACTGATAACAGTTTATATAAAGGCACATGTCACATATATATCGTGACGTTGCAAGTATCAGGTGTGTGTATACGGGTTTGAAAACAAATAGAAGTATATCTTGTTCATTATCTCAAAATATTCCGCTATAATTAGAGCAGTCAAATTAACTCTCATACGAGCTCCCGACAATTCAATCATCTGATCATAAGTCGTGAACTATGGCTACTTTTGATTCTACATTTATCACTACAAATTCTTTCATTTTCATGTTAAGGTCATTTCCTTTCTAAGTACGTTCACCTACTCTGCCAAATATGAATACGCCCTTGTGAGGTATAATTTTTTAGTGCAATGGCCATCACTTCTCTCTCAAATCTTCAGTATGTTAAATATTGTTTTAAGCTCTGAAATATTGCAATAGAATAAAGTAATCAAAGTTAAGAAGCATCCATCCACCTTTAGAAACTATAAAATGCAAATGTTCAATCCTTCTCTTTTTGTTTTTTTCGTAAAACTCCATGCGGATGTAGCTGAGGTCTAATTCAAGTTATTCAACATTGTTGCATTTTAATAGAATTGTCAACAAAACAAAAATAATAAAACATGTATGCAAAAATTGGTCCAAATAACATGTCAAACCCAGTGTGCACATATCAAATAGCAGTACACAAGCAACATAGCAATTTCATAGGACAATGACTTTAAGCATGTGACACAGAAGGTCGATTCAGTAAGAGAATGTACTTTCAAGAATAAGGATGTTGTGTTCAACGCCGTCTTGCTTAGGAACCGACAGACACATCTCCGTCCAGACAAGATCCATAGATGATCCTTTTTGTACTGTATGTCCTGTCTTGAAGAACATCTTCGATTATGTTCATGCTTCAGACGGGCTAATTCTATATACAATTATCTAATTTTCTTCTATTATATATAAAAGCGCAAGGGCGAAGGCTTATTTAGCATCTTTCCAAAGGTAGCTGGTTAAGTTGACTTTAAAAAGGCTACAATGGACCGAATGAAGAATGAAAAACGTCCGCTAAAGCCCACTAGATAAGTTGCAGAGGAACCTGCCCTAAAAGCGTTTTCAAGACAAAAACTGGTCATTCTGTGGATCCGAGATAGAACTCCAGTCTTGCAACTTCTTCCCTTGATAGCCTTAAGTTGCTGGTTACATGGCATCAGAAAGCAACAATCCTATCAATTGATATTGATCATGTAAATGATAAAAAAAATAACGACTCCAAGCAAATGAGTGAAAAACGGTTCGTTCTTTTGCTTGTTATCATTGTTGTTGAAATATGAAGGCACGTATGAATGAAATGTATTAAAGAAAACAAAGATTTCTCAATTGCAATGTACAATAAGCAAATTACAAGGCTTAAATTATCCAGAGAACAAGAAAAGCTACAAAGTCAAGTGCACTTTCTTCTAATCACAAATAAATTAAGTAGCCAAGTCACCTGTTTGTTAACCTTAATACTGGAAGAACCTTTGTCAGGGAGGAAATTGTTAGCTCTGCATTTTGTCAAAACAAGATTATCAACACAGGTTCACTAACATAAATACACTTTTTCCGACCTTTTTCTTCCTACGATAAAGCAAAGAAGGTTCTTAACAGAGTCAACAGCAATAAAAGGATGCATAAATAGAAACACAATAGAGAAAAAGAAAAGCAAATACAACTAATTCCTCCCTCTATGTTTCATAGGTAGCAAAAACTGAAAGAGTCATCTTTACTAGCTTTGTTTCTTCATCCCTTCGTCAACAACCCACTGATCAAACTCGATCAACAAACTATAATCAACATTATCAACAACATTGCTCGACTTCTTCGAATAACCTTCAACACCAAGGTCACCTAGGTTCACATGTGGTGACTCAAGAACTGGTGCGGGATGGCTTGGTTTTGTCAACTGTTCTGGTGTGATGTGATCTGACACCTCACATTTATACGGAACAATCTGAGACTCAGATATGTCCATCCTTTCAACCTCCTCCATAGGATCGCCAAGTGTCTCTCCGCCCTCAACATCACCCGTAGTACCTTCATTCGCTTTCTCATTATTCTCCTTGTCACCCATAGCACCTTCATTCGCTTTCTCAACATCACCCATAGCACCTTCATTCGCTTTCTCAACATCATCCATAGTACCTTCATTTGCTTTCTCATTATTCTCCTTGTCACCCATAGAGTCCTTGCCATGCTCTTGCCCTTCACTACCATCATCTTCACTACTACTAAACTCACTAGAATCGCTATCGCCATGTCTGTCATGGGGGTCATTTCCTCCATCAAGCTGTTCAAAATGAAAAAACAGAAAACACGTTATTTTCAAGTATACTGAAAAACAACACATAATATAGGTGCAATCCAGTGAAAAATAAAGGGGAAGTTACATATTTGGCCAGGCAGCCAAAAATAATTACATTCCCTAGCTGAATATACATTATTATGTATAAAATATGTATATTTTTGTATACTACATGTATACATTTGTCAGCTACTATTTTGGTGGGCGGCTAACGGACAGTGTAAAAATCCCTAAAATAAGTCCGGCCCTTCCCCGGACCCGCGCATAGCGGGAGCTTAGTGCACCGGGCTGCCCTTTTTAAAAAAAAAAAAGGATTCCCTACTTTGCGCATTACCTCGTAAGCAGTCTTTTCTCTTTGTTTCTTCGACAGAGACTTGATGGCTTTAAAGATATTTGCAAAGGATGTCTTCATGCAGTCCTTGAGCGACGTAAACTCCTTGTTGAGCTAGTGAAACAAAGAAACAAGGTTAAGAAAACTGTTGTGCATATGAAAATTCAAATGTTAAGCTAAAATAGCTCAAGTGTCCATACCATCTGAATCTCACACTTCAATTCCGACTGTCCGTCGGACAGTCTTTTGAACTCGGTCCTCCAGTCAACATTGCTCAACGGGGGGTCAGGTTTGGTTTTAGGCTTCCAAGTAGCAAGAGGAAGTGCAGTGCTAAGGTCTTCATCACTAAGATGAACTTCAGCACCATCTCCATATGCCTCCTCGTTAACCCTTTCATTTTCAAATGATTCGGGTAAACCAAGTGTTGTTTGCTCAAATTCTGTTGGAGATATATTCCTCAGCTTTAACTAAATAAAAAATATTAGCATGAGTAGAGATTAAATGTACATTGATTCATAGTTAATACAAATGTGTAACAAACTTTGCGTACACCACATATATACCCGTCTCCAATGTATAATGTGTAATGTTACAATATAATATACTGGAAATAAAATGAATTAGCACGAGTATATAATAAAATGATCCATAATTAATATTTCCTCCATCCCAATTTATGTGAAGGTGTTTGACGGGTCACAGAATTTAAGACAGGAAGACTTTCAAAAGTTGCGATTTAAAATAAGCCATAGATATTTGTATGGCTATAAATCATCTCATTAAGGGTAAGATGACCATTTTAGAGTTTAAATTGTTACTAAATATAGAAAGGTGTCATCTTTTTGGGACTGTCTAAAAAGGAAAGAGTGTCACATAAATTGGGACAAACAGAGTAATGTTTAATAAACTTTGAATACACCATAGATATACCATTCTAAGCTGGTATATTACATGTATAAACATTATGACATACTAGAAATATTCAAATATACCATTAGTATACATTTTTAAAATGAAAAAATATCCTACATTAGTGGGTACATAATTTGTATATCAAGTGTATATGTTGATACACGATAAAAAATAAATGACTACACTTTCCAATTACCTGATCATCCCGCCTCTTCTTGAAAATCCCATGCGACAACTCCTTAAAATTTGGCTGCTTTGTAACTTTCCAACTAAGTATGCGGGGCACTTTGTCATCAACTCGGAAAGCAATCTTATTATTAACATAAGGGCAACACTCATAAAACCAACACTGGAATGCCAATGGCAAACCACCAAGCCTGTACATCGAAGGCTTCCCCTGCAACTTACCCTTCATAGACTCCAGCGTGGCTTTAAAGACAGCTTTCCCCCAAGGATACGTTTCATACGCACCGCTCTCAACGAGCTCAAAGTCATCCCTTGAGATATGTTTACAATTCACGGTGGAGAACAAAAATGTGTGTATGAAATATAGGACAGCAATCTTGACTGCATCCTCATCAGATTTCCAACTCTTATTAAGGAAGCAGTCAATTAAGGATTGTTTAGGTACCCTGGTAAGTTCAGAAAAGTACGTATCAACTAACCGACCCGTTTCATCGGAATCATAGCACGTATCAGTATCGCCAGTACACTTTAACCCAGTGATAGTCCCAAACTCAACAAGCCCAAAATGGAGCCTGACATCTTTAAATGATATCCACAACGCATCCTCTTCCTCCTGAACCACCTCCCTCAGCAATAGGTGGTGTATCAACTGATGCTGAACCACTACACGGGGCAAATCAAGAAAATGCCCGAAGCAGGTTTCCCTGAACATCTGAATCTGCCTAGCGTCCAACTTCTCTTTCAACAAGTTAACGATATCAACATTAGTTTGTGACCCGATCCTTGGGTTGTAACGCTTTTTCGGTTGAACATAAAAGTCCCCACTCTACATAACAACAATGATACAAATATATGTTACTACACAGGAAAGTTATCAAATATATTACTATACTGCTAATGCACAATTCAAAAGCACAACAAATAGTACATATATATGGATTTGTATCCAGTTTGTGCACTGCATACTATATAGCCTAAAGTCATAAGCAGTACCCTAAACTTGTCGCATCTTTCATTATTGAACACTTCAATCTTAACAAATGTACACCTATTAGAAACACACATCATATACACAAATATATGATTTATACACATACATCATATATACATTGTATACAAATAAACATAACATCCAATAATAAGGAATTAACAAAATGAAGTACCTCCTAATCCTCGCTGGAACTTTTCTCCTTTTGGGATAGACGACACCCACATTACTACTATTCCTTGGCCGCTTTCTCTTTTTAGATTTTTTTCACAAAATTCTAATATACTCTGTATTTTTACAGAAATTTAGGGGGCGAACTTCAGGCTCCCTTCGAAGTGCAGCCATCTGAGATCGGGTTCTTCTCCCATTGGGAATTTCCCCATTTTTGGAATCCTCAAAAGTACAACGAATAGTACATTTGTATGGTTTGTATTTCGTATACGGTATACACACACACACACATCATATACACTGTATACAGAACATAATATACATCTAGACATCAAATGCATGTATACTTTTTATATATACACACACAGTATACTAAATATATACATCAAATACTATGTATAAGCACATCGTACATACAAATCTATACACATCATATACATTGCATAGATACACATAATATACAATAATTAGCAATAAAAAATGGAAAATACCGCCAAGTCCCGCCCGAGCTTTTCTCATTCTCTTCATCATAAACTTTCCTCCTTTTTGTATAAACGACATCCACATTACTACTATTCCTTAGCCAATTCCTCTTCTTAGATTTTTCTCATATACTCTTGACTCTTTAAATTTAGGGTTTTTTTTTACACTAGAACTCGGACTTGTTCTTAACAAATGTGTATCATATACACATCATATCCTCGCTGGAAATTTTCTCCTTCTCTTCATCATACACTTTTTGCCTTTTGGAATAGACGATACCCACATTACTACTATTCCTTAGCTGCTTCCTCTTCTTAGATTTTTTTCACATGATTTTTTCCATACACTCCGGACTCTTTACTGAGAAAATTTAGGGCTTTTTTGACTCTAGAATTCGGACTTGTTCCTATAGAACACTTCAATCTTAACAAATATGTATCATATATACAAACATATACACACATATATTATATAAACATAATATACAATAAAAAATATGGAAAGTACCTCCAAAGTTTTCTCCTTCTCTTCATCATAAACTTTTCTCCTTTTAGATAGATAGACAGACAGAGTCACATTACTATCCCTTGGCAGCTTCTTCTTTTTAGACTTTTTCACATTATTTTTTCCATATACTCTGGATTTTTTACTGAAAAAATTTAGGCTTTTTTTTTTTTTTTGCACGAAATCTTTCATTTTGACACTAGAACTCGAACTTGTTCCTATTAAACACTTTAAATTTTAACAAATGTGTACTACTTATTAGACACATACATCATATACACAAATATATACTACCTCCATGGTAGGTGTAAGACCCGCGTACACTCTATCCTCCCCGGATCCCACCTTGTGGGATTACACTGGGTATGTTGTTGTTGTTGTATACATATCACATACAAATCATATACATTTCATATACACATAATATACAATAAGAAATCGAAAGTACCTCCAAATTGTCGGTCAAAGCTTTCTCCTTGTCTTCATCATAAACTTTTCTCCTTTTCATATAGACAGCCAGTGTCACATTACTATCCCTCGGTCGCTTCCTCTTTTTAGACTTTTTCACATGATTTTTTCCATATATTCTCGATTTTTTACTTATAAAATTTAGGGTTTTTTTTTCCTTTCGAACAGCTAGGGTTTGAGATCGAGTTGTTCTTCTACCTCTTTTGGAATCTTCAGAAGGTGAATTCTCCATTTCTTCGACTTTTTGAAAGCTCAAAAGAGTCAAAACTGCTGAATTTAATCCTTCACCTGCCACTTTGTTCTTCGGATTCACTCAACTTTTTTTGGTCAATTCTGTAAAATAAATGAGCAAATTGCGAAGATTAACAATGGAGGAAAAGAGGGTTTCGGAGATGATGTTAATGAGAGTCCGGTGGATGAACTTAAAAACAATTTATTAGTGGATAGGAGGAAAAATTAGCCCATAAAATATACTTTGGGCCCGCTTATTTATCATTCAACTTAGTTTAATCCATTCAATTCAATTTATTTAAAAGTTGGAATAATTTATATTGATTCATAAAAATATTATTAAAATTTTGATACCTTATATATAATCATACAACAACAACATACGCACTGAAATCATATAGTGTAGGATCTGGAGAGGATGGAGTGTACGCAAACCTTACATCTACATTGTTAGTTATAGCGTCTGTTTTCGAAAGACTATCGGCTTAAGACAAAGCATAAGCACACACAAAGCAAGAGAAACGATCAGACCATGACAAGAAATTTAAAGCAGTATGAAAATGATGGTAACAAAAGCGAATAAGTCATGATAGAATATTCTGAAAAAAGAAACAGTAACTAACGCATGTAAATAAGATAAATAAAGGACACTGAAGAACACATAGCATCAGAAATCAAACGATAGGACTATAAAGCAATACAACGCCTACAATACGTTATATATTGGCTCAGTATTTAATCTTAACCTGACACACCTTATGATCTGCATAGATGCTATAGAAATAAAAAATAACTAATAAATATTTTTTAAAATAAATATAAAATGTCACATAGATGATAGATTTCTTGTTGACATATTTTCCAGCTCCACACATTACAAAGAGGTTGAGGTTACTCTCCAGGCACTGCAACATTTTTTAAATAAGAAATGTTATAGTTTAGAGGGTTATAGCAATACCCCATAATTTGAATATGGAGTTATGTTTGAATTTAGGGGTGGGAAATGGATCGATTTAATTTGGTTGAAAATGGTTTGAATAAAATGAGTTGGGTTTCAACCTACTCATATTTTATGTGGGTACATATGAGTTGGGTGATAAATGGGTTGGTTGGTTATGGGTTAGCCCTTATTACTCATATTATATAAGTGTAATATTATAATTTTTTTGTCAAATTAAATTAATTTTTACATATATGTTTAATTATATAAATAAAAAATCCATTTTTTTATAAAAATAAAATATATAACATAAAAAAAGTTTATTTGTGTTTGGAGGGAAGGTGGGGTGGGGTGTGGGATAAGAATTTTTTTACCACTTTTATAATTTTTTAAAATAAAATTAAGATAATATATACGAAATAGAAAATGTGTCCAAGGGTGAAAGCGATGCGGGGGGGGGGGGGGGGGTGAGAGGTAAAAACAAAATTTCAATTTTATAATTTGTTTGTATAAAAATAAAATATATGAAACAAAAAATGTGTGGTGTCTATGTGGGGGTGGGGCAGGCGAGGTGGGGTGGTAAAAAAATCTCATTTTTTATAATTTTATTTGATAAAAATAAAATATATGAAATAAATATTGTGTGGTGTCTGTGGAGGGGGACAATGCGGGTAGGGTGGTATGTGGTAAAAAAATACATTTTTTATACATTTTTTTTTTATAAAAAAATTTATATGAAATAAATAATGTGTGGTGTGTTTGTGTTGGGGGGGTGTGTGTAGTGGTGGCGGGTGAAGGGGGTGGTGTGTGAGGTAAAAAAATTCTCACTTTTCAGAATTATTTTTATAAAAGTAAGATAAAAGATATGAAATAGAAAATGTATGTGTGTGCGGGGGACAAGCGGAGTGGTGAGGTAAGGATCAGGGTGGGTGGTAAGAAAATAAATTCTAATTTTTCATAAATTTTTTAAAAAAGAACAATAAAATATATAAAATAAAAAAATCTGGGAGAGGGAGATGTAGGAGGCAAGGTAATGGTAGTGGGGTGGGTGGTGGGGGGAGGGAGAGTAAGGGGTGGTGTAGAGGTGTGTGGGGTGGAGGTGGTAGGTATGGTAGGGGTGGGAATAAGTGTAGGTGGTGTGGTGGGTGGCGGAGAGTGGGTTGTGGTTGTGGGGTGCATTGATGTATTTTTTATGATCCAAAAAATATTTCCCCTCAAATTTATCCATATTTGTCCATATATTTATGAATTAAAAAGAGAATTAAAGCTCATATTTACCAACCAGAAATATGAGTGATCTAATTTACTAAAATGTGAATTAAATGGGCTAAGTCTCTAAATATGAGCTCAAATTGCCATCTCTATGTTTGATTATAGTTTGAAAATGAAGGTATGTTTAATTATAATTTTTGCAAAGAATATTTGATTGTTTGAATGTATTGAAAGTGAAAAATTTAAATAAAAATAAAAGTAAAAAAAAATTTCTCACGACCAAACGAATTTTTAAACTAACAAAATATAGACAGTTTAGATTTTCTTTTAGGTATTTACTCAAAAAGGAAAAGACAAATCTCAACCTATCTGTGAAGGAAACTTTTAAAAGAAGATAGATTTCCCGACTGCGTTGTTCTGAGATAAAGCACAGAAAAAATAACAGCAACAAACTAAAATTTCATTCACAAATGTATCTTAGTTGCAACACTCCGTCTCTTAACCTTATACTAGTGATAAGTTCGCGATTCGCGTGATTATAAAACACTTATTATAATTATGAAATATTTTTTTAATATTTAAAATATTTTTAAAGCTTTTAATCTTCAAAATCAAATGAATTAGATTATTTTTACTTAGTTTTATTCCTTTTAATTTTAACAATTATGATTTTTATTCTTCTTGACATAGTTGAATTTTATATAATAATATAATTTATATAGGTGAAACATAGATTAAACATAATTTTACTTTATTCATTTTATTTTACGGGTTTCAATATCTTTATGTTCATATGTTTATAAACTTTAAATAGTGTTCATCTAATATACATTAATTATTTATTAAACTTCTCTACTCTACCTTTCAAAAGTTATAATTTAATTAAAAAATTTAATCTTTTCTCATCATCAATTTTATCTTTTCTCCTCCTTTAAACGTCGAAGAAGTATAGAATTTTAGAATAGATTAGGATGTTTTCCGCAGTCTAATAAATCTAAGTAAACCAGATAAGTAATTGTTCTCGCCCCAAATTCTGCTATCTGTCGTTTTATCGGCTGATGAAATCGGGAGACAAATTGATTCCTTAACTTAAGCGATTTGGGCTGGAAACGAAACTCTAATTTCCAGCGTGGGTTCCCCAACTACTCCAGAAAGCGTTAGGACGGTGGTATGAATAAACTAAGAGGTAAGAAACATGAATGCAACTAAGTACAGTAAAAGTAAAAGATAAAGTAAAGGATAAAAGATAAAGTTAGATAAAATTTGAGTTGTTTAATTGATTGTGTGTGTCATATATACAAAGAATGTGTTATATTTATAGTACAATTTTTTTTTGTACAACGTGCCCCCCCCTATGTCAGCCATCAAGCAACCCACTAAGTTCAATGGCCAATTATGGGGGAGGTGGTGCCGATTTTCTCGCCCTCTACTCCTCTTGTTCGGATAATGGCCATTTCTTTTAGATGTCATTGGCCGTTATCGCTTATCGGGGTCTGAAAACCCTTTTGACTTGATCGTTGAGGCGTCTGGATCTGAGTGGGTCCCAGTCGTACCTCTAACCAACAACTCGGCTAAGATGCCTTAGTTAGCCGATGAAGTTCTTGTAATCGAGGGCTAGGAGTAAATTCGGCTCCGGAATAGTTTGGCTGTCATTGAATTCGGCTAAACACATAAATTATTTTTGAGTGTTAACAGTAATAATAAATTCACTAATATCTCTTTTTCTATGAGAAAAAAAAACTTTTAATAAATTAAAAAAAGAACACAAACGAAATCTCGTCGATTAAGTTTTGCCTTATCTTTTTGCTTATTTTTATCTTTTCTCCTCTTTTCTTTTCTTTCTTGCTTCCTCGCCCATTCAATATTTATCTTTTTTTTCTTCTTTTACCGAAACATCACAATCTTTATAACCAACAATTTCACTGTAAAGCTACTCATCTTTTCCATTCTCAAAATAATCAAAGCTATACAAAAAAATTATAAAATTTCAAAAAAAATCATTTCATTTAAAATATTTTCCTATGAATTCAACACAAAACTCGTCGAAATAGGAAAGAGAAATCGAAATAGAACATAATTTTCAAGCTTCAATTTCATTAAGAATCCTTTTGACTATTGAGAAATTTATCATTTATTAATTGTTTGATGTAAAATTATTTAGTAAAACTAATCGGAAGTAACATCTGCACTTACTATTACTGATAGCATATCATACTTCTTGATTGCTTGTTGTACACTCCAACAACAACATACCCAGTGCAATCCCACAACGTGGGGTTTGGGGCTTGTTGTACACTCCGTTGAATAAAAAATTATTTCTTTAGCATTTCTACTACAAAGATCTCTTATTCTACTGATGTAGGAATTCAAGAAGATGAAGATTTTTAGATGGCACATGGAAGCTACAGAGTGAATCCCAGTTTCCTAAGCTCTTCTTCTTGTTTCATAGATGGTGGTATAAAATCAATCAGAAACTATGTACATTCAAAATCAGAATGGCACAATATGCTGAAGAATTGTGGACTTTCAGAGGTCAACTTTCAAGAAAATAAATGCTATCCATTGGATTACAGTGCTGAGGTATTTGTTTGGGAAAGCTGTTACTAACTGCAAAGGTAGAATTTTAACTGTTATCCACATGCTTTTTATATGACGCAATTTTTCATGGGTAAATTACCATAACTAATTTCCCAAGAAATATCGTGTGTCAAAATAGATGTTAATGTACTTCAATTTGATCAAAAGCAATTGCTACATTGCTCGAGGACAATTGATGTTACAACAACAACATACCCAGTGAAATCCCACAACATGAAGTTTGGAGAGCGTACCTTACCTAGGTAGAGCAGTTGCTTTCGAGAGACCCTCGGCTCAAGACAAAATACAAACACAAGCAAAGTAAGACAAACAAAGCTACTAAGCCATGATAAGCGAATTCTCGAGGACAATTGATGTTAATGTACTGTAATTTGAGAATGGATCATTTAGCGAATGTTCTTGATCTGTAGTATGTACTTACTAGAATGAAAATTATGAATGTTTGAAGTATTTATTTGATTGGGCTAGTTACTTGTTAACTATAGAAGTTAAAATAGATGCCTCTGTTTGCACATACTACTTAGAAAAAGTTGGTCCTACATAACAAAGAATGAAATGAATGACTGTTTAAAATATATTGCTTTGATAGTGAATGAAAAACTGACATACCCATCTAGTATTATATATTGATTGGAATAACCTTTTGTCAAGGAGGGAAATATGTCTTCATTTTCAAGAACACAGGTTCACTAACATATAACACATTTTCCTCCTCTGAAAAGGGGAACTTCTTAACGGCGACAACAGCAAGTTCATACTATATGGATACATAAAAAAGAACACAGAAAAGAAAAACAACAGATATCGGGGAAGATGTTATTAAGCTCAATTTGAGCTCAACACAAAATGTTGTTAGTTCAATCTAAGTCTGCTAAGTTAACCCGTCTCATTCCTTCTTCTCCGTGCTTCATAGGACATATTTCATTCTTCCTAATGACACGAATTCATTTGGCGGATGATTTATTTGTTGATTCACTGCCCATCTCCCAGAAGCACTGACAAACATCTGTCAGAATCTTCATCACGGAAAAATTAAGATCAAGTTCTTTGTATTCTTTGTGACATTTATCCTCCATCAACTTCACCACGGCATCAAGAGTAGGCATGTGGAAATCTGATCTTCCAAGAACCGAGCCATAATTCAACATAATTTTCACCTCTCCAGATTGTGAGGAAGCTATCTCCAAGATGGGAGGAGATTTAACCGTGTTCGTTTCAGGCTTGCCATTAGCTACTCCTAGACAAGGTGGAATTCCATCATTTGTATCCGATTCAACTATAGTTGCCAATGAGTTACAATCATCTTGTCTACCTATTGAACCACTTGCAACTGGAGACTTCCCTTTACTTGATGAACCTGCAAATTCAGATCACATAACTCTCAAGGAGCAAAAGACACCAATAGGTCTTGTACCAAAATTAAAAGACAAAATATTACTAATAGTTAGGAGTGGCAAAATTAGCCCATGAAAACATGACCCGCCCAACCCGTTTAAGTTTGGGCAGATAGGTTAATGACCCGCCCGTTTATTGGCTCAGCCCAATTCAAACCATCTAAAATTGGGCTAGTATATAGCCCCAATTGACCCATGAGAAATTTTGTCAAAATATATCAAAGACATTTTTTTTTCAGTTTGATATATGATGTATAGCCATAATAAAGAGAGAAAATTTAGGTACTTATAAAATTATAAAAGAACAACAACAACAACATACCCAGTGAAATCCCACAATCTGGGTTATGACCCGCTTTTTAACCCACCCCATTTCAGCCCAAGCAACTTTTGGGCGGGTGACATTTATTAACTCAACCCATATTGAACCGCCCAGATTCAGCCCAAACCGTCCATTTGACACCCCTACTAAGAGTGATCAAAGATACAACGTTCATAATGTCCTTCAGGGACATCCTATAGAGAAGATTAGCATGGCCCTATTGTGCAAGAATGACATGCACAAAAAGGATACCACCTTCATAATCAGAACTAGCAACTTTTCATGTTTCTTTAACATCCCTGTATAACTTAGAATACTTTATGTACAGTTGCCAACAAGAACAAATGGAAATGGATAATCTAACCAATTCTTGAAGTTGGATAGGCAAATAGTAATTTTGAAATTCAGTGGAAGAATTGGGAAAAGCTTAATTTGGAAACACACACAAGACCTAGAGCTGTTCGCATCCTGAAATACCGCATCCTTAAAGTCAATTTGACTGTACGGGCATCATATATTATTAAGCTGGTGCCTTGAAAGCAAAATTTGAAGAGCCAAGCAATCTTGTTGTAGAGGAAGGTATCAAATTAATCATCAACCTAACGTCATTCCATCTTCAGAACTTCGCCAACCGCAAGAGCACACATAAAAGAGTCCCTTCCAACACTTGGGGCGTGTTTGGTATTTGGAGGAAAACATTTACCAAAAACGGTTTCCAATTCTCAGGTTTGGTTGGTCAAAATGTTTTAAAAAACATTTTCCCTAGGAAAACAAGTTCCTTAAAAATGAGGAAAAATTTCCCTAATGTAGTAGGGAAAACAAGTTCCATAAGTAACACTCCAAGTTCATTGTCTCCTCCCCACCTACCCACCCCCATAATGTTTCGCTAGATTACATATGATTGCTCTTGATATATTAATTTTTTCCAACTTACCAAACACTAAAAATAAGAAACCTACTTATTTTCCAAGATAACATTTTCCCTCATACCAAACACATCCTTATTCTACTATCATAAGATTGAATTATAAGAACAGAGATGAGATAGCCTCTACCTGGGCGGATGACGGCAACTGGAACTGCATTATGTGGCAGGTCATCAGTGATCGGCTCATCCTTAGGTTTGATAAAAGTGTGATTAGCAATAGCATTCTTCGTAGGTGACAGTGGGATGCCAGAACCAGAAGTAGATCCAGCTCTTCTAGGAACTGAAAGGCTCTTGTCCACGCCAGAAGGCTGAGATGAAGGAAACCCTTCCTGTGGTACTAATGAGTTGGATGAAATGGGTTGCTTTCCTTTGTCTCTACCAAGTGATGGACCCGGGTTTTGCAGATGAGATTCAAGAGATTCATTTGGTTGACTTGATTGATTTTGTAAGCGCTGCCTTTTCAGAGGTGGTTCAGGTCCATCTTGCACCAGAACCTCTTGCTGAAGGAAAACGAAAAATGAAAGGAAGTAAAGGTGAGTAAAAAGTCAAGAAAAATGCCATAACAGGAAATACAGTAGCCACAAAGCAAGAACATTAAAGTAGTTCAATACTTCGGCATTCTCGGATGACTTTTTACTTTCTGCATCCTGAAATGAAAGAAAGCATGTCAGCAAAAAATAAGCTCACATGAAAGAGACGGCAGAAAAACTGAACAAAGTACTCCCTCTTTTCTATTTTATGTGGCACTCTTTCCTTTTTAGTATGTTCCAAAAACAATGACTTTATAGCTACAGAAAAGCCACATTTAAGACCACAAATTCCAAGTCTTCTTTTCTTTCTTAAACTCCATGCTCAGTCAAACATCCTCACATAAAATGAAACAAAAGGAGTACTCATTAACAGGGAAGAGAAAAAAAGTGTATTAAATGAAGGAACTTAGCACCTTTGCTTCCTCGTTATCAAATATTGCATCTGCAAGGACCCTATAATTCTCCTCTTCTATAAGGTCCCAATTTTTGTTATACAATTTTAAAAGATTCTTCAACACTGGCTTCACCTTCTCTCCAGAAATCCCGAGAGCTTTCATAGCCCGAAAGGCATTATCGACCCTAGGGTTTGGAGGCATTGCTTATCCAAGCTGATTTAATACAGCAGCTTTGAAATTAGTCACGGAGCCTGCATTGACATCATCTGCTGGAGAAGGGGACAAGAGTACAAAATGCAAGATAGCCAACAGAATTACACAGCCGTAACACCAAAGACATATAAATGAGGCCATGAATACCCAAATATAATAACTAATCCAAACATTCACACCATGATTTTGGTAAAAAAAATTAAATTACTTCCCAAGGTAAGTCAGTAAGAAAGTCAAATAAAGCTGATGGGTATGTTTTCTCCATCAGCTGGCTTTTGAAAATTCAACACTAGGACCAAAATAGTATTTCAAAACTGAATTAGTCCAAGACATATACGGCTTTATACCACTCCTGTAAAAGGTATAGTATCAAAGTAAGTCCTCCAAGAGAGAAAAATGAATAATATGCATAAATTACAACTTTAGGAACTTTGTTTAAGCTGGAAACTGCTTACATCATCCATTACACTAGAAAGATTGCTTCCAGACGGCTAAAGATTCTTCAACAATAAAAACAACAGATATGCCTCAATCTCAAGCGAGTTGGGTCAGTTATATGACTCCTCATTGACCGTGTCCCTCCGTTTAAGCTCATCCCAGACCAATATATACAAAATAAGAAAAATAAAAAATAAAAAGTACTAGAAGCTCTCTCTGTTTTCTACTGGCATATAAAGACGGCTGAAGATTCTAAGACTAGGAAATAATACTGTAAGCTTCTCTTACCTTCTTAAGAAAGTGGTATGAGCACAAGCAGACAAGAATAAAATCTAAGCAAATATATTATCTAGTTTCATTCTCTTCTAACAATGTTGAACCTAGTCCAAAATTTATTCATCCAATGAGGAGTCTATACACGTAAAAGGACCGGTACTTATAGAGAAGTTTCAGGTTGTACTTCAGTTACAGACAAATATCCCTCTACATAGTAGATATCTATGCTCCTCCATTTGCTTAAAGCTCATTCTGAATAACTAATAAGTAGATTTGATAGTGGATAATAAGTATGCATGTAACTGGATTCATACCTTAAGAAGAGTAAAGAGTTACAACCTTGGCACACACAAAATCTCATTTCCTTATCAAAAAGAGTTACAAAAAATTATGACCAAACTACCAACTAACACAACCATATTATCAATAAGGGTGTGTTTGTTAGGAGGAAAAACATTTTCTAATTTTCTCATGTTTGGTTGGTCAAAATGTATTGGAAATTATTTTCTCAAAGAAACAAGTTCCTTGAAAATCAGGGAAATGACTTCCCAATGGAACTAGGTAAAACAAATTCCATGAGTGCTATTCCATGGTGATTGTCTCATCCCCATCTTGTAACTGAAACCAAAATTCATCCACATAGCGAAAACGCAACTTCAGGTCATTTGACTTTTAATGTCAGAAATTTTATAAGAACAATTGAATTGCCACAACTGAAAATACTGTACAATATTAAATAAGAATAACACAGTGCGCTAGTGGTCTAAGAGCTAGACTAACGACCTTGATTGTATGAATCCCAGCAGAGTCGGGGGGGTGAATTCTTTCAATCTGCCTAAGTCTTGTCGAGCAAGGTTACCCTTACCACTCTTGACAGGAGGCAGCAGGTAACCTGTATATTAACAGAGGTGCAGGCAAGTTTACTCCAACATCACCTTCATCCAAAAAAAAAAGTACTGTCAAAGGAGAACAAAAACATGGTAATTCATGCACAAGGATACTCCTAAAGTACCATAGCAGATAGAAACTCAATGCAGCTACAAAATCACTTGACGCTTGTGAAATAAAATTCAAAGCTGTTCTTATAGTTGTTAAACCGGGCAAATTCACCCAAACTGTAAAACTGTAGGGTCATTGAACAATAGCAAGTCTGTGAAATTCATTTCTACCTAAATAAATAAAAAAGTATCTGTTAAAGGAGAACAAAACATGGTAACTCATGCACAAGAATACTCCAATATAACCACCACAGACAGAAAAATATTGTAGCAACAAAGGGTGTGTTTGGTATGGATGATCATGTTTGGTTGATCAAAACTTTTGGAAAAACATTTTCTCTAGGAAAACAACTTCCTTTAAAATGACATAAATCTAGGGGATACAAGTTCCACAAGTGTCATTCCGCATTGATTGTCTCCTTCCCACCTTCCAACACCTCCCACCCCCACCCCCACCCCCACCCTCATAGCCCCTATCCCCATCATCCCCAACTCCTACCCTCCACCCCGTCTCCCTTAGTGTTTGCTTAAACTATATACATATAATTTTGATATTACGAACCAAACATAAGAAAATAAGTAAGAAAACCATTTAGGGGTCGTTTGGTAGTTGGTTAGGAGGTGAGGGTTTCATGTATTAAAACATGCATAAGTGATAGGCGTACCATGTTTGGTAGCCGGTTAGGTGGTAAGGTATTCATGTCTAAAATCAATACAGTGTCTGGTTTGTAATCTAGAAACCCGCATAACTAATACTCCATGTATAAGTTATGAGCGAATCTATGTATTAATACATGAATTACTAAACTCTGCATAGAATAATTAATAAATCTTCCTCATAACTAATTGATGTACTACTAATATCTGCATAACTCTAAACAACTACCAAACGACCCCTTATTTTCCTTCATACAAAGAAACCCAAAATCACTTGACACATCTGGAAAATGAAATTCAAAGTTGTTAAACAGGGAAAATTCACCCAAACTGGAAGCCCATAAGGGGGTTTTGCACGATAGCAAGTCAAACAAATTGTACCAAATCGAAATTCAAATTCTACAAACCCTAAACAGAATAAATACCCACAAACAAAAAAGATAAAAATACCCATGTCGAGATGAAATCATGCTCTCCATTTGAACCGGGTATGCAACTATAAAAACATATATTTATATTGCGACAAAATAATCCGCTAGACAAAACCCAGTAACTTTGCACAAATTTTATATTTGTGTTAAGAAATCAACTTAATATGTATAAATAATTTATCAAAATTATATTTTTTTCTTTCCAGAATCTAAAACCCATAAACTCAAAATTCGACCTTCAAATTACAGTAATATTCTGAACATACTTACTCTAATTAATTTTGAAAATGAGAATGTGTTTGTTACTACCATGGAAAATGAGTTTAAATTAGGCTTGTCCAGTGGGTCGGGTTGGGCCGACCCGCCCCGGCCCGCTATCCAGCCCGCCACGTCCCGATCCAAAAAAAATTATCGGTATCAGGGTTCAAATTCAGGACGGGGTCTCGTATCGTCCCGCCTGTCTTGATCCTGACCCGCTCCATCCCGACCCGTCCGTCCCTCTCCCCTTTGCAAAAATAACTATTGCAATAACGACTAGATTTCGATTTTGGCCGTTGTGCAACGACTATATCGGCCATTTTCTGCCCCCTACCCCTTAATATTTATTTTTAATCTCTAAGTTAATATATTTACACTTTAACCACATTTCTCAACTATAAATATCTCATTTTCCTCTTCATTTTTTTTCACAAATCTTTCTACCATATCTCTAATCTAATATCTCAATTTATCTCTCTACAATTCTACAAATCTTCCTACTATTAGTATTAAATATTATATCAAAGTTAAAAAATTGGGAGTGAAGTTGGCAACTAGCTTGAAAATCATCCATCGAACAAAGTTTCAATTTTCAACCTTGATTACACGTCGACGTTACGTCGGCGTTTGGTACATTCGTTCCTTCTTTAAATTATTATTGTTACTTTATTTTAATTATCGCACTTAATTTCATTATCTTTAATTATTTATTTGCATAGTTAATATGAAATGATTAAGATGTATGTTTAAGGGTAAGGGTAAGACTTCTTTTAGTAGGGTAATAAGGGCAGGGGTACTTCGTATAGTAATCCTATTCCTAGCCCCGATAATTTCATTGATTTCACTAATATAGATGAAACTGCTTTTTTTAATGATATACCATTAGATTATGAGGTAGATGAACCAAACTTTAATTTAGATGAACCACTAGATGACACACCCACTAGTGCACCTCAACCTCATGCTCAGACTGAGTCTCAACCTGAAACTGGAATGCCTCCTATTCCCATAGTATGAGTCGAGGACCCACACAACGAAAATTAAAATCAGTTGCATGACATTTTTTTGATAGGGAACAAGAGAATCAACTAGCTAGATGTAAAATTTGTAAAAATATTTATAAATTTAAAACAGGAAAAGGTCAAGGTGGGACGGGAGGTTTATTGAGACATTTACAAGGCGAGCACACAGCTAGGTGGAATGAGTAACAGGCTAAAAAATCGGGTGTGTCAATGCCATCTGAGTCGGGACAATGTTCACATAGTGTCTCCGACCTAGTACACGGTCAAATTAACTTGACGATGGAGGGAATTTTTTATCCTAAATATGATAAAAACAAAGATAGGGAAAATATGGCAAAATTAGTTGCGATGAAGGGTTTGTCTTTTTCATTTCCTTCATCTCCTGGTTTTATTCATTACATTCGAGAAACATATAATCATGCTTTTAATGATTTTCTTAGATCAACTGTTAGAAGGGATGTTTTAAAATTTGCAAGTGAATATCAACAATATTTACGTTATGCATTGTATCATTTTAATGACAAAGTGACTATCACTTCTGACATAGGCCGTAGTACTAACAGTAATGATTATTTAACGGTAACATGTCATTGGATAAATCAAAATTGGTCTATGTAAAATACAAAGATGCAAAGAATATAAAAAATACAATTTGCTATAAATTTTATTTTAAAGTTAATAAAATACAAAGACGCAAAGAATATAAAAAAAATTGTCATGATTGTGGATTACCTTATAAAAAAATTCCAAAAGAAGTTTCGACTAAGTGGAATTCTTTGTATGAGTAACTACTTATTGCTTACGATTATAGACAACCTATAACTTTATTATTTAACGTCCATAATAAAAATTCAAGGGATATGCTTGTAGATAACGATTGGATTTTTTTTTTAGAACTTAATGAATTTCTAGAGAAATTTTTTCAAGCTACTAAAGATTTCCGGTATTTATTATCCTACTATTTCAAATATGTTATTTTATATTGCTCTAATATTTTTGTTACTTAATGAATATATGCAAAAACCAACTTATAAAGCATCTATAAAAAAATGTTTATAAAATTAAAAAATAATCTTATTCCCACTATTTATATTATTAGTGCGGTATTAAATTCGACTATTAAAGTAGACGGTTGTAAAACATTTGTAGAAACGATTTATGATTTTATAGAAGTACTTCCAACAGACCCAACTGAAGAACCAACTCACAAACTAACTAAAGAAGAAGTTACGTCTAACATACACACTGAATGCAAACAGGTATATATGTATTACCAACAACAAAGTGCAAATAATCAACCAGCTTCTGTACCATCTTCTACTACTTCGATGCAACCTTATAAAAAATATGTAGTTTCTACTGCTAGTATTCAAGGCCTTAGAAATAAAATATTTAGTGGTTCAACTTCTTCACAAGTTAGTGAAATTGATGTTTATGTTTTGCAGGGTGTTGTACCGTATGAATTTATTGTCAATGATGAAGAACAAGAAGACTTGCTGAAATACCGGAGGCAGAATGAGAATACATTTCCGACACTAGCAATGATGGCTCGAGATGTTTTGAACATTCAAGCGTTATCAACAGCGTCTGAAAGCATTTTTTATGCTGGAAGATTTCAAATAGGAGAGCACACACATTCATTGGTGGGAGACGCATTGGAGATTGCAGTTCTTTTCAGATATTGGATTCGAGCGGAACGTAGAAGGTGCGGTCAATCAGAGATCAACGAAGAAGAAGACAACAACTACAACGAAATCTTGTCCGAGGGAACATGAAGCGACGTCGAACAATTTGACCTACAAATTCCAATTCCAACCGAAAATCCTCAAGACATTCTGAGGAAATTAGAAAAAAGTATGGTTAAATATGTAATTTTTTTAATTACAATTTTACTATGTGATTTGCAACTTTTGAACAACACCACAAAGTTGCAATTTTGAAATTGTATTACCAAAAAATCATATTTTTATTAAATAATATAAGAGACACAAATACAGTATTGTGATATTTTTATTACACTATCTTGTTCAATTGTTGAAGTGTTTTTTTATTTATATATATATATATATAAAAATTAAGTGGCAAAAAAAGGGGTCAAATTCCGATCCTGACCCGACCCGTCTCCCTAATCCCGACCCCTATACAGGCGGGATGTGGGACAGGACGGGACCTCTTCCCGACCCGCCAGGCCCACCGAAACCCGATTTCCGACCCTCCCCCGTCCCGCCGAGTCCCGTCCCGTTGGGCAGCCCTAGTTTAAATCCACAACCAGCAATGGCTAATTGGAGGCCACAGTGGAGAATTATATGGAATTAGACGTGTGCAATGTCAAAAACACCCTTTTTAAAAATAAAAAAAAAGTATTAGCTGAAGGTCATTACAACGTGGGGATTCGAACCCTTATCAATATGTAAGTTTTGATAACCAACTAAGCTACTAACTACACACCTTTTTTACTGTTTGTGATTTATTTAAGAAAATGACAAAAATAGTCCCTTGTATTTAAGGGTTGGTTCATACTACTTCCTCCGTTTTAAAAAGAATGTCTGATTTTAACTTGACACAAAGTTCAAGAAAGTAGAGAAATATTTTAAATTTTGTGGTCTTAAATTTCAAATGTGTTGAATGTACAAAAATGTCCTTTATTTTTATGGTTTTAAACATGTCATGTGGAAAGCTCGAATGAAAGAGTTGTCAAAAAGGGGAAATTCTTTTTTAACGAATTAAAAAGAAAAATAAGGCAATTTTTTTTAAATGAAGGGAGTAATAGTTTCTTTTCTTTGTTTTCTATAAGTGTGTTGTTTGGACCAGCTTATGTGCCTATAATAATAGGTAACATGTAACTCTGTGATTAACGCTAGAACAAATTAGCAGTTTTGATCATTTAAGCTTGCTAAAAATTACTCCTTCCGTTTTGATTTATGTCGCATCATTTGTCCGGACATGAAGTTTAAGAAATAAGGGATGAATTTGTTATGTTTATCAAATTGTCCTTATTTTAGTGCCCACATTTGTTGACTTTTCTTCACAATAAGTATATCTTTAAAAGTAATGGGACCCAACAAGGGTAAAATAGAGATACTGTCAATAAATGGTTGCCAAATAAGAAAAAGTGACATTCATTTTGGAACAAACGAAAAAGAAAATAGTGTCACATAAATTGAGACGGATGGAGTAATATTTATAGTCTCCATCAAATATTTACTGAGATATTTAGTGAACACGGTCTGTTAACTTGACGAGAATTATGAGGGAAAACGGATTAATACCAAGAAAGTCTCATCAAAATTTAAAATATGCAATATGAATAAATTTGTTCTCGGCCCCAATTTCGCTATCTGCCATTGTATCGGCTGATGAAATTGGGAGACAATTTCATTCCTTAACTTAAGCGATTTGGGCTGAAAATGGAACTCTAATCTCCAACAATGGATTCTCCAACTACTCCAGAAAACGTTAGGACGGTGGTGTGAGTAAACTAAGAGGTAAGAAACATGAATACAGCCGAGTAAGGTAAAAGAAAGTAAAGGATAAAAGTAAGGATAAAAAAGATAGATAAATTTTGATCTATTTGATTGATTGTGTGTATTCTGTACAAAGAATGTGTTATATTTATAGTACAAAAAAGGAAAACTGTACAAACGTGCCCCCTCCCCCCATGTCAGCCATCAAGTAACCCACTAAGTTCAATGGCCGACTATGGGGGTGGTGGCGCCGATTTTCTCGACATCTACTCATCTCGCTCGGATAATGGCCATTTTTTCAGCTGTTGTTCGCCGTTTTCGCTTCTAGGGGTATGGAAACCATTTTGACTTAGTCGTTGAGGCGTCTGCATCTGAGTAGGTCCCATCGTACCTCTAACTAACAACTTCGACTAAGATGCCTTAGTAGCCGATGAAGTTCTTGTAGTCGAGGGCTAGGAGTAAATTCGGCTCCGGAATAGTTCGGCTGTCACTAAATTCGGCTAAACACTTAAATTATTTTTGAGTGTTAACAATTGCCCCCTACATTAACTCGAGTGTGACTGTTGAGTTGATGTATCCAAAAGTAGCCGTCGTTTCAGTCTGACAGCCGCGTATGTCACTTCAATCGTCTTGTCTCCAGTGCATACAATGATGGGCTTTAAAGAAGCTCTTATTTTCTTCCATATAAATGCCTCAGTTTCCACAAACATTTTTTGATGGATTCTTCACCGCACGTTTTGGGCGACAAGACCCTTAGCAGAATGCCAATCATATTTTCGAGAAAAAGGAAATACTTTAGGAGAGGCGTTCCACGCAAGGTTTCTCATTCGATCTTCTCAGCCATTCCCAAATTCCTTGCCTTTTTTCCAGAAAAACCTTGTTTCTTCATCATGAAAACCATGTCTTCATCTTCTTCTCTATCTCTGGGGTCGGATAGTTCCGATTTAGCTGATGATGACCTAATCTCCATTTTTGCCTTCATAGATGAGCAACTGATTCGTGCCCCTTTTGGTACATCTGAACAAGGTGACCTCCTTCTTTCTCAGCATCTAAGCACGGTGAACTACGACCTTCTGATTACATGTGACTAGTTTACCGACGACCATTGTCTGGCTAGTCTGCGCACCTGGCCGATCAAGATTGCCAACTATTCTGTTTGGTTGGATCGAGTGAAGTCGGCCAAAGAAGCCGAATGAAGGCGCACGGGTCTCTATGACACCATTACGCTGTCGGAATTTGACTCCTCCTGCAACATAGGTCTTATATATGCCTTTCTTGGTTACTGGTCGACCACTGTCAATGCCTTTGTCTTCCCTTGGGGAATGATAACCCCCACATTGTTTGATGTGATGGCGATACTTGGCCTTTCGATTTCGAGAGCCGAGGCGCCTGTCTTAAGCGATATAGATATTGCTGATTTAGGCATCAAAGTATCCAAGACTTCTTCAGGATACGACCAATTTATAGCCAATAACCGTCGGATATCGCCTCTTCCAGTCGACGATGCCGAGTATCATGCTTTTCTGCTTTTTTGGTTTAGTCGATACTTTGTCTGTACATGCTCTTGTGCAGTTGTGAAAGAGCTGGAAATTTATGAGGCGTTAGCCATTTCGGGAAGGGATGTTAGCTGGGCATCTCTCTTCTTGACCTATCTTTACATGACTCTGGGTGATGCCCAAGGTAGGTTAAGGGATTCCAAAAACCTGGATACCTTGGTCGGTTCCCTGTGGTTTCTTCAGTTATGGATCACCCTCTATTTTCCTGAGTTTATCCCCGATAATTTCGATGATTGTCGCTTTTTGTTAAACCCACCAGTATTAGCCGACACTTTTCGGAGAACCCCCTTTGTGCCCCAGGATGATTTTGCCGCAGTCTCCACCCTGCATGGTCTGTCTAGAGACCATTATACAGATTGACAACCGATCCTAGAGAGATGGGCCACCCATGATTGGGTTCGTCAAGTAGCCGATGAGGATCTTACTTTTTCCCAACGGAAGACTATGGCTCTCATATGGGGGCAGATTCTCACGACCAGGGACCTGTTGGGTGGTTTGAAGCCCAATTCTAGGAATAATAAACTGACCGCGTAGCCTTATTTGCCGAATTTTGTAGCAAGGCAATTTGGCCTTACTCAGCACGTGTCGTGGCCCCACTGTAGTATTGTCACTTCAACCCAACGATGCTTCCTTGATGCAGAACAAGCAAAGAAATTAGTCGATCATAATCTTGACATGCTTGGCTAGTTTGACTGGCAACCGTTTCCCCTGAGAGCGAATACTACCGTCGCTTTTGATGCTTGATGGGATACGGCTAAGGAGAAGTTTTTTTCAATCTCTTGTAGATGTCTATTGTGTTCGGCTGATTAGGTCGAGAAAAAAAAAACCTGGAAACCCCCAAACCGTGGCCAAAAGAAACCACTCAGAAAGTTGTTTCCTCTAATTCGGCTAGGCTTGTTGCCTCAAGGTCTTCCATTCGGTTGTGGCAGACGACGAAGAGAAAAGGTAAATTGCATTCTACACATGTATCTGCCAGATTATCCTTGTGAATTTTCGACTAACACCTCTTATGTATCTTTCAGCACCCCCATCTCCTTCAGTGTTTGTTGATCTGGAGACCGCCTATGATACCGAGTCCTTATCCCCCATGAAACCAATCCCTAAACAACCCCGACGGAGTGGATGGATTATTATTCGAGATTATAGTGAGGAAGGCCTTCACAGATCCGAAGTTCCTATTCTTGCTGAGGGAGAGGAAATCGAGGTATACTACTCGGCTGGCTAAAACACCTTTGCATCGGCTACTAATATTCATGTTTTTTATTTTCCCTTCCAGGGACCACAAATGATAAAGCGCAGATGGCTTCATAGAGTGTCTGATGCTCCCCTTCATTTTGGCGGATCATCTTCCCAGGCTCATGCTCCCGTGCATTCATAGGACTCATCATCGGCTGCTCTTAAGGCCACTGTTTCTCCTATCATGGCAGTCGATGCTTACTATGTTGGGGCAGTCGTAGAGGTGTACCCTTTCTCTTGTGCTTGGTCATTTACTGCCTCTGGGCTCTTGCCTTTATACTGAACCTGTCCTTTCTGTACAAGAAACTGTTGGCGGTAATCCCTCGGCTGAAACCTACCCAACTGTCGGCCCAGAGGTTCCAACCGAAATCATCCTGGAAGATGTGCTTTTGCGCTACTTTGGCTTAATTGATATTGCACGTTCACCAGCTTTGCATGTTGGCGTCCATCGAGAGCGAATCGAGGAATCTCTCACCAGGGGGATTCCAACCACCAAAGAGGAGTTATATGCTCTGAGGGCCTCTCTGCTCCGACTGTCGAAAGAAATAACGGATTCCCCGGCTCTGGCTGCCACTTATAATGACATGGCTTTGGCTCTGAATGATTTGTTTGTTCTATATAGAACAACAAAAGATAGCCATGATGAGGCTGTCGCTGCTCTGCAACACTTGGGGTCTCTTCGGCAGGAGAAGAACCGCATTCAGACTTCTTTCAATGAGGTGAATGCAGCTAGGCAACATAACGTAAGCCGAAGAAAGGATTTGCAAGAGCAGTTGTCCAAACTGCGAGTTTAGTTGGAGCGGATCTAGGCGGAGATAGGAGTTATTACTCTGGCCATATGTGACTTAGACTCGGCTATTAGTGCCCATGACTCCTCCCGTTCTTCTTTGTTTCGGCACAGCCTTCAATTGGATAAGAAAATCCAGGAACACGGTAGCCAACAGGTGGTTTGAGAGCTGGATCAGAAGGCAGGTAGTGAATGGCTGGCCAACCTGGAGAATGAGTGGACTGTATAGAGAAACTGTCTAGTTCAAGCAACGCCGACAATCACTGCTCCCTTGCCAGTTGATCATGTTGCTGAGTTGTCAGCCGATACCCTTATGGAGTTGCCACTCAAAGCAATCGTTGCTTCTGTTGTTCAAGAGGTATCGATCGACACTCAAGCTTTTACCGAGGCCCCATCGACTGTAGTGGCTGAGCCTTTGCTGGGTGCTAAAAATGAGGTCCGAGCAGGAGCGGGTATGGCTGAGGTAATAGCCGTTATTGAAGCTGAGAGATGAATGGAGATTGTAGGTACAACAGATGTCCAATCAGCCGTGGATTTGGCTAATCCTGAGACTTCTGTTAATGTTGATGTATTGCAACCTCTATCTCGGGGAATGTCGAGTGATTCAACTTCCTAACTTTATCGACCCCAAATCGAAGGGTCTGTTATTGTGACTAGGCGATCGGTCTGTGGATGTCGTTTACTTATGCATGCCCCAAAATCGGTGGGTAGTATTTCTTCAAAAATGTCTACCGTTTATATTTCTCTTCCATGCATAGTTATCGTTTGATCCGTCTTGCCGGCAACCCGTGGGTTCGCTACGAAGGGTCCTTTCCTAGTTTGGCGACCATTTGCCAATTTTGTGATCTTTCATCCCAATCGGCAAAATGATTTTCCACACTAAGTCTCATTCGGCAAACCTCTTAGGCTTAACATATTTGTTGTATGCTTTAGCCACTTTACGCTTACCGGTTTTGACTTCTTCTATGATTGTTAGTCGATTTTCACCCAACTGACCCAACTCCGTTAGAATGGCCTGCTGATATGCTTCCAAACTTAGAAGGTTTGGCCATCCATAATGATACTAACTTCAGAGGACAACACTGCATCTTGGCCATTGATTTAGCCGATAGGATGTCATCCCCGTAGTTGTAGATTTGGAGTTTATGATTGCTTATTTCCTTTAAGACATGTCTTTGTAAAACGAGTCTATTCAAACTTTGTACAAAATATACATAACACTGGGTATTGAATAATACTCGAGTTTGGTACAAGCGTAAAACAAAGACAAACAAAGCTAGGCATAAAATTCCCATCGGCAACTCAAATGTTGTTGGCAGCCAGGTTTGGCTTTCTTTCGTGGTTCCCCATCTGCGATGCCTCGGCTATCCTTGCCTCAGAACTTAGGGCGGTCAGCCGATGCCACAGGTCACGTATGATTTGGGTCTCCTCAACCATTTAAATCCTCCAAGGTAAGCCGTGGTTCGGCTAATTATTCTATCTCAAACTCTCGCGAGGTAAGATTACAGGATTCCCAAGATCCTTCTTCATATTGCTCTGTGACGGCTCTGGGAGCCACATAAGGTGAATAGATGACAACCTCTATGTTCCTAAAAGATGTGGTAGAAAAAAGGCATCGGCTGGTGTGAATCTAGTCTCTGCCCAGCAGAATGGTGTAGGACAGCTTGCCATCTATCACAAAGAATGTAGATCTGACCGTCTTGGGACCCACGGTGATTTCTACTACTAAAATCTCCAAAGCTTCAAAAGCCTCTCCCATAAAGCTAGCCTTTTTCATGTTAGTTGGGATGAGATCTTCTCTGGTTTTGTTAAGGCTTTTCAAAGTAAGCAGTGGCATCACATTCAGCACAACCCATTGTCGACAAACACTCGGTTAATGATTTTGCCGTTGATGTAAGCCTTCACATAGATGGGATTGAGGTGTTTAACCATCTCTTCCGTAGGTGCACCAAACGCGGTGCTCAAAGCGTCCTTAGCCGTGGTATCAGCTATTGTTGCCCATTCTGCATCTTCTATGCAAACATCACCTTCTAAGCTATCCAGCGTGGAACGACTGGCCCAAAACTCACATGGGATTAAGCTGACCATTTCAATATCTGCCCACATCTCGTCAATCAGGTCCTAGCTAAATAAATTGAGGATAAAGTCTCCTCTTTTATTCAATTCGGCTGACCATGAGCTCATATCTTCCATTTATTGGAGACAAATGGGGATCGGCTGGGGATAGAGATGGCAGTGGATCTTGGACCCGATTCGAATCCGGTGGATCCAAATCCGATTTATAGGATATGGATCTTCAAAATTTGGACCCGATGGATCCGAATCGGACACGGATCCATTTATGACGGATCAGATCTGGACCTGGATCTTGTATTTGAGATCCGTATCTAGTCTAGATCCGACCCGTGGATCCATTTTTTATTAAATATATTCATAACCTAGAATGTAATTTTATAAGTATTTTCTTAAAATTTCTAAGCACATCCTTGCAAGTTTAATTCTCAAAACAAGTTTAATTTATCCCCACGTTAACTCAAAAACAAAAAAATAAAGAGGTAACTTCGATAATAAAATCAATGTTATATTAGTGAATGACTAACATCTCCATAGACAAGTAGTTAAAATTATATTCACTTCATTTGTGAAGATTCCAAGCACATGCAAGTTCTGCATTGTGGAAATACTAGTCAGCATTTTCCACAACTATTGTCATTGTCCAACATTTTCAATTAATAGTTCACAATCAAAATGAGACAGCGAACAAAATATCTCATATGAACATTTCAAAATTGAAAACACAGTACACCGTTAGCTAAGTAAAAATCGTTTGTCAGTTCAAAAAAAATTCTTAGCAAGGCAAAAATGTTTACATGTGGATCCGGATTTGGATCTGATTTTTATGGACCCGATGGATCTGTATCCAGATCTGGATCCAGGTATGAAAAATGGATTTGGATCTAGTAGGATCTGGTCCAGATTCGATCCGTTGTCATCCCTAGCTGGGGATCCTCTAACTGAATCATCTATTTGATATGTGGGATTGCCTCAGTTAGAGGTCCATCCGGGGCCACGTTCTCTTGTCGGGGTTCCTCCGTCAGGTTGTCAATAGATTGTTCATCTAGCTCTAGTTGACCCAATGCCTCTCCTTTAGGTGACATTGCCCATGAAGAAACTGAGCCAAATGCCCGCTCGATAGCCTCGGCTACGGCAGACTCAGGAATCTCCTGATATTCGTCTGCCTTGGTGTTGGAAGTTAGATGCAATGTCTATTGCATCTTACGCAAGGCTTTGACACGTTTCATCCTTCTTGTGTGAGTCCTGGATGCGACTCTCGGTGGTGCCTCTTTCTTTTCGGGAGCCTGATTGATAGACCACTTCCCTCTTCTGTATTGGCGGCTGGTTTAATCATTCTCTAGGGTATCGTCTGGTCCTCATTTATTTCTATGATACGTAAGGACGAAACACCCTCGTTCACGTTAAACTCGACCACCCTCTGTTTGGTTTTAGGAAGTGGTTCTTCATCTATTCGAGGCATGCTCGGCTGCCGATTAGTTAGCATACGTACTTGCCCCCCAGGCCTATGCCTGGCGTCGATAGGGACCCTTATAAACCTCATAGTTTGTTCCTGAAGTTCTTGTTCGAAGTCCCTCGAATATTTAGGGCGGTCATGAAAACTGCTCCTAGCTAGCTGCCTGTCATCACGAATGTCATGTAGGCTGCCTAACCGGTTGAACACAGAAGTCCTTTTGACCTTCTCCCATTTGGTAGGTTTCTTTGGGACCCACACCCTTTTCATCAACTGTTTCCCTTGACTCATTAGTCTTAGTAAAATATACCATAGATATTGGTACCGCGAGAAATGGGTCGGTGTCATTTGACATTTCAGCCATACTCTTGTCGGCTAGCTTGAACCTCCTCTCTTTGATGCCCTATTGGATCGCCTTTCTGAATATCACGCAATTAGAAGTTGAGTGACTATATGAATTATGCCACTCACAATGTCAGCCAACTGTTTAGAAACTTGGTACATAATGTCGTTGATGTCCAAGTCGATCTGTTGTCTAATAAAAGATGTGGTCATTACGGTTGGACCTTCAGATTGGCTAGATTCTTTCACGACTTGGGTTGATGGAGGAAGTGGAGGGGTATCCACCGATGTAGGCATACCTGAGGAGGATGCTGGTTCGTTGTTCCTTCTGGGAGGATTTTGTTTAGGATGTGGACTGAAATCGAGGTTCATTTTCTTACCGGACCTTAGGCGCATACGCCAAGAATGATCCTGGCCTGGAGAATCAAACTTTGCAATTAATTCACCTATGGTCCCACTGGGCGTGCCAAATTTATTCTCGGCCCCAATTCCGCTTTTAAGCGATTTGGGCTGGAAACAGAACTCTAATCTCTAGCAATGGGTTCCCCAACTACTCCAGAAAGTGTTAGGACGGTGGTGTGAGTAAACTAAGAGGTAAGAAACATGAATACAACCGAGTAAGGTAAATGAAAGTAAAGGATAAAAAGATAGATAAATTTTGATTTATTTGATTGATTGTGTGTATTCTGTACAAAGAATGTGTTCTATTTATAGTACAAAAAGGGGGGAAATTGTACAAACGTGCCCCCCCATGTCAGCCATCAAGTAACCCACTAAGTTCAAGTGCCGACTATGTGGGAGGTGGTGCCGATTTTCTCGCCTTCTACTCCTCTCGCTCAGATAATGGCCCTTTCTTTCAGCTGTTGTTGGCCGTTATCGCTTCTAGAGGTTTGGAAACCCTTTTGACTTGGTCGTTGAGGCGTCTGCATCTGAGTGGGTCCCAGTCGTACCTCTAACCAACAACTTCAGCTAAGATGCCTTAGTAGCCGATGAAGTTCTTACAGTCGAGGGTTAGGAGTAAATTCGGCTCCGGAATAGTTCGGTTGTCACTGAATTCGGCTAAACACTTAAATTAGTTTTTAGTGTTAACAAAATTACACTAGACACTTTCTCCTGAAAAGATACTACAAAAATTATACCAAAATCTAAAAATAAATTAAAAATATCATAAACTATAAAAAATATGGTACCTTTAATTGTGATTTCCAACTAATTTTTTCTTTTGCAAAAAGATCATGTATGCCCATTAGAGATAAATTATTTACCCGTTTCTATTCCCATTACTTTCGTACTCCCAGAAATATCAAAAGTGTTTACCTGAAATGTTCTCCATGATATCATCATGATATATAAATATAATTGGATCATGAAGGATCATGTTCATTTATTCAAAAGACACTTTTCTAAAAAAAAACTCTATAATACGATCATCTTATATACATATATTATGAAGGTATCATAGAGGACTGTTTCGGTCCTTCAATGAGACACTCCTCAGTCCTTCATGATACCATCATGGATATAAATATACTGAGATGGTATCATCAAGGACTGCTTTAATCCTTCTCCCAGTCCTTCATGATATATAAATATATGATATCACAAAGAAAGGATTTTGGGCAGATAAATATTTTCGGTCGACTAGAGTAGAAGAGAAATTACTTTAGGGGGAGGCATGAGCGGGTAAATATTTTATATTTTAGGGGTATTTTGTGTTGTTTTCTCTTTTTTTTCATAGTTCTCGTCACATCAAACAGACATAGTTTGATATATATTTGAAAGAAATTAAAAGCGTTTACTTTAGACCAAAATTATTAAATGCTATTTGAATCTACCCTCAAACATAATGGACAATTTTTGTTATTTTCTTTGATTTATCTCATATTTCACTTCGTTAAATTATCAACTCATAAAGGTTTCTAGCATTATTTTTGTATCAAATATACCCCTAAACAATTAAAAAGGTATATACATAGACTTGAACACTTTAATAATTTCAAATATATGGTCTAACGTGATTCCATCCGTTAGTGCGCGGGGCATATTTAGACCTTTAGATTGTTCAGGAGTATCTTTGAGACAAAAGATAATGTTAGTAACATTTTTGAGCCAATAAGTTAACGAAGAATAATTATAAGACAAATCACAAATATTAAGGGATATTTTTCAAGACCTAATATCTACCGAAATGATCCCTCATTTTTGCCTATAGGATAGATCAAGTTACTCTATTTATTTCAAATTAATGTTTGCAGAATAATAAAGAACAGATTAGTGAGAACACAATGTTTTGATGTGGAAACTACCCGGCTCACAAGGGTGAAAAAACCACGACCTGCACCTCTGTAAGATTTTTTCCAAACTACACTATAAATGTGAGCCTTTGCAAATTAAGTTACAAACTTTGTAACCTAGGAACTAAATTTTAAAAAAGCTGATAAAGGTACAACTCGATAAACAATCCTAATACACGAATCTAGACTTGAAAACTGTAAAATATAACTCTATGAAACAAGTTCTTCAATCTTCTTCTTCGTATCATGTCGCACTTCAGGAATCAGAACAATCAATATAACATTGATTTGTATTTGCTCGAATTTTGTTTTATCTCTATGTGAGTGCGTAAAACATCTTCATAGCAGGACTTGAATATTTATGGCTTTTGGTGAGCAGCAAGTCGGCAGAACAAACCCTACGTGATACGACACATTATGTGAAATAGGGTTTGAGTTGGTTTAGGTTTCTTGCATCATTCACGCGGCTTCAATATACTTTTAGGAGTTGCGTAGCAACTCGACAGAACAAACCCTACGTGATACGACACATTATGTGAAATAGGGTTTGAGTTGGTTTAGTTTTTTTGCATCAATCACGCGGCTTCAATATGCTTTTAGGAGTCTGGAGTATCTTGATAAATATGACAAGAAATCCTATAACTTGTCCGCCAAGTCCTTACCATAAATCACAAACCCTACTCGTTGTAGGTTCTGAGCTGGAACATGTTCTTCGACCTGGTTCAAGCACCTGACTCATTCAACTGTATCTCACATCTATATTTGAGATGGAACATGTCCACAGACCTGGTTCATTAGTCTTATTCACTCATTTTGTCAATCTTCAAAATCTACATGTGTTAGTGCTAATGCCAACATTAAGAATATTTTAACCCTTTCCATTTACCTTGACCACTAGCGGCCTATTTACATGTCAACCTTACCTTTCACATGAATTTAGTAATTTTGTAAGACATTGTGTATAATTTAATAAAATTCATTATATAACTATAAAAAATTTACGCTAACTCAGTTGTAATTTCATATATTGATTTAAAGTTGTTATTGAAATCTCTAGTCTTCAATTTTAGATATGCATTTGCTGAGCACGTAGGGTCCTTTATTTTTTCAGCTGAGCACATGTGGTCTTTTTAATTTGCAAATATTGAGCACTTTTAGTTCAATTGACAGAACTTCATAAGTGGATCATTTAAAACTAGCCAAAATGTCATATCTCCTCCACGTCACTAAGCTAAATAACATAGATTCGAAGTCTTTACACACAATTAATTTTTCCTCGATCGTGATTTATATTTATCTAAGAAACCTTCTATTTACGTTTTGCAATGATTCTTTTATCTAATTTCCTGCCCTTTTTTTTTTATATGAGAAGTGTTGAAATTGGAGGAAAGATGAAACATGCAAAGAAAATTTCTAAAAGGGTTGTTTTTTCCTCCAGCCACGTGGAAAATGCGATCTGATAATTTGATTGACTTGCTTAATGCAATCGAAAATAATATATTGGATGAAAATTATCCTCAAACTTAAGGGACTATTGAGTCAAAAACTAAACAAATAAAAAGGAACTACGAAGAGAAGAAAAACAGGAAGAGTAACCCAGGAACCATAATCAACTTTGATTTTGCATAATTTACTCTAGGGAGGTTCTATGGAGATATCTAGAGGTTAGAGGTGTACATGTGGCGTACACTAGGGCGATCAAGGACATGTATGATGGAGCCAAGACCAGAGTACAAATAGTAGGAGGAGACTCGGAGCACTTTCCAGTGATGATGGACCTGCACCAGGGATCAACTCTTAGTCCATTCCTATTTGCCTTGGTGATGGACGGATTGACGCGACAAATCCAAGAAAATGTGTCATGGTGTATGTTATTCGCAGACGACATAGTCCTGATTGATGAGACTCGCAAAGGAGTGAACGCCAAGCTGGAGGTTTGGAGACAGACTCTGGAGTTTAAAAGGTTCAGGTTGAGTAGGACCAAGACATAATATTTGGAGTTCAAGTTCAGAAACGAGAGTGACTTTGAGATAGGCGTGAAGGTGAGACTTGGTACTCAGGTCCTTACAAAGAAATGAAGCTTCAAGTACCCCGGGTCTATTATCCAAGGGAATTGAGAGACTGATGACAATGTCACACATCGTATTGGGGCAGGATGGATGAAATGAAGACTCGCATCTGGAGTTTTGTGCGATAAAAAAGTGCCACCAAAACTTAAAGACAAGTTCTATAGGGTGGTGGTTAGATTAACTATGTTGTATGGGGCGGAGTGTTGGTCAGTCAAGACTTCGTACATCCAAAAGATGAAAGTTGCGAAGACGATGATGCTGAGATGGATGCGTGGACATACAAGGAGTGATAGAATTAGAAATGATGATATCCAGGATAGAGTGGGAGTGGCCTCGGTGGAGGATAAGATGCGGAAAGCGAGATTGAGATGGTTTGAGCATGTGTAGAGGAGAGACACAAGTGCCCCAGTGCGGAGGTGTGAGAGGTTGGCTATGGATGAGTTCAGGAGGGGTAGAGGTAGGCCGAAGAAGTATTGTGGATAAGTGATTAGACGGGATATAGCGCAGGTGCAACTCACTGAGGACATGACCTTAGATAGAGGGTTATGGAGGACACTGATTAAGGTAGTAGGTAGTCCAGTGTAGCGCTTACAAACTGATAGTTGTAGTGTTATAATTGTAGGACCGCTTAGCCTATCATACTAGTATGCGCAGTATTACTTTATAGTATTTATGTTGTTATGTGTTCTCTAGTGTACTTAGTTTGTCTTTTTTACCTTCATTAGTTATTGCTTCTTTTTCAGAATACGCTATCATAGCTTATTCGCTTTATTTGTCTTACTTTGCTTGTGATTTGTCTTGAGCCGACGGTCTCTCAGAAACAGTCGTTCTACCTGCCAAGGTAGAGGTAAAGTCTGCAGACTCTCTACCCTCCCCAGACCCCACTTTGTAGAATTTTACTGGGTATGTTGTTGTACCCTTTTCAGGAAAATAGCGAAGCATCAAAAGGCAAATTTTGATTATAAGAGATATTTGACCAAATTAGTACCAAAACCGACAATTTTTTTTTAAAAATAAATCCTAACAACTAGCACTTAAGATGTGTGAACACATTGTTCTTAGGGATACTTGAGCCGAAGGTCTATAGGAAACAACCTCACATTGTTCTTAGGGATACTTGAGCCGAAGGTCTATAGGAAACAACCTCTCTACCTGCAAAGGTAGGGATAAGGTCTGCGTACACTCTATCCTCCCCAAACCCCTCTCGTGAAATTACATTGGGTATGTTGTTTTGTTGATATTTTGTCTTCATAGTCAATTACTAAATCAAATTTAAATATATCCCTCAGAGTCAACAAGCCCTTCCATTAGTTAACTGGGAGCAAAACCATCATATTCTAAGAAAATAAACCCAACTTATTGGAAAAAAGAAGAAAGTAAAAAGGGGATTAGAAATCTGTACTTTAAGTTCACCCAAGTTTTGTATATATAACCAATGTTTCAACGGCTAGTGTTTAAAACAATAGAATAAATTAATAAAATAAGTAAATTTAAAATATTATTTTCCAAATCCATTGTTCGTACTCTTTATTAGCTCATTCAAAGGTAAGTTCTTTATAAAGAGAAGAAGAGAACTTCTCCTAACCAACAAAGGACACTCCCTTTTGAGATACCATTATAGTTATCCAACAGAAATTATGCTAGTAAACATATCAACCAGCCAGAATTTATAAGCACACTTCATTGCCTCATAATATGGAAATATAACAAACAGCAGTAACTTCACATTAACAAACATCTTCATCCAGGAAATCTTGTCAACATGTTCTCAACTTTGGAGCCTACCTTTTCTCTTTGAGAAGTATAACCTACCAAATCTTGTCAACATGTTCTCAGTTTTTCCTAGATATGCACAATCATATGTTCATTTGAAAGTTGCATTCACCAACAATGACAGTTCAGAAGATATTCAGTCCATGAACTCTTAGAGAACTACATTCTTTATGAGATATGGGTCTATCGTAAACAACCTCTCTGCCCACAAAGGTAAGGCCTGCATACATCCTCCCCTCCCCAGACCCCACTTTGTGGGATTACACTGGGTATGTTGTTTAACTCTTAGAGAACTCAGAATATCTACCAAGTTTCAGACTACTTGCTTGGCATCTTAGGAGCACTTCAACAAAAACTCAATTAGTGCTGCAAATGGCTTTCCACTGAAAAATACTATATGCAATTGACTCTAATTTAATTTTCAGTTTTTCACGTGTTCTGCAAACCAAGCAACCGAAAGAAAAAGGAACCGTGGCTGCACAGATCAATGTCAGAGCGACTAGGAAAAGTGAAACCATTGAAGAAAACATCCTCGGTGTAAGTGGTTGTTTATGTCCGTACACCTTAAACACCACCCAAGCTTCTTGTCTCACCAATTACTCATCTACTAGCCAAGGGCTCAAACTTGGCAGAGAATACACAGATGATCAAAGTGTTGTGACTCGACTCTTTTCGGGTAATTATAACTATTGAAAAATGAAAACGGTTAGTTTGTATTAATCTCCCTTGGGGAGTCTTTCTCATTAATACAAATATATATAGTGTACAATGTGAAATCCTAATACAATAAGGATCATATATCTACCATAATTATACAACACTAAATATTACAAAATGTATGGAATATATATTATAATATATGTTAATACACCCCCCTCAGTCGAAGCGGGAGGAGGCCGGACGCTAAGACTGAATCTGAAATCGAGGAATAGCTGTCTAGGAAAACCTTTCGTGAAGATATCTGCATACTGATACGAAAAACCTTCTCATGAACAAAGTGTATATCCATCTCAATGTGTTTGGTTCGCTAATGTTGAATCAGATTATGAGATAAATATATGGCGGATATGTTGTCACAGTAAACCAAGGGCGCCTTACGCAGGGGACACTGAAGCTCCAAAAGAAGGTTTCGGAGCCAGCAGATCTCAGCAACAACATTAGCAACGCCTCTATACTCTGCATCTACACTCGAATAGGATAATGTGGCTTGACTCTTGGCAGACCAAGAAATGAGATTATCCCCTAAGAACACACAATAGCCGGAGGTGGAGCGTCGCGTGTCCGAACAGCCTACCCAATCAGCATCTGTATATGATAACAACATGGTCGGTGCTGAGGGGTATAGATGCAATCCATAATCAAGTGTGCCCTTAACGTATCGAATGATACGCTTGACGGCGGTAAAATGAGACTCCCTGGGGGCATGCATAAATAAGCACAACTGCTGAACAACATAAGTAATATCATGCCTGGTGAAAGTAAGATATTGTAGTGCACCTGCAAGACTCCTGTAAAGGGTGGGATCGGTCACTGAATTACCATCAACAACACTAAGCTTTGATTTAGAGTCAACCGGAGTGGACATTATCTTGCAGTTCGCCATTTTAGCCATGTATATTATCTCATCTGCATACTTGTGCCGACACAAAAACATAGAATCTGCAGATCTAGTCACTGATATCCCCAAAAAGTAACTTAACTTCCCTAAGTCGGTCATAGCAAATTCAGTTTTAAGCAATGCAATGATCTCATTTTTCAACAAATCAGAGGAGGTAGTAAGCACAATGTCATCCAAGAAGCACTTTGTCTGCTTTTGTTTTCTTTTTCCATTACCTGAGAAGCACAAAGCATTGTCTTCTCTTTCAACCAAATTGTCAGAAGCATAATACTTCATGTACGTTTTTTTTCCTTTACCGAGAACAAAGTTTTGTCCTCTTTTTCTTCATTCACCAAAAATAATCCACTATAATGACTTCTCCCACAACTCCCAATTCTGGAGACCAATTTTGGGCCCAATTTCAGGCAACCTACAAGTCCGCCTCATGCCAGTTAATGGGCCACAGCAATTCGGCCATATTTCCTGTAAAGATTGGATCTTGGGCCTAACTCAACATCAAAAGCTAGGCCCAAGATACATTCTTTACATGGTATCAGAGTCAGACTCATTCCAATTCTTTGTTCACCGATGTTGGGCCCCCAAATTATATTATACACGCTCCAGTTAACAAAGTCTGGGCGTGCGGGGAAGTGTTAAGAGTCCCACATCGGATATGGAATGGGAACATGGACTCTTTATATGGAACAATCCTCACCCTACAAGCTAGCTTTTGGGGTTGATTTAGGCCCAAGAATCATTCTTTACAAATGTGAAATACTAATACAATAAGAATCTTATATCTACCATAATTATACAACACTAAATATTACAAAATATATGAAATATATATTATAATATACGTTAATAAAAACGTATGCTGAAAAGTAAATCAATCTAAAGTCATTAATTTTAAGAAAACCATCACATGTCCCTTTTAACTGTGACTACCCTCCCTTGTTCTTTAAGATGCTTAGTGAATATTGAAATGGGTCTGGGAAAACAAGTAAAAAAATCAGGTTAACTCATGCTCCGAACGGTTTTTCCTTATGCTCTCTCTACCTTCTTTTCTCCCTTACAAATCTGTCTTGCTTTAAAGTCTCCAAACTGGAACATTACCCTTCTGCCTTCTTTATCATCCTCTAAGTTGCTATCCTTATGACCTGACTTATTGCCCTGTTATTCTCAATGTCTCCAACAACTATCTGTTCATTTGCTCATCATCTTTAGCTATGCATTTCGGCAGATGCACAAAAGCTGAGATAAGTTGGTACCCCATTAACCTCATAACAATCAAACAACCAGATAGATGACCTGACTAACCAACTTCTAGGAAATTTATCCATAATTTTCTTCCATTGGGTACCTGAGATTCAGCTCAATCTCACCTTTTATGTCTTCATTAAAGGATCAGCATCAGCAGATGCCTTTACAACCATTTACTCCAATATTAATATGAGAAAAATAAATCTAATACGTTGAATAATTCTACATCCATCTCTTGTAAAAACCAATTCTCAGTAGCTATGATAGCAAAATTCTATAATTCAATTAAGATATTGTATGAAAATATGATTTTTTTTATTCTCCTTTGAGAACAGAGAAATTTAAGAAAGTAGTTTGCAAAAGAAAGAAACAATACTGATGCATGAAACACTATTTCCAGATAGAATAATAGGAGACTAGCATTTCTACAGGATTGAGGTTACTTACAAGTATCATTTTGAGGCAAAATAACCGTGATGAAGAGCTCACTAGTACTGCCATTATTTACAAGTAAGAAATCAGGAGATGGTGAAGCCAAATTGCCGCATCCAAACAAGTAAAGGTCAGTGTGCCAGATATGACACTCCTTGTCACTTGAGCACTCCTCGCCCTTGAGGAGGACGAAATCTATCCATATCTAGACCGTCTTTAAGTTCAGACACCAGCCTTAATTTAATAAATAAAGCACATACAATGAATCAATCAACTGCATCTCAATCCCAAATTAGATTTAACAGAGAAGTTCTAACCAGTTCTGCTGTACCTTCATAAATTTTACTTCTTAATCATTAAATACTGAAATTGACTTCATCTGACACCAACGTTTCACATATCAGACAACGAAAGCTAAAAACTAGGTATTTAGTGTAGGAGGTTCGAACCTCAACCTCAACGTCTAGTTTCTTTTCTAAAAAGAAAAAACTCTAGGTATTTAGCAACACCCAATCACAATCCAAAATTCCCAAAACTTACTAACTCAGACAAATTTCCAGCTGCCAAACACCCTATAACCCTAGTCACTACCGTTTGTAAGCAGGCCTGACAATCCAAACTGGCTAAAAACAGATAGAATTTGCTCCAAAAGATGTGAATTCCAGCATATGAGAACATAATGATGGAAAAGGTAACTGCCAACATAGGATCTGTTACATGAAAGATTCAATTGGTCCAGCACATTAAACGAGTTGGGTGCAAACCCCTAAATTCGAACTTCCCATAGCATCATATCATTGCAAAGTCCCTAAAAGGCTAAAAAGATTTCATTTTTCTTTGTTGCTAAAAAAGAGTGCTTCAAAATAGCAGCAGAAGCCGGGTATTAACATAGTGAGAGGTGGATTCAATTAAGTTTTATGGGTTCAGCCTTTGAAGTTTTTAGCATTGAACTAATTATATTTTTAAAGTTATGTATTCATATCTACTATTTATTGCATTTTCAGTGAATTGTTACACATTAATTTTTCCTCCGCAAAAAAAAAAAAAAAAAAACTTGGTTCAGATGAACCCGGTAACTATAAGCTGCATCTGCCGCTTTACATAGTAACAGAGAAAGTAATTGCCAAAATAGAATCTGTTACATCATGAAGACTAAGAGATTAAATCCAGCACATTAAACGAATTGGGTGCCAAAACCCTAAATTTGAAAATTCAACATCATATTACTGCAAGGTCCCTAAAACACTAATTAATACTCCCTCCATCCCAATTTATATGACTCTTTCCATTTAGTTAGTCCCAAAAAGAATGACACCTTTCTATATTTAGTAACAATTCAACTTTAAATTTACCTTTATACCCTTAATGAAATTTCTATGGATTATTTTAGACCACAAGTTTCACCAGTCTTACTTTATTTCTTAAACTTTGGGCCAAATAAAAAACCTTCATGTAAAATGGGACGGAGGGAGTAATGAATATCCGTAGATTCTCTCACCTATAGACAAAAATAGTAATAAAGAAAGTAATTGCCAAAATAGGATCCCTTACATCATGAAAATTACAAGATTAAATCCAGCACATAAATGAATTGGGTACCAAAACCCTAAATTTGAAAATTCCATAGAATCATATTATTGAAAGGTCCTTATAACACTACATAGTAATATTCTCTCACCTAAAGACAAAAATCCGAAATCAAAATGCTCACTTTGGGCCTGCAGGAAGAGGTGTTCCCAACAAGCTAGCTTGTTGCATCTCAAGCTCAGTGAGCTGAGCTCAGGATTTAAGGTTTATGGGTTCAACTTTTAAAGCTTTTAGCATTGAACTCATTATAAATTTAAAGTTATGTGTTCATATCTGCTATTTGTTCCATTTTTAGTAGAACCGGTGCAGATGAACTTGATAACAATAAGTTGCATCCACCCCTGAACACAGTAATAGAGAAACTAATTGCCAAAACAGGATCCGTTACATCACGAATACAATAGATAAAATCCAACACATTAAACAAATTGAATGCCAAAACCTAAATTTGAAAATTCAACAGCGTCATATTATTGAAAGGCTAAATAGTAGTAATTCATATCCATGATTTCTCACCCCTAAAGACTGAAAATCCAAAGTGGTTAAGAACAAGTAGAAGTTGCTTTAAAAGCCGTGTATTCCTGCATACGGGAACATAATGATAGAAAAGGCAATTGCCAATATAAGATATGTTACATGAAAGATTCAATTTTGGTCGAGCACATTAAATGAGTTGGTCGCAAAACCCTAAATTCAAACATCACATAGCATCATATTATTGCAAAGTCTCTAAAACGCTAAAAAGAGTACTTTTTTCTTTGTTTGCTAATACTTCAAAGTCCACATTCACTCAACTAGAGACAGAAGTTGAAGACGAAAACTCTCACTTTTGGATAGCAGAAAAATCTGAGTAGTAGAGAAAGTAATTGCCAAAATAAAATCCATTACATCATGAAGACTACAAGATAAAATCCAGTAAATTAAACGAATTCGGTGCACAAAACCCTAAATTCCAAAATTCAACAGCATCTCATTATTGCAAAGGTCCCTAAAACACTAAATAGTAAATTCATATCCACGGATTCTCTCACCTGAAGACAAAAATCAGTATATTCCTGCTTATGAGAACATAGCACATAATAGAGAAAGTAATTGCAAAAATAGGATCCAGCACATTAAACAAATTGCAAAACCCTAAAATTGAAAATTCCACTACATCATATTATTTTGAGGTCCTTAAAACATTAGTAATTAGTATCAAAATGTTCACTTTGGTCCTGGAGGAGGAGGTGTACCCAACAAGCTAGCTTGTTGCATCTCAAGCTCAGTGAGCTGCGCATCTCGATCCATCTCGATAATAAGCGGAACGATGAGTATCAGGAAACTAGTTCCGGCGATCCACGCCGCTTTTCCTGTGCTTTTGAGAAGTTTTTTAGCTACGAAGGCGGCGTCGGATACGACTCGCTTTCCTTGATACACCATTGGTGTTTGAGATATGGATGATGAAAACCTAGAGATGATTCCGTCGTTGCCGGCGCCGGAACGGTCCGGTAGTGATACTCCGCCTTTTTTGGAAGACATAGTTGTGAGGAGGATTTAGGGGGTTTTGCTTTTGGGGTAGATATTCGAGAGAGAATCTTTACACAAGTTATTCGAGAGAGAATCTTTACACAAGTTACTGTGGTTCACGAAAAAGTACACAAACTATATAAAATATAAAACTAACAACACCAACTCATAAAATAAAAAATAAAAAAAGATCAAACTAATCTTTCTAAATTTGATTTTTTTCTCATTGTGTGTTAGAAAAAATATTATTCGAAAGCATATATAGAAATGGGCATACCTTCCTCAGATTGAAAAATATGAAAGCGGTTACTACAACGTGCAAAACATATTAGTATAAATATTTTATAGCTATCATCAAAATGTTCTTAAGATTAATTAATAATCTTTAATTTTTGAAAAAATAACAAAAGATTAAAATTCAAATAAATATAAAGTTATAATAGATCATGCATATAAAATAGACTGATGTCAAAATATAGAATAAACCAAATATTAGTATAGCTTTTGAGAGATTTAGCAACCAAAAAAAATAAAAATTGAGGAGAAACTTGCATCCTTCTTTTTTCGTAATTACTACCATCTTGTATCAATCATATATTTCTTCATTTCATCATATAGCATTTCTTGTATCAATCATATATTTCTTCATTTCATCATATAGCATTCTCTCCTGCCTAATCTTCTTCCTTCTTTTAAGCCATATTCTTTGAAATTTTCTTCATTATTTTTAATTAATTCTCTTTATTCTCGGAAAAAGCAACAACTAAATAGTAAATATTGAATACATTAATAGTTGAAGGGTTACAAAACTCATTAATGATAATGACTTTTGGAATTTCTAAACTAAAAAAAAGTAATTAAGAGAATGTAATAAAGAAATAACCTTTAAGTTTTTAAATATATCATATACATACAAAAAATTATGAAAAATGTCAAAAAATAAAGAAAAAAGGTAAATGTAATTATTGACTTTAGAGGCATGCCACATACCTCTCTCATTCATAGCTTATATATATATATATATATATATATATATATATAGATAGAAGAAAGTTTATTACATAGAAGATTTAGTAAAGAATTAATCTCTCACATAGAGTGGGAGCTACAAGGAATACAGAGCGATATAACATTCTATAGAGATAGCATAGCTTGGCAACTTAGAGTTAATAAGATAACTATACCTCTAGGATAAAACAAGAAAAATAGCTCACTTAAAACATTTAGAATATTCGCCTCAATACTAGTAATGACAATCCTCTAAGACTATTAGAATTAATAGATAAGATATCAGCCTTAGAATATAAGTTGATAAGACACCTTAAGAGTAAAAAGATTGTAAAGATCCAAAAAGATTTAAACCTTATTAATGCGATCTTTACCGTTCGTAAAACAGATCCGCTTTAATCAGTATCTGTTACATAGAGATAGAAGAAAGTTTATTACATAGAAGATTTAGTAAAGAATTAATCTCTCACATAGAGTGGGAGCTACAAGGAATACAGAGCGATATAACATTCTATAGAGATAGGATATCTTGACAACTTAGAGTTAATAAGATAACTATACCTCTAGGATAAAACAAGAAAAATAGCTCACTTAAAACATTTAGAATATTTAGATTTAAGAATAACTCCAGAAAAGAAACATAGAATATTAAACGATCATAGCATTGTAAAGTGTAATTTTAGCACAGGAGACCATATACTACATAGTGAAGAAAAACAGTTAAATACTATAGTAAATTTAATTATAAATTTAAGTGAAAATATAAAAGAAAATAACAAGTTTATTATTACAAACCTAGAAAAAATAGAAACAGCTCAGCTTAAACAGAAGAAGATTTTTGAGAAATCTGAACAGAACTTAGAATATATTAATACCATAGTCAACAAGTGTGATTTCAAGAAGTTATCTACCAAACAAGAATTAGAAGCGTTATTAAAAAATAATTTAATAAGCGTAGAATCAAAAAGTATCCAAGAAAATAATAAAATTAAAAAAGACTTAACAGAGTTAACAAATAAGATTTTAAAGTTAGAAGAAACAGTTAAAGAACTGAAAGAAGCTATCCTTTCATGAGCAGATTAACTATAGCTCAAGAAGAAGTTATAAAACTAATAGAAAAATCCATACCGCTACCCTCAGACTATAAAGAATACATACCAAACGCTAAGTCAAACCAAATACTTTTGCAACAAAATATTGTTACAACATCTTTAATATTAGACCTTATCAGAAAAGTAGATACATTAACAGCACGACTAGAAGTACTAAACGAACGTATTTATACAATAGCAAGAGCACAAGACAAAGAAGTATCTAAAGATAAACAAGTAGACGATTTAATTGACCAATTAAAAAGAGTAGAAATTACTCCTCTAAAGGAGAGAGCCAAAGCAATTAAAAAACCTCCACCAAAATGGACATTCTTTCAAATAGATCAAGAACGGAAGGAGAAAGACCAAGACTAAGTTTTTCTGAAGACAGAATAGGAAATAGTTTATTATCCAGACTATTAAACAGGAGAACGCCTGAAGAAAATAATAGACAGCTTAGCGAAGTAATAAATGTAGATCGAGACATTAGTATCTTTCAACAGAATCAGTTGAAATTACTAAACCCTAAAACTCTCTATAATACTAGACAATTTTCGTCAACAGCTCAATTATATAGACATTACAGAGAAGAACAATTATCTGTATTAGGAAACTTAGCTACAAACTTAAATTTAATTAGCTCAGAATCCATAAAACAATTAAAAAGAACTACCAGAACTCTCATGCATATGGGATTATTGGTTGTAGGAATAAAAGGTTTAACGAGAAAAAATTTAAGAAGTAAAGTCCTCATAGTAGTCTATGACGATAGATGGACAGATATGAAAAAATCCATTATAGGAACGACTGAAATAGACATGACAGATAATGGACGAATATATTACACATGCCCAGACTTCTTAATGAATTTAGCAGAATTTGGAAAACACATAAAAATAGGAATACAGACAAAAGGTTACGAAGAAATGCATAGCGGAAATAATCTACTGTTATGCTTAGGATTCTTAGGAAAAATGACAAACAGTAGTAACACAAAATTTAAAATTAAGATTAATGATGTAGTAGAATTAATGAGTAACAAAGGAATTAACCTAATCAAACCTGTAAAAATTCAACCTGAAGAATATGCAGGTCTAGAATGGAAATTAGAACAGTTCAATACAAAGAAAAAGATATTACAACCCGAATCTCATCTAGAATATACAAATCCAAAAGGAGAAACTTCGATAAGATTCACAGACTATAATTACATTCCACAGAAAGACTGTGAAGAAGAAAAAACAGTAGATGAAGATGAAATAACAGAGTTTATGAACATAGAATTAATCCAGGAAGGCTATGAAGTAGACATTGCCATAGAAAAAGCCCAAATCCTGAAAAAAGAAAAACCATGGATGTTATTCAAATGTAAAGGATGTAACTTAGATAATATGAATTTAGAACAAACTATAGATCATTTTAAATTATGTGAAAAAAGAGATGATAATTCAGGATATAGAGAAGAACAGATTTTAAAAGCAAGAACAGATACTTGCGAAGAAATCTGGAAAGACTTTATTCTTAGTGAAGACGAATTAGAAACAAATTCGGTAATAAGCCAAAAAGAACTAATGGAAACTAGCGCATCTAGCTCTAGCCCATTCCAAAGAACAACCGGAGAACAATACACAGTAGATACTAATATCGGAAATGTACCTAGAAGAAGAGTTTTTAGAACAATAGGTGAACCTATAGAACAGGTGAAACCCTCTGGCAGAAGAATGCCATTAGAAGAACCTATTACTCTCCAAGAAGGAGGAAATAGGGGCAAAATATTAAATATAGCAGCTCACGATCCACAGAGATGGAACTCTGTAATCGATTTGTGGAAAGGGATAGTAGTAGCAGATTACATACAGAATTATGTAGAAACAGATGCCGAAACAATGTATAAATACTTAGAAACATTTTTAGGAGAATCAACAAAAGCCCTATGGGAAGCCTATAAAACAGACTTTCAAAATGAGTTCCAACACTTAGTAGCCATGGGAGCAAACCCATATAACTTTACAAACAAGATACACACTCTAATTACAGGAGAAGACCCCAATAGTGGCCTCGTAATTTTACAAAGAAATGCTTTAATAAAATTAGAACAATTGAGTATAAGTAACTGGGTGTACATAAAGAAATTCTTAAACGATTTCTTTTATTATTGTACTATCAGTGGAAAATCATTTGATCAAGATTTAGGAAAGAAACTTTTTAATAAATTATCAGGAGCTCTAGGTAGAGAAATAGAAGAACGTTAGGAATAAAAGAGACGGGGTAATACAAAACCCAAATGCAAAATGGTCAATAGGACATAGAATACAACATGTGATGGACATTTTACAAGAAAAATGTACTCACTTACAAATACAGAAACAACTAAAGCAAAATGAATTGAGTTTCTGTAAAAGCGTAATTTATACAACGCAAAGCTATGATAAAGACCCGCCGAAGAAAAAAGGTTATAAATACAAGAAAAGATATAATAAATACGGTTATAAAGACTATGGTAAATACAAAAAGAAAAAATACTTTTTAAGAAAGTCTTCAGCCAAAAAACCTTATTTAGACAAAAATAGACATATAAGAAAATACAGAACCAATAGAAATTATAAAAACAAGTTAGAATGTTTCACTTGTGGAAGCATAGAACACTTAGCAAACACATGTCCAAAAAGGATAAATAATAATACAAGGAATTCTCAACTAATAGAAGATTTCCAAGAAACTTTAATTAATGTAGACGAATACATGTCAGACACAGAAAGTATTTACTCAGTAGTAAGTATAGAAACAGGAGAAAGTAGTAGAATAGACTCTTCCGACTCTGAAGCAGATGAACTTATTAACGAGATCGGAATGGAACAACTAGATTTAAATATAGATGCTAATACTATAAATAATTTAATAAACATAAAAATAGAATGTGATCATATTTTTTTAGAGAAATAAAGGTTTAGACAGCAATGCTTGCTGCCTCTACAAATGGTTCCCTAGCAGAAGTAAGAGAGCAAAATGTAAACGTTGTTTTCTAGAAGGATGCATAGAATGCCTCCAGAAAGAGTTTAACATTTTAATAAACCCCAAGGAAACCATGAAAAAGATACCAGAAGATGCAACCCTAGCATTAAGAGTAATGACTTTAGAAACTAGACTTTTGCAGTTAGAAAAAGGAAAGCAGAAGGAACAAGATAATGATTCCATTATGGAAGAAGATCAACTAGAAAATGAAATAATTACAGAACAGTCTTCAGAACTAATGAACACTGAAGAATGTAGAACTTTAATATGCAATGAAGATAAGAAATTCGGATCTTTAAAGCTATTAACAAAAATTAGAATTAAAGATTACGAGATTACTACTCTAGCCCTAGTAGATACGGGATGTACGAAGAGTATTTTAAATAAAAAGATAATCCCAAATAATTTAGTTAAAACTTTGGATAAGCCTGCTTCTGCCATGCAAATGGATGGGACGCATAATGTTTATAAACATTATCTCCAAGAAGCCTCAATAAGCTTTATAAATACCTGCTCAAAGTTTTATAGTCCTAACTATAAAATGGACAGAATTTTAGTAAGAGATTTAAACATTAATGCAGATTTCATTATAGGACTAGATTTCATACTAGATAATAATGGAAGCTGTACTATTACTAGAGATGGTGTTATTTTCCTAAAAAATAGCACATACACCCCAGTAAAGACCCAAAAGACGGAGACAAAAGTTCTCCAGATCTCTCCAATAAACCTACAGAATAAATTAGACGATAGTTGTTGTCATGACTGTAGAAATGGAGAAAAATATTGTAACAGAACTAGCAATAAAAACCTCATTCTAGAAGAAATTCAAGAAGAAGAAGATAATATAATAGATAAAAACTATACACTAATAGATATAGAAACAGATTTCTATAACTTTAAAAATGGGATAGATAAAATAGGAATAATAAAAGATAAAGCAGATCTAGATAACATAATAAAAATATTGGATGAATTAGAAATAATAGGAGAGAAACCATTAAGACACTGGAATAACAATAAGATATTATGTCAGCTAGAACTAATAAACCCAGAATACGTTATTAAAACTGCTTCAATAGAGGCAACTAATCTAGACCTAGAAGATTTTAAAATACAAATCAAAGAACTATTAGATTTAGGAATCATAAGAAGATCGACCTCTAAACATCGATCAGCAGCCTTTATAGTTAGAAATCACTAAGAAATAGTTAGAGGTAAAGCGAGAATGGTAATAAATTACAAAAGACTAAACGATAATACTAGAAATGATGGATATAAATTACCAGACAAAACAGAACTAATCAATAGAATACAAGGTAAAAATATATTTAGTAAATTTGATTGTAAGTCAGGTTACTGGCAAGTAAAAATGCACCGAGACAGTATAGAATGGACTGCTTTCACTTGTCCAGAAGGACATTTTGAATGGCTAGTCATGCCATTTGGCTTAAAGACTGCCCCACCAATTTTCCAGAGAAAAATGGATTCCATTTTTGGGGATTATAAAAGATTTGTCATAGTATACGTAGACGACATCTTAGTATTTAGTAATAATATGGCTGAACACCTTGGACACTTACAGACAGTGTTCAGACTTTTTGTAAGTAACAGAATTATAATTAGTAAAAATAAAATGGAGTTATGTAAGAAATACATAAACTTCTTAGGAATAATTCTAGGAGAAGGAAAAGTCAAGTTACAACCCTATATAGCTAAAAAGGTCTTAGATATGCCAGACAAATTAGATAATACCAAAGATTTACAAAAGGTATTAGGAATTTTAAAATTATGCTAGAACTTTTATAAAAGATTTAGGGAAACTGGCAGGACCTTTATATTCAAAAACTGGTTCAACCGGGCAGAAACACTTTAACGCAGAGGATATAAAAATAGTAAAGCTCTTAAAAGAACAGGTTAAAAATATCCCAGACTTAAATATGCCTTTAGAAACAGACTACCTGATCATCGAAACAGATGGTAGTTTCGAAGGATGGGGAGCAGTACTAAAAGCAAAGAAAGACAAATACTGTAGTAAAACCACAGAAAAAATTAGCGCTTACCAAAGCGGAAAATATAAAGAAAAAGGTAATATGAGTAGTATAGATGCTGAGATCCTAGCAGTAATTTACGACCTTAACGCTTTCAGATTATACATACTGAATAAACCAGAAACTTTAGTTAGAACAGACTGCGAAGCCATAGTTAAATTTCATCAGAAAATTAATGATAAAAATAGCAGTAGAAGACGATGGCTAAATTTCCTAGACACCATATCAATTTACAACCTAGTGTTTGAACACATAAAAGGAAAAGACAATAATCTAGCAGATCAGCTCAGCAGACTAAAGATTACATCTAACTAACGAGTTTGTTTTCTATTTGATAAAACAACATGAGCTCGTCAAAGACTAATCCAATAGATAAGGGAAAAGGCCCGGCCAAATCCCAAGATCTACAGACACACGGTATTGGGTAATCTTAAATTTAGACCCATGACCGAGCTAGAGACTCCAACAATAGAAAGACTCTATTTCGGTAAGAATAACTTAGTTTCTTTTCCGCCTTCAAATATGACTTTTAAAATACTTCAAGAATTCGTAGTAGACAAACAACAAAAGTGTTTAGTAGACAATCTATGGATATCACATAACAGAAAAGACTCTAGCCATTTTGTAGCAACGTTAAACTGTTTATGTCAGTATTTTACAGAAAAGAACCAAGACAGACGTTTTAAATTTTACGTGGTAATACACGGAAAAACAAACGGGATTTTTTAGACTTGGATAGAAGTAATAGACTCTATTAAAGATGTCAAAAAACCAATTTTTAAATGTTTTAATGATTTTAACGAGGCTCTAGACTACACAAGAAGAGTGCTTGGACCGAACTACTATATCTCTCCAGCTCTTAGACAAAATCCAAACAAAACCCCTCAGTACAATATACAGAAAGACACTGATAAAGTCATTTTTTGCGATCATTGTTCTACAATGATCGAGACAGTTAGACGCCTAAATCAAACCAAAGAAAATCTCATACTACAAAACGCCAGACTCCAAGAACACATATTTCTGCTAGAACAAAAATTACAAGACAGTCAAAAGCATAAAGAAGTACAGAAACAGAGTTCTCCATCTCAGACTAAAATGGATGAGACAGGTGTGCATTCCCTTCTGAATGCAAACAGATCTACTGTACAAGATAAATGTACAGCTAGTCCGGTGCAAACGGTTGCCGGTAAATACGTACCAAATCCGTTAATGGCTGTCACTTTGCCAAAAAGTGAAAGTGAGGAAGATATTTCCTCTCAGACCAGACGAAGACTCCCTAGAACTTTTAATCAAGGCTCATCTTCAAGAACTAGAATTACTACAGCTAAAAAGAAAAAAAATAAAAATATAGAAAAAATTGTTGAAGAAACACTAGCAAGAATCCTTCAAAGAAACACTACCCAGGACAAAGGACCTGAAAAAGACAAGCATGTAATTCCACCTGTACAAGTACCAGGTGATAGTCAAAACCAGAACCAAAACTCAGACAATGGAGATGACGAACATGTTTCAGATAGTGATCTCCAAGACGATAATGATGCTCAAGACCCTAACGATTATGATTCAGGCATGAGTTTCGACTCAATTGCATTGCATAATCTAGACACGTAGCAGAAAGACACAGTTTTCAGACAACAGATATTTTCTAAAAAGCAACAGACTACAGCAGACTGACAAAATGATAGCGACGCAAAAGATGAATAAAGAAGAAGATAAGATAATGACATAAAGGAAAAAATAATGCGCGACAAAGAGAATCAACGACAAAATGATAAAGCAACTTTAAAGACTTTCACGTGACGATGGGGCCCATAGCGCACCCGGCGTAAACTTTAAAGATTCTTATTTCATTTTGAGATCCGGAGTTTGAAGTCCGCAAGACACTATAAATAACAGACTCTTAGAATGAATAAGACACAAAAAAAACACAGACGGAACACAACACACCACTCTCTCTCTAAATGCCTCTACAACCTCCCATTTTCTCCCCACTTGTATAAACACCCCATGTAAGATAGTTTTCTTATTTTTCAGCTTTCGTGTGCAGTTAAGATTTCGGGGACTCCCGAAAGGGAAACCTCCTTGTTTTCAAATTATGTAAGTCTTTTTATTCAGTAGTTATCTCCACCATGTATATTATGTTTATTTTCATATTTATGAACCTTGCAGAAATGCAAGAATTATGTTGTTAATATAAAGTTATTTTGTTTTACAATGAAGCTTTATTTACTGTTATAATCAAGAATTCAATATGCTTAGACATGGTTATCTTCTGAACTTAGTAAATGGTTATCTTTTAAACTCTATTATGACCTCAATGGATTAGCCTGTAAATTCCTATGTCAACGGTGGTTGATAATATGGCCTTTTGATGTCCGCTGAAGGACGGTGTTGGCCTGAAAATTGGGTGTGGCTAAAGACGACTGTCATAGTAAGGGTAAGGTTTAAAAGAAGAGATGAACAGTTTGGAAGAAGAAATGAATAGGCATAGTGTGTTCAAGAGATGAACAGTAGTAGACCTTCATGACTGGACAGAGTCCAGATTAAAATTTTTTATTTTATTTTATTGGAGATAGCTCATTGGTTCTTAAGACTAACATAAGGAGAAGTACAACAGAAAGGGAGTACCGAGTAGGATCACATAACCATCTGACTCACCCCTTTATTATTGAAATATTTTATTGAAATATCACCCCCTCTATTTTGGTATCATATATATATATATTGATGATTTTTTAGAAAATGGCAAAATGGTCCTTTGTTTTTAATAGTAAGTTCAAAATAGTCTGTTAATTATCAGTTGAGTAGTTTTAATCTTTTAAGTTTGTTAAAATTGTGGTATGGACCTTCTCCGGACCCGTGCATAGCAGGATTGCACCGAACTGTCCTTTTTATTATAAATCTTGATTATAAAATTTAATCAAAACTGTGAAATTAGAAAATATTTAACGAGAATTCGCATTCGAGAGTATAGTTTTTGTAGTTATTTTATTATTTGGTCTTCTTTTTAGTTGTAATTTTTATTATTTTTGTATCTGCTTTTTGTGTTTAGTATAGTTTTTTTTACGTTGCGGATTTTGTTTTCTTGATTAAATCTTTTTGTCACCTCGGCCCGTTATCGATGCAAAGACGGATGAAGATGAGGATGGTGAAATGATTGGGCCTCCACCATAGGGTTCAATGGGATCAGATACGGAGGATGATATGGAAGAAGAAGAACAAAATATCGGATACCTTTAGTAATGAAATTGTACTGAAAGGACATGCAAAGGTGCAACTTTTGTTTTTGTGCCTTAATGTGCATGTAGTGAAATTGTGTCTTATTCTTCGATTTTAGTATTACATGTTGGTTCTTTGCTTCAGTTATCGTATTATTTATTGTTGCTACTGTTTTCTTCTTGATTGTTTTCAGCATGGCTTCTTCACTACTGTATTTGCTTTCCATACTGTATTTTTGATATGCTTTACTTTAACCGAGGTTCTATCAAGGTAGAGATAAAGTTACGTACACACCACCATCCCCAGACCCTATTTGTGGGATTGCACTGGGTATGTTGTTGTTGTTGTTATAATGAAAATCTATGGGTTCTTTCAACTATTACATTTTCAGCTTTTTCAGCTTTGCTTGTGTGAGATTAGCATAGTCAGTCCTAACTCCTAAGTACTGGATAGTTTATGGACAGCTTAAAAATAGTGATAATATGATGAATCCTCTATACATTTAATTGTTGGGAGATTTTTGCTCTATGGTACTTTATAAAGCAGTACGGGAAGTATTTAACTATTACAAGTATTCGAAAGGATAAACAAAGATTCAATAATTCAACATGGAATCTGAAAATTACAATAGTTACACAAGTAAAAACTGGAAATTTCAGTTTTATAGAAGACGGAAAAATATAAATTGGTTTTTGCTGAGTCGAGTGTAGCACTCTGTCCTTAAGACAATATTGCCCCGTATGTATCCTTTATACGTCCTGGACAATTTGTCTCCCAAGATAAAACAGCAATGGAACCCTTGAGCAAAGGAAACTCAAGAGCTACCGTGAAGAATATTGAGTAACGAAATGATGCTTGGAAGTTGTAGGAAGAAAACTATTTCGGTTGTGTATTTTCGTGCCTTTGTTTTTCTCGCATCTGTTTCTCGTATTTTCGTGCATATGTCTTAGTGCTCAACAATGGTGTAAGGGGGTATTTATATAGGTGAGGGAGGGGCTGTTCTTGCTGAATATCGCCTCCATAATAGCCAAATAATGGCCATTATGGAGGTAGTAAAGTCACCAACATAAATGGGAGAAAGACCAACTGTTTTGGCCATTATAGGAGGAGTAATTCAGCCAAAATAAATGGCTGAATTGAGTGCTTGGCATTTCTGTTTTTGACCGTCGAAATTTCGATTTTCTGAAACTTCGGGGACCAAGCGTACATCTTGAAACTTCGGGGACCAAAGCGCACATCCGAAAGAATTTCGGTCCAAAGCGTATATCCGAAACTTCGGGATCAAAGCGTACTTCTGGCAAAGTTTTCTGGCCTAAAAAGATAATATCAGAAGACCCACAGCCCACGACCCGTGACCCGTGAACCCGGAACTCGAAACCGGAACCGGACCGGACGGGACGGGCGGGCGGCGGCGGCGCGCGTGTGGTCTTTCCTCGAACCGAAGCACATCTAGGTCCTCCCTCCTTTAAACACATGGGATACCCCTTGGGGTCCCAAACCCCAAACCAATTTCGAATCTTATATACACAACAATTCTTTCTTCCTCTACCGATGAGGGAGAATTACACACAATACCACACTTTCCATGCTTCAAACACCTTACTTCGTGAACCAATATCTCTTTCATTTCTCAATGAAATTTGACGATTCTTGGCCCTACGGTTATCTACGTACTTAGTAGATCATGCATGTGTGAAGAACCGGATTCTCCAACATACGTTACACTAGTGTTTAAGCCGTTAAAGTTGGTCGGTCTCAACTCCCGCCAAAGGCAAATTTCCAACAATCCCCTCTTGAAAGAGATTTTGGCGCACTCACATGGTGTCTTTTCATTTCCAAAGAATATTTCGGCGGACCGATGTTGCATAAGGAGAGGTAGCCTCGGCTTTGAACCTTCCATAGTTGAATACCATCGGACTTACTTACCGCGCGGTGAACGTGATGTCTTGAACCGTCGGTGTTTAGTGTAAGCCAAGACAACGGTACCAAGACAACAAATTCCCTTACTCTCTTCTTCGTAATGTTTTGTCCGTTTTGGCCATGGACAACGTCTTGGATTCTTAAGTGCGTTCAATTTGAGGCGGCCCGTCCTCGCACTTAAATAGGTGGTCTCCTACAAGGTATCCTGCTATATCCCACTTCACAAGTGTTAGGAACCATTAAAAGTTTCCCAAAGACCTAACCTCAACTGTTGAGGATCATTACAGTTTTGAAAACTTAACCTCTACCCATCTGCAGATAGCACTTAACGTCTATCGCGGGAACGACTTTGGATTTGGTGTTTCTTTTCGAAATCACTATCCGAAGTGCTCATGCTTCGACCGAAGCGATCAACCGAACCTTTACAACTTAGTTTTCCCATTGAACCAAATTGCGGGATCTCCGGTTCGTAAGGTTGGGTTTCCACATTTGTATTGGTTTGTATATTTTGGGTTTTAAGCCCATTCCCCTAGACAAAGAACACTTGATCTCCGGGTAGTCCCTTAGTTAGTAAATAAGGAAGTGACACCCGTGATGATCAACCGCCATACGGTCCTATGTCTCCGACGGATCGTGACGAGATATGTCCGAGACGCCGTCATCCGTGTCCTTCCTAAAGCCGACCGGCTAGCCACGATGTAGAACCGCTCGAAGGCACGGGTTTCTCCCAATAAGGGACGTCCTCTAATGAGTCGTGAAGTTACTCAACTTCTTTTATGCTTTGTATAAAGCGATAAACTCCGATACCAACATGAATCGGTCGATGCAAGTTTGCTTAGAGGATTTTCCAAGAACCACCATACACATTTACTTGTGGCTTTGGTGTTCTTCAGATCCGATGTCCAGTTTGCATCACCGTGTTCTCTCGGAACCGCTGGACATCCAGAATACTATAATCCGTAGATAAGCGAATAATTCGGATATCGTCATATCCGACTTAACGCCTTCTATTGATCATGTATTAAGATCATCGGTGAACCTTAGTTCAACCGATCCGTTTGTTGGACGATACCAAGTCGGTTGTAGTGTGTACAATACATTGAACTACACGTGACCCGAGCATATCGCTCCTTGTCTATGGGTGCACCATGATTCCAATCGGTTCTATGATTCATATCCATTGGTGGCTTCAACGAGACTGTCAACTATCGACCGATCCGTTAGATGTCTTAGAAATCCAATTCCTAAGATGTCATCTGTGATACTCATATCTTTCATATCGAGACTTTGTTTCAATATGATTTTCACTCTAAGACCGTTGGTTTTCCAACTGTTGGCTTTCTAACTTCGAGTCAATGTTTCGTGATCGATCGATTCATTGTTTCTGTTTTATACGAGACTTTCGGGACCAAAATGTTAACATTTCGGGGACCAAAATGAAAGTTCAGGAAGAAGCCCAACAGATTCAAACAAACCAATTCGATCCTCTTCTTCCAACTCTTCGATTTGGAAGGTCGTTTCAACACCCATGCCATGTAAGATTACAATGGCCCTGGATGTGAAGCTACTCACTGGGGAGCACTTTTTACAACCCAAAGGTTCTTTTCCGGAGGAAGATTAACTATTACACACGTATGGTTCTATATATGAAATCTATTTCTCCCTTTAGCTTCTTTCCAAAGCGGCGCTTTTGGAGATAACAATTATTTGTTAATTGTCCATGGTTCGTTCTCAACCATACAAGCTAGAAGGACCGGAACAAGTCTTTGTCCCCTCTTTGCTCCGTCTTGGTTCAACATCTAGAATCCCCGAGTTCTGCAGATCCGGAATATTAAGTTCCGAATAGACAAGCAACTTTCGAGTCATGAAGATACGGAACGTCTAGTTCCGGACAGTCGAGCCCTCGCGGGTTCTTGTTAACCTTGAGCAATTACTCCTTTTTCCTTTTCCAAGGAAAGTTATCTCCAAAGAATTCAAGCATTCTTTGACGCCAAGAGGCGATCAACACTATCGTTATTTGCGGATCCGGTGGATATGCAATCTACGATCTTAGGTCGAACTTGACCTATTTCGGTAGCCCATCTTTTACCAAGTTACCCCTCATAATTTGGGCGTACGACTTCGTGCTTGGCTAACACCGTTAGACTGAGGTGAGAAATGAACATTCGTTTAATGAACGATGCTTCACATTCTCCCCCTCTATCACTACGAATTTCTCAATCCGTAGGCTTTGTTGATTTTCAACTTCTGCTTTGTAGGCTTCAACAACTTCATCTTTGCTTTTCAATAAACAAAGGATTCCATACGTTGTACCATCATCAATGAAGATCACAACGTACTTGTCTCCCCCCTCTATTTTGTATAAACTTCAAATCACCCAAGTAGGTGTGACTAAGTTCTAGAGGAGCGGTGCTTCTTTCGCTATTCCCTTGACGGAATTTGGAAAGGTGATTTTGCCTCTTCGTCTACCTCACATTCATTTTGAGGGTTTATGTCGACGAGTAGGCAACAATCTCAACATCGTTAGCTTTTGAATGACTTGCTATTTAACGTGTCTTAATCTATGATGTCATAGATGCACGGATTACAATATATCATTCATTTGGCTATAGACATATTGTACCACTCTTAGTTATTACGGACCTGTTGGACTAGTCTCAAATCAGATTTGACCAACAACGTCCTTTAACCAAGTTAGGAACATGTATCACCTCTTTTAGAGTGATCTCATTCCTTGAAGTCCTATTGAGGACAACCTCTCCAGCCCCTTCTACTTTAGAGGTGGCGTTGCTTCACATGAACAACCTCTTGCCCGTGGTTGGGCGTAACCGGATCATTTGTGATCTAGATACTCCGGCCTACTCCGGTTGCTTTGGCGATCGAGTGTCCAATTTCTTTATGCCTTTCTTTAGGCCTTCGGATCATTCGGGAGACGGAAACTCCGGCCCACCTTACTAGGTGTCCATTACTTTTCCTATGAAATGAATTTTGGCCCCACTCCGGTCGCCCGCAGAGGCTTTATATGACTAAGTGTCCAATATCATCATATCAAAGGAATTTTGGCCCACTCCGGTCACCCGGAGGCTTTGTATGATCGAGTGTCCAATATCATCCTATCAAAGGAATTTTGGCCCACTCTAGTCGCCCGGAGGCTTTGTATGACCGAGTGTCCAATATCATCCTATGAAGGATCTTCTCGTCAAATAGTATGACAGCTCAACGTCTTTAGCTTTTAGTCTTCTTCCGTTATGATTGGTGCCCAGATAATTCTTGGCGCTTACTTAAGAGTGGTAAAAGTTTTCGAACAGTTAGTGGATCTTTCTCCATAGTATGTGCGACCATACTTTACACACTTTAGTAATTACACTTAAAAGAACGGATCTTCTTAAGTCGTTTACAAAATCCAATCTTTAAACGGAAAAGAAGATGAGATTAAACTTCTGATTTGTTAAAGCATAAGGAATATAAATTATTTTCATATTCCTCCTTACTTTAATCCATTTTTAATCAGACATAATTTAATCTTTATTCTTGACAAGTAAAAAAAAACTACTTATCATTTAATCCTTATTCTTGACAAGTGAGAAAAATACTTATCCCAATTTCGGATTCTGGCTCACTTCAGTCACTTCATCAGACTGAGTGTCCATTTCCTTCTCACCATTATTCGGATCCTTTGTCTGGGACAGATATAGGCTTTCTGCTACAAGATAGAATAACATCTTCACTCTTCTCCTCTTGTCCCAGTTGACATCCTCAGGCTCTCGTGAGCGCTTGTTCCCACCGAGTCTTGGTAGCGGTGACACCATGAACACGTTCATCATCATCACTCTCTTCTACCAAAAAACCATTGCCATATCCAGATTTGGTCACACAACTTTTGACCGACATCTTTCGAACACTAATAGTAATACAATACAAATATTGTCTTAAGTTGTTGGGAGATTTTTGCTCTATGGTACTTTATAAAGCAGTACGGGAAGTATTTAACTATTACAAGTATTCGAAAGGATAAACAAAGATTCAATAATTCAACCTGGAATCTGAAAATTACAATAGTTACACAAGTAAAAACTGGAAATTTCAGTTTTATAGAAGACGGAAAAATATAAATTGGTTTTTGCTGAGTCGAGTGTAGCACTCTGTCCTTAAGACAATATTGCCCCGTATGTATCCTTTATACGTCCTGGACAATTTGTCTCCCAAGATAAAACAGCAATGAAACCCTTGAGCAAAGGAAACTCAAGAGCTACCGTGAAGAATATTGAGTAACGAAATGATGCTTGGAAGTTGTAGGAAGAAAACTATTTCGGTTGTGTATTTTCGTGCAATCCTTTTTTTCGCATCTGTTTCGTATTTTCGTGCATATGTCTTAGTGCTCAACAATGGTGTAAGGGGGTGTTTATATAGGTGAGGGAGGGGCTATTTATTGCTGAAAATCGCCTCCATAATAGCCAAATAATGGCCATTATGGAGGTAGTAAAGTCACGAACATAAATGGGAGAAAGACCAACTGTTTTGGCCATTATAGGAGGAGTAATTCAGCCAAAATAAATGGCTGAATTGAGTGCTTGGCATTTCTGTTTTTGACCGTCGAAATTTCGATTTTCCGGAAACTTCGGGGACCAAAGCGTACATCTTGAAACTTCGGGGACCAAACCGCACATCCGAAAGAATTCGGTCCAAGCGTATATCGAAACTTCGGGATCAAGCGTACTTCGGCAAAGTTTTTTCGGCCTAAAAAGATAATATCGAAGACCCACGGCCCACGACCCACGACCCGTGACCCGTGAACCCGGAACTCGAAACCGAACCGGACCGGACGGACGGGACGGGCAAGGCGGCGGCGGCGTGCGTGTGGTCTTTCCTCGAACCGAAGACATCTAGGTCCTCCCTCCTTTAAACACATGGGATACCCCTTGGGGTCCCAAACCCCAAACCAATTTCGAATCTTATATACACAACAATTCTTTCTTCCTCTACCAATGAGGGAGAATTACACACAATACCACACTTTTCATGCTTCAAACACCTTACTTCGTGAACCAATATCTCTTTCATTTCTCAATGAAATTTGACGATTCTTGGCCCTACGGTTATCTACGTACTTAGTAGATCATGCATGTGTGAAGAACCGGATTCTCCAACATACGTTACACTAGTGTTTAAGCCGTTAAAGTTGGTCGGTCGCAACTCCCGCCAAAGGCAAATTTCCAACATTAATTTCATCTGGACGTGGATATAGAAGATTCGTAGGTTGAGTCCAACTTGTTTGGGGTCGCGACATAGTTTATTGGTTGTTCTAGTACAATATTGACGATCTCACAAAGATGCAATTTCAGTGAACGGAATCGATCCTCTTTGATTGTACAAGAATATGTGGAGCTCAGCATGACTTGAAGCACAAAGAACCTTCATATTATTATTTGTCAGCACCGGTTGATTGGTTGGTATTCTTGTTTCGGAATCTTGATGTCGTCGTAAAAGACTGAAGTTCAGCCCTCTTCTAGATTGAATTTAGTGTTCCACCTTTACTTTAATGTTAATCCAGATATATGAAGAGGGCTGAACTTCAATCCACCTTTACCAATTTCAAAAAATAAATAAATTATATGCACATGCATCTTAAAGGGGGTTTTGAACTTGCAAACAAGATCCTGTTTGAATTTGGTTATCTAATCAAAATGTTATAGTGCTTATTGTTACTGCGGTTTGAATCGTTGTGCTTGATCAAGTGAGGGTGTGTCTCCATGCAGTATGGGAATTAAGAGAGAATCTTTTGTCCTCATCTTAAATCTTCCTTTCTTTATCTTCCTAGAGGGTCTTTCGAAACAGATGTTTTCTGATGCTTTTGAGTTTTGGCAGGTTGTTTCTGCTCTTGCTGTGGATCATTCAGGATCAAGGGTTCTCTCTAGTAGCTATGACTACACTGTTCGTATGTATGACTTTCAAGGAATGAATGCTCGGTTACAGTCGTTTAGACAGATGGAACCATCTGAAGGGCATCAAGTTCGTAGTTTGAGCTGGAGTCCAACAGCAGACCGGTTTTTATGTGTTACTGGGTCAGCCCAAGCAAAGGTGCTAGTCTAATCATGGTTCTGTACTCTAATTAATAGAGGCTATATGCATATGTGTGGTTTAACTTGATTTATCTCTTTTCGTATTTCAGATCTATGATCGCGATGGACTTACACTTGGGGAATTTGTTAGAGGAGACATGTATATACGTGATCTTAAGAATACGAAAGGTCATATATCTAGATTGACATGTGGAGAATGGAACCCCAAAACAAAGGAGACAATTTTAACATCGTCGTAGGATGGTTCGTTGCACATGTAGGATGTCAATGACTTTAAGAGTCAAAAGCAGGTTTGTGTTCTGCAGTAAATAGACATATAACATAGCATAGTGGATAACTGGATATCTTTTATAGACTGTTACAACATGCGCTATTGAGTGACTAGAGGAAGGACCACATTTCATCTGTTTTGGATGATAATGTGACCTATAGTGCAACCCTTATTGGAGGCATTTGGTCATTTCCTTTATTCGGGCCATTGAGATACTCTTATACTCCTATTAAGTTTTTTTCTTTATGGAGGATGAATCTCCTTTTTACATAAATGTTGAAAAAAAGAGGCACTGGGGTGGGATGGGAGAGGTTAGATGAATTGTTGAGCAGGATGATACGAAGTACATCATTTGTTAATATCTTAATAAAGTTGCTAAATATGGGATGCGCTATGGCCTACAGCAACGCAACTATGGTTAAATCAAACACTAGGGTAATACCTTACTGCCTCTAGAATGTGACACCATTTTTACCTTTCGTTTTAACCTCCTTTTTTGGGGTCAATTTACCCCCTAACTCCAATTATCCCCTTTGGGGCCTGGAACAGGGGATCTTCCTTGCACTTCATTGACCAAAACAACATCGATGTTCTTGTTGCTGTTATCGTAGTTGTTTTCTTGACGATAACAATTTCCGGCCTGAACCTATGCCTGATTGGGACTAGCTTCACTTTGTAGGTTATTAAACCAAAACTTGTTCGGCCTGGAGAGTTCATGTAACGACATGTGCTTGGGATCGGGAAGGAAAAAGCATTGCCGGTGGTGTAGGAGATGGTTCTATACAGGTATTTCCCTTACAGACAGTGTTAAAATGATCATTTCTCAATTTTCTGTGTTTGTTTGTCACAACCCATCCTTGCTCATATGGACTTTTCTTTAAGATATGGAATCTTAAACCTGGATGGGGAAGCATGCCAGATATATATGTAGCAAATACCCACTCAGATGATATTACAGGAGTCAAGTTCTCATGTGACGGGCGGATACTATTGTCAAGATGTTTTGATGGTTCCTTAAAGGTATAAGTAAAGTCTCTAAGTGAGCCTGCTTTTTAGTTTGTAACTGCATTCATCTTCTCTGAATGAATAATAATCTTCACTTGGCTTCATAGGTTTGGGATTTGCACCAGATGAAAGAACCCTTGAAAGTGTTCGATGATCTCCCAAATAATTATGCTCAAACTAACATTGCGTTTAGTCCTGATGAACAACTATTTATAACCGGCATATCTATTGAGAAAGATGGGACTACTGGAGGAATGCTATGCTTCTTTGATCGAGGAAAGCTAGAGCTAGTGTCAAGAGTTGGAATATCTCCTACTTACAGTGTTGTGCAGTGTGGCTGGCACCCTAGGTTGAATCAGTTATTTTCTGATGACTCCTAATCTAGCAAATATTCCATCAGGTCACTTGATTATTACTACACATGTTGTGACCGCCTTGAATATCATGAAGTGGGAAATATATTCTTATAACCATACTGTAATGTGTTTTCTTGAACCTGCTTCCCATAAAAATCATCATCCTTGGAATGAAAGAATAGGTATATGTAGTTTTAGAAGCTTGTTTCCCAACTTCCCATTTTTATTTCCCACCTTCCCCTTTTTATTTCCCACCTTAGAATGCATGAAGGTTGAGATATTGGTCTAAAAATTTTCCTTTTATTTTAGATCTTTGCGACAGTTGGGGATAAACATGAAGGTGGAACACACATTTTATATGATCCAACATTAAGTGAAAGAGGAGCACTAGTTTGTGTTGCTCGTGCACCCAGGAAAAAGTCTATTGATGATTTCTTGGCAGAGCCAGTTATTCATAATCCACATGCATTGCCCTTATTTAGAGATCAACCTAGCCGCAAGCGTCAGCGAGATAAAGTATTGAAGGATCCACTGAAGTCTCATAAACCTGAGCAGCCAATAACAGGACCAGGTTTTGGTGGTAAACTTGGTTCAACCAAGGGAAGCTTGTTGACACAATACCTTTTTAAGGTAATATCCTTATTAGCAATGTATATATCAGTTATAATTTGTTTGAATGGAGCGAAAAGAACCAGCATCTGTGGTTATGGTAAGTCTGGTCTTTTCTTTGTTCTTTGCTTTATTTTCCTTTTATCTACTCTAGATGTTTGGTTTCTGGAAGAGAAAAAGTGGAGTAACAAAGATTTGACAGCATGCCTTCATTTTTGTTGAAAGTCAATGCTAACTCGTGTATCTTGAGACCTAAGTTATCCATCTGTCAGTAACTGTATCCCTTCATCTCAAATATATAATCAACCCACTACTGTCAACTCAATATTATGGAGAGAGTGCTTCTTATTTGGATTTTAAGTACGATCACGTAAGTAGCTTACTTCAGCCTCATTTTGCCAGGAAATGCAACTGCTGTAGCAAGGAAATAATAGCCAACTGCACCTGGTGACGTGTAGGAAATTATCTGTGTGTATACTATTTACATTCATGTGAAGTTAGAGACCTGGTTTCTGCATGTTTAGACCATGATTTGTGTTTTTAAGTTTGTGCTTCAATAAAATTCGGTGTTTACCTGAACAAGTGGAGATGGATGCTCTTTGAGAATTTTATCTCTCGTCCGTTTCGCAATTGAGAGGGAAAAAGTTTCCTCTTGGGGTCTTCCTTTATATTGCTGTAGAATCAATAGATCTGTGTTTTCTCCCCTCTTCCCAAATAAAATAGAACTACATAGTCTACTTTATTTCAGTTGTTACTCTTCACTCCCTTTTATCTTCTCTTTTCCACATATTTAAAGCCTGGTTGAATTGACCGATCTTTTTGCATGTTCTTGCAGCAAGGTGGCTTGATAAAGGAGACTTGGATGGAGGAAGATCCTAGAGAAGCAATCTTGAAGCATGCTGATGCGACTGCAAAAGATCCAAAATTCATTGCTCCAGCATATGCTGATACATAGCCTGAGACACTCTTTGCAGAGCCGGATGCCGAAGAAGAAGATAAGTAATCTACATGTTTCCAAATGCTTCTCTGCATTTTCTATTGCAATTTGTGTAGTACTTGGTACCCAGTAAAGTTGTTGCCATGTGACCATGAGGTCATGAGTTCAAGCCGTGTAAACAACCTCTTACATAAATATGAGTTAAGACTGCGTACGATAAACCCTTGTGGTCCGGCCCTTCCCCTGACCCCGCGCATAGCGGGAGCTTAGTGCACCAGGCAGCCCTTTACTTGGTACCTCATTGTAATTTGTCATTTTCCTGCTCTTCATACAATGATAAAACCAGACTACCAGAAGTTGTAAGTGTAAGAATTGATTCCTTAATTAATCTTCTTCCAAATAGTACAATATATACAAGTATAATATCATTTGTCTTATGAACGACTAATCTACCTTACCTAAATTATAAGATGCTACTTAATTACAAAATATTACATTATCAATCAATAGTAATGAATGGATGTAATTATGGGATTGCCCCATAATTACTCTAACAGTCCCCCGCAGTATTAGATGGAGGTTCTCGGATGCTGAGACTGTCCATGAAATCATCAAAGAGTACGAGCGGAAGCCCTTTTGTGAAGATGTCAGCTATCTGATAACGAGGCGGTACATGTAGAACACGGACTTGACCACGGATAATTTTTTCTCGAACAAATAAGATATCTATTTCAATGTGTTTCGTGCGTTGATGTTGAACATGATTGTCAGATAAGTAGACCGCACTCACATTGTCACAATAGACCAATATTGCCTTGTCAAGAAGACACTAGAGCTCCAGTAGTAGATTACGGAGCCAACAGGATTCAGCAACAGCATTGACCACCCCTTGGTATTCTGCCTCTGCACTTGACCAAGACAGTGTTGACTTACGTTTAGAGGACCATGAAATGAGATTGTCTCCCAAGAACACACAATAGCCGGAAGTGAACGACGTGTGTCTGGGCAGCCACCCCAATCCGCATCAATATAGGTAGAAAGACTCGAGATGGAGGATTTATACAGATGAAGTCCGAAATGAAGAGTACCTTTAACATACTGCAGAATCCTCTTGAGAGCCCCCATATGTTCTTCCTTCGGATCATGCATGTGTAAACAAACTTGTTGGACCGCACAGAAAATATCAGGTCTCGTAAAAGTCAGATACTGCAATGCACCTGCAAGGCTGCGATAATGCGTAGGGTCAATGTATGGAGTACCTGCAGCGTTACTCAACTTCGCCTTAGTGTCAACTAGAGTATGTGATGGTTTGCAGGAAGACATCCATGCTTTGTCAATTATCTCCTCGGCATATTTCTTTTGACCGAGAAACAGACCACCTGCATAGTGAGTGACAGCAATGCCAAGAAAATAATTCAACGGACCTAAGTCCTTCATTGCAAATTCAGCCGCAAGAAGGGACATGTTAGACTAACGAAGTGAATTTGATGAGGCTGTGAGAATAATGTCATCCACATACAGAAGTATATATGCCATGTCAGTGCCCTTCCTATAAATAAATAGTGACTGATCTGACTTGCTGTGAGAGAATTCCAATTTGGAAACAAATCCTGCAAACCTATTATACCATGCCTTCAGAGCTTGTTTCAGACCATATAAAGATTTTCTCAACATGCACACATGATCTGGACGGGTAGGATCGCGAAACCCCAATGGCTGATGCATGTATACCGTTTCCTGCAAGTGGCCATGTAAAAATGCATTCTTGACATCCAACTGATGAATGGACCAAGATTTGCAAAGTGTCAGGCTAAGAACAGTCCTGATAGTTGTTAGCTTGACTACCGGACTGAATGTTTCACCGCAATCCACTCCAACCAGTTAAGACCTGCCATCACCAACAAGACGAGCTTTGTATCTCGCAAAAGAACTATCAGAATTCTTTTTATGGCAAAAAACCCACATAGATCGAATTATGTTCATGTTAGATGGACGTGGTACGTCTTATTTTGAATAAGAGTGGTAAATTCATCTAACATGGCAACTTTCCAATTCGGGTCGGATAAGACAACTTTGGGATTTTTTGGTATGGGTGATGGTTGGACTGATGTGGTTAGGTTAAAATTGTGTTTAGGTCAAACAAATCATGTGCATTGCACGGGTTTCCATGGTCTGTGGTGGAACAGTTGGGCCATTGGATAGTTGGGTGGTTGCGGGATTTTGGGTCGGGGCAGTGGGCTCGATACTAGATTGGGCCAGTGTGTCACGAGATGGGGCTTGTAAGACGGGTAGAGGTGTACATGTTTCTCGTTGTTGGGCCGGCCTGCTACCAAATGTGGATTGGGCCGAGACAGAGGGAAGAGAGACAATGGCCTCAGTTACTTGGTTCAGCCCATTCACATTTTGTGGTTGGGTCAAGTTGTGAGGCCGCGGGTTTGGTGATGGCCCTACACTATTATTTTGAGAGTTTAGATGATACCTCAAAATTGGATGAATTTTGTCGTCCAGAAAATCATATGAAGGTGAGGATGTCGCTCGAGATGTTGCAAATGGGAAGGTGGATTCATCAAAGATGACATGACGAGAAATAATGATTTTTCCACTTGACATATCAAAACACTTATATCCCCTATGATTTTGTGGGTACCCCAAAAACACGCAAGGGGTAGAACGGGCCTGAAGTTTGTGAATGGTGGTGGATGGAAATAAGGGATAACACAAACACCCAAAAACCCGTAAATGTGTAACTGATGGGAAACAGTGGTATAATACCTGAGTGGGTGACACATTGGAGATTAGTTTACTAGGAAGAATATTTAAAAGATATGTATCTATTTGAAGGGCATGGTGCCAAAAATTTAGTGGTGTGGACGAATGCACAAGGATAGAGTGAGTCATATTGTTGATTGTTCGAATCTTTCTTTCGACTTTCCCATTTTGAGAAGAGGTATGTGGATATGAAATACGTACGTACATTCCATTTTGGTGACAAAAATCTTGAAATTGGGCATTTATAAATTCCCCCCATTGTTACATTGAAAACATTTAATGGATTTGCCAAATTGAGTTTTAATAAACACACTAAATTGTTTCAAAATGTTATAGGTTTGTGATTTTTGTCATAAGGGAAAAGTCCACAAAAAATTCAAAAAATCATCAACAATGAGCAAATAGTATTTATGACATGCAACACTTAAAACGGGTAATGTTCACAAATCACAATGTAAAATATCAAATGGCATAAAGGTATGAGTAGTAGACGAGAAAACGGAAGTTTAACATGTTTACCAAACACACAGGTTTGGTAAACAGAAGAGTACAAACGTCTATTATAAAAAAATAAATTATTTTTCCAAAATTGATTAAAAACCGGTGCTCCTGGGTGTTCCAACCTATTGTGCCATATACTAAGAGAGATAGCCGCAAAGGTGGAAGGTTTGACCATGCGATTGTTAGAAACAGAGGTGATGTGATATAAGTCCCCCATGCTATTACATCTCATGAGCGGTATTCCGTCTGAAAATCCTTCACAGAAAAACCAAACGGATCAAAATTCACAGAAACATTATTGTCAATTGTAAAACGTCTAACAGAGATTAAGTTTTTAATTAATTTTGGTGCATGTAAGACATTTTTCAAATATAAAGGTGGGTGTGGAGAGGGTATTGTTACCTGACAAATACCAAGAATTGGAATTTTCTGCCCACTGTCGACAACAATATTTTTATTACTGCTCGTATTAAAATAAGACGAAAGATTATGTTGAGATGCCGTCATGTGTGACGTAGCCCTTGTATCCATGTACCACGACTCATCTGGATTTTTTAGATTCATGTGGCTCATGGCTTGTTCAATGCCCGTAGGTGCATATCCGATAGAAGTTGGTGCTTAGGCCGTAAAGGCATGTTGGGGACGAGATCCTAGAACCTCGGGTTGGCGATTTGAAGCAGGAGGAGGTCGGGCCCACGATGACGTCTGATATGGGCATGGCGGGGCAACCCATTGTAGGGCCCAAGCCCACGGTGGGTACTGCCCCCACTGATTTCCACCACTGCCAGTCCGCCATTGCCCGGACTGGCCACTGCCACCGGCAGTTTGTCCGTTGCCCCGTCCGCGTCCCTTTCCACCATTATTTTTTCCTTTGTTATTATTAAGATTTGAACCCTATTTTTTGCCATTATTTTGACGATTATTATTGCCCCCTGAACCAGAATTCTGGGACTCCAAATTGGTGGAAAATGAGTTGGTGGAGACGAGAGCGGTGTCGGCAGTTGATGCTCCAGAAGATGTCTGTTTTGCCTTCCGTGTTTCTTCGAGAATTAACCTCGAACGAGCCTTATAGAAAGGAGGCAATGGATTACTTTGTTGAATGAACGTAGAAATCCCATTATACTGTTCATTCAATCCAGCTATTAACTGAAGGACTAACCGTTGATTTGTCACGGGCGAACCATTGGATAATTGGTCCGCAAGCATCTTTAACTCCTGACAGTAAGATGAGATATTGGAAAAGTCATACAGCTTAATATTTGTAAACTGGTGTTCAAGATAAACGGCTCTGGAAACTTTGTTATCTTGAAAAATGTTTTGCAACCTTTCCCACGCCTGTTGAGCCGTAGAATTGGGTTCCAAGATGGTATGGAGAAGATCATTCGAAATTGTGCCATAAATCCATTGAAGGACTATAACATCTAATCGAGACCATAATTTCTTGTCCACCGTAGTGGTATCCGACGGTGATTCGGACGGAAGGATATAGTCAATGACCTCATAAGCACGGCAGTAAATTTTGAATAGTTTTGCCCATGAGGTACACTGCCCTTTCTCCATTTCAAGAGTTATGGAGATAAAGTTTTTGACGTTATTAATGGCAAGAGCGGGATGAAAGGTTTGTTTTTCGGCCATAGGTTCCACTTAGAATCAAAAGAAGAGGAGAATGAAGTGATGTTTTTTATTAAAGTGGATGAGAACCCTAAATGTTGGAGGAGAAACAAGTATTTAGTCGTGGGAAGGGGGGTTTCGGCTAGGGTTTGGGTAGTTTTAGGGTTGATGAAATATTTATGTTTAGGATTTAGGAGTAGGAACCCTAATTGTGGTGGCCGGAAAATCAAGAAAAGAAGGAGAATAAATTTTTTTAGGGCAAATGATCTTTGGCTCTTGATACCACGTAAGAATTGATTCCTTGATTAATCTTCTTTCAAATAGTACAATATATACAAGTATAATATTATTTGTCTTATGGAAGACTAATCTACCTTACCTAAATTATAAGATGCTACTTAATTACAAAATATTACATTATCAATCAATAATAATGAATTGAGGTAATTATGGGATTGACTCATAATTACTCTTAATAGTAAGTTACTTTATTCAAGACAATATCAGATTTAGAGGAATCAAACCAAAAATCAAAATCCCAATCTTGTAATAGTGAAAGGGTAGCTCTGTTAATATCAGTGCTTCGGGATAAAGCTATCACGGGGCGAGGATTTCTGAGATTTCCAGTTTGTTGTGTATTATGAGAATGTAACACATCGTTCACTGATTTTAATGCTGCAATTTTGTTTTTTTTGTAACTGTACTGGTACAATGGGTGAAGTTCAATGACCATGTATGAAATTAATCCCTCGATGATGTATGTAGAGGATCAATAAATTCTCTTTGATTTAAATGTCTGATACCGTTTAAATTTTAGTGTGTGCGCTGCAAAAAGGTAAGATAGACGAAGGAATGGGGGAGTGTTGTGCCCCAAGCAGTGACAGTTTAAGATTAAGACTCGAATCGAAAGTGTAGGTTCTGCCGAACTCGTTTGACCTAATACTACATTTGCTACTGTCCCTAAGGGAGGATGTTTGTGTTTGTTTTACACTTTGGCCAGAGATGGGAAAGTCGCGTAGTTTCGTTGAGTTGTTCCACTAAGAGGATGTTTTTACATTAAAAAGGAAAATAAAACATATAAATTTAAATCGAGAAAAATATATACACTTATATTAAACTCAGACATTTAATTATGTGTGTAATGACACTTCGCATTCATTTACGTAAACTTTGACTTGATATTTGATCCTAATAAGCATCAATTTAGTTTTCTTTTTTGGTTTTTTATGTTTAGTACTTGTTTTATGGTCCAATTTTCTTTGCGGGAAATCCTACTTCAAAATAAGATACTCCTTATTAGAGGTCAGGGGTGGATCCAAGATTTAAAGTGTATGAGTTTCTGCAACGATTTTATTAAGTTACTTAATATACAATAATGAACGAGTTCACAATTAAATATTTAAAAATATATTGTAAATTTCTTAATTCATATACGTTCTGATAAAAAAATATCGGGTTGTGCCGATAGATGACATTGTAGATCCACCCTACTTAATAGCAAACTTTATTTTTAATATTTAAATCCGAAATTTATGGATGAAAATGTACCTATCCACCTATCACAATTTTTGGATGCTAGCATAAACTTATCTGTTCCTTGATTACAATGTTCAGGTGAACCTCTTCCAACTACCACATCCATGCAAACAAGGAATTATAGGACACTTTGACAGACTTTAGTTGCATGTGACATCTTTTTCATTCCTTATCTACTATGAGAAGATATTTTTTCGATTGAACCATCTGCTATTCGATGTTTTGTGATCCCATTAATCAAAGCTTCACTGAGTAATCTTATTAAAAGGTAAAACGTTTTCTATCGAAATTTTGTCTTTTTTCGAAACTTAAATATGAGATCTTTAAGTAAAAATAAAGGTATTCAAATCATCTGACAATACTATTAATTAGTGGTGTTACCGAGAGAAGATGATCAAATGATCGTTATAACTGCAATAACAACGACACCTCAACTTAGAGCAAGTTAGATAAATTATATGAATTTTCATCGATTATGTCGCTCCAATATTATGTATTGTGAAAATTTATCATATATAGACTATTTTTACGCTGCTTGTTAAAATCTATTGGTAGCCTCATTAGTTGGACGTGAGATCAGCAATGTGAACAAGCAAAATTAGTGATCGTTAAACTGCGAGAAATTAAAGAAACACAAGAAAGCATCGAAAGGATCAGAACATGAATGACTGAATGAAGGGATTCTAAGATCATTACTTAAGAATGAAGTGATTCCAACCATGTCACCATATTATTAGTGGTGTTCCCGAGTGAAGATTGTTGGATTTTTGGGTTTTCCCTTCCTATGTGGAATTTGATTAATAAAATTCAATCCAATTTGGATCAGTCCACTTTTGCCCTAAAACTCACTATATATAGGATCAATTTAGATCTTATTTCATATACACAAGAGTGAATTCATAGCAGCCATACAGAGAGAACTTGAGAGAGAAAAATTGATTTTCGCATATTGAAAATCTGCTACAACAGTCCGCTTAAAACAACATTTTCATTTCGTTAACCGTTGGATCGGGCTAATATTTTAACTGGGGGTTCCAAAAATCCAGTTATTCGATTTCAACGGTGGAGATTGTATTTTGTGGTTTGTAGCTCCAGTTTTAGAGCACGAACAATAGCTCATTTTTGGAGGTGATTTCTCTTCTTTCTTCACTAGTTTTGGTGCTATCTTTTATGTATTGTTGCTCTGTATTTGGCGTTGATGTTGTAGTTGTTGACACCCAATTTTTCTCCTCTTTTCCGATTAGTTTGCATTTTAAAATATTTTGACACATCAAAACAATATGTACATATATATATATATATATATATATATATATATATATATATATATATATAAAATTGTTTTGATGTGTCAAAATATTTTAAAATGCAAACAAATAATCGGAAAAGAGGAGAAAAATGCAAACAAATAATCAATATATATATATATATATATATATATATATATATATATATATATATATATATTATATATCAATATCATATTATTATTTATTATTATTATTATTATTATTCATATTTTTACTATCATTTGCCTTTTAATATCCTAATCATAGTTTTTATCATAATATTCTATGTTATTTTATTTTCGCAAAATGGCATCGCATTTTTTATTAAGCATTTCGCAAATTTTATGTTTCTATTATTATCACATCGTTATCCTAACTATTTGCAATATCATGCATTTCCCCTTTGCATAATAATTAACTTAAGTTTGACTGGATAACCGCAAGTTAGCGGATCTTAAAGGATGCCTAATCCCTTCCATTTAGGATAATAAAGAACCCTTACCTAGAATCTCATAGTTTAGTAGACCATTAATCGGAGTTCATTCTGCAGCATTTAGTTAACACTTAGGAGCCCTAATTCAACCGTAGAATAATTAGGGGGCGACTCCTTAAGCTTTAATTATTTTAGGAATCACCTAACATGTCGCGACTATGTCGGATCCCCCCTCCCTCGCGGAGCGGGGCGGTTCAAACGGGTGCAACAATAGCCATTTAGAGAATATTGTTTTAACTCTTGTTTATTTTAGTGGAGCTTTTGTGGGCCGAGGTCCCGTGGTTGTTTCCTCTTCACATTGAAGGGGGGTTTCCACGTAAATTTAGTGTCTCATGCATTCGATTTATTTTTTGCTTGCTTTAGTATTTTATTGTTGGTATAGCTGATGTCCATACATCCGTTTATGCTGGAAATTAGTTTGCTCCTCTTGTTCAAATAATGTGAGAAGTTTTTTGACTTGAGTATCCTTCCGCATTTACCTTGTCGTGCAATTTGGTTGTTGCTCGTTTCTTCCCAACAAAGTGGTATCAGAACTTGTGGTTGTATTTGATTGCGTTGATTATCTATTTGAATGATGGAGCCAAATATGAGCAACATTGTTTATTTAAATGGCAGCAATTACCATCTTTGGAAAGGCAAGATGAAAGATCTTTTATTTGTCAAGAAAATGCATTTACCTATGTTTGTTTCTAACAAGCCCGAGTCTATAAATAATGAAGATTGAGAATTTGAGCACCTACAGACTTGTGGTTATATCAGAAAATGGGTTGAAGATAATGTCCATAATCATATTGTGAATGAGACACATGCTAAAAGTTTATGGGATAAACTCGAGACACTTTATGTTTCGAAGACTGGCAATAACAAGTTGTTCCTACTGAAACAATTGATGAATATCAAATTCAAATAGGGTAATCCTATTTTTGATCATATTAATGATTTCTAAGGTGTCTTGACCAGCTCTCTGGAATGGGTGTCAAGTTTGATGATGAAGTACATGAACTTTGACTTCTTAATACTTTGCTAGACTCTTGGGAAACTCTTCGGGTTTCTTTGACTAATTCTGCTTCTAATGGTGTTGTAACTATGGAATATGTCAAGAGTGGTGTCTTAAATGAAGAGATTTGAAGAAGATCTCAAGCCTCATCTTCTTCAACTTCACACTCCAATGTTTTGGTTACTGAAGACATGGGGAGAAGTAACTTCAGATGTAAGAATGCCAAAGGCAAAAGTAGAAGCAAGTCAAGATCCAGGTACAAAAATGTTACATGTCACTTTTGTCACAAGAAATGACATATCCAGAAACATTGCTACAGGTTTAAGAGAGACCATAAACAACAAAAGAAGGATTGCGATAATGAAAATTATGTTGCTATTGTTGCTGAAAATGATCTTCTTATTGCTTGTGGTAAAAATGAAATCAATTTTGTTTGTGATGAGTCTACCTAGTTTGTGGATTCAGGTGCCATTTCTCATGTCACACCAACGAAGGAATTATTTTCTTCTTATACTCCATGTAATTTTGGAATGTTACAAATGGGTAATGATAGTGAGGTTGAGGTATTGGGTATTGGTACAGTTTGCTTGAAAAGTAAGAATGGTTCGAGGTTGGTTCTTAACAATGTCAAACATGCTCTAGATGTTCGTCTGAATTTAAATTCTGTAGGAAAGCTTGATGATGTGGGTTATGATCAAACCCTTGGTGGTGGATAGTGGAAACTTCTTAAAGGTTTAATGGTTGTGGCTCGAGGTGACAAGATTATCTGACTTGTACTCATTTCAAGACTCTATTTGTAGAGACTCAGTAAATTTGGTGGAGAATGATACTTCATCAGAGTTATAGCATAAAAGGCTGAGTCAGATGAACAAGAAGGGGATTGATAGTCTGGCTAAGAAGAATTTGCTTTCTGGAGTGAAACAAGCAAAATTAAAGAGATGTGTTCATTGCTTAGTCGGAAAGCAGAAAAGAGTTTCTATTCAGAGTCATTCGCCTTCACGAAAACTTGATTTTCTAGAGTTGATATATTATGATTTGTGTGGTCCTTTTAAAGTAAGGTCTCTTGGTGGTGCACTTTACTTTGTGACTTTTATTGATGATCATTCTCGCAAACTCTGAGTATATCCTTTAAAGTTCAAGGATCAAGTATTTGGTGTGTTCAAGACTTTTCAGGCCCTGGTTGAGAGACAGTTAGGGAAGAAACTAAAATGCATACGCTCAGACAATGGTGGTGAATATATTGGTCCTTTTGATAATTATTGAATAGAGCATCTCAAGAATCCACAGTTAAATGATTTAGTAGAGAGGATGAACAAAACTCTAGTTGAGATGGTTAGATGTTTTCTTTCAGATGCTAAGTTTCCAAATTCATTTTGGCAAAAACACTTAATACTGTTGCTTATGTTATCAATTTATCTTCTACTATTGCTTTGGATGGTAATGTTCTAATAGAGTTTAATTTGGTAAGGATGTCTCTTATGCTTATTTGAGAGTTTTCGGGTGTAAGGCATTTGTGCATGTTCCTAAGGATGAAAGGTCAAAGCTAGAGGTTAAAACTAGGCAGTGTAACTTCATTGATGATGGTCAAGATGAATTCAGCTATTGTTTCTATGATCCAGTTGAGAAGAAAATTGTTAGAAGTTGTGATGTTGTGTTCTTTGAAGGCCAGACAAATAAGATTTTGACAAAGCTGAGAGGGTTGATTCTCAAAGTAATGGGAGCTTAGTTAATGTTGATCCAGTTCCTGTGACTATTGCACCTAAAGAAAATCTTCAAAATACTGAAGATCAAGTTGATAATGAAGATGGTGATCATGTTCAGAATGACCAGCATGATGTCGTTGATGCTCCAGTGCAAGATGATGTGGTTGGCTAGCAACCAGTTGCTATTGATGCTCTAGAGAGTAATCTTAGAAGATCTACTAGAGAGAAAGTACCTTTATCTCGTTATTCTCCCAATGAGTTTATACTCTTGACTGACGGGGAGAACCTGAAAATTTTGATGAGGCCATGGATAGTGAAGAAAAAGAAAGGTTGTTTGATGTTATGCAAGATGAGATTAAATCTTTACATGATAATCAAACATGAAGATGGTAACCCAGTTCGACGGTACAAGACTAGATTGGTTGTAAATGGCTTTAATCAGAAGAAGGGAGTTGATTTTGATGAAATATCTCTCCAGTTGTGAATATGTCATCCATTCGGGGTGTTCTGGGCTTAGCTGCAACTCTAGATTTAGAAGTTGAGCAAATGGATGTTAAAATTATTTTTCTCTATGGTGACTTAGATGAAGAAATTTATATGGAGCAACCAGAAGGTTTTGAAGTCAAAGGAAAAAAGAATTATGTTTGCAAATTGAAGAAAAACTTGTATGGTTTGAAACAAGCTCCCAAGCAATAGTACAAGAAGTTTGATTTTTTTATGAGTCAACAGGGCTTCAAGAAGACTTCTTTAAACCATTATGTTTTTGTGCAAAAATTCTCGGATGGTGACTTTATTATTTTATTGCTTTATGTTGATGACATGTTTGTCATTGGTCATAATGTTTGCAGAATTCAGAAGTTGAAGCAAAAGTTGAATAAGTCTTTTTCCATAACAAACTTGGGACCAACAATGCAGATTCTTGGCATGCCGATTGTCCGTGACAGAGAGGCCAAGAAGTTGTGGTTATCACAAGGGAAGTACATTCAGAAAGTACTTCGCAGGTTCAACATGGATAAACTAAGGTTGTCCGTACACATTTAGCTATGCACTTCAAATTGAGCACGAAGTAGTGTCCTTCCAGTGATGATGAGAAGGAAGATATGAAGAAAGTTCCTTATGCTTCAGCTGTTGGCAATTTGATGTATGTGATGATTTGTATGAGACCATATATTTCTCATGTTGTTGGTATTGTTAGCCATTTTCTTTCTAATCCAGGAAAAGAGCATTGGAATGCTATGAAGTGGATTATGAGATATCTTTGTGGCACTTCTAGTTTGAGTTTGTATTTTGGGATAGAAAAGCCTATTCTTTGTGATTACACTGATTCAGATATGGCCGGTGGTGTTGATAGTCGCAAGTATACTTCAGGATATTTGGTTACTTTTGCAGGGGGAACTGTGTTTGTGCAATTTAGGTTGCAAAAATGTATTGCTTTATCTACTACAGAAGCTGAGCTTATTGAATCCGTTGAAGCTTGTAAAGAGTTGCTCTGAATGAAGAGATTTATGGAGGAACTTGACTTTGCTCAAGAGAGGTATGTGCTTTATTGCGACAGTCAGAATGCTATTCATCTTGGCAAGAACTCTACTTTTTATGGTAGGTCGAAACATATTGATGTGAGAGACCATTGGATTAGAGATGTGTTGGATTCTAAGTTGCTTGAACTTGAGAAGATTCACACTGATGATAATGGTTCGGATATGTTGACAAAATCTTTGTCAAGAAGGAAGTTTGAGGATTGTTGCTTGATCGCCGGAATGGAGGTTTCTTCCACATAGTCGGAAGGAGGAGAATTATTGGGTTTTGGGGTTTTCTCTTCCTATGTGGAATTGAATTAATAAAACCCAATCCAATTTGGACCAACCCACTTTTGCTCTAAAACTCACTATATATAGGATCAACTTAGGTCTTATTTCATATACACAAGAGTGAATTCATAGCATTCATCTATAGAGAAAATCTGATTTTCGCACATTAAAAATATGCTACAGCAGTCCGCTTAAAACTACATTTCCCGTTTCGTTAACCGTTGGATTATGCTCAAATTTAAATTGGGGGTTCTCAACATCTGGTTCTTCAATTTCAATGATGAAGATTGGATTGTGTGGTATGTAGTTCCAGTTTTAGAGCACGAACAATAGCTCATTTTTGGGGGTGATTTCTCTCATTTCTTCACTAGTTTTAGTGCTATCTTTTATGTATTGTTGCTCCATCTTTGGCGTTGATGTTGTAGCCATTTAGAGAACATTGTTGTAACTCTTGTTGATTTTAGTGGAGCTTTTATGGGCGGAGGTCCCGTGGTTGTTTCCTCTTCACATTGAAGGGGGATTTCCACGTAAATTTGGTGTCTCTTGCATTCAATTTATTGTTTGCTTGCTTTGGTATTTTATTGTTGGTATAGTTGATGTCCATATATCCGTTTGTGCTTGAAATTAGTTTGCTCCTCTTGTTCAAATAGTGTGAAAAGTTTTTTGACTTGGGTATCCTTTCACATTTACCTTATCGTATAATTTGGTTATTACTCATTTCTTCCCAATAAAACAATCCAATGATCGCTGTAATTACAACAACAATAATGTTTTAATTCTGAGCAAGTTGGGGATGATTACATAATTTTTTATTGATCGTATCGCTCCAAGATTTGCATTGGGAGGATTTAATATATACGACTAATTTTATTGTATCTGTCAATCTACTGCTACCCTCATTTTTTATTTAGATATTAAGTCAACAATGTGAGCAAGCTAATTAATGATAGCTGTGAAGAATGAAAAACTATAAAAACTATAAGAAAATATTGATCCGAATAACACAGTTATCAAAAAGAAAAAAAGGAAAGTAAAAGCATGAAAAGGATTAGACCATGAACGAATGAATGAACGAACATCCATAATAACATTATACCACCAAAGAATGTGGTGCAACGAATGTAGATGTCATTTCCTTAATTATAAGTTTCAGGTTCGAATCTTCGTTATGAAATTTTTTTAATAGAGGGTATTTTTTTTTAATAAGCCTATATTACGCGAATTCAAATTAATCGTGATTTTAATATAAATACCGAACATCGAATGAGAAACCAAAAGAATGATAATTCATAGCAACATTATCAAAAATAGAAAAAGGGTGGAGGATAGTGTGTCAAGAGTAGACAGCAATACCTTGGTCAAACAGTCGTCCCAATTACCTTAATACTGTCTCCACTTTTCTCTGTCGGTCAAAGATAAATTTTGGTCAACACTTTGACTGGAGATTCCTATCCACAATTTTATCAATTAGTTTTTATTCCTTTTATATTTGGATCCGCCAAAATTGCAATATTGCAATCTGGGGTAACATTTCAGGAAACTATTACACTAATTTAATAAATTTAACTTACATATACTGATCATGTGAATAATATTTATACTATTCCACAACATAACCGGATCATTCTAGTTTTAAAGATTGTTATATTATATTTGCTGCTATATGAAAAATTACTTATTATTATAGGTAAATTTAACTTGATGGAATAATTATACATCGTTACGTCCACGCATTAAGTTTAATTTGTAGCTATTAAAATGATAAGAAGAAAAAGAATAACTATGAAGCAATTGTTTGTCTCTAAAGCAAACATATTTTTATAAGGTCCTTTTGTTAATTCAGATTAAGTTTGCATTAGCCACTACATAAGAATGGAAAACATTAAAAAAGAAATGGTTATAATAATTATACTCTAACCACATAATAAAACGTTCTAAAAGATTATTACTACATAATGTTTTAAGAGGAGGGAGCGCGAGGCGATGCGTTTTACCTAGCACGGGGCGAGATGTAAGCCCCGAAGCACGGGGCGTAAGTCCTATAGATCTACATGGCGTATGTCTCATGTATCTTCAATTTTATAATTGTAATACTAAAAAATAAGCAAAAGTAAAATTTTAATTAAAAATTTGCAAATAAATTCAAATAAATTGCCAATAATATAAAAAATATTATATTTATTATATGAGAAAGGTAACAACACAAAAAATGATAATCTGTAATAGCCTAGATAATATTTAAAATAAAATGTTCATCAACTTCGCCATTAATCTCCACATCTATTAGTTCTTTCCACCCTTAACTAATATTTGCACTGATTTTTATTTATATATTTCAAAGAAGTAGAAGGATGAAAAGTGTAATAGCAACGACAAAAAAAAAGTTGCTTCATCAACATAGTGCTATGAAATCTATATCCTACAAATTTCAGAGATAAACATTTTAAAAAATTATTTATGACAGTGTTATTTATATATTTTAGGAAAAATCACTACAACATAAAAACATGATAACATAAAGTATAAATATCATTACACAAATAATAAAAAATATAATCTATAGCAAAAATACTTTTAAGTAAAAAATCAAACTTAATGCCCGGGGCATACACTTTTACGCCCGGGGCTTACACCTTCGCGCCCGGGACTCTAGCCTCAAATTCTAGGGCGAACGCTCTATGAATCTACGCCTTTTATTTGCGCCCCAGAGCGTTTTTGGTAGCGCCGCCCCGTGACTCACCTCTGAAAACACTGTTACTACAGTAGAATGAAAAGCATATAGTTTGAGTATCCTATTTTAAAACGGATTTAAATCATATACTCTGACATTATAAGTGATTTTTAGACTATGATAATTAAATTTATGATACCAGGTTAAGTATCATGTTTATCAGATTATCAATTAATATTTAATACTCCTTCTGTTTCAATTTATTTAAACTCTTTACTATTTTGGGAGTCTACGAGGTGGTTCTTTGATCATGTTTTCCTTACATTTATTTGAATTATAAATTATAATGACTTATAGTATTTTTAATGTAGTTTCTAAATATATAAATTTTATTTTTACAAACTTGAAATATCTATCTCAAAATTTAAGGTCAAAGTTATAAAGTTTGATCTTCGTACTCCGAAAAGGTTCACATAAATTAAAACGGAAAGAGTATAAAATTTAATGTATACTTACTTTATTTATGATTTAATTGTGTAAAAATATTTTTATTTAGTGTTAAATATTTTATAAAAAAAAATAAAACAAATAAAACACGTGATTGAATTTCAAGGTGAATTTTGAACCACTACCATTAAAAAATGTGCAATAATACTTCCTCACTTTCCTTACAATAATAATAATAAAAAAAAAAATAATAATATTTCCAATTATTTTATGAACACGACATAGCAAGATGTGATAGGTCAAAGGATATGTTGAAAAAGTATACATACAAACAAACCTATTTGTCTAAAATAAGAAACAAAACCCCTCCTTTGCTTATCTTCTTCTCCCTTTTGCAATTATTCCTTATATCATATGTTGTTGTTTTTTTAATCTTATGTTTTTCTCCATTAATTCCTCTTAGTATAAAAGATTCTTCTGTTACCCTAATAAATAACCTTAGTATATAAAAAAGAAGAAAAACAAAGGGTGAGTGCATATTTATATATCTCTTTTTTCTCTCTTTAATTTTCTTTCTTCATGGCTTCTTCTTCATCATCATCACCAAATCTAAGGATAGTTGTTCAAAAGAACCCCTCAGAATCTCAACTCAATGAATTGGGCATCAAATCTTGGCCTAAGTAAGTACACAAATGAACTTATGACTTTTTTGTTATTTTTTTTTTCTTGGTTCATTATATGTCTATTGTCTAAGCATGTGTGAGCTTACTCAAATTGGTGGCTCCTAGTTAGCTCTGATGAAAGAAGAGGATTGTAAGCGAGCTTGAAACTAATCAATTTATGATAAATCTTCACAACATATAATATGTTGTTGTTGCATATATATATATATATATATATATATATATATATATATATATCGTTGTTCTCCGTCTGTATAAACTTGCTCAAATTGTTGGCTCCATAACCAAGCTCCGATGAAAAAGGAGGATTGTGATAGGCTAACAACCAACATAAAATTAATCAATTTATGATGAATCTGCACAGTACTTAACATGGTGGTGTAGTTATACATGTGTTCTCCGTTTATGTAAACTTGCAGATTCCTAGTTAGCTAAGATGAAAAATGAGTTGTGAAAAACTGACAGCCATCACGAAATTAGTCTATTTGTGATGAATCTTCACAATACATAATATATTGTTGTTGCATTATTTATCGAGTTCTCTGCTTGTATGAGCTTGCTCAAATTGTCGTCTTCTAGGTAATCTAGATGAAAGAAGGGTTGTGATAGATTGATAGCCAATATAAAACTAGTCAGTTTATCACGAATCTTCACAATACATAATATGTTGTATTATATGTTTGTGTTCTCCGTCGGTGTAAACTTGCTTAAAATTGCCGGCTCCTAGCTAGCTTGGATGAAAGAAAGGTTGTGATAGGCTAACAATTACAAAAATAGTTAATTTGTGAGGAATCTTCATGATACATAATATGTTGTATTATATATCTATGTTATTAATGCCTAATTATTTTTTTTTTGATGTAAAACTTTCAGATGGGGTTGTTCTCCAGGGAAATACCAACTAAAATTTGATGCACAAGAAACATGTTATTTGCTTAGAGGGAAAGTGAAAGTTTCAACAAAGAACTCAAATGAAACAGTGGAATTTGGAGTTGGAGATCTTGTGATTATTCCTAAAGGACTCAGTTGCACTTGGGATGTTTCAGTTGCTGTTGATAAACACTATAAGTTTGATTCATCTTCTCCTTAATTCTTCTTCACTATAAACACTATAGTTACTTATATCATTAATTGTTTCTTGTTTAATTAATAGTTTATGATAAACATGATCTTATGCTTGTAATCATTTTCTTTCCTTGATATATAGAGATATATCTTTCATAGTATGTTAGTAATTCTTTTTTCATCAAGTGTTGATTAGTAGAAGCGAATTAGGTATTTAAATTTGAAGATTCAATCTTTAGATTCTTAGAATTGATAATGATGTACTTTTAAAATTATGAATTCAAAATTCAATAAATGATTCTTATATATATATATTTCGTGTCAAAAATGTTTAATTCAATTGAGCACATCGAACCTAGTGATATTATTTTTCTAAAGTATGGTCAATATAGAGAATCCATAAAGATAGTATTGATAATTCCTCCGTCATGATGCATTTTAATGAGCACAAAGTTTAAATTAAGAAAGAAAAAAATATTTTAAAAGTTATGGTCTAAAATAAACTATAGATATTTGAATGACAATAAATCATCTCGGTAAGTTTTTTTTTAACACATTAGAAAGGAAGCTAATTGACTAATTGATTGATTATTGCCAAAGAGTTCTTCAAATCCACCGTGTTAATAACTCTTTCTTCATTAAGTGTTTGATTAATTACTATATTAGTGTTGTTTCTCTCTTTAGCTTTTTCTTGTTTTTGATTCTTTGGTATTAATTAATCTTTATATTTTAAAGGTTAGTCAAAGAAAATCAATTAGTCAAATGCATGTCACTTTCAAACTGCATTTAGTATAAATATAAAAGTATCTCCCTTTCTAAAAAGCTTTAAATGCCCCTTTGACTGGTCAATTAATCATATTTTTATCATGAAAACCATATCACCTTTTGAGTCAGCAATGATGAATTTTCTGCAAACAACCATAAATGTTCTAGTTGGAAGTGTGGAACATTATAAATTCTTATGTGGAATGTTTAATGTTTCATACTTGTCTTTACTGTTTGGGGTGTTTAGTTGGTAGTTAGAGTTATGAGGATATAGGTATGTAAAAATTAGTTATTTAATTTTTTTATACCCGATAAAATAATAAAGTAACTCATATATAACGTATATATTTTATTTATGTGAAATTATAAAATGATAATCACACATCATATTTAATACAAAATTTTGTATAAAATAATTAAAATTCTACCAAACATAATATTAGCTATACTAATTTTAGTAGATCAATAATTTCCTTCCCAACCAACACTCAAACAACCTGTTAATGTTTAATAAATTCTAAGGTGGAATATTTACCACTAAAGTGTGTAATGGAATAGTAGTGATCCCTTAATTCTAAGGTCACAATGTTTATACCTTAGTTAATGGATATACTCAATCCGAATTTGAATTAGTTGAATTAGTAGAGATTGATACTAAATGGTTAATCCATTTTTACGCCCTCGGTTCATTTTTATATGTTATTTAATGTTTTAATACGCTCATTTGAAAAATTGTCTGATTGTATTAATAGTAAGGATATTTACTTGAGTTACGCTTATTTCTTTCTTAATTAAATGAGTAATTAATGACTATAACCTTCCTTTTTGGCAAGGATAGAATCGGAAAAGAAACAATGCCTTCTTAGTTTTTTTTAAGTGTGAGATATATTGAGAAATGCCCCAATGAGGAGGTGTGTGAGGAGAGGTAGAGGTAGGTGAAGAAGTATTGGAGGAAAGTGATTAGACATGACATGACACATTTTCAGGTTACCGAAGACATGACCTTAGATAGGAGTATATGGAGGTCACGAATTAGGGTAGAAGAATAATAGGTAGTGGAGCGTTGTCTCGGTTTTCGGTGGATATGCCTGGTGGTAGCTTGTGGCATCTTGGCTGCCTTATCTGTTTCCACTTTCTTACGGTACTATTAGCATTGTTCTTGAAGTTTCTTAATTTCTTGTTCTTCGATTTGTTTTACCACATGCGTTCTTGTCATTCGGTTATCACACTATTTCATTGTCGTTGTTGTTCTTCTTTTTTTTTAGAATCCTACGTACTGCATTCCTATTAGTTGTCATATCTTCTTGCCGCATTTCTATTTTCAAGTTGCTTTAAAATGTTTTTTGTAAAGTTGTTGTCATGTGATTAAGAGGTCATGGGTTCAAGCCGTGAAAATAGCCTCTTGTAGAAATGTGAGGTAAGACTGCGTACAACAGATCCTTATGGTCAAGCCCTTTCCCGGACCCCACGCATAGCGGGTGCTTAGTGCATCGGACTGCCCTTTTTTAAAATGCTTTTCTTGAACTGAAAGTCTATTGAATACAACCTATTAAAGTCTATTGCTTTAAGGCCTTCATACACTCTACCCTCTTTAGACCTCACGTATGAAATTACACTGAGAATATTTGTTATTATAAATATTTTGAACCAATTTTTTTGAGAGTTAAAAAAAGGATAGAAGGGAGTATATTAAATTCTTGTTTTGGAAAGAACACCTCAATTATGCATGTATTTGAGTAGAGATTGATGTATGCTTTGATTTTTATGGTTTCTAGATTTTAAAAATATGATTTTAAGTTCTAGTAATTGAGTTTTGAGTTGTTTATATATATAGTATATTTTGAATCTCTTTAAAAGAAAATTTTGGTTTCGCGCTGATTGAAATCCACTAATACTGTTGGTCGAGATGAAGCTTAGCTCGAACTTAAAAACACTTTGTTTAACTTCCACTCGATTTTACTACAAGTCCAACTCTAAAAAGCATATGTTTGCTCTAGTTTATCCCCTACCCCTAGCATTTTAGCATGGCCGTTATGTTTTTGCAACATAACTATTTTATGTTAAGCATATGTTTCTGCACTCTTAATTCTTTTGTAACATCCAAAAAGAAATCTTCAATACGCCTATTTTACCTATGGAAAAAATATAAACAAGCACCACAAAAACAAATGATTATCCTATTTTATTTGTCGTCCTACCAAAAATAATTCTTGCACGGTCCCTGGCAGGAACGTCAAATGAGTGAGTTTGGTGAATTTGGACGGATAAAAATGAGTAAAGTAAGAATATGAGTCATGCATATATGATTAATTGGTAATCAGTATGTTCATGTAATATGAATGGAATAATGAGTCATAAATCCAATTTGTCCAGACCATTTTTTGAGTTATTCTTCTTACAAGTTCGACGAAAATTTACTCTCTAACGATTTATTTCACTTTTCATTTTTGTTAAAGTAGAATTTGTTGGTTTACAAGGATTTGCAGGAAACGGAAATTACAAGTAACTGCTTATGTAGGAATTGAAATTACAATTCAACAAGAAAAAGCTGAAAATTACAATATAACAACAAAATTGAAATTACACTTTTGTTGAACAAGAAAACGGGAAAGTTGTTTATCTTTGAGTCGAGTGTGGCACTCTTGTCCTTAAGACAATATTGCCCCGTATGTATCCTTTATACGTCCTGGACAATTCGTCTCCCAAGATAAAATGACAATGGAACTATTGAGCAAAGGAAACTCAAAAGCTACCGTGAAGAATATTGAGCAATGAAATGATGCTTGGAAGATTAGGAAGAAAGCGATTTTTGCTTTGTGTATTTTCGTGTATGTTAAGTACTCCTCAACAATGGTATAAGGGGTGTTTATATAGGTGAGGGAGGGCTGTTTAACTCGCCCCCATAATGACCATTATTGGCCAAATAATGGCCATTATGGAGGTAGTTAATCCACCAAAATAAATGGTGAAAATTGCCAACGGATTGGCCATTATAGGAGGTGTAATTCAGCCAAAATAAATGGTGAATTGAGTGCTGGACGTTTCGTTCGGACCGTCGAAATTTCGATTTTACGAAAAACTTCGGGGACCAAACCGTACATCTTGAAACTTCGGGGACCAAAGCGTACATCTTGAAACTTCGGGGACCAAAGCGTACATCGAAACTTCGGGATCAAACTGTACTTCCGGCAAAGTTTTCGGCCCAAAAAGATAATATCGAAGGCCCACGGCCATTGCCCACGACCGTGACCCGTGACCGGAACCGGAACCGGGACCGGACGGGCGGGCGGCGGCGGCGCGCATGCGTGTGGTCTTTACTTGAACCGAAGCACATCTAGGTCCTCCCTCCTTTAAACACATGGGATACCCCTTGGGGTCCCAAACCCCAAACCAATTTCAAGTATTATATACACAACAATTCTTTCTTCCTCTACCAGATGAGGGAGAATTGATCACACACCACACTTTTCCATGCTTCAAACACCTTACTTCGTGAACCAATATCTCTTTCATTTCTCAATGAAATTTGACGATTCTTGGCCCTACGGTTATCTACGTACTTAGTACATCATGCATGTGTGAAGAACCGAATTCTCCAACATACGTAACACTAGTGTTTAAGCCGTTAAAGTTGGTCGGTCGCAACTCCCGCCAAAGGCTAATTTCCAACAGAATTTACTAACAATATTGGCCAAAATAGAGAGTCGAGCAGCAATCCACTAAGTTGCGCTCTCTTGGCGCATTAGCACACACATACCTAGTAACTATGAGAACTAGTAACTATAAGTGCAGTAAGAAAATCATACAGTATGAATAATGAGAATGAGAAGGTTGAACTCCTTTTATAACTATCAATACAAGACATTTATGTCCGAGAATTATTCCCTAATTAAATGCAATTAAATGAGAATAACAGCCACTTAATGACCAAAGAGTAACGGCTGACACTATATCCGGAATGGGTACACTGCGCTCCTCCAATTTTGCATCCGGTGTCACTTTGTTCGGTCACTTCCCGATCTTGTCTCGGTACTCGGACTCATCTCGATGTAACTCGCATCCGGTGCGGAACATTGTGTTGGAAATTTGCCTTTGGTGGGAGTTGCGTCCACCCATCTTTAATGACTTAAACACTAGGGTTTCGCATGTTGGAGACTTTAATTCTTCACACATGCATAATTTACTAAGTAAGTAGATGACCGTAGGGCCAAGGATCGTCAAATTTCGTTGAGAAATGAAATAGATATTGATCCACGAAGTGAGGTGTTTGAAGCATGAAAATGTGGTATAGACCAATTCTCCCTCATCGGTGGAGGAAGGAAGATTTGTTTAGTTTATAAGTCTCAAAATTGGCTAAGAGTTTGGGACCCCAAGGGGTAACTCATGTGTTTGAAGGAGGGAGGACCTAGATGCTTTGGTTCGAGGCTAAGCCCACACACGCGCCGCCCGTCCGGTCCGGGCTTTTTCTAATATTATCTTTTTGGACCCAAATTGCTTCATATTTACAGTTTGGTCCCTGAAGTTTCAGGTAAGATAAAATTGGACAGAGAACTTGTGTTTTTGCTGTTGGTTTTGGAATGTTAACCTCCATTAATCTGCACATCAATTCAGTCATTACTTGGATGAATAACTCTCACTAAAGCTCTAATCCGTTGCACATTAATTCAGTCATTTACTTGGATGAATTACTCCTCACTAATTGCCATTACATGGCCATTACCAGCAATTAGTTGGGCAGTTGACAAGTCCCCTCCATGCACTATATATTGAAGCCTTTGGCTCAATTGTTGAGACTACACACAAACGAAAAAACATAATTCTTCCTACTACTTTCCAGCATAATTTCATTACACTAAGTTCTTCAAAGTAACACTTGAGTTTCTTTTGCTCATTTGTTGAGTTGTTGTTATCTTGGGAGACTATTGTCCAGAACGTAGAAATGATATATACGGGTCAATCTTGTCTTAAAGACAGAGTGCCATCACTCGACCCAGCAAATCAAAGTGCTTGTGATCTCAGTTTATTGAAATTTCAGTTGTTGTAATTTCATTTTGTTGTAATACTTAGCAGTTACTTATTTCCCGTTTTCTGCAACCATGGTAATCAACACATTGTTACCTTCTTCGATTTCCATATCTAAACACTGCCACGTCTCCTGTCGTTTTTTACAGTATACAATTTTATTGATACCCGAATACAGACACTTTGTATGCTCACATACTAAGTTGAATCACACGATTTAACTCTCATCTAATTAAAGAAGGGCCACGTTCATATATTTTTTTTATATTGGTATTAAACGGGAACAGAAGTGCCGAAACAACCAAATTAATTTGCTCTCATGATATTAAAAAAAAAAGGCCACAGCGGCTTGAATTGTTGAATGAAGAGGAACAGGAATTAAAAGAAGACACTACCCTTACTAGTTACGCATAAAGAACTGAACTTGAGACAAATGAGGTGGCTTGAATTATTGAAAAACTATGATGTTGATATCGTGTATCATCCCGGCAAAGCTAATGTAGTAGCTGGCGCTCTAAGCCACAAGTCTATGGTAGTCTGAAGCATGTAGAAGCTGAAAAAAATATATATAGGTTTCATTTATGTTTTTATTTATTTTAGCAGCACATTTCATTTTGCTTAAGATTTAAGAATAGTAGCTCCGCCATCGAGGATTGTCATAGAATTACTCAATTTTTAACAAAAGGTCTCGAGTTTAAGTCCTATGAATGAAAAAACCTTAATTAACACAAATAACCAGCAAGATTTATTATTTCATTTTCCTAGTCGATAGATATAAATTATACATTAATTATACACAATTATACACATGAACTATACATATACCACACATCTATACACTCCATTATTTAGTTTAAATAGTTTGGTGTGCGGTTATTAAGTCAATTCTTCATGAAAAAAATATCTTAATTGGGAGTCTCCTCCTCCTTTAATGGTTCTATGTGAAATAAAGTTCAAATTATTAAATTTTAGTACGAATATCGAATACCGAATAAAAAAACATAAAAAAGAAGTAGTAATACCAAACTTGGAACCAAAAAATATTTTACTTTTTGAGTTTGTTGTAAAACAGAAATAACAAATTTCCCTTTGAAAAGTTATTTTTGGTATAGACAAAGTCTTTGTTGAATGATACAAGATAATCTCATGATTAATTAGATAGTTAGTAAAGCAGCACTGTGTATATTGTATGTATACTTCTGTATAAACAGATATATCAGAGGTAGTTACTAACTAACTGTCCAGATTTCAGTTAGTGGATTAGTTAACTAATTAGCTAGTTAGTTGAGGTGATTAGTAGTCGGTTAGCTTACTACATGTATATATATCTTAGACTCTACATTGTATAATCCAAGTTTGAAGACAATGAAATCATAACTTCCTTTTGATAGAATTCATGAAAGTCTTTTATTCATAACATGAATTCTTACAAAACAATAACAAGATAATAAAATAATACTATTCTTGAGAGCTAAAAGTGCAAGTAAAAGAAAAGCAAATAAAACACTTTATATAGGGTCTATTACATGAGATACAAATGTGTTTTTCCAATGTGGGACAAAAGCAATGTGGGAAAGAGTTAATGCTAATATCTCCTCTCAAACTCGCGATGGTGTAGACAGAAGCATCGAGAGTTTGCCAAGAAAGAACCGGTGACGCTTTAAGGTATGCGCCTTTGTGAAGAAATCTGCAAGTTGCATCGAAGATGAGGCAAATGGCAAGGAAAGAGTGCGCTGCTGAAGATGATATCGAATAATATGACAATCAATCTCAATATGCTTGGTACGTTCATGAAAGACTGTGTTGTGCGCAATCTGAATAGAACTCTTATTATCACAGTACATCGGTGTTGGTGAAAAAAGAGAGACACCCATATCAACCAATAACTGACGTAACCATACAATCTCACACGTAGTAGAAGCCATAGCACGATACTCTGCCTCAGTTGAAGAGCGAGAAACCACATATTGTTTCTTACTTTTCCATGAGATGAGTGAATCTCCTAAAAATACACAATAGCCAGTAGTTGATTTCCGATCAGTTAGGTCACCAGCCCAATCTGCATCAGAAAATGCACGAAGCTCCAAGGATGAGGTCGATGAAAACAAGAAACTCTGATAAATCGTTCCTCCAAGATAGCGAAGAATACGCATAACTGCAGCCCAATGTACAGATGTAGGAGAGCAAACAAACTAACTGACAATGTGAACAGCATATGCAATGTTAGGGCGAGTAATGGTGAGGTACACCAGACTCCCTACAACTGAACAATATAAAGTGGGATCAGGAAGAGAATCCCCGTCAGTAGGTGTATATCGAACATTAAACTCAAGAGGAGAGTCAACTATATGAGTATCTGTGAGACGGGCCCGCTCAAGAATATCTGCAGTGTACTTAGACTGAGAGAGAAGATATCCCTTCTCAGAATAAGCTATCTCAATGCCTAAAAAGTAACGTAGATGACCTAAATCTTTCATCTCAAAATGACGAGATAAAGTAGATTTTAGGTTTGAAATACCATCAATACCATCACCTGTAATGATCATGTCATCAACATACAACAAAAGCAAAATACAACCTGCAGGGGATGATTTAACAAATAACGCCGAATCATGAAAGCTGAAAATAAACCCAAGAGATGATACTACAACAGAGAACTTGTCGAACCAAGCTCTTGGAGCTTGTTTGAGACCATACAGAGCTTTCTTAAGCCTGCACACTTGTCCTGGACTATGTGAAACACCAGGTGGAGGGACCATGTAGACTTCTTCTTGAAGATCCCCATTTAAAAAAGCATTTTTAACATCCATTTTGTGAAATATGCCAATGACGAACAGAGGCCACTGCAATAAGAACTCGGACATATGTCATATTTGCAACAGGTGCAAAAGTCTCTTCATAATCCATACCATATTCTTGAGCAAAACCCTTTGCAACCAAACGAGCTTTATATCGCTCAATAGAACCATCAGACTTAGTCTTAATCTTGTACACCCATCGAGAACCAATAGTTTTCTTACCAGTCGGTAGAAAAACCAAATTCCAAGTATCCATTTTGTTCAAAGCAGCCAGTTCCTCATTCATAGCCTCTTGCCAAAGAGGATCACGAGCTGCTTCAGAGTAGGATGTAGGCTCACAGAGAGAATTAATAGAAACTAGAAAGGAAGCGAATGATGGAGCATAATAAGAATAATCAAAATTGGATACCTGAGTAGATCGCAGAGCGCGTTTAGGATAGCGAGGTGGATCTGAATCAGCAACCACAAGAGGTTCTGAAATAGGCGTAGGAGGGGGTTGAGTATCAATATCATGGGACCTGCCAGAAGACTGAGAAGGAACATATGATATAGATGTAGAATTAGATGGGTAATTAGCATCAAAGGGATCAATATCAATAAGGTCAGATTTTGTCATGTCATGTGAGGTAGGTGAGATGGAAAAGAAAGGAACATGCTCAATAAAGGAAACATTACGAGACACATACAATTTTCCACTGGATCATGACAACGGTAACCTTTCTGCCCAACCCCATATCCAAGAAAAACACAAATGGCGACACGAGAAGATAACTTAGTACGCTCTGCATGTGGACGTAGAACAAAACATGTAGAACCAAAAACTCTCAAATGGGAATATAGTGGGGTGTGACCAAATAGTCTAGCATACGGAGAAATCCCAGAATTATGAGAGGTAGGGATCTTATTAATAAGATAAACAGATGTAAGGACAACTTCTCCCCAAAATTCACTAGGTACACTAGCGGACAAAAACATGGATCTAGCTGTCTCAACAATATGCCTATGTTTTCTCTCGGCTACCCCATTTTGTTGTGGTGTATCAGTACAAGAAGACTGATGTATTGTACTATCAGCTTTAAAAATACCAGAAAGATCCCCACTAGTATATTCACCTCCTAAATCAGCCCAAAAACATTTATTAATGGTAGAATGTTGAGTTTTCACATAGGCTTGAAATTCAGCATAAGTATGAACAAAATCATAGCGTCTTTTCAACAAATAAACCCAACAATGATGAGTATAATCATCAATAAAGGAAACATAATATCTGGAGCCTCTCTTAGTAGGGATAGGTGCTGGTCCCCCAAACATCTGAATGAACTAGATCAAATGGTGCAGAAGAAGTAGAAGTACTAAGATTAAAAGGCAAAGTAGAAAATTTTCCAAGTTTACATCCACTACAATCAGAAATATCATCGGATTGTAAATCACCAAGAACACCAGTATTACACATAAAACGCAAGCGAGAACCTGATACATGACCAAGTCTAGAGTGCCACATATAAAACTTCGAAGAGGAATATGTTAAATGAAAAGAAGACATATTAACAGGCATAGCTGCTGCATGAGTAGGAAGATGCAGCTCATTCAAAACATAGAGACCTCTCCCCTTTCTACGTCCTGTCCCAATCACTCTCTTGGATTTTAGATCCTGCACATAACAAGAATTAGGAAAGAGTCTAATAAAACATCCAGAGTCACATCTTTGACCAGCAGAAACAAGATTCATATATAATTTTGGAATGCAATAAACATCACGTAATGATATAGTGGATGTATGAATGGTGCCAATGCCTGTCAATGGCATAGGTGTGCCATCAGCAATCACAACAGAAGTGGAAGGGGGGGGGGGGTCATAAGACATAGATACAAAGATAGAAGAATCAGGAGACATATGATTTCCAGCTCCAGAGTCCAAGATCCAAGAAGAAGAAATGATACATGAACCAATAGATGGTGATGAGCCGGAAGGAACAGAAAAAGCATAAGACTGAGAATTCTGGTGACACTGTTTGAAGGCGAGGAACTTCTGAAATTTGTCAGCTACAGAATCAGTACTGTGACTCACATAGGCTTCTGAAGATGGGTGATCAAGAGAGGGCACAAAGGCAGCCTGAGTCGGTGGATACGAGTTCTGGAATTGACCCCCAGAATATGTCTTCTGTTGAGAAGGCTTATGTCCTTGTCCCGAATGTGGAGGCTTAGAACCTGACGTCTTCCGTAGCTTAGGACATTGATTCTTCCAGTGTCCTGGTTTCTTGCAATAATTACAATTACCCATGATAGATGTTCTATACTGGTGTGTAGGGGCTGCAAGGACCGGTGCAGACGAATGAGTTGCCAGTACGAAAGTAGAAGCCTTATGTACTCCTTTTAGAGTCTTCAAATATGTTTCTTCAGTCATAAGTTCATTTACCACATCTTCAACAGATGGTAAGGGTTTGCGGTGCAACAAGCCTGAACTACAATTCTCAAATTTTGACCGAAGACCCATCAATAGCTGAACAAGACGATCTTCATCTCTGCATTTAATATAAGCATCGCATGCTTGCAATTCGATGAGATTCTCGTCATAGCTAATCGATCCCACAAAGTGGTCATTGCACGAAATAATCTTGAATGCCCAAGTCATTTTGTACTAGTGCACGAATTTCATATTGTAATTGATATTTAACAGCAAAATTATTCTGCACAAACAATCTTGACAGATAATTCCAAATCTCTTTAGCAGTTTTGAACTTAACCAATTGAACACCAATTCTTTGTTCAACATAGTTATTAATCCAAGTAATAATCTTTGAATTATTGGTCTCCCAAGTCCTAAATAATTCATCAAAATTTTCATCTCCAATTTTAGGGCATTTGGTTTTTCCAGACATATAATCCCAAAGCCCCTTTCCCTTCAGAACATTTACCATGACATAACTCCAATAGGAATAATTTTTTCTATCTAACCGAACACCAATAGTTTGCAAAGAATCATCACCTCCAACCATTATGAATTTTAAACAGAAAAATCCCAAATAACAAACAACAATCCCAAATAACAAGCAGCAATCCCAAACAACAAGCAACAAAATAAAAAAGGGCAGATCTCACCAATCAGACGCGGAAGCCAAGAAGACGAAACCTAGATGTGGAAGCCAAGATTAGAACGAGCACGAGCAGCCAAAACAAGCCAAAACGAGCACGAGCTTCCAAAACAAACCAAAAACAAGCCAAAAAAAATTAACTGATACAAGGGGCGTGGTGCATGCGAACCCCCAACTAACTCACCGCGGAGTTGGATCCGCGATCGAGCTAAAAATATTAACTTGCGCTCTTGGCTCTGATACCATGATAGAATTCATGAAAGTCTTTTATTCATAACATGAATTCTTACAAAGCAATAACAAGATAATAAAATAATATTATTCTTGAGAGCTAAAAGTGCAAGTAAAAGAAAAGCAAGTAAAGCCCTTTATATAGGGTCTATTACATGAGATACAAATGTGTTTTTCCAATGTGGGACAAAAGCAATGTGAGAAAGAGTTAATGCTAATACCTTTCTCAATCGTCTTCTCTTCTCTCATTTTCACAATCTCTCCCTCGATCTTCTTCTTCATCATTCCATACAGTAAGAACTGTAATGGATCATCAGTAAGTTCATGGTATCAGAGTATTACTCGAATTTAAGAGTAGTCAGCAAGAGCTGCACAAGACCAAAACCTGAATCTGCCATTTCTTGTTTTTGTATAACTAGAAATTGTTGTGCCGATTACAAAAGACCAAAATCTGGACAAACTATTTTTTCTTTGTTTCCCACTCAATCTCTAATGTCCATATTGGAGCCCGACTAAATCTGAATTCACGCTAGAAAGTTTCACATTTAGGGGGGAGCGCTCGATGACAAAAGCAACTCCCTATCGGAGACCTTGAACTCGAGACCTCTAGTTAAGGATGAACCGTCTTCTATCCTCTGTAAACTTTATAAGTGACTTTTTCCATCTGTTTAAATTTGATGGTCAGAGTTATTTGATATCTATATTGTCGGTCTTAATTTTGGTAGATATTTTCATTTGCTAATAGCAATGATTTCGAAAATACTATAGAGATTATAACAAAAATTATCTTTTATGATTTGAGATAAATTCAAAATGATTTCTTAAATATATAGTCCTAAATAGCTTTGATTTTCTAACTTTGATGAAAGTGAACACTTTTAGTCGTTATCAAATATTTAATAAATTTAGTTATTAGATTTAACGACAATAGCGAAAAAGAATATTTAATCAAGAATACTAGGAAAGTCCCGTCAATTATAGAAAACCGCAATATCAAAAACTGTACTAGACACCAGACTTAGATAAAAAATACTAGAAATTACTTCTTACAAAGTTGCATCATAATCCAAAAATAAAACAAAATAGCAGAAACTGTAAAACTTACAATTTCAAATGCGACTTCATGTTAAATTCTTTATTTTAGTAGTTCATGTGAAATCAAATAATTGGAGTTTGTGAAATATTTGATGTAAACAAAAAATGCTGATTTTGACAAATTAAAAAAATTAAAATTGCTCATTAGCATATTTCAATGATTATTTTGAACATACTCCAAACATAATAAGTTGTTTTTATCATTTTCTCAAAATTATGATGCACAACTCGAAGGTTTTAGCAAAACCAAAATTCCTCGGTTCGTTACATCCATGCCATTTTGAATAAAAATGTCGTCCGCCTGGCTGGTTGTCATGTTTCAACATTTGACTTGGTAGGATAGTTGTAGTTATTTTAAATAAATAAATTTGTTACAAATTGACGTTTGAACAATTTCACATAAAATACACAACTATAAGAATATGTGTATATTAGATCTTTTTTTATTAAAATGTATGTAGTTTGTAGAATTGCTACTAAATTAATTCCGGTGCTATTGATTTATTAGTGAATTTATTGGCGCTTCACGTGATCGTTTTCTTTTTTATTGAAGTTATGAATTAGTATTGTTTTAATACAAAATGTATTAAGAATACTAAATAACAACCTCTGAAAAGAAGCTCCACTTAAATTAATAGGAGAAATAACATTTACTCTGAAATAAAAGCGAAGGCATTACCGTCCACACACATGAACATAACAGTTAAAGAACATCAAAAGTTACGATAATCTGTATTGCAACCAAAGTTGCACAACATTAGATAAGACTGATGAAAATTTGCAATAACTAGTAAATAAAAGTAAATTTATCCGTTATTCCTGAACCTCCTTCACCTTAATTGTTATTTGAATAAGTAAAAGTTTTGTCTTGATCTATGTGGGGATAACATTTCCCGGAATTAGGTTATTTTTAAGAGTATTTTCTTTTAAAATTATTTTTATTACATAGGGGAAGGGGAAATGGGGAGGAGATTACAATGTGGGAATTCGAACCCTCACCAACAAGGTGAAAGTTCAGATAGTCAACCAACTAAGCTACTAGATCCCTACAAATATTTTGTTTTTATTTCTTGAGCGGATAGTAATATTTGGTCAATCTTTCCTAATAAGTATAATGAAAATAATTCTTTCAGAGCATATTTTGCAGGAGATTTAGAAGGGTTTCAGAGAAAATTTTGTTTTTTTATTAATGAGTTTTGAAATTTTTAAACATAAGTTGAATGTAAAATAATAAGAAAAAATATGGCAAGATAATAACATAACTGGAGTATTTATTAGAAGACCAGTACTTGAACAACCAAATAAAAAAAAAAAAAAAGAATAGACTATTAAGCTCCTCACTATAAATAAAAGGTAAATTAGAGTAATAACATTTGAGACTTTTAATGTTACAATAAGATAAATAGAAAATGAGAGAAAAATACGAAATTTTATCCATGTGCTCCCCAGGAGAAAAATTCTGTTTGAGTTTTGCTGACATATTTTTTCACTAAATCCAAGTCAAACCAAAATAGAAAGAGTTGCTATCTTTTTCCAAAAGGTGGAACTCCCACCCCAGGAGCTCCAACACCCCGGTCCGACAATGCCTGTGAAGGAGGTAAATCATGGTGACTCAATTGATTTCAAAGGTTAGACCAGTACCACGCTGCGCATAAGGGGCCCTCCTTTATTTCAAGAAGTAACCCCACACTGCCGTTGATGGGATTCAATCCTTGGCCATTTTCCAAATATCTCCCTTGATAACCAATTGAGTTGCCCAAGCGGACAAAGAGTTGCTATCTTGACTTTACATGACTAGTGAAAATCTTATAAAGCAAAAAAATAAAAATAAAATTATTGACTCCAAAATCGCTGAGTAAAAAAGATCAGAATGTTGCCTCCATATTAAGCTTCCATAACGTAGGGAAAAAATGATCAAACATAGACATTTATATGCATTATTTATTAATTAATAGAAAAGACGAGTCATTAAGTAAACTTCATACGTTAATCTGAATTAATTTAATTATTAGAAAAGAAATTAATTAGAAAAAAGTTAAATAAAACTAATTTAGAAAATAGTTAATAGGGTGTTACGTATATAAATTGTTTCAATCTTTTAATATCCATCTAAGCATCTCGAGCATTAATTTCCAAAAAAGTTCTATGTATTCGTTTATGTAAAAAAAAAAAAATCAAAATTGTATTTACAAAGTTATGTTCATTTTTTCTTCTTCTAAAATTCGTTTCACGAGTATAACATGATGAGTCTAAATTACAAATTGAAAAGACACACAATCCCTTTTGGGTGTGAGTAGCCAATATTCCATTACCCCCCCCCCCCCCCCCCCCCCTTTGACTTGGTATTTTCGATAGTCGAATTACCATCTCTTCAATTGCAAATTGTACATTAAAATTTCATTAATGAACTTAGACCCCCCCCCCTCCAACAATTACCCAATGAAAAAGAAAGATTAAAAAGAGAAAAAAAAGAGCACTAAAACAAAGTTCAACATAAAGCCTCCATTTTTTTCGTCTTAGCATCCACAACAAGAAATAAGGACTCTTGAGTTTGGTGGTTGCTACCAATAGATTTCTATATACCATTTAAAGGACTTTTAGATGTTAATTAATAAGAAACAAACACCAACCAAATAAACGAATTCCAATAAGGAGCGCGTTTTAATAAATCTTACACGACATGAAATTGAATTAGTGAAGGTTCAAAACACGTATTGAATACTAGTAGGAAATCAAAGAAAAAAAGAAGACACCAAATTGCTTTAAGGACTTGTGGACAAGAGGAAATCAAAAAGTTATTAGCAAATAAAGTTTAAAATTTCTACAAATGACACCTCCACGAATATAACATGATGAATCCAAAATTACAACACGTCGACGAAGTGGGATATGGATATTACGAGAAGATATTTAGACTCATTTGGACATGATCTTTTTTTTTTTTCCCGAAAATGTAATTCAAAATAGTGTTTAGTTCTATATTAAACTTATTTTTGAAAATTAAAGATGAGTTTCAAGTACGAAAAAGTAATTTTAACTAGTTTTCAATTTTTTTTCATTCATGAAACGATTATTTTTCAAATTAAATGCATGTCCAAATATAATTTCAACTTCCAAATAACTTTTTTCAATTTTTTTTGAAATAATTTTTTTTTCAAATATCATATTCTTATGTCCAACCGCCTACTTAGAAGCCAAGTACCACAGATCTTTATTCTAAATGTTGAAGGAGAGTTTGAACCTGACTGATAAAATGATTGTCACGTGATTAAGAGATTAGGAGATTACGAGTTTGAGTCGTGAAAATAAATTCTTGCAGAAATATATAGTAAAAATGCATACAATAACCCTTATAATCCGTCTTTCTCTGAACTTTACGCTTTAATGGAAGCTTAGTACATGAAGTTACCTTTCTCCTTTACTCTACATGTCACAATGACAACACTTACTTTTTACTACCAAACAAGTTATGACAACAATCACACAAAAAAAATAATCTAAATTGACAATAGAAGACTTGGTAGTCCATTCTTTTTAATTTCCACATGGACTTGGTATTTCATTCATTACCAAATACACTTCAATTACTACTCTTTAATTACAAATTGGCCATTAAAGTATATTATCAATGAACTTAGACCATAACCCCCAAACATAGAAGAAAGAACAAAGAAAAAGAAAAAGAAAAAGAAAAGAACAACATAACGCCTCCATTTTTTTTTTTGCTCTTAACAGAGCAGACCTTAAACTTTAAACTTCTGATCTTTTTTCCCTAACAATTTCACATTTTTTTAAAATCTTTTGATTTAGAGTAAAGTTGAAGTTGAACAGAGATTGTTGAAAATTTGAAGGAAGCTGATCAAAGGAGTTGCTTCAAGAATCTATGTGATTGGAGTTATTTAGAAAAATGGTATTTGATTATCATTTTATTTTTTTGGTTATTGATATACAGCATTTGGTTGATTTTTATATCTTTAAAATATTGTCTTATTGAGTTTCATTTAGTGTGTATTTCATTTTCACATTTCTTAAAAGTTGAAGTTTAACAGAAATTGGGTTGAATTTTTGAAGGAAATTGATTGGAGTTATTTAGAAAATGATATTTATTTAAAGGGCAGCCCGTGCACAAAACATTCCGCGTTAGCGAGGAAGGGCCGCACCCCTAGGGTATGATGTAGACAACCTACCCTAATGTAAGCATTAGTGGCTGCTTACACGGCTCGAACCCGTCACGGAGACAATTTTACAGTTGCTCCAAGGTTACCCTTCAAAAGAAAATGATATTTGAGTATAATCTTTTTTTCTTTTTTGTTTTGTTATTGATATACAGCATTGCTTGATTTTCATATTCTTAAAATATTGTCTGATTGAGTTTCATTTTGTGTATTTTTAATTTTTCCCATTATCTATTGGTCTTTGTAATGCATATCTTTTCTCCAAACTTGTTGACTAGTTACTGATTTATGTTATTTTGCTAAGTTACTGTTCCAAAATTTGAGCTTTTGGTTTATAACACAGTAATTGGTTCAAGTTATGAAGTTAAAGGAACTATTTTGAATTTTGCTTCAAACTACTCGGTCTATCCGATTCTATGTAGTAATAGTTTTCCGCTGGTTCTAGAGCTTAAGATGTAAAATTTGACTTATATGTTAGTATATTACTTATAGTAAAAGAAAATATTACCAGCAAGGGTTGTGGTGTAGTAATAAGTACTCCTTCATCCTTCACTAGAGGTTTCAGATTCGAGCCCTGCAGGGCACAGGGCACAAAGTCAGGGAGCGCTTTACCCCTCAATGTGGGCTTTTCTGGCCCGAATCCGGATTTAGTCAAGCTCGAATGCGGGTACCGGACACCAAATGGGAAACCAATCGAAAAAAGTAAAAGAAAATATTAGAGTACTATCTGTAAAGTTAGTTTGATATGAAGTAATCACATTAAAGCTTAAAGTTTGAATAATTTGATGAATTTGAATTCTTAAAAGTTGTGGAAGTGTATAGAAATGGAAATGGTGTGAAACATTTTGGAATGTCCCAAAACAGATAGATATTCGTATAAATTGGGACAGATGGAATATTAGAGTTTTCTTGTTTTATTCTCAGCTAATACTTTCTGTAGATTTTGTACTCCTTAAGCTAGCGTTGTGAACTGCTTTTCATAGAAGAATCTCATGCATTTTGTTGCTGCTAGTTATTAATGGTTTTCCGTTCTTAATGGTTAGCAGATTGTCGCACAACTCTTAGAAAGTACATGGAAATTGCAATAGGTATAACTTGTCAGCAAGATGGGGAGGGTGGGTGTACGCAGACCTTACCCCTACCTTTGTGGGGTAGAGAGACTATTTTCGATAGACCTTCGGCTCAAGAAAATCTTTTTTCAGAAAAATGGTTTGAAAGAAATGTAATAGTAAAAGATATGATACAAGAGATTAACACTTTCTACATTTTTAACAATCAATGAATCATGGCTATTTTCTAGTTCAATGAGCTGGCACTTTCTGAATTCTTTATGTCTTCGATGAGTTCAGTGTTATGAAAGATTATGTCTATAGTTTAGAAAACTTCCTTTTATTCTCATTGCTTGGGCTGTTGATATCAGATTTGTCTTATTTGTTGTTGAAGCTGTCTGGCAACATCAAATTGAATTCTTAACAATTTTGGTTATATTATATCTAATGCCAGAATAAAGGAATACAAAGCATCTAGTATGGACACCAGGGCTGGCAAAATGGTTAAAGAAAACAAGTAACCATCCAATTCGACCCTTTAATTATGGGTTGGATAAATGACCATTTAAATATGGATATTATCCACTAAAAGATGGATATCCATATTATCAATATTCATTTGTCTGTTTGTTATTTTTCATGAGTTCTTGCTTTCTAAGAGTCTAAGCTTATTTTGGTTTTTAGCTTGTGTTCTCACCTGGCTATTCTCGAAACCATAGATAATATGGATATGGATCCATATTATCCGTGGGTTAGCCCATTTTTTATCCGTGTTAAATATGGGCGGGTCGGATATTTTATCCGTGTTAAATATGGGCGGGTCAGATATTTTATCCGTTTTGTTTAACCTGTTTTCGACCTGTCCATATTTGATCTGACCTGCATGTTTGCCGCTCCTAATGGACACCGTTGCATAATACTTAATGGAGAGTATTACATTGTTGGATTTACAGGCTGCTTCAGTTAGTTTAACGGTGGGATCACTTGTTTGGGTGGAAGATCCTGGTGTAGCCTGGATAGATGCGGAAGTTTTAGAGGTCAATGGTGGAGACATCAAGGTTTCTTGTACTTCTAGGAAAACGGTACGTTACTACGTCGCTTTACGGCATCAGATTGCACTAAACTAGTAAATGATAACTTGCTTCTTATTTTTAAGTGATGCTCAAAATTAGACAAGGACTTGTATTTTAACATTTTTGGAAAGTTATCAACTAATAGCATGTTGGAAGCTAAAGTGCTTATTTTAGAAAGTTGAGGTGTTTGACCCAACTTTTAGTGAAAAGATTGCTTTTGTGTAGTAGTAGAAGTTGTTTTTCAGAAGCTAAAAACAATAGCTTTTCCCAGAAACACTTTGGAACATTGGTCAAGCACAAAGTAACAACAACAACAACATACCTAGTGAAATCCCACAACATGGGGTATGGGGAGGGTAGAGTGTACGCAGACCGTACCCCTATCAAGGTAGGGAGACTGTTTCCGAAAGACCCTCGACTCAAGAGAAAGCATAAAAAGAGGTCAGATAAGGACAAGAAATTCAAATTAGTATGAAAATGGAATTAGCGAAAGCGACAAAGCCATGATACAGTAATTTGAAAAAGGGACAGTAGCTACCACAAATAAAATAGGATAATCAAAGTACAAGAAATACCGGATAGTAGCAGAAATCAAAGCACACTAAGCTATAGAGCAATACTGCGACTACTAGTGTGAAAGAGTAAACGAGACTACCTACTAGACTTCTACTCTAATCTGTGTCCTCCATAACCTCCATCTAAGGTCATGTCCTCGGTAAGCTGTAACTGCGCCATGTCCTGTTTAATCACCTCTCCCCAATACTTCTTCAGTCTACCCCTACCTTTTCTGAAACCATCCATAGCCAACCTCTCACACCTCTGCACTGGGGCATCTGTGTCTCTCCTCTTCACATGCCCAAACCATCTCAGTCTCGCTTCCCGATCTTGTCCTCCACCGAGGCCACTCCCACCTTGTCCCGGATAGCCTTATTCCCAATCATGTCTCTCCTAGTGTGCCCACACATCCATCACAACATCCTCATCTCCGCAACTTTCAACTTTTAAACATGGGAGATCTTAACTGGCTAACACTCCGCCCCATACAACATAGTTGGCCTAACAAAAGTACTGCTCTAATAATGGCGAAAGTGCTTTTTAAATTGATTAGCCAAACAAAAAATGCTACTTTGTGAAAGTATTCTTTCGAAAAAACACTTCTAACAAAAAAACACTTTTCAAAATAAGCAGATTTTGAAGCTTAGCCAAACATACTGTAAGCAAATTTAGGGGATGGACTGAATCTTGTTCCTCTTATTTCTTGTTAATCTATTGTTCAGGTGGTTGTTAAGTCTTCTAAAGTCTACCCTAAAGATGTTGAAGCTCCACCGAGTGGTGTTGATGATATGACAAAGCTGGCTTATTTGCACGAACCAGGAGTCCTGCACAATTTAAAGACTAGATATGATATTAATGAAATATACGTGAGTTCTGTGGTGTCATTTCATTATTGTCTTTCCGTTTTCCTTTTAGTATTTGACAAAGCTTATTGTTTACTGAACTAACCTTTGTAGATGGTTGTTTCAGACGTATACCGGGAATATACTAATCGCTGTCAACCCTTTCAGAAGATTACCTCACTTATATGATAGCCATATGATGGCCCAATATAAAGGTGCGGCGTTTGGTGAGCTGAGCCCTCACCCTTTTGCTGTTGCAGATACAGCATACAGGTGTGTGCTGTCCATGTTTATGGATCAAGCCCTTGATTTTGCAATTTCAGTAGGAGTGACAAATAGGCAGGTCGGATATGGGCGGGTCGAAAACAGGTTAAACAAAAATGGATAAAATATCCGACCTGCCATATTTAACACATAAAAAATGGGTTAACCGACGGATAATATGGATATTTATATTATCCATGGTTTCAGGAATAGTCAAGTGAGAACACAAGCTAAAAGCCAAAATAAGCTTAGACTCCCAGAAAGCAAGAACTCATGAATAATAACAAGCAGACTATACGGATATCCATTTTTTATTCATCTGCATATTCATCTTTTAGTGGATAATATCTATATTTGATCCATTTTTAAAAAGTCAGTTATCCAACCCATATTGGATGGTTACTTGTTATTTTTAACCATTTTGGCAGCCCTAATTTTAAGTAAGAGAATATCCCCTATGGATGCAGGCTTATGATCAATGAAGGAGTAAGTCAATCAATATTGGTTAGCGGGGAGAGTGGGGCTGGTAAAACAGAAAGCACGAAGCAATTAATGCGCTATCTTGCTTACATGGGAGGCAGAGCTGCAGCTGAGGGTAGAACAGTTGAGCAGCAAGTCCTGGAGGTAATATGTGGTAGATCTTTTACGAGAAAATGACAAAATAGTGCTAAATGTTTGACGAAGACTAGAAGTGTTAACTTTTGACAAACTTAAGGGACCAAAACCCTTTAAGTGCATAATTAAGGGACTGTTTTGAACCAACCCTCAAACATAAGGGACCATTTTTGTCATTTTCTCCATCTTTATCATAAGTTTTTGCAAAAAAAATTTACAACTCCGACCGTTGGGTGTCTAGCACAATTTGATGCTAGGTTTCAGGCTTAACTTTTAGCTACATTTGTGCATTTTGCAGTCAAATCCTGTTCTGGAAGCATTTGGTAATGCGAAGACTGTCAGAAACAATAACTCAAGGTTGGACAGATTTAATTAGCTAACTTTTCCTACAGCTTCTTGTATTATCACACTTGGTTTGTAATATATCTTACCCCGTGATTGCAGTCGATTTGGTAAGTTTGTGGAGATCCAGTTTGACCCCAGAGGAAGGATTTCAGGAGCTGCTATCAGAACATATTTACTGGAAAGATCTCGTGTTTGCCAAGTTTCTGATCCAGAGAGAAATTATCACTGTTTCTACATGATTTGTGCTGCACCACCAAAGGTAATGCACCGGTATTTACTTCAATAAATTACTTTTGCAGAAGATGAGCCTTTGTTTCTCTGTTGGAAATTCTGAAACCACGTTGTTTTATCTTTGTTTCTCCTACGCACATTTTTCTCAAAGTGAAAAAACTTTGTGCTACTACTATCTAATAAAACTGGATACAGTAAGAAGTGGATTTTATCCTTGTTGAAACCAAATCTATTTCTTGCAAGTGAACGCTCACGGAAATAAGTTATGTGATCATACAAAACTTTACGCAACATTCTCTGCCTTATACACCTAAATGCTTCATTCCATACACGTGATAAAAAGAATTGAGGAAATCATTAGATGCGAGACTTGTTTCTCATCTCTTGACTATATGAATCTGTTACCATGAAAACGGGGAAAAGGGGGGGGGGGGGGGAGGAGAGCTCCACTAGAGCCATCTCTTGAATGACTCTTGCTGGAATAACATGCTTTAGTTTTTGTGAGCTGTTTCAAGACATGCACCTTGCTCCTGAAAATTCGTTAGGATAGGTGTGTGAGAAGCTTCACATTTAATACAATAAATTGATCTAGGGAACATTTTGTAACAACCAGTACTCCTAAGGAGGTGGAATGAACTATTAAGTTGGGGCGTTCTCACTCCCAGCCTTTCGTTGTGCTATATCTTAATTACTCCCCTGTCCCAATTTCTGTAACACTCTTTCCTTTTTAGTCAGTCCCAAAACAAATGACATCTTTCCATATTTAGTACTTCCTCTGTCCCAATTTATATGACACACTTTCCTTTTTAGTCAGTCCAAAAAGAATGACACATTTCCTTATTTGGCAACAATTTAACTTTAAACTTTATCTTTTACGCTTAACAAGATGATCTATAACCACACAAATATTTTTGGCTTATTTTAAACCACAAGATTCAAAAGTCTATCCTTTATTTCTTAAACTTTATGCCCAGTCTAACTACGTCATATAAATTGGGATGGAGGGAGTAATAATTTAACTTCAAACTTCCCATGGTACGCTTAATGAAATGATTTATAGCCACAAACAATTGTATGACTTATTTTAGACCACAAGTTTCAAAAGTCTTTTTTTCTCTTATACTCCATGCACAGTCAAACACCTTCACAAAAATTGGGAAAAAGGTAGTAAAATTTAGTAATGATCATTACATAGACTTGGAATAGTTACCAGTCTGATTCTGTTCTCCACTCTCAGGATATTCAAAGGTACAAGTTGGATAACCCTCGGTCATTTCATTATCTAAATCAATCAAATTGCTATCAGTTAGATGGGATTGATGATTCCAAAGAATACCTAGCAACAAGAAGGGCAATGGATGTTGTAGGAATAAGTTCAGAAGAGCAGGTACGTTTGAAAAGTTGCAGAGACAGAAAAATATGTTCAAAGGTAGAATTTCCGTAAGCGGTCATTTAGCTATCTCTTGTGATTCCCCAGGATGCAATATTTCGAGTAGTGGCTGCAATTCTCCATCTTGGAAACATTGAATTTACAAAGGGGAAGGAGATGGACTCCTCAGCACCCAAAGATGAAAAATCTTGGTTTCATCTAAGAACTGCAGCTGAGCTGTTCATGTAAGTGATGAAATTGGCTCATCGAAGTTTACTACCACTCTGAATTACTAGCTGGAAGCTTTTCTCAAAGAAAAAAAGTGCAGCCCTTTTGAACTTTTAACATTGGGATTTTTTCATTTTTGACCTGTCAGCCAAAATTGATTACAGGCACTAGCCAAAATATACAAAAACCTATACACTGATTATGTATATTATATGTATATTGTGTGTATATTACATGTATATTTATACTTAATATACAAAACATATACATTTACCCGCTATTATGTTTTAGAGCCGTATCGGAAACAACTTCCCTACCTGCCAAGGTAGGGGTAAGGTTTGCGTACACTCTACCCTCCCCAGACCTCACTTGTTGGGATTACACTAGGTATGTTTTTGTTGTATGTTTTAGAGCCGTCCCTTTGATTTTCCTAGGTGTGACATGAAGGCTCTTGAGGATTCACTTTGCAAACGTGTTATTGTAACTCGTGGTGAAACCATCACCAAATGGCTGGATCCAGAAGCAGCAGCTATCAGTAGAGATGGTTTGGCAAAAATAGTATACTCCAGATTGTTTGATTGGTAAGATTTAATACTCCGTTACAATTTGTCAAGCAATAATTACTTCAACTTTTTACCCATGCTCTTCAATTTCAATTTCAGGCTGGTGGATAAGATTAATAATTCAATTGGTCAAGATCCAAATTCGAAATCTTTGATTGGTGTGCTGGATATATATGGATTTGAGAGTTTCAAGACTAACAGGTGCTTGACTGGTATGCCTTTTTGTTTGGGTTGTATGAAATGTGTTCTTCTTGAATGAACTATATCAAACTTGCCTTGGCATATCCACAAGCAGTCTTTTTCTTATCTTCCAATTATTTGGTGCCTTGCCTTTATCGTTAGCCCACTTGACAGGACTCATAGCAAAATTGCCATAAGCCTCATCCATATTCATAAAACATTGTCACATAGGTTTCTATTTTTTGTGTACTTGAATTAGATGGGCTTGCAACCCTTAGACCGGGCTCAAAGGGATGAAACTGCTCCTATAATGAAAAATCTTCCTTTTTTTATTTTTTGTAGGTGCTTGAGCTCTGTCTATTTTAATTCTAATGTTAAACTAGACACATGAGTTTAGGGTTCTTCTATCATCATACCTTCAAGTGCCAAATTACTTCGAATCACATTAGGGTGATGCTGTTAGGTAGGGGTGTCAAATGGGCAAGTTGGGCTAGATTTGGGCGGGTCAAAATACGCTTTACTTGGGGTGAAATTGGGCTAAAAAGCGGGTCATAACCCAACCCACGCAATTCTTTCCAAGTTTTAATTTTCTTAATTGTTCTTATATAATTTTTCAAGTACCTAATAAAACTATTTTTTCCTTTATTATGGTTATATATAACATATCAAGTAAAAAAATGTCTTTTTGAAAATATTTTAATGAGGTTTCTATGGGTCAATTTGGGCTACATGTCAACCCAATATTTAGATGGGCAAGAAATGGGTTGGGCTAAAATGGTCTGAGGCTCTGAACTAATAAACGGGTGGGTCATTCTTGAACGGGTTGGCGGGTGACGGGTCATGTTTTCACGAGTTAATTTTACCACCCCTATTGTTAAGTAACAATCTGGCTTTCTTTCTTGGGTGCAACAAGATTGAAATTTGTGGAAATCTTCATGGCATGCACTATCTATTTGGTACTATTGGCTTCAACTACAGACTACAGTATCAGTTTTTTATTCCAAAAGCTGACTAGTCATGGACCCGGCTTTGTAGATTGTTTCATAATTCTGATGCTATTTAATTCTGCTGCTATGAATCATACTTCTGATGCTCTTTATTTCTGCAGTTTTGAACAATTCTGTATCAATTTGACTAATGAGAAACTTCAGCAGCACTTCAATCAGGTTCTGGTTATTTCCTCATCTTTGTGTTTGTTGAACTATCATTACTACTCTGCGCATCTTTATCATACCTGCATGTGGTTTGTCAGCATGTTTTCAAAATGGAACAAGAAGAGTATACAAAAGAAGAAATTGACTGGAGCTACATTGAGTTCATTGATAATCAAGATATTCTGGATCTCATAGAAAAGGTTTGCGCTTAGATTTGTTTTTATTTCTTAGTTCTTACAGCTGTTTACTTGTAAATGACTTCACCAGTGACTATTTTCAGTGTATTGACACAGTAAAAAAGGGATAATTATCTTTTTGGACTGCTAAAAAAAATAATGACCGGCAAATGTGTGTGTTCTGTATATTATGTATAAATATACATATAATAGACAAACTATATACACAAATATACATAATCAATGTATATGTTTTGTATATGTTGGCTAGAGCCCGTAATTAATTTTGGCTGACGGGACAAAATTGAAAAAAGCCCCAAAAAGGTGTTCCTTGTGCATTTTAATGCAATATGTCCAGTCAATCCCTTTTCTTACTCTCCTCCATTTCCGTTTGTAAAATCCCTTTTGTTTATATACAGCAGATTGTTTCCTTAAGAATATGTTGTCTTCTCCAAGAATTATATTTTCAGTTATATATGCTTGATCTTGGATATAAGTTGAAAGTTGCTGCTCTATTTAAATAAAAAAAGTTGAAAGTTGCAGCTGATTAAGTTTAGACGAAATTCGCTTAGAGATGTGTTTTCCGTTGATAACAGTAATAACTGTTACCACAAGACTTAGCAATCAAAGAAGAAAATATATAAAAGAGAGGTTACAGAAGGCTGAGATATGCAAAAACGTCGCAATTTCAGCAAGAAAAAGCCAGAAACTTTATTATAGCATTGAAGGCTGAAATCACACTTTTCTGTAAGTTGACTCGACTCGAGGGAGATAAGTGCCTGAAATCTTGTTTCCGACAAAAATATCTGACCAACAGATGTTCCATGTAAACCTCTCTTGTGATGATGTTGATTTCATTCTCTATTTTACATAATTTTTCATTGATGGACCAAGATTTAATTCTCTCCTTACTTTCTCAAGTAACATATTTTAACAGTTTTTTCTCTTGCTCAGAAACCAGGAGGTATTATAGCACTCCTTGATGAAGCTTGGTAAGCTGATTGAATGAAGAACTATTACTCCCTCTATCCCAATTTATGTGACATATTTCGCTTTTCGAGATTCAAACTTCTTAACATAGAATCTTTAATTTTGTCGAAATAAAATCTACATATTTGAAAACTACGTAAAAAGTACTAGAAGTTGCAATATTAATAACTTAAAATATTTAAAAGGCATATGAAAGAATTACGGTCAAAGAACAACTCATTTGACTATCGAAATCTGAACACCGTCACATAAATTGGGACGGAGGGAGTATTGTTTTTTTTCTGTAACCTTTCTTATTCTTCATTCTCATCTTTTAGATGCTCCAAACATCCCTTCTGTTTATCTTCATTTATGCTTATTTCTTAAGTCTTGGGATATTCAGACTGCTGTTTTATTTATTTATTTTGCAGTATGTTTCCAAGATCAACTCATGAAACATTTGCGCAGAAGCTCTATCAGACTTTCAATAACCATAAACGATTCAGCAAGCCCAAGTTGGCTCGTTCTGACTTTACTATTTGCCATTACGCTGGTGATGTAAGCTTTTTCATATACCGTTACAAATTTCGAGCTTAGGGGTGTGTTCAGTATGAAGGAAAATGTTTTCCGGGAAAATAAGTGGGTTTCTTACTTATTTTCTTGTGTTCGGTATGTAAGAATATTATCTTAAAAACATTTGTATATAATCTAGAGAATTACTATGGGAGGTGGGGGTGGGGGTAGGGGGTAGGGGTAGGGTGTGTGGGGTGTGGGGTGGTGGGGATGGGGCTACAGGGGTGGGGGTGAAGATGAGGTGTGTTGGATGGTGGGGAGGACACAATCAATGTGAAATGCCACTTGTGGAACTTGTTTTCCCTACTTCCATATGGAAGCCATTTTACTCATTTTTAAGAAACTTGTTTTCCAAAATTTTTGGCCAACCGGACATGGAAAAATAAGAAAAACTTCCATACTGAACACACCCCAGATCTTCAATTTTACTGTGAAGCCGTGGATAATTATACATGTTCTTTTTCTTACAGGTCACATATCAAACGGAATTGTTTTTGGATAAAAACAAAGACTATGTTGTTGCTGAACACCAGGCGCTCCTGAGAGCTTCAAAGTGTTCATTTGCATCTAGTTTGTTTCCAAAATCAGTGGAAGAATCCTCAAACAAGTCAAAGTTCTCTTCTATTGGCTCTAGTTTCAAGGCATGGTTGCATCTTTTCCCCAACGTATTTTGAAGAAAAAGAAAGATTTTTTTAAAAAGAAAACGTATATTAGTCTTTTCTTTTCATCTATGCAATTACAGTGAGCACATTGAATCATTACATATTTTCTTATATACTTTGCAGCAACAACTGCAGTCTTTGCTTGAAACTCTGAATGCAACTGAACCCCATTATATTCGATGTGTGAAGCCAAATAATCTGCTAAAGCCCTCTATCTTCGAGAATCACAACGTTCTGCAACAGCTGTGCTGTGGGGTAAGGAAATGTGTTGAACTTTTTCACATTGGTGGCATATCTATGAATTGAAAGTTTGTGCCTGTTGAAAATATAATTAAGTAAATAAAAGTGTGCTCTCTCTAACAATTTAAGATTTTAGATGAGATGGTCACAAACTTTATGGTATCCGCCACCCATTATAAAAAAGAATTTCCACGTGCTTGGCCTAAAAAGAATCAGACTCGCACTGAGGCGGCGTGTTGAGAATATAATAAAGTAAATAAATGTGTGCTCTAACAGCTTAAGCTTTATGAGTTGGTCACACACTTCAACAATGCTCATTGTTTTTTTCTTCTGTAGGGAGTGATGGAAGCAATAAGAATAAGCTGTGCTGGATATCCTACCCGGAGACCCTTTTATGAATTTTTAGACCGCTTTGGCATCCTTTCGCCTGAAGTTTTAGATGGAAGGTACCTATTTACCTTGTACTATCTGAGAGAAAAAGATAAAAAAATGGTCCCTTATCTTTGGTGGTAAGTTTAAAATAGTCCCTTAAGTATTACCTGAGCAGTTTTGGTCCTTTAAATTTGCCAAAAGTGAGCACTTTTGATCTCCACTAAATATTTATCTAACTTTGATATTAAATTTAATTGGAAAAATAGAAAATATTTAACGGGCACCCAAATTTGGAAGTAATGTTTTTGCAATTTATGGTCTATTTCAAGAGTCTGGTTTAACTTTTTGAGGTGCAATTTCTGTTATTTTTGGTCTTTTTTTGTGTCTGATGTAGTTTTTTTTGGGGGGTTTTGACGGAAATTTTTGGTGTCGAGTTATTTCTTTTGTTTTCTAAGTTTCGGTTAATTTTAACAATCAGAGTTTGTTTAAATATCTGCCACAGATAAAAAATGTCCACTTTGGGCAAACTTAAAGGATGAAAACTGTATGTGATACTTGAGGGATTATTTAATCCTGCTACCATTGATAAGGGATCATTTTTGTCATTTTCTCTACTATTTGATCATTGTCAATGGGTTCTGATTTTGTCTGACTAACTCGTGCCAGTACGGATGAGGTCACAGCATGCACACGCCTTTTAGAGAAAGTCGGCCTTCAAGGATATCAGGTAATACATCACCTTATTAGAAGTTATAGTTTAAACATGAAACAATAACTTTTCCAGTTCATTTCTGTAAATTTGGAGTGTCTTATTAATTTCAGGCGATAACATCAATTGACCGAAAGTGTGCTTTTATCTCTATTAACTGATATTTATCTAGCACATTTTAGCACATTCTTCATTCAGTAAAATGTTTAAAGAATTTCAGTGGTTCCATTGTTGCACACCTGAATACTGTCAGGCTTTTGGCAGGTTAAAAAAGAAAATAAAATGCAGATGTTTGGTGATTAATAAAGGAACACTGTATATCCGCCCATCAAAATTAATGCCGATAAATGTATACTTTTGTGTATTAATGTATAATATACATAAAATTTACATATTTTATACATAATAGTGTATATCTTTTGTATATTTGGCTAGCGAAGATAATTATTTTTGGCCGACCAACCAAATGTGTAACTTGCCTAATAATAAATCTGTAAATTCTTTTGCCTTTCTGGTGCATCCCCTCATTGTTACTTGTGCTTTCTTTCCTTAGCAGCATTTATTTATTTTAGGTATTGTTAGTTGGTTAGATTGTTCAGTTGTATTATATGCTCCTCTTTCTTGTATCTGTTGTAAATTCCTCATGGATGCTGTGAACTTCTTTAGTTTTCGAAATTCTCTAGTTTTGAGTCTTTACCGATCATGATAGTGCATATCTCGTTCATAAGTATAGTATTTTTTTCATCATCTTCTTCCCAGAGTTCTTTTGGTTCTTGTTTTATAATCATATGCAGAAGCTCGTTGGCTTTAAAAGCCAAGATAAACTTAATGTTGGTCACATATTTAACACCTTTTTTTGTCTTTTTAATTAGATCATGTGTAGCATATTTCATTCTTTTATTTGATCTAAATTTGAAAAAGAGGCCTCAGGAAAGCCAATCATTGGTCCATTTTACCTTTGCAGATTGGTAAAACAAAAGTGTTTCTAAGAGCTGGTCAGATGGCAGAGCTAGACACTCGCAGGACAGAGGTGTTAGGGAGATCAGCAAGCATTATCCAGAGGAAAGTTCGTTCGCACATGGCTCGAAGAAAGTTTACGATGTTACGTCAGTTGGCAATAAGGATACAATCGATGTGCAGAGGTACTTCATTTGCTAGATGCTTGGATTTCTAGTTGCTCTGTATTAGATAAATTCTATCAATGTTTTCATCTCTTGTTGTTGCAGGAGAACTTGCTCGGCGTGTATACGAGAGCTTGCAGAGAGAAGCAGCTTGTCTGAAGATCCAGAGAGACGTGCGCATGTATCTTGCTAGGAAGGGTTACAAAGAATTGTGCTCTGCTGCCAATTCAATTCAGACAGGAATGCGTGGGATGGATGCACGCAATGAAGTACGATTCAGAAGGCAGACAAAAGCTTCCATTATCATTCAGGTAAACGTTTAGTAATGGAAGGATAATTCTTTGGCACCCAAGGGTGTGGCTTAGTGGTCAGTGAAGTGGGTTGAGAACCATGAGGTCTTAGGTTCAAATACCAGAGGAGACAAAAAACGCTAGGTGATTTCTTCTCATCCGTCCAAGCTGTTAGTGGGAAGTGGCAGGTATCACGTGGAATTAGTCGAGGTGCGCGCAAGCTTGCCCGGACACCACGAATATTTATTTTGATAAGGTTTGTGGGAAAGGTAAAAGGTTTGGGATTAGGTACACCACGAATATAAAAAAAGGATAGGTCTTTGGTATTTTGAGATAATTTTCTAATTTAGGACCAATAGACTCTTTGGAATAGTTCTCTTTGCTGCTATTGCTCTACCTATTTATCAACTCAATGCCTTGGAAGCTATGACTCCCACTTCATAATGATCCTCATGCGATATGCACAGAGTCATTCTCGCGCATTCTTGGCCCGGTTGAAATACAAGAAGCTCAAGAAAGCTGCTATTACCACTCAATGTGCTTGGAGAGCTAGAGTCGCTCGTGGGGAACTACGGAAACTTAAGATGGTGATATCTTATTCTTCATCTCCTCTATATCCTCTTTGTCTATCCAAAGGTTTTTAGCTGCTACAGCCGTCTGGTAGAGTCTGTATTCAGCATTGATGCACAACTTAAATTTCTCTGATATCTTCTAGTATTAGATTATTGTATGCTTAAATCCTGTAGAAACTAACTGCCGTTATGCTTCTCACTGCTCCTGCTTACATCAAATTTAGAGCTCTTAACTTTTCTTTCATCCTTTCGGCCATTCAGACTTGAAGTGAATACTTTGAAGGGGATCAACATTAACTTCTAAAATAAGCATTTAAGATAACTGGACTGCCTTAAAGAACTTGCAAGCTATAGTACACAACTAGAAATGTGGCTCTTAGTAAATTTAGGGACTCTTTTTTGCAGCCTTTACTTTTTAGATCCACTAATTGTTGTGCGAGACAGATAATTTCCAACGATATTTTGTATATTGATCCAGATTTGATTTATTTCACATTTCATTGCCAACTCATGTAAGATTCAATAACTAATATCTTCTTGGGTAATCTCCAGTGTTAAATTTATCGATACTAAAGGTTAAAAAGTCAAGTTTATGCATTTCATGCATCGTGCTCAGTTTAAACAGGCAACATGATAGTTGGACTGCTTGCAAAAGTCACTCTTTTCCTATTACTATACTTCTTATTGAATATCTATCGTTTGTTCTCAAACAGTTTCATTCTAACTTATTTCTGCATAGGCTGCACGGGAGACCGGTGCACTCCAAGCTGCAAAGAATAAATTAGAGAAGCAAGTTGAAGAATTAACTTGGAGACTACAGCTGGAGAAACGCATGAGGGTGAGTAGATCAAAATTCTTTTATCTTAAGATGCTGCTGTTCCCTATTCTTCAACCATATTTTTGTATTCAATCATCTAGAGGACAATATATCCTGGAGGAACTAGATCATGAAATAATGTTGTATGATGGACTTGGTGAAAGCTTTTTAAGAGGTTGAGTGTAAGTCTAATACTGTAAGTCCTCATATGTAGGGGTGTCAAATGGGCCGGTTGGGCTGGATCTGGACGGGTCAAAATGGGCTAAGTAATCATTGACCCGCCCAAAAGTTACTTGGGCTGAAATGGGTTGGGCTAAAAAGCGGGTCATAACCCAACCGGCCCAATTCTTACTAAGTTTTAATTTCTTTGTTTGTTCTTTTATAATTTTTAAGTACCTAGTTAAACTTTTTTTTTCTTCATATTATGGCTATATATAACATATAAGACAAAAGAAGTCTTTTTTGAAAATATTTTGACAAGGTCTCTATGGGTCAATTTGCGCTAAATATCAGCCCAATTTGGGCTACATATCAGCCCAATTTTTAGATGGGCTGAAATGGGTCGGGCTGAAATGGGCTGAGCATATACCAAACTTGAGTGGGTTGGAGTGGTCATGTTTTATGGGCTAATTTTACCCCTAGGGTGGCTTTCTTCTGGTTTGTTTCTCACAAGTCACATCATTGTCAACACGACCTCTGTGAGATTGAAATCACATATAGAAGGAAAAATGGACCATAGATGGGCCTAGTTGACTAGAAGTATTTGCTTCTGTCAAAGTGGAATAGGAATGTAAGATAATGATAACAAGAAAATAAGCTGATTCCGTCTCTGTCGCTCTATGCTTTTAGGTGTCTGCCTTCCAGTTTAAACATTCTGTTTTTGTAGGCTGACTTGGAAGAAGCAAAAACACAAGAAAATGCAAAACTGCGAACAGCTTTGCAAGAAGTCCAACTTCGGTTCAAGGAAACAAAAGAAATGCTTGTCAAAGAACGTAAAACTGCAAAAAGTGCGGCCCAGAAAATCCCTATTATGCAGGAAGTTCCCGTTGTTGACCATGAAATGATGAACAAACTTAGTGTTGAGAATGAGAAACTAAAGGTAGGTTTGTTGAAACTAGGGAGTTTTTTTTTAACTAGGGAGTTTAGTGTAAACGACTTGCTTCTATTCACTGGAGTTACTTGCATGCAGATTTTGATAATCCTTTTTTTTTTAATTCTTGATATTAGGCTTTGGTAAGCTCTCTAGAAAAGAAGATTGACGAGACAGAAAAAAAATATGAAGAGACGAGCAAACTTAGTGAGGAGAGGTTGAGGCAGGTGATGGATGCAGAATCCACAATCGTTCAGTTGAAGACTACTATGCAAAGGTTTACTATGTCATTAGTAGTTCGATTGAATAATCTTTTTTTTTTAATTTTTTTTTATCTATATCTTTTTATTTTTGATTATGGAAATTCATTTTTATACTGACTGGTTCGTGAGTATAACTCGTCATTGCGTTTTCTGGTTATAGGTTCCAGGAAAAGAATTTTGACTTGGAATCTGAGAACCAGATACTTCAGCAAGCCTTGTTAAGCCCTGCCAAGCAGGCGTCAGATCAGTCACCTAGCCTGGCTTCTAAGGTATTTGCCTTTATAATTCATTAGTTTCCTTTTCTTCCCTCTTTCCCTTGTGACAACTACCACCTATTACATTGACTATATGTATATGCAGATAGTAGAAAATGGCTACCATCTCAAAGAAGAAAATAGAACCAATGTAAGTACAGGTGGAAAATAGGCACCGTCAAACTTGGGCGGGTCAAAACGGGTCAAATCAATAGACCGTCATGAACCCAACCAGCCCAAAAGTTTGGTTGGGTCGAAAAATGGGTTATAATTCACCCTGCCCAACATGACCCTACATTTCCTCTGTTTAATTCTGTTTTTTGGAAAAAATGTGAAATTTAATACTCACAACGTCCAATTTATGTGACGCTCTTTCCTTATTAGTCAGTACCAAAAATTTAAAAACTCAATTTTCTCATTTTTCTGAACATGTTTTTGAAAATTCACTTCATTGATTTATTCAGACCACATCTTCTTTTTCTATGATAGTATCTATCGGTACTTTCAAAGTTGGAAGAAAGAAGGAATACCACTAGTTGAATTATTAAACTATGTTGACTAACTGAAAAAAGGGTACTACTCTTCTTCCTAAAATTATTGGGGTCTCCAAATTTGATATAATCAACGTGTTTTTTACTTATTTATTTTTGAATATGATATGAATTATTAAAAAAGAATGATACATTATTACATTTTGTAATAATTTTACTTTAAAATGCCTATTTTACTCTTAATGAGATGATTTATAGTCATAAATATCTATGACTTGTTTTAGGCCACAAGTTTAAAAGTCTTACTTTCTTTCTTGAACTCCGTATCCAATCAAACACCATCACATAAATTGTGACAAAGGGAGTATATTTTTCTTAAATTATTAGCGTAAGTCTTCCAAATTTTCTTAACTCCTAATCTCCAAACTTGATTTTGTATGTTTGGGTTTGTGTTGGATTTTGACCCGCTGCGTTACACTATCTTGACCCATTTTGACCCAATAGTTTGATGGTCATTTTGGATTCAACCCGTTGGGTCAAATCAACAAACAAGTCATAATCCAACATGTTAGCACTTGGGGGGAAGGGGGGGATGAGCGGGTTAATTTTGCTCCAATTCTTGCTCCATGCTTATGAGAGGATTGACTTTTGCAGGATCCACCAAGTTCGACGCCTGCTAAAAAAGTTGAAACCCCTAATAGCAAGTTAAGGAGACCTCCTATTGACCGACAACGTGTACGTACTTCCCTGGCGAACCTTTTGTGTTATGTTTTGTAAAGTTTTGGACGGAGGAGCTTTTTTGTTAACTGATATCTTGGTGGACCCTGTGCTGCAGGAAGACATTGGTGCACTCATTGACTGTGTGATGAAGGATGTTGGATTCAGTCAAAGCAAGCCTGTTGCAGCTTTTACCATCTACAAATGCCTTCTTCACTGGAAATCTTTTGAAGCAGAAAAGACTAGCGTGTTTGATCGTCTAGTGCAGATGATTGGTTCTGCCATTGAGGTAATTCCATGGAGAATTATGGAGAAAATGACAAAATGGTCCCTTATGTTTGAGGGTAGGTTCAAACTAGTCCCTTAAGTATGCAATTAACAGTTTTTGTCCTTTAAGTTTGCCAAAAGTTAACACTTTTAGTCCCTATAAAATATTTTACCGAACCTTATGGGGACTAAAAGTGTTAACTTTTGGCAAACTTTAAGGACAAAAACTGTTAATTGCATACTTAAGGGACTATTTTGAATCTACCCTCAAACATAAGGGACCATTTTTGTCATTTTCACGAGAATTGTGACTATTTGACTTTGATGTCACGTCTCCTGGATAATGGAGTAAAACAACAATAGAGACAATACAGTAAAATGTGTTTCCCAGTTTTATTGAAACTAAGATGGAAAATAGTTCAAAGCTTCAACAGGATTTCATTATAATCTACTCCTCATTTCATGCGTCTACCTGCTGTCCTTGCAGTATTTGATAAAAAATCAATAATCAACACTCTTCCACCTCTGGTGGAAAAAACAAAATATATCTCCCTGCAAGTGTAACCCTCATAAGAAGAATGAAGGTGAAGTGAGATTTTACAGAATTATGATGCCTACATTAAAATAATTAAGAGGGCAAGTATTTCTGCCCGTACGTTGGTCCCCGTAGATACCATTATAACCTGCATCATTATTATAGCATGTATAAGGAATGTTGTCTGTGTCATTCTGCTGGTTTGTGATGAATTCTTATGATCTTCAAAAATGACTCCTAAAGTGATAAGAAGACAGGGTGGGGATTAATTTTCTTAATTTTGGAGGTTCATGTTTCATTAGATTTATTCGAACTAGAAACATGATGAAAAGTCTACTAATTGCAGAATCAAGATAGCAATGACTACATGGCATACTGGCTGTCGAATACATCGACATTGTTATTGTTAATCCAAAAAAGCCTGAAGCCAGACAATGCAGTTGGTGCAACTCCGACGCGTAAACCACAACCTGCAACATCCCTGTTTGGGAGAATGACAATGGTATGGAAACTTTTCATGTTGAGTTAGTTCTTGCATTGAAACTGATTTATAGCCTGTTTGGCTAAAGATTCTCCGAGGCCAAAAGTGCTTTTTTTAAGTTTTTTTTTTCAAAGTTGAGGTGTTTGACCAAGCTTTTAGGAGAAGAAAAAGAGTTTTTGTGTAGAAGCAGAAGCTGTTTTTGAGAAGCTCAAACAAGTAGCTTCTCCTCAAAAGTACTTTTTTGAAAAGCACTTATCAATATTATTATTAGTATTCCATCTTTTCTTTCGAACCTGCTTTGAAAATATTTTTCCGGAGCCGAGGGTCTATCGGAAACAACCTCTACCCCACAAAGGTAGGGGTATGGTCTGCGTATATCCTACCCTCTCCAGACCCCACTTGTGGGACTATACTAGGTATGTTGTTGTTTTGTATTAGTATTCAATCATTATCTTATTCTTCAATTTTATTACTACTGTTGTTTCTGTTACTTTTGTTATCTTTACTATATTTAGCTGTCAATACTTTCGTTTTCTTTGACATTTTCATCATAGCTATTTTACTCTTGTATTTGTCAAACTTGTTTTGGAAAATGCTTTTCTTGAGCCGAGGATTTATCGGAAACAACCCCTTTAACCCACAAAGGTAGGGGTAAGGTCTGCGTACACCCCAACGTCCCTAGACCCCACTTATGGGATCACATTGGCTATGTTATTGTTGTTACGTTTGAGAAAATATACTTAGAAGCACTTTTTAAAAGTTTGGCCAAACACTAATTGCTGCTCAAAAGTTCTTTCAAATTGATTAGCCAAGCATAACTGCTTCTCAACGAAAGTATTTTTTCGAAAAACACTTTTCTATAATATTCTGAATTCAGTGTGAGAGGTTAGCTATAGCAGGATTTAGGAGAGGTAGAGGTAGGCCGAAGAAGAACGGGGTGGGGTGGGTGGGAGGGGGAGTTGATTAGACAGGACATGACACAACTTCAGTCAACTGTGGAAATGGCCTTAGATAGGAAGGTATGAAGGTCGAGGATTAGGGTAGAGAGTTAGTAGGTAGCTGAGTGTTGCTGTACTTTTAGTAGTAAGATTCAGGTCTCGTGTAGTTTCTTTTTCGCCTATTGAGTATTGATATCTGTTGCTGCACTTATTTTGCACATTACTATTTTGTTGTCTCTTTTCTTTCCTACTGTCTTGCATCGGTTACATCTTCTTGGGTCGAGGGTCTATCGGAAACAACCTCTCTACCCCACAAAGTTAGAGGTGAGTTCTGCGTACATCTTACCCTTCCCAGACCCCACTTGTGGGATTATACTGGGTATGTTGTTGTTTGTTACTTTCCAAAATAAGCTGATTTTAGAAGCTTGGCGACAGGCTATTAGAGTACTAAGAGCTTTGCTGTAGTATTTTTTCTCCCATATATGTACTAACTGATTTTGCTGTTCTTGTTTTCAGGGATTTCGCTCGTCCGCTTCTGACATCAATCTCGCTGGAGGTGCAGTACACCAGGTTGAAGCCAAACACCCAGCTCTGCTTTTCAAGCAGCAGCTTACAGCATATGTTGAGAAAATTTATGGAATTATTCGTGATAACTTGAAAAGGGAGTTAGGATCACTTCTTTCCTTATGTATCCAGGTATGTTCAATTTTACAAACTGCAATCCATTGTCTTCAATAAAAATAGCCTTTCTGCATGTTACTTTTTGCCTTATGCTTCTAAAACTTCCGGATGGCTCTAAAATGATACTCACAACAGAAATCTGTAAATTCTTGCAACTTAATTTTACTTCTTGATTAATTTTTTAAAGATGATCGTCAGTATTTTCCTGTAAGCAGAACCATGGTAATTTAACAATTATTACATGATGTAAAATATATTTTAACTCTTGCATTTCTTTCAAACCAATCCTGAAAAAGCTAATGGTCTATCGCAAATAGCCTCTTTACCTCACAAAGGCAGGGGTAACACCCTACCCTCCTCAGAACCCACATGTGGGATTGTACTGGGTCTGTGTGTGTTGTTGTAAAATATATGCACTCGTCGAAGGAAGAAAATAGTTCTTCAATTTTGTCATTTTGTTTATGAGCATAATAACATGACTAAGCCTTAATCCCCACTAGTTGGTATCACCTATATGGATATTTGTTTCCATTTTTCTCTATTTTTCGCTAAGTCCACATAAATTTCGATAGGTAAAAGCATCACATAGAAGTGTAAACTTTGAATAATTCAATGAACTCGAATTTTTGAAAATTGTGAAAGTTATATATAAAAATGGGATTGTTCTATTGCTTTTTGAAATTTTTGTAATTTTTCTTCACTTCTATCTTTTCTTCACCTATTTTTAATTGTTTCTTATGATATATTCAAATTTATCACTGTATTTTTCTTTTCTTTCTCCATTATTTTTGTCTATTAAAGCCTTCAATATTCCGCATAATGTATGATATATTGAAATTCAGGCACCAAGGACCTCTAAAGGAAGTGTGCTAAAGTCTGGTCGATCCTTTGGCAAAAATTATTCAATAAATCACTGGCGGGGGATAATTGAATGCCTCGATTCTCTTCTCTGTACATTGAAAGAAAACTTTGTATGGCATCACAAACCTATACCTGTTTCTCTCTTATCTTTTTTAGTCATAAGGAAATCTTATGTTTGCTGCCTTTCATTCTCAGATGCCTCTAATTCTTGTTCAAAAGATATTTAGTCAAGCCTTTTCATACATTAATGTACAGCTCTTTAACAGGTGACCGGAATTTTCTTGTCTTAGTTTTCTTGCGTTATTTCTCAATTTAAGCTTTCTAATCTCAGATAAATTATGCATTCGTAGTTTTCTTCTTCGTCGGGAGTGTTGTACATTTAGTAATGCGGAATATGTTAAGTCTGGCTTGGCTGAGCTAGAGCTGTGGTGCTGCCAAGCAAAGGAAGAGGTAATTTATGGTTCATTGTTATCACCTAAATGAAACACTCTTTGGAGAATTTTCATAAAAAACACTATTTAGCTGTTAAAAAAAAACACTATTTATGCCCTAATAACAAATATGGCGATATTATTGAATTTTTCAAAACATGTCATACACACACATACACTAGCAGGCATACATACATACAATCATACATGCATGCATACAAATATACATACATATACTAGCTATCGTACACACATGCAGTCATACATACATACATGCGCTGGTCGTCATACATTCAGACATACATACAGTAAAAGTCTGCTATAAATGAAAATCTTGCTATTTTTTTGTAATAATTTAAAATATTGCTAAGACGGGTTATTAGTGGGCTTAAGTTGTTATATCACATAATTTAACCTTTCTTTCAATCTAATTCCCTTTTTGTTTCGTGTATTCCTGGATTGCAGTATGCTGGCTCATCCTGGGATGAACTCAGACATATAAGACAAGCTGTTGGATTCTTGGTACGTTAATATACTTCAATCTTTCATTTTAACATGTTTCTTCTAGTATCATTGATTAGAAGTAGCCACATAACTTACCACAGACAGTTTTTAAGGTTGTGCCTATGTTGAAACTTGAAAGAATCAGACGTGGGCTTAATATGCATATCCGCCCTGCAAGGTTATTAAATGCCAGATTTTAAGCACCTTCACCTATTCTTATATCTTTAATACTACATTTATATTACATGTATACTGACTTCTGCAACTTATGGCCTCGCTATTATTTGATTCTGGTGGTCTAAGCTGTATTGGTTCCATCAATCTATCTAAATGTGACATCTGTATGTATATTTATCCTTTTTTATTATTATTGTAAAGTACTTTATTTGATCTCATTAAAGTGTTTGAGCAAGTAGATAAAGTTTGGTGTGTAAGGAAAATTACTAAGAAATCGTATCGGGAAATGAATTAGTAATAAGCTAAACTGCTGAATTTTTCCTTGAGGTTTTTTGGTTGCTCACTAATGTCTTATGCTTCAACGTTGCAAGATAATTGTTGTTTTCCCTTTTTCTTTTCGAATTTGCTAATGTCTACAATTTTGCATATTTTATCCACCATTGATATGGAGTTTTCTGTTTATTGTTACTCTTTTGCAGGTTATACATCAGAAATACAGAATTTCGTATGATGATATTACTAATGATCTGTGTCCTGTAAGTCCCTTTTCTCTATCAACATTAGCTTTGCTCCAAGCCCAGTGTTACGAAATGCATATGTAGAAGACTTATAGATTTGATTATTGCTGTTGCCATTTTGCAATTAATATTTAAATAGTTCTTTGTCAAACTTTTTTCTCTATCAGTCCAGGACAGAACTTTGTTTATCAATTTTATCTTTTGTGGTTTCCATTTCATCGAGTTTAAACCGTATCACTAGGGGTGTCAAATAGGTGGGTTGGGTTGAATTTGGGCGGGTTAAAATAGGGGGCTGAAATGGGTTGGGTTAAAATGGGCTAAAAAGCGGGTCATAACCCAACCCGCCCAGTTCTTACTAAGTTTTAATTTCTTTGTTTGTAAATTTATAATTTTTTAAGTACTTAATAAAACTATTTTTTTCCATATTATGGCTACATATAACGTATCAAATAAGGTCTTTTTGAAAATATTTTGACAAGGTTTCTATTGGTCAATTTGGGCTATATATCAGCCCAATTTGGGCTACATATCAGCCCAATTTTTAGATGTGCTGAATTGAGCTAATAAATGGGCGGGTCATCGCCCAAACTTGAGCGGGTTGGGCGGGTCATGTTTTCAAGGACTAATTTTGCCACCCCTATTTATTGCCTTTAAAATGTGAAAATTTTGGTGTTACAGGTTCTCAGTGTCCAGCAACTTTACAGAATTTGTACTCTTTACTGGGATGACAAGTACAATACACGAAGTGTTTCCCCAGATGTAAGTTATGCATGGCCGATAGTATTTCTCCGATTGAAGTCCTACCAGTGCATGTTCATAGTCATAGATGAATGTTGAGGGAATTACTCTCTTTTCCTGACAGGTCATATCTAGCATGAGGGTACTTATGACAGAGGAATCAAACAACGACGAGACCAACTCTTTTCTATTGGATGATAACTCGAGGTAAGAACTATTCACTGTTTAGAAAAGTAAATTCTCTGCAAATTTGGCAGAACAAATTGGTCCTGGATACTTCTAATGATCCTTAGGAAGTGTGTGTGCTATTATAAATTGATCATAAAAGCTTTCTTTACGTACAATGTGTAGGCTATTCTTAATCTAAATAAGCCAATCCATCTATCTTACAAAAATGTGCTCTTTCTTTACACCAAAAGCATATGTGAAAGAAAAAGGATCTCTTCATTTTCCTTAATTCTTTTCTATTGCCTTGAGGCGTCCTCTTTTTTCACTCATTTCAAGATGTCCGAAAATATTATAATCTACCTCCACCTTGTGGTAGCTTCCAATCGATATAGAATAAAGAGAATGCCACAGTTTAGCGTTGTGAAGTTACTCTAGAATGCAATTCTAAGTGATGTATATCTTCCATGCAATATACGCACGAACAACACTGACTTATATAATCTATTCGTCCTTTGAGATTGTTTGTATTAAGAACTGCATTACACACGGCACATGCTGTGAATGTGTATACACCCGGGGAAGCCAATGAACCTTGTGAAGCTCTCTTTCCTCCCATAAATCACTTTCCATACACTTGCTAGTTGCTACGTAAGTGCTCGTTACCTAATTTGAGAAACATCTATTACAAGAGGTTGATCTAGGATTTAATCTTGAAGGTTCTACCTTTAAGATTTTTAGTACTTAAACTCGTTGTACTTTTGAAATCATGATTTCAGAATTTAATATTTTTTAAAGTTTTAGTAATTTTACACATATATCTATGTCCGTGTGTAAAATACTAGGTTCAATTAAACCCATAGGAAAAAAGGCTGAAGTCCTATTCTCCTTTTAACCCTTCATCCCTTATAGTGTTATTCCTCTGCCCCTTGCGGATGGGGCTGCTCCTCCCTTAACCAGAAGTCTCGGGTTTGAGTGCTTCCCCCGAATGGGCCCTACGCGGTGCGAATCCCGATATAGTCGGGCTCCAATGTGGGTACCGGACACTGGGTGGGAAATTAATAAAAAAATAATTTCTCTTCCCCTCCTTTTCCTCTGAAAAATATCTCATCATTTTGTCCAATTTCTTTGCTACTGCTGTAGGGATTCAAAACAAGGACACGGAGTATGTGTTTATGCTTAGACAGCATGGATTTTGAAAGCTAATTTCTTAGTTTAACAAACTACCATCTCTTCCACCTACGAAACCTCTATAGTGGCGGAGTCAAGATTTTCACTATGCGGGTTCAAAATATAAAAAAGTAAGCATTCGAAGAAGTCAAGGAAATTCAACATCTACTATAGATAAAAAAATAATAATTTTGACCTTGTATATATAGTGTATTTTTCGACGACCAGAGTTCAGATGAACCCCCTTCCGATACTCTAGCTACACCCATGCCTCTGTTCAAACTTTATGTTCAATTGGTGATCGAAAATTTTAATTTGAGAAGCTATTTCTAACCTATGCATCTTTGCAAGTGCAGCATCCCATTCTCAATTGATGAGGTTTCAAATTCATTTCAAGTCAAGGATTTTGCAGATGTCAAACCTGCAACTGAACTTCTTGAGAATCCGGCCTTCCAATTTTTACATGAGTGAGGCGTAGAAACATCGATGTTTTCTTCTTCTGTTCTCGTGATAGATTATTGTAGCATCCTCGACAGACATCCTCGATTTCTTGTAAATTCATCTTTTCCTTGTTCAATTTTTTCCCCCCAGTATAGCTTGATGTAATATAATAATTTTTTTTGTTTATAGTTGTAATAGTTCATAGCAAAAGGTGCAGTGTGTGAGCTGAGCTTTGTATTTTCTTTTGGTGGGGCAAAGAACAACACCGATTTTTTCTTTTGGAAAATTCGGGAGCAAAGCATATTGGTTAATATTGAATGGTGTAAATGTTTTGTATCCTATCCAATTTACCTTGTAATGAAAGAGTAGCCTAAAATGGGGTATTCTTTTGAAGATTTTTGAAAAACATTGTAGTTTTTTTTGGAAGAGTGTGTGTGTATTACATGGCTCCAACTTGAATATCATTAAGTTTTAAAGCGAAGCATTGGTAAAGAAACAAAATGTTTGATTAGTTCACTCGAACATACAGAATGAAATAAAGTGACCTGCCATTTGTTTGTTGTTCAACAAAGGCCATCAATATTTCCTTCTCAAGTTTTGAAATTTATCAATGATTTATTATCTATTGATACATAATTAACTAAATACAAGTGTTCCCTCTTTGATATCCAAATTCTTTTCCTATTCGGATTATAAAATAATAAGATGCTTGATAGTTGGAAATATGGAAAAAGGGAAATGAGTGAATGCAACCAAAAAACAAAAACTTATCTTCAAGGGGTTTTGAAGTTTGGAGGGATTAAGTTCGAAATTCCATTATCAAGTTTATATTTTGATCACTTTACTTTTCTTTTCTTGTTTGCCTTTTGAAATACTATATTTATGGTCGTCCAAATAGACTTATGACATAAAAGTCATGTGAAAATCATCTAACTAAAGCCTAGGTAAATAAAATATAAACCTAGCTAGAAAACACATATTTTGACCAGATTTTTTTTAATATGTCTCTCTTAATCGTTTAATAGGTTAATAAAATGAAATATACCATCTTAAAAGAAAAAAAAAGAAGACTTTTGTATCCGAACTTAACGTACTCCTCCAGTCTCAATATATCTGATACTTTTTTGCCCATCCAGAGTCAGTTTGACTCCTTTTCGAAGCCAAATTGGATTAGATCAATTTAATATTTTAAAATTAAAATTTACATATTCAAAAATTATAAATATAATTTTATATTGATCAAAGGTCACATAGTTTAAATCTCGATAAGCCAAAAAGTGTCAGGTAAATTGCTTATAAGAGAACTCTTACCCCATTCTTTAGGAGAGCAAAAAATTCCCAAAGATCTCGTTAATCGATCCTTTTCTCGGGTAAGCACCGAGAGAATTTCGACTTCAGCTTTGATTAGTGGATTTATTGTTGCTAGGGTTTAATATCGTGCTAAAATTGGTGAACATTGAATTGAATTGAAATTTTGCAAAAAGAAAAAGAAACGTGCATGTGATTCTACGTGTTTTTGTATAGAGGGAATATGTTAAAAAAACTCTAAACTATCACAATTTTGCTAGTTTCATGTAATATAATTTCCTTTAGATTAAAAACCCTTGATTGAATATCTCAAAATATTTGAGATAACTTGTTGAGAGACGCACGAGAGATTAAAAAAGTCTTAAAAAATGAGTTCACATGACACAATGAGTTCATGGTAGTTCACGAGTACTATGAACACTCGCAAAATAGGTTCCATGTGTACTACTATATGGAACTCTTTCGAGAAGCTTTTGGAGCGTGATGTTCATATAGCATGTCATATTCTTCCGAGGTATATTTTCATATGAGTTCATGGTAGTTCAAGGGTATTTTGTGAACACCCGATGTTTTAGGTATGAAACTCGCAAAACAATTTCCATGTGTAAGCGATGTTCACATAACATGTCATATTCCTCCGGGGTATATTTTCATATGAGTTCTTGATAATTCAAGGGGATTTTGTGAACACCCGATATTTTAGGTATGAAACTCGCAAAACAACAGTTTAGGTTTTTTTAACCTATTCACTCTTTTGTATATGCGGAAGTTGACATTGTAATAAAATACTTCTGACTGTTACTGTCACCCAAGTGCATTGATGATGTTTTTCTTCTTTATCGTTGAAAGCTGAATTGATGTTGTATGTTCAGATGATTATTAATTGAGAAGTTGTGCTTATCTTTTTTTATAAACGTGGTGTTCGGCCAGCTCACGTGCACCTCGATTAATTTTACGGTGTACCTTTGTCAACCAAGGCTCCCACCAACATAGATTACGGGTGACTGTCCACCAAAGCTTGGACAGAGGGGAATCACCTAGTATTTTTGCCTTTGTTGGGATTTGAACTGAAGACAACCTCATGGTTGTCAGCCTACCTTATTGACCACAAGACCACACTCGTGGGTGCTGGGAAGTTAATGCTTATTGTTGTCACCTTCTACATTGATGATATCTTTCTTGAAAGTTGAATTGGCATTGTTATTAGTTGGCATGGGATTTGCTTTTTTCCCTAATGATGCTTGTAATATTGTGTAGTGTTGTGATTATTAGTGGTTTTCGATTTGAGATCCTTACTCAAATAGTCGGTCGGATTCGCTGTATACTTTTCCTAGCCGTAGCCGGTGTACATAGATTATACACTAATTATACATTAATTTCTTGTCCGGATCTGACCATTTATCTTACTTTGCTTGTGCTTATGTTTTGTCTTCAACCGAGGGTCTCTCGGAAACAACCGCTCTACCTACCAAGATAGAGGTAAGGTCTGCGTACATTCTACCCTCCCCATACCCCACATTGTGGGGGTATGTTGTTGTTGTTGTATATACGGTAACACACATTATATATGGATTATAAATATATTACACATCCACTGGCTATTTTTAGTTTAAGTGGGTGAGCGGCTATTTAAGTTAATTCTTCTTTCGATTTGTCATATTCAGGTGGCAATAAAACGCGTGCTTCTAAGATTGAAATGAGCCACTTGGTGCGCTTAATTGAGTTGGAGGAAGGATGGGATGTTATACAAGAGGGAATCAAAAAATTGAAGAGAATTCTGGAAGGACAGCAAGAATCATTCAGCACTGAAGAATACATGATGTTATACACGTATCCTTAACATTCTTTGTTCTTGAAGTTTGTCTTTAGAGTGAATAGGTTAAAACCCCCTAAGCTATCACCATTTTGTGAGTTTTATATCAAAATTATTGAGTGTTCCTGTTACTCCTGCACTATAATTTCCTTTAGATTGAAAACCTTCGGTTGAATTATGTGGCGAAATGTTTGGGATAACTTGCTGAGAGACGTGGGAGATAAAAAAAGTCTTAAGAATGAGTCCACCTGACACTATGAGTTTAGGGTAGCTCAGCGGGATTTTATAATAAATACCCAATAGTTTAGGTATGAAACTCGCAAAACAGTGAAAGTTTAGGTTTTCTTTTAACCTATTCACTCGTGTTTATATATGAAATATTATTTCTTTAGTATATAGACACTTTCTTATATTTGTAATCTTTAAAATGTGGTAAACCTGTACTGATCTTGCCATGGAGGAAGCTTCTCCTTAATTTGAAGCGTAGACATATATATAACATGTGTACGCAGAAGCCTCTTCACCATTACTCTCAGCCGTTGTATCATAAGTACAAGGAAACACTTGATGAATACATCAATTCTACTGTAAGTAGCATTAACTTTCTCTCTTATGAGTTATATCCAATGTTGCTTGGACTCTTCAAAAGTTTCATAGTGTGCGTGTCGAATCCTCCAAAAGTAGTGCATTTTTGGAGGATCTGACACGAGTGCGGCACTGTTTTGAGAGTCCGAGCAACATAGAATTAGGGCAACATATTCATGCAAATTAGCAGACTTTTTGGTCGATTTGTACTTTTAATTAGGCAATTAACGAATAGAATTTGAGTTTGGTCTGGACAATTTTGGTGCTCTTGTATTGATATAACCGACACATGCTAGTCAACATTACTTCATCTAATTTGAAAAGGATATGTGCTACATTTTGAAATTTTTTCTAGTTGCTTTGTTAATTGTTGTTCAATTTTGCAATTTGTGTTTGTATTCTTTATTAGGTTCTTCCTGCTTTAAGAGAGAAGTATGATGCTGAGTTTATGTTGAGGGAACTTGTGAAGAGATGGGAGAATCATAAACTTATGGTCATGTGGCTCTCACGGTTCTTCCATTATCTCGACAAGTATTTTATTCCCCTAAGGATTAGTTATTCAAGTGCAGAGCTCCTTGCTTGTTGTGATAATATTCTTAAGAAAGGTGAGAGTGAAGATCAGTCGTGACGCTATTGAGGATATTGGATAAGCTATAACACGAATTAATCAGATGATACTATAATACCGTTAGACCTCACTATAACTGTCTTCTTCTATTTCAGCATTTCACTAGGCCAAATATACTTTGGAATCGATTTTTCATGTTATGTTATATATTTTCTATAACAACATTTCGCTATAGTAGCTCAATAAATATTGTTTGTTATTAAATTCTTCAACAGTGCACCGGGCTGTCATTTTATTAAATTCTTCAACAGTAACACTGCCACGGTAAAATTTACTAGCCTATCTAGTTTTACATTTCCTATTGAGATTCTGATAGTCTTCTTGTTGTCTAAACCAGAGCTCTCCAATTCAATAAAATTTTGGTAGATATCTGTAGTTCATAAATAAAGAATGATAAACAGGTTGATTACATAATGCATCCGATTAATTCTTTTAGGGATATTTATACAAATAGTAGTTTGAATTCCTTGTTTACTTTTTCTAGCTGGTATACATATATTATATATTGATTATACATAGTTATACACCTATTACACATGGACTATACATATATTATACATCTGTCAGTAATTTTTAGTTTAAGGCATCGGTTCAAATCAGATAAGGGGCTTTGTAAAACTCCAATCTAGTATTCATATTTGAGGGGAGAATTGTATATATATGTATGTATGTAGGGATGGCAACGGATCGGATCTGGACCGGATCCTACTAGATCCAGATCCAGATCCATTTTTCATACCTGGATCCAGATCCGGATCCAGATCCGGATCCAGATCCATCGGGTCCATAAAAATTAGATCCAAATCCGGATCTATCGGATCCACCGGGTCCACGGATCGGATCTGGATCTACATGTAATTTTTTTGGCTGCTTTAATAATATTCCACATGTTGAAACTTTTATGACAAAATGAAACGCAATCTGATTGAAAAAAATAATTAAGTTTATTCAATCAACCTATATAAACATGACACAATTCTTCCAAAATACTGAACAAAGTTTTAGCATCACAAGAAAATAAAGACGATTGACTTCATTAGTGATGCTGAATAGGTTGCAACTTTGAGCTAATTTTTGGAGGCTTTAGTGATGCTCCACTTGTAGTTCTACTGATTGACTTCATTAAACAACATAAAACAATGTCAGTCATATATCAAAAGTCCCAATTTTTTTTTGTTGATCAAACAAATGAGAGAAATATACTTAAAGCTTACGGCTAGCAGATTCAAGAAAGAGAAATTTAAAGAAGAGTGATGATTTTTTCTTTTTATAGAAATGAAAATATGGGAAACTGCTGAGAGCATATAGGTAAAAGAAATGAAACTTCAAAGACAAATTACATGGCTGTGTGACTTGTGCCTTATCCTGGTTCAACCCTTTACCCAATACATAAATTATGCAAAAAATTTAAGAAAATATTTATAAAATTACATTCTAGGTTATAGATATATTTAATAAAAAACGGATCCACGGATCGGATCTGGATTGGATACGGATCTCAAATACAAGATCCAGATCCAGATCCGATCCGGATTCAGATCCAGATCCAATCCGGATCCGTCGGGTCCAAATTTTGAAGATCCATATCCTATAAAATGGATCTGGATCCACAAGATCCGGACCGGGTCCAAGATCCACCGCCATCTCTATATATGTATGTATGTATGTATGTATAAGCCATCACCTTTAGGAGTGTATTCGGTACGAAGGAAAATGTTTTTCTGGAAAATGAGTTTTTGAAAAAATAAGTGAATTTCAATTTATTTTCTCATGTTCGTTTGGTTAGTCAAAAATAAGTGAATTTCTTACTTATTTTCTCATATTCAATTGGTTAATAAAAAATATTATTGGGAAAATACTCACCCAAGCCCCCTCCAACCCACCACCTCACACCCCCACCCTCCACTACCCACCCTCCACCACCAACCCCAATCACCACGCACCACCTACCCCAAGCATCGACCTTCCACCACCCAACCAAATCCCTCCCCCCCTCGAACGCATTTCTTCTTCACTTACCCCTACCCCACACCACCGTTCCACCTAATCCCCCACCCACCCACCTCCACCCCCATTCCAATTTTTCAATTTTATATATTTTATTTTATATTATAAAAATAATTTTTTTTTCTTACCCCTGCCCCTCCCCCCAACCACAAGCCACACACACCAAATTGAACCACACAATTTTTTTATAAAAGTAAAATAAAACATATGAACTAGAAAATTCGCGAGGGGGTAGGGGGAGGGTGGGATAGGTGGGTTGGGGGGTGTAAAAATCCAAAAACAAATCTTTTTAAAACTTTTTTATTAAAATTTTTCGGAGAGTGGTGGGGGTGGGCTGTAAAAAAAAACAAAAAACAAAAAATAAAACTTTTTTTTTAAAATTAAATTTTTTCGAAGAGTGGTGGTGGTGGTGGTGGGGGGTGGGGTTGGCGTTGGTGTAGAAAACTAAAAAACTTTAAAGCTTTTAAAAATATAATTTCTTTTTTTTGTGTGGGGGGGGGGGGGGGTAGGGTGGTGTAGAAAATAAAAAAGATTAAAATTTTTTTTTAATTTTTTTGTTAGAGGGGGGGTGGTTGGTCGAGTGGGTCACAGCGGTGGGGGAGGGATAGTGGTGTAGAAAATTAAAATATTTGAACTTTTTTGGTGGGGTTGGGTGGGGTGGATGGGGGTGGGGGTGCATAGGGTGGTTGGTGGTAGGAGGTGGGTTGGGTGGTGACGGGGTAATTGGTTGAATGCCACTCGGAGACTTGTTTTCCTAACTTTCATTAGGGAAGTCATTTTCCTAAGGCTGGCCAGTGGGCCGGGACGACCCGACCCCGCTCTAAAAAACAAAAAAAATTTAACGGGGGCGGGACTCGAACTCGGGACGGGACGATGTCTCGTCCCGCCGTACCCGAGCCCGCCCCCTGTGCCCGCCGGGACCCGAGCCCGCCTCGAGCCCGTCCCGACCCCGACCCCGACCCTTAAACCCCCTTTGCAAAAATGGCCGTTGCACCAACGACCATTTTAAGCCCCCCCTCCCCCAACCCCCCTACCCCTTAATATTTATTTTTAACCCATAAGTTATTATATTTACACTTTAACCCAATTTTTCAACTATAAATAACTCATTTTCTCTTCATCTTTCTCACAAATCTTCCTACAATCTCTCTAATTTCTCAATATATCTCTCTACATTGTTTGCTAAATATTCAATTTTATTAATTCATTTGGGAATTGGGAGTGAAGTTGGCAACTAGCTTGAGGATCTTCCATCGAGCAAAGTTTCAATTTTCAACCTCTCGATTACACGTCGACGTTACGTCGGCGTTTGGTACATTCGTTCCTTCATTAAATTATTATTGTCTGTTTATTTTATTTAGCGCACTTAATTTTATTGTCTTTAATTATTTATTATCATAATTAAAATGGAAGGATTAAAAGGTATGTTTAAGGGTAAGGATAAGGGTGCTTCTTCTAGTAGAGGCAACCAGGGCAAGGGTACTTCTTCTAGTCATCTTATTCCTACACAGATGATTTTGTTGATACTCAACATTTTCCTACAATACCATTAGATTTAGACGAGGAGTTATTTTCGGAACTCAAGAAGACTTTAATTTAGACGATGATCTAGACGATACACCCACTAATATTGATGACAACACGCCCACTAGTGCACCTTCAATCGAAATACCTCCTATTCCCCCTAGTATGAGACGAGGTCCAAAGCAAAACGACCATTAAAATCAGATGCATGGACATTTTTTGATAGGGACGTAGAGAATCAAGTAGCCATATGTAAAATTTGTAAAAATGTTTTAAAATTTAAAACCTCGGAAAAGGTCACGGTGGGACGGGGGTTTAATTAGACACGTAGTAAGTGCTCATCCGGCCTAGGTATGCCCAATACCAGGCTTCAAAACCGGGTGCGCAAACGGCCGCTCCATCGGGACAAGGTTCACATACCGATATCGTCCGGACCAAGTATGTGGTCAAATTAACCCTATGACGGGGGGAATTGTAGGCTCTAAATACAACAAACATAGAGATAGGGAAGCAATATCAAAATTAGTTCTTTGTGGAGGGTTTGCCTTTTTCATTTCCTTCATCTCCCGGTTTTATTCATTACATTAGAGATATATATAATCCTCGCTTTTAACGGTTTTCCTAGGTCAACTCGTTAAGAGAGATGTATTTAAATTTGCGCATGAATATCAACAATATTTACGTTTTTCATTATATCATTTTAATGGCAAAGTATCTATCACGTCCGATATAGGTCGTAGTACTAACGGCCATGATTATTTAACCGTAACTTGTCATTGGATAGATTATAAATGGTCTATGCAAAAACGTATTTTAGCGTATAGATATATAGATGATAGGCACACCGGTACTTTTATTGCGTAAAAATATATATCAAGTGTGCGATTATTACGGAATTACCGATAAAATTATGACTATTACATTAGATAACGCTTCTAATAACAATTACGCAATTACAATGTTAAAAAATAGTTTAGCTCCATCTTTTCCGACCATTTTCATATAAAATGCGCGTGCCATATATATAACTTAATTGTAAAGGATGGTCTATCACTTTTTGAAGACATTCTTAGTAAAATACAATTTGCTATAAACTTTATTTTTAAAAGTAATAAAGTACAACGTAGAAAAGAATATAAAAAAACTTGTCACGATTGTGGACTACCTTATAGAAGAATTCCACAAGAAGTATCGACTAGGTGGAATTCTTTATACGAGCAACTACTTGTTGCTTATGACTATAAATTACCTATAACTTTATTTTTTAACTCTCATAATAAAAACCCAAATTTGATATGATTTTAGATAGTGATTGGGTAAAAATTTCCGAACTTATTGTATTTTTAGAGAAATTTTTTCAAGCAACAAAAGAATTTTCCGACATATATTATCCTACTATTTCAACTATGTTATTTTATATAACTCTAATACTTTTATTACTTAGTGAATATATGGAAAAATCAAACTTATAAGGCAAAAGCTATTAAAAAAATGTTTGTCAAAATAAAAAAATATTTTATTCCTATTCCTTCTATTTATATTATTGGTTCTCGTATTAAATCCTACTATTAAAATAGACGGTACTAAATCACTAATTGAAACTATTTACGATTGTATAGAAGTACTACCACCTCCAAGTCCCAAAAATCTAAATCACCCACCACCTATTGAACAAACTAAAGAAGAAGTGTTGAATAACGTAGAACACCAATGCAAAAATATATATAGATTTTATCAACAAGAAAATGCTAGTAACGTACCGGCTACCATACCATCTTCTTCATCTTCAACACAACCTCACAAAAGACATCTTGTTTTCGCGGCTAGTATTGAAAGCCTCGAAATAGAATGTGCGGCCGTACCTCTACTAACCAAATTAGCGAGTTGGATATTTTTGTTTTGCGTGGTTCGTACCGTATCAAGAAGTTATCAATGAAGATGGACAAGAAGACTTGTCGAAATACTTCGGAGGGGAATGAGAAGACCTTTCCGACACTTTCATTGATGGCTCGAGATGTTTTGAACATTCAAGCGTCATCAAGCTGCGTCGGAAAGCGCTTTTCTCGCAGAGATATCAAATAGGAGACCACAGACACTCATTGGCCGGAGACAACTTGGAAATTGCGGTATTATTCGAGAGATTGGATACGAGCGGAGCGGAGAAGGTGCGGTCAACCGGAGATCAACGAAGAAGATGATGAAAACTACAACGAAATCTTAACCGAAGGTAGTGGAAGCGACGTGGATCAATTTGACCAACAAATACCTATTCCAACCGAAGAACCACATGAAATCATCAAGCAATTAGAACAGATTTTTTTGAAAATGTAATTTTTTTAATTGCAATTTTATTATGTAATTTGCAACTTTTGGACAACACCATAAAGTTGCAATTTAGATTTTAGACAATTGTATTTGTATTACAAAAAAATCATATGTCTATTAAATAATATAAGAGGCACAAAAATTGCCCTTGGGATGTTTTTATTACACTATCTTGTTTTGTTTATTGAGTTTTTTTTATACATATGTTATTTAAAAAAAAAAAAAAAAAGGAAAACCCGAGCCCGCCCCGCCCCGACCCGAGCCCGCCCCGAGCCCGCCCCGATACCGACGGGATCGGGATCGGGACGCATCGGAGCAGTCCCGCCCAGACCCGACCCCGCTAGGCCCGCTAGTCCCGATCCCGACCCCCCGGCTCGTCCCGGCCCGCCAGACCCGAGCCCGGCCCACTGGCCACCCCTACATTTTCCTCATTTTTGAAGAACTTGTTTTCCTAAAGAAAATATTTTCTATATTTTTTATCCAACGAACATGATAAAATTGAAAAACATTTATCGAAAAATATTTTCCTCCATACCGAACACACCCTAGGTTTTGAGCCTAAAGTGCGGGGGTTTGACTTAACCCCTACCATGTTATATTATAGTCTACAAAAAAAAAGATTGACAAGGCAATCTAAAAGGAAGGAATAGCCAACAAAACATAATCCTTCCTAGAGATTATTGCAACATATTAACTAACAAAGAAGTTACACTTTTCAAACCTCCTCCTAAAGGTAGATAGTTGCCATTTATCAAGTTGAATTAGCCCCTTAGCTTCTCTTGGTAAGTCATTTTGAGAAAGAAATAAGGTCCTCTTTCCACTTGTAGAAGCAAGCTTTGCAAAAAAAATCAGCCACATTATTTGCTTCCCTGAAGCAGTGAGTAAATTCAACATCTGCCACATTGAAAATTTGAGTAGTTCTCTGAATAATTTGCTCAAGTTTCAAGTTGTCTGTATCCCTCTTGGTCAGCATAGTTGAGATAATTTGTGAGTCTAGTTCTACTTGAAGATTAGTGAAACCATTTTGAATGCACCATCTTCCTCCAAATTCTATAGCCATAGCCTCTACATATTTACTAGTTTCACACTCTATGCCATAATGAAGTCTCCTTCAGTGTTTCTTTGAATTCCTCTTATCCCAGTCTTTTATGAAGCTCCCATTTGTATTTAATTTGACCCAACCAGAAACAGGCATAGTCCAACAAACAGTATTGCATTTTACCTTGGGTCTAAGCCTTTCAATTCTGTCACATATGGTGATCCAATTTCCTTCACAACAGACAGTAGAGAATGCAACATTCACAATAGCTATGATGTTCCAAAGTATTTGCATTTCCATTTTGTAGGGGATAAACTTCTTTTGCTCTCCATATCTACAAGCACTACATGCTTTTCAAAGCTCCCAAAGGATCATTATAAGAGTAATTTGCAAGATAAATTTGTGCACTCTGTTAGAAGTTTTCCTTCTCCACCACTCTTCAATAATTCTTTTGAAAGGTAAAATGTGATGACTGATACCTAAAGGAGCTTCATAGGCATTCCATAGCCTTGTTGCTACCCTGCCTTCAAAGAACATGTGGTGAGGAGTCTCATTTTGTGGTATGAGACAACAAATGCAAGTTCTAAATCCTTGCTTTCCAAACTTTGCAACAGCCTCCTTGAAAGGCAATTTGTTATAAAATAGCCTCCAAGTCAGGAAAAAAGTTTTAAAAGGTATGGCATTATGCCATATGTTGTTGACAAAAGGAAGTTTCATTCTGTGATCTCTTACAATATTCCAAGCAGATTGATTAGAATATTGACCATTCTCAGAATTTTTCCAAAAGACATAAATCTTTATTCAAACCATTTCCTATGTCAACAGAGTTGATAAACAAAGCAACATTTCCTGGCAAAGTATTGTACAGTTTCTGCATGTTCCAAGTGTTGTGTTACTCCCAAACGCACACGCAAGTATACGTGATCGACAAGTAATATAGGATTTTGAAGTCCAGATATCGTACGCGCATGGACTTGTACTTTTCTACTGTTTAACTAATTCAAACTCGTTCGTAACTATTCAAGAGAGTAAAAATCAAGATGTTTTGTGAAACTAACTACGATTGAGAGAAGTAACTAACACTTGGGTATTTTTTTGACTGAGACGATTGAGACTAAGACTGTAAGATTTATCAGATGATGATGGAATCCAGGGTCATGGCTTTCAACAATCAAATTAGTCTTCCGATAGTTCTACTTATTTCGATTTCTTGAGTTACTAGTTGATGGGTTGATTTTAACTTTATGATATCCTTTTAGACTACTCACAAGCCTGTAGATGCTACTATAACGCCTATATTTCTATGGTCACCAGAGGTAACAAGAACACATTTAAAATTCCGTATCCAACTAAGTAGGGCTAAAGGGTATATTTCTATCCTCAATAGCGAAACGTATAAATACGAACAAACTCTATTTATTCTTATTACATATGTGAATTTCCTCTTTCAAGTCCAACTCACGCACCACAGATAGTGCTCAACTAATTCGTCAATTAATCAAACAATTAAGCTCAAGAATAAATAAGCAACTCAATAATGGAAATTTAATATGCAAAAACAATCATTAACCTAACTTTCATGTCTTTGCCATAACTCTAGAAAAGAGAAGTTTAGCTACTCATTGTCACGCCCTATTTTGACCTGCTCGGGTCAAAGCGGAGCACAGACGTGTTCGGTGATTCTTGGGTAAAGAATTAAGGATTGAGGAGTCGCCACCTAATTATTTTTTACGGTGAATTAGGACACCTAAATATTAAACTAAATGCTGCAATGTAACTCCAATTTTAAGGTCTACGAAACTAATGAGATTCTAAGTAAGGGTTCTTTATTATCCTAAAGGGAAGGGGTTAGGCACCCTTTAAGATCCGCTAACTTGCGGTTATCCGATCAAACTCAGGTAATTATTGCTAGGAAAAATGCATGTTTAAAGTATATAAAGTTGAGCAAAAGTTTTGCAAATATTTAATAAATGATGCATTTTTGCCCAAGTATGCGTTTGCATGGTATTTAAGAAAAATATATGTAAAGTTTTGAAAAAAGTATGTGTTTGGGACAATTAATAGCAAGGAGGAAATGAATTATTTATAATGCCAAAGAAGTAATTTTGGAAATCATTTTTTGAGTTGTACAATTAACAAAGTGGACAGAATATAATCAAGGCTCGGTTTTGAAAATCTTAAACATGCATGGCAAGCCTAATATAAATAAAACTAGCGGGGATTTCTAAGTTCAAACGAGCTTAAGAAATAAACTAACGGCAGTTAGACTATCCTATGCATTCATCTATTCGCGGCCTAATTATTCTAAGCATTCTAATGACAGTACATAATTAAATAATTATTACAACCCAAATAATAATGAAAGACAAAATTAGACAATAAATAGAAGTAGCGGCTAGGACGGATGACGATATCATCGGCACCCTATTTGTTTTGAAGTTCCGAGAGCGGGGAATGCAATGAACATAGATGTGGTTCTTCATTTTGGACGAAGTCATGATGAGTCTCATAACGAGACTCTTCGTAGCTCCCGATGCATTTCATGTAAGTAAAAGAAAAGAAAAGGATTAGTAGACGGGACGAAAATATAAACACATGAATATTCCTAATATATATATACACGAAATATACAACATTAAATATACATAGGAATGAATACTCATGGCCATATATTTTACATATCCTTGAGACATTATTTTTTCAGATTTGGCACATTAAAGTAGCCGAAGAAAGAATGTATGCTAACACAACCGGCTCTAAATTTAAACAAGAATAAAAGAGGCAAGGAAGACCAATATATATAAATTATGTAAACATACATGATAAATTCCGTTGAACTCATCTTAATCTTAAAGAAACATGACATTCATAAACTTAAACCAAACGCACATACTATTATATTAAACATGGATAATATACTCCTTTTAACATTGCACATATTAATCTAGAATATAACATGTAAATATCGTCATTTTAATCAATTAAAGTATGCTCATTTTTTGATTTATTAGGCAGCCACCAACTAACAACTTACACAACATACAATAATTTGAATATCAACAATCCGCTAGGTGTCCTAAGAGTATTTAATCAAGCCATAGCTCTTCCAAACACATATTAATCTTACATTATCCGTATTGCATTTAACAATGAACCCAAGATACCTTACTAAAGCTAATGACAATAATTAGTTAACCGAAACATCGAGGCAATATCATCTATCACGTATCAACTCCAAATCAGAAATATCCCAACGACATAAATACAATTATATAAGCAAAATCGTCTCATTATCATATTAATTAATCAAGACTACATTACTTAGCAAAATATCATACTAAATCAAGCATAAACAACACAATCAAATAAGCTTAAAGACATATAGAAGAATTGGAACGAGTATAACCTTTTCCGGGTAGCGAACCGAGGCATGTTTTGAATCGTCGAATCCGCTCGGAAATGTTAGAATTCTGATTTGTTGTAGGTTTTTTTGAATTCTGATTTTTCTGGAAATAAGACTCTGTTTTTTTGATTTTCAGATGTTTGACTCGACCCGACCCGTCAGTGACCCGACCCGACTCGGACCGAAAAAAACAGTGAAAAATAGCTAAAAATCCAGATTCTTCAACACAAAAAAAACCAATAATTTTGACCTATATTTCAGAATCTTTAAGTTGAAGAACACATGCAAGAACAAACAAAGATTTCGGATTGCCCCCTTTTTTTTAGTGAAGAACAACACAAACAAAATATAATGCCAAACCTTTTAGGAGATTTCGGATTTCTTAAATTTCGGACCTAAAAATGACCCGAAAAAAATCTAAGAATCGACCCCTCAAAGACGGATTTTTGGACCCCAAAGACGGATTTTTCGAACCTCAAAGACGAATTTTTCGAACCTCTCCAAAATGAAGAACAAGGGGGATATTTATAGGTGGATTTCCCCCCAAGAACGAGTTTGAAATTTGAATTAAAGGTGAAGAAAAATCTGAATTTTGGAAGCGGATTTTAGGGGTATGGGTATGGTGAAGTGATGGGAGGGGCGTGGTGGTGTCAGGGTTGGTGGCAGGGGTGGCGTGCGATGGGTGTGGCGTAGGTGTAGGGGTGTAGGGTGGCGGCGTGGGGGTAGGGTGGCGGCTGATTTGGAGAGTTAGGGTTTAGGTTTTTCTTTTTTTGATTTTTTTGGGTTTTGTTTTGGTTTAAAGTAAGGGTGGCCAGTGGGCGGGCTCGGGTCGGCGGGGGCCGGGTCCGGCGGGGGTCGGGGTCGGGGCGGGATGATCCGGGGGTCGGGATCGGGCCTAGCGGGGTCGGGTCGGGCGGGACTGCCCGGCCCCGTCCCGATCCCGATCCCGTCGGTATCGGGGCGGGGCGGGGCGGGGTCGGGGCGGGCTCGGGTCGGGGCGGGCGGGCTCGGGTTTTCCTTTTTTTTTTTTTTAAAAATAACATATGTATAAAAAAAAACTCAATAAATAAAACAAGATAGTGTAATAAAAACATCCCAAGGTCGTTTTTGTGCCTCTTATATTATTTAATAGACATATGATTTTTTTGTAATACAAATACAATTGTCTAAAATCTAAATTGCAACTTTATGGTGTTGTCCAAAAGTTGCAAATTACATAATAAAATTGCAATTAAAAAAATTACATTTTCAAAAAAATCTGTTCTAATTGCTTGATGATTTCATGTGGTTCTTCGGTTGGAATAGGTATTTGTTGGTCAAATTGATCCACGTCGCTTCCACTACCTTCGGTTAAGATTTCGTTGTAGTTTTCATCATCTTCTTCGTTGATCTCCGGTTGACCGCACCTTCTCCGCTCCGCTCGTATCTAATCTCCGAATAATACCGCAATTTCCAAGTCGTCTCCGGCCAATGAGTGTCTCGTGGTCTCCTATTTGATATCTCGCTGCAGAAAAAGCGCTTTCCGACGCGATTGACGACGCTTGAATGTTCAAAACATCTCGAGCCATCATTGAAAGTGTCGGAAAGGTCTTCTCATTCCCCCTCCGGTATTTCAAGCAAGTCTTCTTGTCCATCTTCATTGATAACTTCTTGATACGGTACGAACCCCGCAAAACAAAAATATCCAACTCGCTAATTTGGTTAGTAGAGGTACGGCCGCACATTCTATTTCGAGGCTTTCAATACTAGCCGTTAAACAAAGCATGTCTTTTGTGAGGTTGTGTTGAAGATGAAGAAGATGGTATGGTAGCCGGTACGTTACTAGCATTTTCTTGTTGATAAAATCTATATATATTTTTGCGGTGGTGTTCTACGCTATTCAACACTTCTTCTTTAGTTTGTTCAATAGGTGGTGGGTGATTTAGATTTTTGGGACTTGGAGGTGGTAGTACTTCTATACAATCGTAAATAGTTTCAATTAGTGATTTAGTACCGTCTATTTTAATAGTAGGATTTAATACGAGAACCAATAATATAAATAGAAGGAATAGGAATAAAATATTTTTTTATTTTGACAAACATTTTTTTAATAGTTGCCTTATAAGTTGGTTTTTCCATATATTCACTAAGTAATAAAAATATTAGAGTTATATAAAATAACATAGTTGAAATAGTAGGATAATATATACCGGAAAATTCTTTTGTTGCTTGAAAAAATTTCTCTAAAAATACAATAAGTTCGGAAATTTTTTCCCAATCACTATCTAAAATCATATCAATTGGCTTTTTATTATGAGAGTTAAAAAATAAAGTTATAGGTAATTTATAGTCATAAGCAACAAGTAGTTGCTCGTATAAAGAATTCCACCTAGTGGATACTTCTTGTGGAATTCTTCTAAAAGGTAGTCCACAATCATGACAAATTTTTTTATATTCTTTTCTACGTTGTACTTTATTACTTTTAAAAATAAAGTTTATAGCAAATTGTATTTTACTAAGAATGTCTTCAAAAAGTGATAGACCATCCTTTACAATTAAGTTATATATATGGCACGCGCATTTTATATGAAAATGGTCCGGAAAAGATGGAGCTAAACTATTTTTTAACATTGTAATTGCGTAATTGTTATTAGAAGCGTTATCTAATGTAATAGTCATAATTTTATCGGTAATTCCGTAATAATCGCACACTTGATAAATATTTTCTCGCAATAAAAGTACCAAGTGTGCCTATCATCTATATATCTATACGCTAAAATACGTTTTTGCATAGACCATTTATAATCTATCCAATGACAAGTTACAAGTTAAATAATCATGGCCGTTAGTACTACGACCTATATCGACGTGATAGATACTTTGCCATTAAAATGATATAATGAAAAACGTAAATATTGTTGATATTCATGCGCAAATTTAAATACATCTCTCTTAACGATTGACCTAGGAAAACCGTTAAAAGCAGGATTATATATATCTCTAATGTAATGAATAAAACCGGGAGATGAAGGAAATGAAAAGGCAAACCCTCCACAACAACTAATTTTGATATTGCTTCCCTATCTCTATGTTTGTTGTATTTAGAGCCTACAATTCCCCCCGTCATAGGGTTAATTTGACCTCGTACTTGGTCCGGGACAAGATATCGTATGTGAACCTTGTCCCGATGGAGCGCCGTTTGCGCACCCGGTTTTGAAGCCTGGTATTGGGCATACCTAGCTGGATGAGCACTTACTACGTGTCTAATTAAACCCCCGTCCCACCGTGACCTTTTCCAGTTTTAAATTTTAAAACATTTTTACAAATTTTACATATGGCTACTTGATTCTCTACGTCCCTATCAAAAAATGTCCATGCATCTGATTTTAATGGTCGTTTTGTGGACCTCGTCTCATACTAGGGGGAATAGGAGGTATTTCAGTTGAAGGTGCACTAGTGGGCGTGTTGTCATCAATATTAGTGGGTGTATCGTCTAGATCATCGTCTAAATTAAAGTCTTCTTGAGTTCCGTAAAATAACTCCTCGTCTAAATCTAATGGTATTGTAGGAAAATGTTGAGTATCAACAAAATCATCCGTGTAGGAATAAGATGACTAGAAGAAGTACCCTTGCCCCGATTGCCCCTACTAGAAGAAGTCTTACCCTTACCCTTAAACATACCTCTAATTCCTTCCATTTTAATTATATGCTAACAAATAATTAAAGTAAATGAAATTAAGTGCGCTAAATAAAATAAAAAACAGACAATAATAATTTAATGAAGGAACGAATGTACCAAACGCGACGTAACGTCGACGTGTAATCGAGAGGTTGAAAATTGAAACTTTGCTCGATGGAAGATCCTCAAGCTAGTTGCCAACTTCACTCCCAATTTCCAAATGAATTAATAAAATTGAATATTTAGCAAACAATGTAGAGAGATATATTGAGAAATTAGAGAGATTGTAGGAAGATTTGTGAGAAAGATGAAGAGAAAATGAGTTATTTATAGTTGAAAAATTGGGTTAAAGTGTAAATATAATAACTTATGGGTTAAAAATAAATATTAAGGGGTAGGGGGTTGGGGGAGGGGGCCTAAAATGGCGTTGTGACAACGCCATAATCTAAAATGGCCGTTGGTGCAACGGCTATTTTTGCAAAGGTAAGGTCGGGGTCGGGGTCGGGGTCGGGACGGGCTCGGGGCGGGCTCGGGTCCGGCGGGCCGGGCGGGCTCGGGTCCGGCGGGACGAGACATCGTCCCGTCCCGAGTTCGAGTCCCGCCCCGTTAATTTTTTATTTTTTTTTAGAGCGGGGTCGGGTCGGGACCGGGGCGGGGTCGGGACGGGGTCGGGCCGGGGTCGGGTCGTCCCGGCCCACTGGCCAGCCCTAGTTTAAAGGGGTAAGGGGAAATGGGGTTGGGCCGGTCTGGCTGGGGCGACGGGAGTTGGGCTGGGGCGATGGGGAATAAGAAAAAGGGGAGTTGGGCTTCGGTTTTGGGAAAAAGGGAAAGGGAATTGGGCCGCGGGTTTGGGCGACTGGGCTTCGGTTGTGCAATTTTGGGTAGAGGTTTTGGTGGGTTTTGGGTTGTTTTGGTGTGGGAATTTAATTGGGGAGTTTGGCTTGGGCTTGTTTTGGTGGGTTTGGGTACAAGGGAATTGGGGGAAATAAAGGGGAAATGGGTATTTTATTGAGGAGTTTGGTTTTGGGCTTGTTTTGGTGTGGGCCGAAAATTGGGGGGTTTGTTTTATTTTGTGGGTTTTGATTTATTTTGGGTGGGGGGAGATTAAATGGGTTAGAAATTGTTTTGGGTTTAAAAAATATAAAAGGGGTTTAACATTAAAAATATATTTTTTGTAAAAGATGTGAATTATTTAAAATAACATAACGATGTGATAATAATAAAATATAATATTTGCGAAATGTTTAATGCTTAATAAAAAAAATGGAAATGCGATGCAATTTTGCGAGAATAAAATAACATAGAATTTTCGGATAAAACTTATGATTATGATAAAAATGCAAATGATAGTAAAAAATGTGAATAATAATAATAATAAGAGAATAATAATATATATATACGCATGTATGTATATAGATTAAAATTATTTTTGAGGTGTTAAAAATATAAAAAATTGCAAATAAATTGGAAAAGACGGGACAAAATTGGGTGTCAACACTCATGATTTGAAGAATGACAAAAGAATTCATGAGAAAACTAGGGTTCTATGAATAAAAGTAAAGTAAAAGCAACAAGAATGAGAGAAGGCGACTTACTAGTCTAAGAATAATGTCCAGTCCACCTCTCTAACGAAATAAAACATCTATATATAGTCTAGGGTAAAAATATAAAACATGGAAATCAAATCTCAATCAAATTGGAAAATCTGCTCGACAACTCGCGTCGCATGTGCAGTGCGGTATGTGTTTGAGATTTTCTCTTCAAGATTCTACCGGGTAATTTTTCCGCGTCAAGCCCGCGACGCAGCTGCAGCGCGGGCTGCTTCAATTTTTCAGCTTTTCTCCTAAGTGTTGCGCTCATCCTCTCGTCATCTCGTGCTCATGCAAACACCTCCAAAATCAACAAAAAATGTTCCGTTATCATTCATTTGTCCTCGTCATACGTACATACATAAAACATAAACCCAAATACGATAATTTTATCATGATTTAGGCGATTAAAATGCTAAGAATAAAAGATAAAGTGACGCAAAATATAGATATCTGTGCCAAATATCACCACCCCTCACTTAGACTATGCTCGCCCTCGAGCAAACACTAAAATCATTGTCAATAAATCAAGCCTAGGAACACCACCACTTTGATTGATACAAAAAATTAGGCCCTATAACAACTCACATCAATGGACAATTCCTAATCATCATACAAGATATACAAACAAACAACAAACTTCTAGCCTCCTAACCTCAGGGACGGACTCCAACTCATCAAATTTAAGCTCGTTCACCTACTCTGTCAAAGAAATCTAATAACATCACCTATCTATCATGAAACAAGTGCCCTCACAAGAAGAAATAGTCCAGACACTCAAATCAAAGAATCAAATGTAATTTAAGGACTTAACATCAAATAACAACTCTCGCACTCACAAATAAATTCACATGTATGCACAAAGAACCATAGGCTTTCCCATTATGTACATCTCCACTAATTAAGCATGCTCGAATAAAATCAAATAGGACTTTAATGGGTTGTAATGCTGACTAGGGGACGGGTAGGAAAACTATGTAATAGTGACTTATACTTCCCTAAGCAATTTGCATTTTCTAGACTTCATCACCCATTATTTCATCTCTTAACTTTATTTTCAGTCCTCTCTTCATCAATTATTTCACAAATATTTCGCTCATATCAAGATTTTTTTTTTCAAAGCAACTTTTTTTTTCATGTCACATTCTTTCTAAGAGAGTTTTTTCATCAATTTGCAACTATCATTGGTCACCTTTTAAACTCGACTATCCCTTTCTTCAGATTTATCAATTATAACACAGTTTAAGCTACATTGCTCAAGAGAAGCAGGGTGCAAAAACTAAAGATTCAAAAAATGGATCAAGGTAAAAATACGGCTTCCAAACAAAACTCTACAGGCTCAAAGCGCTAACTAGTGGTACAATCTCTGAAAAGGCTAAAAATTTACAAGACAAATCAAAGAAAGCCTATTATCATCTTCTAAATAGAGTAACACTTTTTATTTTGCTTCAATAACATGCAGGGAAAGTTCTAGACTAAGATGCAAAACATGGAATATGCAAGAAATCCTCACCACACATGGCACAAGTATCAATCAAGATGGATCAATTCTACTCTGAGACAGACATGATCATGACGAACTATAAAATAAGAATAATATATATACAGAGTTACAACCTTGAGCCTAGGTATCAGAAAGTCTGCTATTCTATATTAACACTCAAGCATTCACAGAAAAGTACTACTCAAGCTCATGCCTAAATATGCTAGTATCAAGCAAGTCAACAAGGTTTTCTTCTTCCATCTCTTTTACTACTCCTAAAAAAAATTAGCCGGTTCAAAGGTCCCACCTCGGGAAAGAACCGATGTCATAAGAAAACCCAAGGGGCGGGTGATGTATGCCACTAATGAGGGACTTAAGAAGCTATTAAAGAAAATAAAAGAAACAAAAATCTTTTTGAAATTTTCATTTTTCTATTAATTTTCGAAGACTAAAAAAACTAAGAAAAGGAATTCTGCGGCATATTTGTCATCACCCTTAACCTCAAAATTTTACAATACACAAGGACGTATTTCTCACCCCACACTTAAGACATGCAGTGCCCTCAATGTATCTACAAGCAAAATAAAACAAAGCTAAGAAATACTCCTTGAGGCCCTCTAGGGCCTAGCTAGCAGCATAATCCTCAACATCAAGGGTTGGGACGACCCCACACTTAAGCTCAAACATGCTCCTTAGCTTTCAATTTCGGGTACTCAGACTTCCCCTAAACTGCAAAACAAAAATAAAATAAAACGTGACACTATATAATAAAAATAAAATAAAAATACAATACAAGCTAGGTTGCCTCCAAACAAGCGCTTGATTTAACGTTGCAGCATGACGCGAATCAACTTATCCCTCCACTTTGAACTTATGAATTGTGCCTAGATCTGTCCAAAGCTCGGGTCGGGCCGAGTCAAATGGTTTTTTTTTCTGCTTGTCCGACCCTGACCCTATTTTTTTTATTTTTTCGACCCTGGCCCTGATCCTTTAGGGACCCTACGGGTCACGGGTCGGCCCTGACCCGTTCTACAAAACAAAATAATTTTTTTAATTTTTTTATTAAAATAACAGTCGTCTAACTTTAATGTTTACCACACAAAATCACTTTTCTATATCTTTTATCACATAAAAGGCATTCAACTTTAAGATTTATTACTTATTGTTTAAGGTGTTAATGAAATTTACTATACAAATGAACATATTAGTAATGAAAAAATAGTCAAATCATATTAGTAACGAAAAGATTCTTCTTCATTTGTCCCTTCACCTATATTAGTTATCAAAATTATTAATTATAATCTTTTAAGTGCACAAACGGGGAGTAAAATGTATAAATAGTTCATAGAATTTCGTAATAAAGTATCTGTTAAACTCATATTTGTATTTCATTGTCACTTTGCAAAGGAAAATAATAATATATTGGGATTAAACCAAAGAGAATTTAGATATATTTTAGTTTATTACATAGACATAGTATGATCAAAATTTTGACTCTAAAATTACAATCACCTTTAAAAATATACCTTAAATAAATATTAATAAAATAAAAAATAATATGAACGGGTTGAGGTCGGGTCATTGGTCGGGTGGGGCCGGGTCAGACGGGTAAAATTTTTTGACCCTAGCCCGACACTGATCCTGATCAGGTCCCCGCTTTTTCGGGTCAGGTAGCTCACGGGTCAGATATAAGCTGACCCTGACCCTGATTTTTTGGGGTCGGGCCGGGCCGGGCGGGTCCCTGACCCGATGGGCAGATCTAATTGTGCCCCAAATTTTGCGTTAAATTTTCGACTGCGCTCTTGTGGTGGAGGTACAAAGATAACCAAGCCAAGTAATAAATTTTTTACTCTGCACTTCTCGGCCTTTAGATGAGGAATGTAATTTCCGCTTTCTAGCACAACAAATTCAAGAATGTAGGCACTCTCATCCTCACCCTTTGTCTCCCCCATAGGCTCAGATGGCTCGATTACTATTTTACTATCTAAACACAATGTGGAAAAATGATTAGAATGAAAGTCTAATGCGCCCTAACTCATGAATTATACGACTTTTTACATCCCATATATACACACACTCAAGTCTCCAAAAGTAATGTTATCTACTCCCTCACATGACTCTAGAGCACTCTTCTCAACATTGGCACCATCAACAAAAACATAGTCTAATGATTGGTATTCTCGTTTTAGCTTCTCAAGTTGGCCTAGAAGATCTTTTTCAGCTTCACACAACTCATAACTAAATTATTGAGCGTTACACGCATCAATCTTTGCACTCAAATCTGCATCCAAGTTGCTCACAGCCAAACCAAACCTGTCAATCTCTTGTGCAAGATCAACCCTCTCCTTAGACTAGTCATTCACCAACGTTGTTAATAAACAATATCATTCCGCATATTCGCTCAATCGATAATATTTGTCACAATACCAACCCTTACTCTCATATTCATATTCACACTTTCAAGATGCCAGGTTACGACAAAACCAAAAATACGAGCCATAAAAGTCTTCCGTCAACCAAGCATCTTCATCAATAACCTTACCTCTATATATTTCATCCCCAAACGTCATATTGAGAGAAATTAGAAACACACTAAGAGAAAAAAATCAAATAATTTCAAAAATTAAAATATTTACAACAATAACTTGTAAAGATAAAAGTAAAAGTCTAATCTACAACAACAACAACAACACCCAGTGAAATCCCATAACGTGGGGTCCGGGAGAGGGTAGAGTGTATGCAGACCTTACCTTTACCTTGGTAGGCAGAGCAAATGTTTTCGAGAGACCCTCGGCTCAAGACACGACAAGGCATAAGCACAAATAAAACAGGAGAAACAGTCAAATCCAGCCAAGAAATTTAAAGAGTATGAAAATGCTGGTATCAAAAGTGAATACACCATGATAGCGTATCCTGAAAAAGAAGCAGTAACTAACACATGTAAATAAGATAAACAAAGTACACTAAAGAACACATAGCAGAGGAAGTCAAACTACAGGGGACTATAAAACACTACAACGCCTCTTCGTATGATATGCTAATCGGGCCTATAGTAATACCACTACAACAACCAGTTTCTAAACGTAAGTAGGACTACGCTCGACTACCTACTACCCTAATTTGTGCCCTCCATAACCCCCTATCTAAGGTCATGTCCTCAGTAAGTTGTGCCTGCGCCATATCCCGTCTAATAACCTCTGCCCAATATTTCTTCGACCTACCTCTACCCCTCTTGAACCCGTTCATAGACAACCTCTCACACCTCCGCACTGGGGTATTCTTGTTTCTCCTCTGCATATGCCCAAACCATCTCAATCTCACTTCCCGCATCTTGTCCTCCATCGAAGTCACTCACACTCTGTCTCGGATATCATCATTTCTAATCATATCCCTCCTTGTATGCCCACACATCCATCTTAGCATCCTCATCTCCGCTACTCTCATCTTTTGGATGTGCGACGTCTTGACTGAAAATAACTCCGGCCCATACAACATAGTCGATCTAACCACCACCCTATAAAACTTGCCTTTAAGTTTTAGTGGCACTTTTTTATCGCGCAAGACTCCAGATGCGAGCCTACATTTCATCCACTCTGGCCCAATACGATGTGTGACATCGTCATTAATCTCTCATTCCCTTGGATAATAGACCTGAGGTACTTGAAGCTTCCTTTCTTCGGAATGACTTGAGTAGCAAGCCTCACCTCCACGTCTGTCTCAAGGTCGCTCCCGTCGCTGAACTTGCACTCCAAGTATTCTGTCTTAGTCCTACTCAGCCTGAACCCTTTAGACTCCAGAGTCTGTCTCCAAACCTCTAGCTTAGCGTTCACTCCGCTGCAAGTCTCATCAATTAGGACTATGTCGTCTGCGAATAACATACACCATGTCACCTCCTATTGGATTTGTCGCGTCAGTTCATCCATCACCAAGGCAAATAAGAATAGGCTAAGAGTTGGTCCCTGGTGCAGCCCCATCGTCACTGGGAAGAGCTCCGAGTCTCCTCTCGCTATCCGTATCCCGGTCTTAGCTCTATCATACATATTCTTGATCATACTAGTGTACGCCACATGTACATCTCTAGCCTACAAACATCTTCATACCTAGGGACTTTGTCATATGCTTTCTCGAGGTCGATGAAAACCATATGTAAGTCTCTCTTCATCTCCCTATACTGCTCCACCAACCTCCTAATAAGATGGATGACTTCTGTAGTCTAATCTAGAAAAACAATTAATTTTTAAGTCCCCGGCAACGACGCCAAAAACTTGTTGCTCCCAAATTCACACACAAGTATACGTGGTCGACAAGTAATATAGGATTTTGAAGTCCAGATATCGTACCCGCATGGACTTGTACTTTTCTACTGTTTAACTAATTCAAACTCGTTCGCAACTATTCAAGAGAGTAAAAATCAAGGTGTTTTATGAAACTAACTAATACTGAGAGAAATAACTGACACTTGGGTTTTTTTGTGGCTGAGACGATTGAGACTAAGACTGTAATATTTATCAGATGATGATGGAATCCAGGGTCATGGCTTTCGACAATCAAATTAGTCTTCCGATAGTTCTACTTATTTCGATTTCTTGAGTTACTAGTTGATGGGTTGATTTTAACTTTATGATATCCTTTTAGACTACTCACAAGCCTGTAGATGCTACTATAACGCCTATATTTCTATGATCGTCAGAGGTAACAAGAACACATTTAAACTCCGTATCCAACTAAGTAGGGCTAAATGATATATTTTTATCCTCGTAGCGAAACATATAAATACGAACAAACTCTATTTATTCTTATTACGTACGTAAATTCCCTCTTTCAAGTCCAACTCACGCACCACATATAGTGCTCAACTAATTCGTCAATTAATCAAACAATTAAGCTCAAGAATAAATAAGCAACCCATTAATGGAAATCTAATACGCAAAAACTATCATTAAACTAACTTTTATGTCTTTGCCATAACCCTAAAAAAGAGAAGTTTAGCTACTCATAATTTGAAGAACGACAAAAGAATTCATTAGAAAACTAGGGTTCTATGAATAAAAGTAAAGTAGAAGCATCAAGAATGGGAGAAGGCGGCTTACTAGTTTAAGAATAATGTCCAGCCCACCTCTCTAATGAAATTAAACCTCTATATATAGTCTAGGGTAAAAATATAAAACAAGGATACCAAATCCCAATCAAATTGGGAAATATGCCAAACAACCCGCGTTGGACTCGCGTCGCGTGTGCAGCGTAGGTCTGTGTCTGAGATTTTCTCTTCAAGATTGTACAGGGTAATTTTTGCGCGTCAAGCGTGCGATGCAGCTGCAGCGCAGGCTACTTCAGTTTTTCAGCTTTTCTCCTAAGTGTTGCGCGCATCCTTGTGGGCTGATTTCCTCAGGGCTAAATATTGCATTAGAAAACATCACGTGAACAAAATATTGCATTAGAAAACATCATTGCACTTGAATAAAAGAGGCCTGTGATCAGGACCTGTTCTAGGCAAGTGTTCCACCAAATTGTTTTGAAATTTAATGGCCCAAACATCGTTGATGAATACTCTACCAAGTCTCATTCAAAATCTCTTGCTAGGCACCCAATTATTACACCAAGTATATTTAGGCCCTATAAAGCCAACATCTGCAAGGCCACAATTGTCCATGCAAGTAATGAAGTCCATACTCTTGTATGTTTTATGTGGATATCCACCTAGTTTTTCTTCATGATCCATGATAACTTTGAAGTCTCCCCCATGCACCAAGGGCCATTAATTCTGTTACTCACATTAATAACGCTATCCCAGAGGTCAATTCTTTCAAGAACAGTATATTTGGCATAAACTGCTGTTACAAAAGAGCCTGTATCAGTAGGATTGATCTTAATGTTAATGGTAATCTGCTGGTCATTATTCTTCACAACTTGAAACAAGTCACAATCTTTCTAAAAACATCAAATTTGACCATTGGTATTAGCTACACAGTGTTGAAAGCCCAAAAATCTTTTGTATCCTTCAATGTTGCTTTTATGAGAAAAAGGTTCTGAGATTGCCACAAAAGTGAATTTGTTAATTCTAACATGCAGTTTCAATCTATGAATTTCTTTTCTACTCCTTACCCCCCTAATATTCCAAAATATTGTATTAATCATGGAAAATTTTAGGTGTGTGTGTGGGGGGGGGGGGGGGGGGGGGGGGGGGGGGGGGGGGGGATTTTAAACAACACTACAGTCCTCCATATTATGTCCCAATTTCTTACAGTGCTTACAATACTTTGGAAACAGCCGAGGGTCTTCCAGACCCCACGTTGTGAAATTTCACTAGGTATGTTGTTGTTGGTCACTTTTGTTATCCATTTTGGAGAAACAATGTTTAGATGTGGATCTAAGATTTTTTAAAATGTATTTGCTTCGATGTTATTGTTGAAGCCCTCATGTCTAGATCCCAATCATACCAACAAGTCAAAAATAGTGAAAACAACTTATGTACATGTTCAGAATGGAATTTGGAACTCAAACGCTCAAACCGAGAAATTCAGTGAACTTACTAAATGTTTATGTATTTACTCGTCTTAGATCACTCATTTAGGTGCCGTTCGGCTGTTTAGGTCTTTATTTTATGTCCTATCATTTTTGGGGATTTCCTAATTTTGAAAGACTTCTTAGGAAAATTTTACTTATAGTTGACCAAGTAAGCTTTATTTTAAAAACAATTCAGGAATATCATAGGTAGGGGTTGACATAGTTTGGGCAAATTCGAAATTCGAATCTTTTGGACTTTTGGTTTGAATTTCAGATTAAATGGGGAGGAGATTACAAGGTGGAGAATCAAATCCTTACCATCAAAGTAAAAGTTTAGGTAACCAACCAACTGAGCTATTAAGATCCCGAGAAATGAGGATCTAATATGACATTTGACTGGAATTAAAATCTACTTATAGGCTCAAAACTGAAAATTTGAAATATTCAAGCCGATTAATTCAAGATCGAACTTAAAAAATCCAATCCATTCCAAGCTTATTTGAATTGGAACTTCTTCCATCCGAAAACCAAAAATTCTAATCGAAATTTTCATATCTAATATCCAATACGAACTGCCCAAACGCCTACCCCTAGTCACGAGAAAACTTGGTATATTGTAATTGATATTTTGCTACTCCATAGTCACTCACATAAGTTGTTAATGTTGGAAAAATGTGATTGTTGCAGATGGTGTACATTGAGCCAGCCCATGAGGATTTCACATGCCTCCCTTGATCTGATCAAATGGCTTGAATTTTGGTCCATTACTGGACCACTAAGACTCACCAATTTCACACCAATAATTTTGGATTACAGGCCCAGTGTACAAATCAAATATTAATGAAGAGTTCAAATATTCAGTGGATGACTCAGACCACTTGCCAATTTATTTTTGTTTTGGAACTTTCCATGTTCATATTAGAATTGATTCAACACAAATTAGAGGCGAATTCAGAATTTTAAGTTTATGCGTTTCTACAACAATTTCAAGTTAATATACAATAATAACAAGACAAATGGACCGAATTCCGAGCTAAATATTCTTATACATTTAATGAATTTCTAATACACATACATAGTATGTGCAAAAGTTAATGGGTTCACGTGAACCCGTAATCATTGGACTAGAAACCCCCATGCCCCGCCGCGACACAAATCAACATGTCATAAAAAAGGTAGCAGGAGAAGCTTCATGGCTAGCGCATGGCTACCTTCGACGAAGACAAGGACGCATATCGTGTATGAGCATCAAGTGAAATGTATATATTGTCTTCGACTCGAGCTATATATATAATTGAATAATATTAAACATATAATGAAATGGTAAATATTAGATCAAATGAGTCGGTATATGTAAGTTTCGTGCTAAATTGAATTCTTTTACCCGAGGAAATTCTTAAAGAAAATAATCCTTGATTATTTTCATTAATGAAAAGGTTTATATACATGATATACAATATGTAATTATGGAAAATAAATCTACCTTTTCCTACTACAAGACTACTACCTTTTCCTAATACAAGACTACTACCATAATTATATATGTACAAGAATTCTAATAATTATGGTAAGTAAATATACAATTTACATGGCCATATACACGACCAATAGACACGTTATCGTGTATATTCTTTCACATCCCTGCAATCATAACGGGCGGTTGTCGTATGCCGAGACTGTCCCTAAAATCTTCAAACAGAACTAAGGGAAGACTCTTAGTAAAGATGTTAGCAATTTGGTACCGTGAAGGTACATGCAAGACACGTACTTGTCCACGAGATACCTTTTCTCGAATAAAGTGAATATCCATCTCGATATATTTAGTGCGCTGATGTTGGACCGGATTTTTAAAGAGATAGACCGCACTAACATTATCGCAGTAGACCAATGTAGCTTTATGAATAAGAAAATGAAGCTCTAATAAGAGATTACGCAACCAACAGGACTCAGACACCACATTGGCTACCCCTCGATACTCGGCCTCCACTCTGGATCGCGATAAAGTAGCCTGGCGTTTAGTCGACCAAGAGACCAAGTTATCACAAAGAAACATACAATAACCAGATGTCGAACGTCTGGTATTCGAACATCTTCCCAATCAGCATTTGTATAAGACATAAGAGTAGATACAAAGGATAGATATAAGTGCAAACCATAATCAAGAGTACCCTGAATGTAACGCACAATGCGTTTGAGAGTGTGCATGTGTTCGTCTCTCGGATTATGCATAATAAATAAACCTGTTACACTGCATAAGTAATAACGTGCCTCGTGAATGTAAGTTACCGAAGAGCCCATGCAAGACTGCGATAGTGGGAGAGATCCTCATAAGGTGTGCTAGAATTAACACTCAGCTTCGGGTTGGTGTCAACCGGAGTAGGAGATGACTTACAGGATGACATGCCAGCTCACTCAATAATCTCAGCTGCATACTTCATCTGGGATATAACTAGACCACATATATGACGAGTTACAACTATACCCAAAAAATAACTCAAAGGCCCCAAGTCTTTCATAGCAAATTCGGAACTGAGAAGAGACATGATTGACTTGCGTAGTTTATCCGAAGAGGCAGTCAATATAATATCATCCACATATAACAGAATGTATGCGAGAGAAGTACCACGGCGATAGATGAACATAGAATGATCAGACCTGCTGTGAGAAAACCTAATAGTAGACACATAATCTGCAAACCTTTTGTACCAAGCTCGATGGGCCTGTTTTAGCCCATACAAGGACTTCTTCGGCAAACAGACATGGTGAGGATGTTCGGGGTCCCTGAAACCCAAGGGTTGATGCATGTATACTATTTCCTTGAGATCACTATGTAAGAAAGCATTTTTCACATCCAGCTGATGAATGTGCCATGTTTTCGAGAGAGCCAGACAGAGAACAATGTGAATGATGGCCGGTTTGACCACCGGACAAAATATCTCTCCACAATCTATGCCAACCTGTTGAATTTTGCCATCACCTACAAAACGGGCCTTATGCCTCTCAAAACAACCATCAGATTTTTCCTTATGAGTAAAAATCCACATAGAACGAAAAACATTGACACCAGGTGGACGGGGCACCAACTCCCACGTCTTATTTTCAATAAGAGCATTATATTCATCATCCATTGCCATTTTCCAATTCGGGTCATGAAGGGCAGACATTGGGTTACGTAGTAAGTGTGATTTAATGACATTAGAATTGAGGTTAAAATGTCTTTTTGGTTTAAAAATATCATATTGACTATGAGTAACGGGCCCTTGACACTGAATAGATGTGGGCCGGACCTTGGTCGGTGTAGGGATGTCATGAGATTGGCTAGCAGGTAGTGGGCCTGCTGGCTGAGAAACCGGACTGAGACCGAGACCAGATGGGCCAGCAGGCAGTGGGCCTGTTGGCAGAATTAGGTCACGGGATTGCTGGGCCAAATGGTGGATGATATATGGTGAGAGCCCATTATCCAAAAAATTGTAAGAACTAGACATTGAATTATACAATTTAGCAAACGAAAATTGGATTTCATAAAAAATGACATGACAACTAATTATGATTTTATTAGAAGATAAATCAAAACATTTGTAACCACGATGATTAGACGGATAACCCAAAAACACACAAGCGGTAGAATGGACTTGAAGATTGTTAATTGTAGTGGATGGGAAAAGAGTATAACATAAACACCAAAATACCCTAAGATGAGAATATGAATGATCCTTACGATAAAAAATTTGGAGTGGAGATTGGTATGCTAGTCCTTTGCTCGAGAGTATGTTAAGAAGGTAAGTAGCCATTTGTAATGCATGATGCCACAATGAAGGTGGTAATGAAGCATGGGCTAGTAATGTCCGAATATATTATTAATGATGCGTATTTTTCTCTCGGCTTTTTCATTTTCGGAGGATGTATGAGGACAAGAAAACCGAAAATATATACCACTAACACTATAAAATTCCCTAAACGGCCCATTATCAAATTCCCTTCCATTATCACATTGAATGTTTTTAACTTTCCGTTCAAATTGGGTACGGTTGAATGCTCTAAAAGATAGGAATGTGGAATAAACTTGAGACTTTTTAGACAAAGGAAAGGTCCACAAAAAATTAGAATAATCATCCAAAAATAACACATAATAACGATAGCCCACAGAGCTCAAAACGGGAGATGTCCACAAATCACTATGAATAATATCAAATGACATTAAAATAATAGATTTAGACGCTACAAACGGTAATCTAACATGTTTCCCAAGAGGACAAGAAGGACAAACATTAGTACTACGCGTACTATTACACTCAATAAGATTATTATTTTTAAGAGAGGAAAGAATAGACGCTCCCGGATGACCCAAACGCGCATGCCACAAGGAAGGTACTAAAGCAGTAAACGTCGATGGTGTGGCTTGATTGATGGTAGTGGTGGTGGTGATGGGATAGAGCTCGCCACGACTATTACATCTCATTAGAGGTATCCCCGTCGTGAAATCCTTCACAGAAAATCCAAAAGGGTAAAAGTCAACAGAAACCCAATTATCAGTTGTAAATTTACGAACATACACCAAATTTTTAATTAAGTGAGGAGCATGAAGGAATTTTTTCAAGGCTAAAGGTGGGTTCATGGGAGATAAATTTGTGTGACCATAACCACAAATTGGAATTGAATTACCATTACGAACAATGATGCCTCAATTATTGCTCAAATTGAAATAAAATGAGAAATTACTTGGTGTAGACGTCATGTGAGAAGTATGCATCGATGCCTCGATATCCGTGGGAGTCGGGGCCGGTGCTGGGCCCGCAGCAGCAAAGACCTGTTGTGGCCGAGGTCTAAGCAGGCCAGCCTGCTGCTAGGGCCCAGTCTATGACTGTTGTGTTTCCTGGAATTGCTGGAGGCCATTGGGCCTGGCCCAACTCACTGCTGGAAATTATGGCATGGGCTACTACCCATTGGCCCAGCCCCATGGCCAATGTGCACTGGCCTAAGGTTGCAGCCAGTGGTGCTGCGGGTAGTGGCGGCCCAACAGACTGGCCACTGCCACCACATCCTCCGCTACTGCCACCCCCGCCGCTACCGCCGCTGCAGTTTTTGCCACAATTTTTCCAATTTTGGTCCTTTTTACCACCACCATTATTATGGTTTTAAATAGAATTGTCCGAAAATGAGTGAGGGTCATCAGTGTCGCATGACGTGACCACCATCATAGCGGAATTGGATCCGGTTGCCGCCTTTTTAGCCAAGTCGGCTTCTTCTAAAGTGAGCATGGAACGTGCTTAGTAGAGCGGCGGAAGCGTCCCAACGCTATTATAAGCCTCGGAGAGGCCTGCAACCATATGAAGAACAAGACGATCATTCGTGACGGGCGCGCCAATGTTCTTGAGTTGATCCGTCAACTCCTTGAGCCTTTGACAATAGGCTGAGGCATTCGGAAAATCATCCATGTTGATGTGGGAGAATTCCTTCTCAAGGGTCACGACACGAGAATTTTTGTTATCTTGGAATATATCATGCAACCTATTTCAAGTTTCCATTGTCGTGGCGTCGGGTTCAATAATAGTCTGCAAGAGGTCCGTAGAGATGGTGGAATAAATCCACTGAAGTACTGTAGCATCAAGAGTGGCCCACAACTCTATTTCATCATCGGTGGTAGGCACATTCCCCTTGCCTTTTTTCGGTGGGACGATGTGATGGAGGACTCGATTAGACCGTGCGTGAATTTTAAATAGTTGTGCCCACGTCGCGTATTGGATATTTTCCATCTCAAGAACAATAGGGATGTTGTTCTTGATATTGGAGACTGCAAGGGCAGGATGAAAGGTGTTCTTTGTGGTAGACATGATGAAAGAACAAGAGGAGAATTAGGGATTCGAAAAAAAATATTGAAGGGAAGGGGGGGGGGGGTATGGACGGCCGACGACCGAAGAGGGAGTTAGGCCAGCGGAAGCAAAATTTTGGAGAAGAAAAAGTTTGTTTTAAACTTCTGATATCATGAAAGAGAATAATCCCTTGATTATTTTCATTAATGAAAAGATTATATACATGATATACAATATGTAATTATGGAAAATAAATCTACATTTTCCTAATACAAGACTACTATCTTTTCCTAATACAAGACTATTACCCTAATTATATATGTACAAGAATTCTAATAATTATGGTAAGTAAATATACCATTTACATGACTATATACATGGCCAATATACACGTTACCGTGTATATTCTTTCAAATTCAACAAGTGAATGAAAAGCCTCATTAACAGTGCTTGTGTCATAGGGGAATTCATGGCTCGAAACAATTTTTATAGTTTGTTTTGATATCTGACAAAAAAAAAATTAAAAGTCAAAGTTGGTCGTTGAGTGATAGGAGACTATTTAACCTTGTTTCGGACTTTGGACAATGGTTGACCAATCTAAATGAGGGAAAATGTGAAAGAGAATTAGAAAGGTACATCAAGAACAAATAAACAAGTGATCTTAATGACAACAAAGAAAGTGGGTACATTCCCCAATTGTAACTATTTACACGAGGGGTTGTCGACATATTTGTATTGTTATTCACTAATTCAAAATTTTGAATCTATCTCTCAATGAGAAAGCACGATAATAGAAGCATGTCTATACCAAAATGGTCAAAGCAGCCAATCAGAAGAGGCTAGCACTTGGCACTTTATTTATGGTCCCAAAATGGGCTAAAGCTTGTGAATTTCACCTAAGTCATATTTAAACACCTGTAAATGGTCCTGTTCTTAGTTTGAATAGGTCCCCTCCCATCTCCCAAATACATATTTTCACAAGGTTTTGTATTGTTTTCACTTGGTGACAATGCAAGATTCATATGTCATAAAACCAAGTTCCATGCCCATGTCATTGACTTTTCAATTGAATTTTTCTCATCCCATTTAGAGTCAAATAAAAAAAATAGTTTTTTTTTTCGTGTGGGGCAGATTTAGAACTATTGCTTGTCGTCTACTTCGTGAGCTTTCACTGCCCCTAACTTTCCTTCTTTCGTCCGTTCACGAGGCTGCCAAAAGAGAGAAAGGGGTGGCTATCCAATAAAAGTCATTTCAGGTGTATGCCATGAGGTCCCTTTGGACAAAGGGGACAAATGAATCATCACTTTCGGGCGTAGACAACCCTCCACTATCTATTCCATTGTATTCAATCTTCTCGTATTATACTATGTCGTATTAGATCAGATAGATCTATTATATTCACCTATATATTTATAAATTGTGTCAAAGATGTTGAGTTCAGTTGAATACATTAACTATATGCTACATTCTTCACTATTACTAGTTTTAATATAGCCATTTGATTTCATCATATAAATTTTATGGTATCAAGGAGAATTAAAATTTATTTTTCAGACTTAGGGAAATTTAGAAGAATAAACCAAATAAGAAAAAATAAGAAAATATTACTTAATTAAAACCAAGATTGGATACCATATATATCTATCCCCGTGATGGATTTGATAGATAGTATGATAGAGTAAAAAAATCGTTCGAACTACTGATGTATACGAGTTAACCTCGACTTGGATTTATAATGTTGTAAAAATGGGTTTGTCATCATTTGATTTTCAAGAACCTAACTAGCAAACAACTAAAATAATTGGCCCCATATAGTCAAGTAAGTTACATCAACAAGGATTTATTACATATACTCCCAAAAGAGAACCACCCTACCCCAATTATAGAATATAATTCTTTTAAAAGATAATTTAGTCTTAGATTTTTGTCTATTTTTGGTAGCTAAAGGATGAAGATGAAAAGACTAGATCACATAGAAGCCCAAGTTAGTCACTTTCCATGAGTAATTATGGCATTGGACTGCTGCACAAAATGGCCAAAAAACCTATCTATTTTTAGACATAGTATTGTAAAAATGCAAATTTATCACGTTCAAAGTTTGTGGCCATTACTTGACATTTTCCTTAAGGAATGGACCATTAAATACTCAATAATTTTGGGAAAAGATCCACCATATCTGTTCGATTAAGATTGATCAAGACCAAAGGATTAAAGTAAGTTCACGTTCTGTGCAGTGATAATATGAAATTGACCTGCAATAAGAACAAGCCTGATATGTAACTTGAAAACTAAAGTAATAATATATTATAATCAGTTAATGTACACTGTCGATATATATAACTTAAACTCTTAAATTACTCCACTAAAATTAACCCCTGTGACTACCTTTCTCACATCCCTTATAGAATAGAAAAGTAGACCCAAAAGTTAAAATCCCTTTTTTAGTTAATCACGGCTGGTTTGTGAAAAACTTAGGTTAACATAAAGATGAATTCAAGATTTGAGACTAGTTTTAGATTTTACTGTTGGTACTCTATTGTACTTTATAAAGCAGTACGGAAAGTAAATAACTATTACAAGTATTCGAAAGGATGAACAAATATTCAATATTCAGAAATTGAATCTTGTTGAATAAATAGGCCAATCTTCAAAGCTGCCGCAAGCTGGTTGTGTCTTGATTCTTGATAACCTGAAATCAAGAAACAACTAAATCTGGATGGTTACAACGTTGTGTGTTGAGTCGAGTGATAGCCCTCTATCCTTAAGACAAGATTGCCCCGTATATATGCTTTTACGTTAGCGGGCAATAGTCTCCCAAGATAAAACAACACTTTAATCTCAACGCTACAAAGCCAATAGGTTGAGCCCGACGAAGAAAACAAATATGAATCGATTTGCTGAAGATATGGAATAGGAAGGAAGAGTTTCTCTTTACTCTTCTCTTTTGTCTCTGTGTATATAGTGTGTCTCTGTAGTGTATATCTTGTGTATATGTGAGTGTTTGCTCACTGTTTTTCAACACAGTTTTGCTCACTGTTTTGTGGTCTGTTTGGGCTATTTTCGTGACTGTTTTTGTGCTGTTTTTCAGTCTGTTTTTCGTCTCTGAATTGAGCCAAAGGAGGCTCAATATATAGCAAGATGAGGGGCTGATCAACTGCCAAAAATATGGCTGTTAATGGCCATTAGGAGGGCATTAAAATAGCCAAGTAATGGTTGTTAATGGCTATTGAAAGAGGCTGCCCAACTGCCCAAGTAATGGACTGTTAATGGAGGAGTTAATCAGCCATTACTTGGCTGATTAATGCCTCAAAAAACAGTTCCAACGGAGGCAGAACCAACTTTCCAGAAACTCTGGGGACCAAATTGTAAATATTGAAACTTCATGGACCAAACTGTACATATGAAAGAATTCTGGTCCAAACTGTACATATGAAACTTCAGGGATCAAACTGTACATCTGGCAGAGTTCTCTGGTCCAAAAAGCCAAACCCTTTACCAATTAGAGACTTATATAGAGAGCAATTCTTCATATTCCCACCGATGTGGTAGATTTGTCCCACACCACATTTCCATGCCTTAAACACCTTACTTCGTGGACCAATATCTCTTTCATTTCTCAACTAAATTTGACGATTCTTGGCTCTACGGTCATCTACTCACTTCGTAGATCATGCATGTGCGAAGAGACAAGGTCTCCAACATGCGGAACACTAGTGTTTAATTCATCAAAGATGGGTGGACGCATCTCCCCGCCAAAGGCAAATTTCCAACATTTACCACAAGTCATTCGATTTATTGGTTCTAAATTTGACCACAACTCATCGATTTGATGAATTCGAATCTATTATATGTACTTATTTAGTAAGCTTTAGACAAATATCTAAAATTTGAGCTATAATTATTGTACTCGAATTAATCTGTAACTTATGCACACATTCGCCTCTTGTTCAACGAGGGGAAGGATGGAGATTTTACCGACTACTGGTTTTGTTTCTTAGTAGGAATGGTCCACAACAGAATTTAGGCTTTTATAGGAATAGAACGCCAACACTACTATATTATTTTATATGACCTAATATATGGTAATAATAATTAGAAAAAAGCTTAAATATGTCATCGAACTATCAGAAATAGCTCATTTATGCCACTCGTTAATAGTTTAACTCATTTAGAACATTGTTGTTACCAAAATGGCCCATCCATGTCATTTTTCACTAACACCGATGTTAATGAAAAATGGTATTGTAAGACCGACATTAATGAAAAATGGCATTGATGAGTCATTTTGATAACGATGATGGTATAAATGAGCCAAATATTAACGAGTGACATAAATGAGTTGTAAGATTGTATTAATCTCCCTTGGGGAGTCTTTGTCATTAATACAGTATATATAGTGTGTACAAGATGAATCATAATCGAATGAGTATCTCTATTTTAAATAATTACACACAAATATTAATTAAAGAATATATGTGGAATTGCCATATATTCGCTATCACACCCCCTCAGTCGGAGAGAAAGCGGGCCGGCCGCTGATACTAGATCTGAAGTCTAGGAACAGCTGCCGAGGAAGCCCCCTGGTGAAAATATATGCATACTGATACGAAGAAGGCACATGCAACACCTTAACATGACCGATATCAACATTCTCACGAACAAAATGTATATCCATCTCAATATGCTTGGTTCTCTGATGCTGAACCGGGTTATGAGATAAGTAGACCGCAGATATGTTATCACAGTAAATCATAAATGCCTTACGTAAGGGATAATGAATCTCCAAGAGGAGCTTTTGGAACCAGCAGATCTCAGCAACAACATTTGCAACGCCTCTATATTCTGTTTCTGCACTCAAATGAGAGAGTGTGGCTTGTCGCTTGACAGACCACGAGATGAGATTATCTCCTATGAACACACAGTAGCCGGATGTGGAACGCCGCGTGTCCGGACAACCTACCCAATCGGCGTCCGTATATGATATGAGCCTGGTCGGTGCAGAGAAGTAGAGGTGTAATTCATAATCAAGAGTACCCTTAACGTATCGAATGATACGTTTAAGAGCTGTAAAATGAGGCTCCCTGGGGGCATGCATAAATAAACACACATGCTGAACAACATATGCAATACCAGGCATGGTGAATGTAAGATACTGAAGTGCACCTGCGAGACTCCTATAAAGAGAGGGATCGGACACTGGATCCCCATCAACAACACTAAGTTTCGACTTTGAGTCGACCGGAGTAGGCATGATCTTGCAGTTTACCATTTTAGCCATGTACATAATTTCTTCCGCATACTTACGCTGACACATGAACATAACATCTGCAGATCTAGTCACAGAAACCCCCAAGAAGTAACTCAACTTCCCCAAGTATATCATAGCAAATTCGGATTAGAGTAATGATCTCATTTTTCAACATATCAGAAGAGGCAGTCAAAACAATATCATCCACATATAATAACAAGTATGCAGTGTCACTACCTCGATGAAAAATAAAAAAGTGAATGGTCACTTTTGCTTCATTGAACCCAATCTGCATTATGTAAGTGGCGAAACGCTCATACCAAGCCCTGGAGGGAAGTTTCAAACCATACAGTGACTTACGAAGATGACAAACATAATGAGGACCCTCTGGATGTACAAAGCCTGGCGGTTGGTGCATGTAAACAGTTTCTTTCAAATCCCCATGTAAGAACGCATTTTTCACATCAAACTGATGAATCGTTCAGTTTTTACCCATATCTATGCTCAGAACAATGCGAATGGTATTCGGTTTGACCACAGAACTGAAAGTCTCACCATAATCAATACCCTCTTGTTGCTTTGTGCTACAAGTCTGGCCTTGTGACGTTCAAGATCACCACTGTCTCTGAAGTTGTGATGAAAGAGCCACATACAATGAATCACATTCACCCCCTCCGGTCTCGGAACAAGATCCCACATACGCTGAGTGTTAAGCACATCAAACTCCTCACGCATGGCCGCATTCCAATTCGGGTCAAGTTTTGCTAGTTTTGGATTTTTAAGTATTAATGATATGGATTGTGTAGATAGGTTGAAGTGGACTTTTGGTTTGAAAATCCCATGTTGAACACGGGTTTCCATTCGGTGTGTGGGGACGGAGGCTGGACAGTGGGTTGCGGGTACTGGAGGCGGGGAATTTGGGCAGTGAGGTGTCGGGTTTGTGCCAGAGGCAGTGTGTGGGGTGGGGTCTTGCGGGATGGGGGCAGTGTGGTGTGGTAGCGGGAAAACTGGATGGAAAGCGGGTGGGTACAGGTGTATGCGGGACCAGGGGTTGGGATGCGGCAGATTTCAGGATGGGTGGGTGTACCGATGGGGAGGCAGGCAGTGGCGGGGGGGAGGTAGTTAGTGGCGGGAGGGCTGCCGAAGGTGGTGGTCGTAGAGTCGGATTGGGAGTTCCACGTATAATGTGATGTAGGAGAGGGGAGATGTTTGAATTATTAAGAAATCCATAGTTAGAGATGGGAAACTAACAGATGTTGGAATAAGGGAAGATGTTTTCCTCAAACGTGACATGACGGAAGACAAGGACTTTGTTTGTGGACGAATCGAAGCAGAGATATCCCATATGGTTAGGCGGGAAGCTCAAGAAAATGTAAGGAGTGGACCTAGGTGCTAACTTGTTAGAAGTCGTGAAAGCGAGATTAGGATAGCAGAGACATCCAAAAGTGCGTATGTGACCATATGTGGGGATTCGATGAAATAGAATTTCAGTCGGGGTTCGATTACAGAGAGTACTGGTAGGTAATATGGTGAGTATGTATTCTATTAATTTTAATGCATATACCCAAAAGGTTGGTGGAAGATAATCATGAACGAGCAATGTACGGATCATATTGTTAATGGTACGTAGGATTCTTTCGACTTTACCATTTTAAGGAGAGGTATTAGGGCACGAGAATCGAAACACCATGCCATGAGCCGTACAGAATTTATGAAAGAGTGAATTATTAAAATCACGAGCATTGTCACATTGGAAAAAATTTATGTCATTTTCAAACTGAGTTTTAACATATGTGCGGAATTCAAGAAACATGGGGTAGACTTGTGACTTAAATTTGAGCGGATAGACCCATAGAAAATGCAAAAAATCATCTAACAAAACCAAGTAATATTTATGACCGAGTTTGCTAGCAACAGGAGATGTCCATATATCCGCATGAAAAATGTCAAAAGGAGAAAGTAGCACTTAAAGAAGACATAAATGGAAGTCTCAAAGGGGAGCATAAGCAAGTTCAGTGGTAGAAACCTCTGTAATTGATGGGAACCTCAAAGCTATCTGAGGCAGGAGAAAACTCATATGTTGCACTGCCCCATCATCAACTGGTACAAGGCGGAGGCACGATAGCGAAGATCAATCCATCTCAATCTACAAAAAATTTCGTCAATAAAATGATCAAAAACCACCTGGTCGAGTTTGCTTCTCCCTTCCTTTTGGTGTTTAGGATGTTCAGTTTAACATGTTTACCTAAAGGACAAGAAAAGCAACTTGGGGCAATATTCCCCTTATTACATGAAATAAAATTGCGACGTCTAAGGAAATTAAAAGCGGGAGCTCCTGGGTGTCCAAGTATGTTGTGCCACATGGATGGAGAGATCACAAGAAAGGATGTGTCAAAGTTGATGCTGGTAGTGGAAGTGGATGAGAAAGGATAGAGATCACCCACACTATTGTATCTCGTAAGGGGTGTCTCCGTGCGTAGGTCATTCACAGAAAAACCAAAGGGGTCAAACTCAAGACAAATCCAATTATCAATAGTAAACTTCCTAACAGAGATTAAATTTTTGATGATATTGGGGGCATATAGGATGTTACGGAGGGAAAAGAGAGAGGTTTCGATACATGTGTGGTTCCATACCCATGAATTGGAATGTGATTGCCATTTCTGACCAAAATAGATTGAGGAGTGCATAAGTTAAAAATACGTGGAAGCTTACCAGAGTTGCGAGTGAGGTGGGATGTGGCGCCCGTGTCCATGTAACAAGCATAATCAGGCTGTTGTATATTCATCTTGTTGTTGGCCTGGGTCAATTCCGTCGGGGTGAGAAAACCAAATTGGGACTGCCTCAGTTGGGCCTCCATGAGATGCGCCTGAGGTGCTGGGCTCGAATGCCGAGGGGCTGGACCCGGGTCCAATAAATCAGGTTGTTGTCAGTGGGCCCCGATAGTTGGGTATGGGCTAGGGGTGGCAGCCCAATCGCTGGGAAACTATCGGGGCATTGAGCCAGCCCATTGGACCGGGTACCGAGTCGGTTATGGCTAGACACCTGAGCCGCCTTTGACTCTGCAGCCGCATCTGCCACCGCCACCGCATCTGCTACCATGGCCTTGGCCTCTACCGTCGTCGCGGCTGCCCCGTTGCTGCTGGTTGTCGGTGGGGTCTGCGGGTGTGGTGGTGGTCTCTGGAGCATCAACCACCAACGCCTTTTGATTGTGTTCCTCCTGTTTAACACATCTGGTTTCTTCCAAAAATAATTATGACTGAGCCTTGTTGAAGCTGGGAAGGGGGTCGGCCTGTTGTATCATCGTTGCCAATATGTCGTATTCACCATTCGGTAAACCATTAATTAGTTGAAACACTATCTTGGTTTCGGAGATCAGAGTGCCCACATTGGACAGTTGATCAGCAACCAATTTTAATTGTTTGCAGTAGTCAGACATGTTTGCAAAGTTTTCAAGACGCGTATTATTGAATTGTTCCTCAAGGTACACATCACGAGTGTGCTTGTTGTCCTGAAGGATTTCCTTCAATCGTATCCAGAGCTCACGAGTCGAGGTTCCTGTTTTCATAATCGTATAAAGCAAGTCCTTAGATATGGTGCCATAAATCCACTGCTTGATGATAGCGTCAAGTCGGTGCCATGGCATGTCGTCGACTTCAATATGACGAGGGAAAAAGTTGTCAATATGATCAAACAAGTTGTAGGCACATGCATGAATGCGAAATAGTTCAACCCACAATGAATATTGGTCATCTTCTTGATCAAGAGCTAAGGGAATAAAGTTCTTGATATTGGTGACGGCGAATGCCGGATGGAAAGAAGACGTTGAGGAGGAAGTGGGTGGGGGTGTGGATGACGACTTGGGGAGGAGGAGGTTGTGGGAGAGGTGGGAGTAGCCATTAGAGGGGCTGATTTTTTGGTGAGGAAAAGAAAGAAAATTTAGGGTTTAGGGGGAAGGGGTCGCCAGTCGAGAAAGTTGGGGGGAGGGGGACTCTAGAAAGAAAATAGGGTTAGGTGTTTTAGGGTTTGACTCTTGATACCATGTAAGATTGTATTAATCTCCCTTAGGGGGTCATTCTCATTAAAACAATATATATAGTGTGTACAAGATGAATCCTAATCGAATGAGGATCTCTATTTTACATAATTACACACAAATATTAATTACAGAATATGTGTGAAATATATAATAATATATTCGCTATCATGAGTCATTTCCGATAGTTAGATGACATATTTGAGCTTTTTTCCTAATAATTACGTTCCAAAATTTCAACCAAGTGAAAATTGAGAGTTGTCAAGAATTTACTAAATTTTCGATGATCTTTTAAAGGTCTATATCAAGACTCAATTAGTTGGCCTTAACAAATTCTGCTAGCCAGCTAAAAATAGAAAAGAACAAGCAAACTTCTAAGATTATCTAATTTCGGCGCAACAGTCCAAACAACACTTTTTGGTCAAAATTAGAGTTAATAACCAATTGATCGAAATATATTTTTTTAGGATAATTTGCAAAAAATGAATCTTGGGCCAACTCAACCCCAAAAGCTAGCTCGTAGGGTAAGCATTGTCCAAGTCCATATAAGGAGTCCATATTCCCATTCTATATCCGATGTGAGACTTTTAACACTCCCCCGCACACCCAGACCTTTTTAATTAGAGCGTGTATAATATAATTTGGGGGCCTAACATTGGTGAACAAACAATTGGAATAGGTCTGACTCTGATAACATGTAAAGAATGGATCTTGGGCCTAACTCTTTACATGGTATTAAAGTCAGACTCATTCCAATTCTTTGTTCATCGATGTTGGGCCCCAGATTATATTATCCATTAGGCCCAAGATCTATTTTTACATGGTATCAGAACCAGACTCATTCCAATTCTTTGTTCACCGATGTTGGGCCCCTAAATTATATTATTCACGCTCCAGTTAATGAGGTCTGGACGTTCGGGGGAGTGTTAATGTTAAACAAGGTAATATACCCGTGATATACACCTGATATACATAGTGTATACCACGAGTACTGAATGGTGAAGCCCAATGTCGGCAGTAGCTGAAGGCCCAACACGTGCATTGTCCAGCATCGGCAGCAGCTGAAGGCCCATCACGGGCAATGAATAACAAGTGTATATAAGGAAAGTATATTTGTAGTATATTGTAGTGTATTTGGTACCTAATTAGGATTATACACTTACCATAATTGTATAGTTAGAATTATGGTAGAATAAGGTTTTAGGAGTAGAATATGAATAGGATTCTCCTATTTTGTAACTTGTATATATACCTTTCAATTAATGAAAATAATCAAGGGGATTATTTCTTTCATGGTATCAAGAGACTAGGTCTAAATAAAAGTTTTATCTCCCAACTTTTGTACCCTCTCTCGGCCGAGACCGCCCTTGGGTTTCTCTCCCAAATTTCGTCTTCCGCTCTCACAAATCTCTCTTAAATTTCCCCTCCTTCTTTGTTCTTTCAATATGTCTAAGAACAATTATCATCCTGCCCTCATGGTTTCTAACGTCAAGAACAATATCCCTATTGTACTTGAAATAGAAAACGTCCAATATGCGACGTGGGCAGAATTGTTTAAAATTCACGTTATCTCCCATCAAGTTATCCATCACATAATTCCTCCCGCTACACCTCTTCCCGTGGAGGATCCTCAGTTATGGATTACGCTTGATGCTACCGTTCTCCAGTGGATCTATTCCACTATTTCGGTTGACCTTTTACAGACGATTATTAAGCCGGATACCACGGCTATGGCTATCTGGAATAGATTGCGTGACATATTCCAAGATAACCAACATCCACGTGCCGTCACACTCGAACAAGAATTCTCTCTAGTTCACATGGAAGACTTTCCAAACGTATCGGCATATTGCAAGAAACTCAAGGAGTTGGCGGATCAACTCCGTAATGTTGGCGCACCTGTAACAAATAATCGTCTGGTTCTACAATTGGTTGCAGGCCTTTCGGAGGCCTATAATGGCGTTGGAACTCTCATTCGTCAAAGCAACCCTCTTCCCGCTTACTATCAAGCCCGCTTCATGCTTACTTTGGAAGAAACTGGTTTGGCTAAAAAGGCGGCTACCGAAGCAAGCCCCGTTGTCATGATGGCATCCTCCCCAAGTTCTTTAGGTTTTGTTGATAATTCGGGCCAAAACCGTACTCATGGTGGCGGCAAAAATAATCATAAGAATAATAACAAAAACCGCGGGGGCAAACGCGACGGTTCCGGTGGTCAGCAAACAGGCAGTAGGCCCCGTTCAGTGAACAATGCTCACCACCCTACTGGTCCCAGCAGTGGGGCCCATGGCAGTGGGGCTGGGGCAGTGGGCAGTGGGCCAGCAGCCCCTACGTTCCAAGCAGTTCCTAGCAGCCAGTGGGCTGGCCAGCCTTTCAGGCCCAATAATCAGCAATGGCGGCCCACTAGCCACTGGCCCAGTAACGCAACAGCCAGCAGCTACGGTAATGTGCAGCCCAGTCCTAGAATACTTGGGCCCCGACCTTCACAAGCTCACCACGCAGCAGGCCCCACTCAGACAAATATCGAGGCCGCAATGCACACATTGGGTTTGACTCAACCGGACCCACATTGGTATATGGACACCGGTGCCACTACTCACATGACTTTCGATTCAGGTACTCTCTCATCTTATTCCAATTTGAGCAACCCTCGGGGTATAATTGTTGGTAATGGCAACTTTATTCCAATTCAGGGTTATGGATAGAAAATGTTGTCTCCCCCCAATCCACCCCTTATCTTGAAAAATACTTTACATGCACCCAAATTGATTAAAAACATAGTGTCTGTCCGAAAGTTCACCATTGACAATTCCGTTTATGTTGAATTTGATCCTTTTGGTTTCTCTGTGAAGGATTTAAAGACGGGGAGTCATCTCATGAGGTGTGATAGTAGGGGGATCTATATCCTATCATGCCCGGTTTCAGTCCATCGAGTCAAGCCTTGCCGTCATCTTTTGCAGCCATTTCTTCTTCCTTGTGGCATGCTCGCCTTGGTCATTCGGGATCTTCTATTTTATCAGTTTTAGATAAAAATAGCTTTATTTCTTGTAAGGGTACGAGTCGTACTCAAATTTGTCAATCTTGTTCGTTAGGAAAAATTGTTAAGTTGCCATTTGTGGACTCAAATTCTCATACTTCAAAGCCATTTGATATTATTCATAGTGACCTATGGACGTCTCCTGTTCTAAGTTCGTTAGGTCATCGATATTATGTTCTTTTTTTGGATGATTATTCTAAATTTTTGTGGACGTTTCCAATTGCCAATAAATCTCAAGTGTTTTCTGTCTTCATAAAATTTAGAGCATTCATTAGAACACATTTCGAAAGAGAAATAAAAAGTATTCAGTGTGATAATGGGAAAGAGTATGACAATAGGGTGTTTCGGGAGTTCTGTGATAATAATGGGATCAATTTTCGTTTTTTGTGCCCTCATACATCTTCTCGAAATGGAAAAGCCGAACGCAAAATTCGTTCCATAAATAACATTGTCCGCACTCTCTTACTTTATGCTTCCGTACCCCCATATTTTTGGCATCATGCTCTGCAAATGACAACATATCTCCTTAACATAATTTCGTCCAAAGGTCTGACATATTCCTCCCCCCTTCAAATCTTATATAATAAGAACCCTTCTTATTCTCATCTTCGAGTTTTTGGGTGCTTGTGTTATCCATTATTCCCATCCACCACAATTAAAAACTTCAGGCTCGGTCTACTCCGTGTGTGTTTTTGGGTTATCCGTCTAATCATCGTGGTTATAAATGCTTTGATTTATCCTACAAGAAAATCATAATTAATCGCCATGTCATTTTTTATGAAACCCAATTTCCTTTTATGAAAGTTCATACTCCCGAGCCTAAGTCGTATAATTTTTTGGATGACCAAATATCCCGGTATATTATTCGGCATTTTTCGGACATCTCCCGCACCCAAAACTCTCCAGCGGGCCCACTGCCCGCTAGCCCCATTGTACCGTCCCACGTTCCGATCTTGGATCGATCCCGAGCAATTGGGGCCGGCCCCCAGGAACCGGTCCGGTGGGTCGCTCCAGATACCGATTTGGGCCGGCGAGCCCACCGCCCGCCGCGCCTCCGTCCCGAGCCCAACAAATTCCCAAAATTCACTCAATTCTTCCTGGAGTCATATACCGGTCACTCGTAGTCAGCGGGATATTTTTACACCTAAAAGACATTTTAATTTACATTTTGATGTCTCTAAATCCCCCTTGCCCCGTAATCATGTGTCCGCCTTAAATGACCCTAATTGGAAAATTGCTATGACTAATGAATATAATGCTCTTATTGATAATAAGACGTGGGAGTTGGTGCCCCGTCTATATGGTATTAATGTTATCAGGTCTATGTGGATTTTTCCTCATAAGGAGAATTCGGATGGGTCATTTGCTCGACATAAGGCGTGGCTGGTGGGTGATGGTAAGACTCAGCAGGTTGGGATAGATTGTGGGGAGACGTTTAGCCTGGTAGACAAGCCGGCTACTATTCGCACTGTGCTTAGCTTAGCTCTTTCAAAGACATGGCCTATTCATCAATTGGATGTCAAGAATGCTTTCCTACATGGTGATCTCAAGGAAACAATACATATGCATCAGCCGTTGGGGTTCAGAGATCCTAATCGTCCTCATCATGTCTGTTTATTGAAGAAGTCCTTATATGGGCTTAAGAAGTCTCCATGGGCCTGGTATACAAGGTTTGCTAAATATGTTTTGACTATTGGGTTCATTCACAGTAGGTCAGATAATTCCTTGTTCATCTACCGTCGTGGTTCATCCTTGGCCTACATTCTGTTATATGTGGATGATATCATTTTGACTGCCTCTTCCGATGCATCACGCCAGTCTATCATGGCCATGCTCAACTCTGAGTTTGCTATGAAGGACTTAGGGCCCTTGAGTTACTTTTTGGGGATTGTCGTCAAGCGTCATTCAGATGGTTTGTTTTTGTCTCAAAGAAAGTATGCGGCTAAGATCATCGAGAGGACTGGGATGTCATACTGTAAGTCCACTTCCACTCTAGTTGATGCAAAACCCAAGCTTAGTGCCGCGGCAGATGCACCATACGAGGACCCAACCCGCTATCGCAGTCTTGCAGGGGCCCTCCAGTATCTTACCTTTACTAGACCGGATATTACGTATGCTATTCAGCAGGTGTGTTTATTCATGCATGATCCCAGAGTTGAGCACATGAATGCAATCAAACGCATCATTCGGTATATTCAGGGGACACTGGACTATGGTTTTGCACTTGTATCCTTCATCTACATCCACACTTGTCTCATACACAGATGTTGATTGGGGTGGTTGTCCCGACACCAGACGGTCGACGTCTGGCTACTGTATGTTCCTTGGCAACAACTTGGTCTCTTGGTCGGCAAAGCGTCAGGCAACTCTATCACGCTCAAGTGCAGAGGCCAAATATCGAGGGGTAGCGAATGTGGTCTCCGAATCATGTTGGCTACGTAATTTGCTTTTGGAGCTTCATTGTCCCATTCAGAAGGCAACCTTGGTATATTGTGATAACATTAGTGCCATCTACCTTTCAGGTAACCCGGTTCAACACCAACGCACTAAGCATATCGAAATGGACATTCACTTTGTCCGTGAAAAGGTTGCTAAGGGTAACGTTCGCGTATGCCATGTCCCGTCTCGTTATTAAGTTGCAGACATCTTTACAAAGGGTCTACTCGCGGTCCTTTTTGAAGATTTTAGGGACAGTCTCAACATTCGAAGACCGCCCGCTATGACTGTGGGGGTGTGTTAAATAAGGTAATATACCCCTGATATACATAGTGTATACCACGGGTACCGAATGGTGAAGCCCAGCGTCGGCAGTAGCTGAAGGCCTAACACGGGCATTGTCCAGCATCGGCAGGAGCTGAAGGCCCATCACGGGCAGTGAATAACAAGTGTATATAAGGAAAGTATATTGTAGTGTATTTGGTACCTAATTAGGATTATACACTTACCATAATTGTATAGTTAGAATTATGGTAGAATAAGGTTTTAGGAGTAGAATAGGAATAGGATTCTCCTATTTTGTAACTTGTATATATACCTTTCAATTAATGAAAATAATAAAGGGGATTATTTCTTTCAGTTAAGAATCCCACATCGGATATGGAATGGAAACATGGACTCTTTATATGGACTTGAACAATCCTCACCCTACAAGCTAGGTTTTGTGGTTGAGGTAGGCCCAAGATCCATTATTTACCTCATTAATTAGAAGAAAAGTATAATGTATGGCCCCTATCACTCCATGATGATTTATTAAAGGGAGATTAAAGAAATGTGAGGGAAGGGTAAGTTAATATACTAACATTGATAAGTTTGAGCATATTAGTAATGTAATTACATGATTCATATGATTAGCTTGCCTGCACATGCATGTTAGTTTGCTAGTTTATCCGAAATTTACTGACCCGATTAATTTGAATTCGCTGATGTAAGCTCCGACTCATTAAAAGAAAAAGAATTTCCTAATTATCGTGATTTTTTTCATTTCCAAATTAAACTAATCTAAGATATTTGATTAATGGTAAAGATAATCTATTGTCATTTTGCCACAATTTTTAGTGATATATCGAAGACTTCTAAAGATAAAGCAGAAGTTAATAATAAAATATTAAGACCAAAGGATATAGTTGCAGTATTTTACCATCTTAGATGGGGTAAAAATTGCATGTATACATTATAAAATAATAACATTTTTTTTGGGAGTTGTAAGAAGGTGGCATCCCTCTAATATTTGACCCTCCTGCATGCTCGCAGTCTTATTTGCATGCCATGTTGTTATTTTTGAGGATTTCTTAAGTAAAATTTTATTTACATTGATTATTTATATCAAATTAATATATGTATATTATAATGTTTTAATATAGACTTCTTATTAATTAAAATAAATTAATATATATTTTTACTATATTAACTCAGTTAATCATATTAAATTATATTAGTTTGATATACACAATTTTAAATTGGTGCAAAGAAATTTTTTACCTTTTTTCTTTAATGCAGTGGCTTAAGTGCTAAATATGGAATGAGTAGAGGGGGAAGTGTTGGGTATTGATATTGGTGAATGGGAAATGATTGGAAAGAAAAGTGGGAGTTGTCCCATATCGGTAGTGGAAAGAAAAGTGGGAGTTCCCTCTTGCTTTATAAAAAAGCATTTGTCCCACATCGGTAGTGGAAAGAAAAGTTCTTCTGCTTATAAGTAGAATTACTCCTTCTTGTCAGTAAAAGGGTTGAGGGGGCAAGGACCCTCGCGCGTCGTCGTCGTCGCTCGGCTCGGCTCGGCTTCGGCTTCGGCTCGGCTTCGGCCTTCGGCTTTTCGCTTCGGATTTGGTCAAATGATTTGATTGATAATCTTTTTGGACCAAATTTTCTTTAATTTTTAATTATTTAATTAATCATTATTTAATTAAATTAATTAACTTATCCAATCCTACCCGTTAGTGACCCTGACCCGCGACCCGGCCGGATCCGCGTGTCCGACCCGCGACCCGATTTCTTTTCCTTATTTAAATTTCCCACCATTTTCAGTGGCTGTTCAGAAAGGTAGCAAACCTTCAGAAACAGTACTTCCATGGCTATAAATTCGTTTGATTCCTCGAATATTACTTACTAATTTTCTTGAACTACAAAATCTTCTTCTTCTTCTGCACGAATAAATTCGTGTCATATACTACTGTTGAGTGATTCGCCGCTACCAGAGTTTGAAGTACTACTATTCTGGTAAGATAATCGTTCTATCCTGGGAGGGGATATTCCATCAACCTCGAGTACTGTGAGGGGAATAATTTCCTTAAGGACACACTTTGAACTAAGTGGGCTCGATTATATTCGAAAAATTATTCTTATTTTTTCAACACCGATTCCGTTTATTTTCGGTGTTTATTGTTTTCTGGTTTTTTGGAATACGATTAATAACAATCTTAAGAAAATTATATTTTTAGATTAATCTGTATTTTGTTTTGGAGATTAAAACCTGTGTGGTTTTCTACTCCGTGTGAAATTTCATATTCTGACTTGAAGAACATAAAAACTTCATCGTTGTTGTATTCTGGTTTGGAGATTAAAACTTGTGCAGTTTTCTACTCCATATGAATATTAGTATTCTGAATCGAAGATATAAAAACTTCGTTGGAATACTAAAGTTTCATAATTATACTGCAATTTGAAGAAATAAAAAATATTCATCGTTTAAGTCTGTGATTGAATTGCTATTCTGGTTTTATTAACTAAAACAGTTTGTCGATTTGACAGTGACAAACGAATAATGGCAATTGAGACTGGAACTACCTCGCAGCATCGCACCCTGCGGTTACTCCTACAACCCGTACCGCATTTGTGCCACCCAGTGAGAAACTCGCGAAGTTCACCGGTGCCAACTTTAAAGGATGGCAAAGAAAGAATGTTCTTTTGGCTTACCACCCTTGGTATGCAAAAGTTCACCAGTGAGGACCCTCCCGTGCCTGCCGTCGACATGCCTGACAACCAAAAATTCATGGTTACTGAGGCTTGGAAACAAAGTGACTTTTTGTGCAAAGGCTACATTTTGAGTGCCTTAGAAGATGACTTGTACAACGTCTACAAGGCAAGAGAGACTTCCAAAGAACTATGGAGTGCACTTGAAAAGAAGTACAAAACTCGAAGATGTTTGCTTGAAGAAGTTTGTGGTTGCCAAATTCCTAGACTACAAAATGGTGGATGGAAAAACCGTTGGAACCCAAGTTCAAGAGCTTCAACTTATCTTCCATGACCTTATTCTTGAATGTATGGTAGTAAATGAAGCGTTCCAAGTGGCCGCAATGATTGAGAAGTTGCCGCCCTCATGGAAAGATTTCAAGAATTATCTTAAGCACAAAAGAAAGGAAATGAAGTTGGAAGATCTTGTGATTCGTTTCAAGATCGAGGAAGATAACAAAACCGCTGAGAAGAGGTACCGTAAGACTTCACCAATTGAAGGGGCAAACATCGTTGAAGATGTCGCTCGAAAAAGAACAAGAAAAGGAAGAGGCCTTCGGAAAGGAGAAGGATTCCAACAAGAAAAAGTTCAAGGGCAATCGCTTTAATTGTGGGAAAGTCAGCCACAAAGCCCAGATTGTCGTCTCCCGAAAAAGAACAAGGGAAAAGGACAAGCCAATATGGTGGAAAAGAATGATGATATGGATGATCCGTGTGCAATGCTATCGGAGTGCAATTTGGTTGGAAACCCAAAGGAGTGGTGGCTTGATTCGGTGCCACTCGACATGTTTGCGCTACAAAAGAAGCATTTGCAACCTAGTCTCCCGCTGGACCCGAAGAGGTACTGTTTATGGGAAATACTGCAACAGCCAAGGTTGAAGGATATGGGAAGATACTTCTGAAGATGACTTCCGGCAAGGTCCTGACTCTCAACAATGTTATGCACGTTCCAACAATTCGGAAGAATTTAGTTTCAGCCGGACTACTCGTCAAAAACGGGTTTAAATGTGTGTTGGTTAGTGAGAAAATTGTAATAAGTAAGAATGATTTGTTCATAGGAAAGGGCTACCTCACCGAGGGCCTTTTCAAACTCAATGTAATGGTTGTTGACAGTATTAATAAGAATTCAGCTTCGTCTTACTTATTGGAGTCAAATAATTTATGGCATGTTCGTTTAGGACATGTCAACTACAAAACCATGCGAAAATTGATTAATTTAGAAGTATTGCCTAAATTCGAGTGTAATAAATCTAAATGTGAAATCTGTGTCGAATCTAAGTTTGTTAAACATCCATATAAGTCTATTGATAGGAATTCAAATCCTTTAGACTTAATTCACACAGATATATGTGATATGAAGTCAATACCATCTCGCGGTGGGAAAAAGTATTTTATAACTTTTATTGACGATTGCACTCGATATTGTTATGTGTATTTGCTTAATAGTAAGGATGAAGCAATTGATGCATTTAAGCAATACAAAAACGAAGTGGAAAATCAATTAAATAAAAAGATAAAAAAATGATTAGAAGTGATAGGGGAGGAGAGTACGAATCTCCTTTTGAGAGAGATATGTTTAGAATATGGAATTATTCATCAAACTACGCCTTACACACCACAATCAAATGGAATTGCGGAAAGAAAAAATCGAACATTAAAGGAAATGATGAATGCCTTACTAATAAGTTCTGGTTTACCGCAAAGCTTGTGGGGGAAGCTATCCTTACAACCTAACCGAATACTCAACAGGTGCCCCACAAAGAAAAACACAATCTATTCCATATGAACTATGGAAAGGAAGAAAACCCAACTTGAAATATTTCAAAGTGTGGGGGTGTTTAGCAAAGGTCCAAGTTCCTTTGCCCAAAAGGGTAAAAATCGGACCAAAAACTGTGGATTGTGTTTTTATTGGCTATGCTACAAACATCAAAGCTTGTCGGTTTTTGGTTCACAAATCGGACAATCCCGAAATACATGTTAATACGGTAATTGAATCAGATAATGCTGAATTCTTTGAAAACATTTATCCGTATAAAACTGAATGTGAGTCGTCAAGTGAAAGATCTAAGCGACCGCGGGAAGAACCAAAGGAAAATACACCAAGTAAAAAGGATGCAAGGCGTAGGAAACGTCAAAGGACATCTACTTCCTTTGGACCAGATTTTGTGACATTCTTGCTTGAAAATGAGCCTCAAACATTTAAAGCAGCAATGTCTTCTTCTGATTCAGCATTTTGGAAAGAGGCAGTCAATAGTGAGATTGAATCAATTTTGAACAACCATACATGGGAATTGGTTGATCTTCCTCCTGGAAATAAACCTTTAGGATCAAAATGGATTTTTAAAAGGAAAATGAAAGCTGATGGCACTATTGACAAATATAAGGCAAGACTTGTGGTCAAAGGTTATAGACAAAAAGAAGGCCTTGATTACTTTGACACATACTCGCCGGTAACAAAAATAACATCTATTCGGGTGTTAGTGGCACTGTCGGCCGTATATGGTCTTGAGATCCATCAAATGGATGTCAAGACAGCTTTCTTAAATGGAGAATTGGAGGAAGAAATTTACATGGAACAACCTGAGGGTTTTGTGGTTCCTGGTAAAGAAAGGAAAGTGTGCAAACTTGTTAAGTCACTTTATGGACTTAAACAAGCACCCAAACAATGGCATGCGAAATTTGACCAAACAATGTTGGCAAATGGATTTAAGATTAATAAGTGTGACAAATGTGTTTACATTAAAAATACTCCAAATCATGAAGTCATTGTTTGTTTATATGTTGATGACATGTTGATAATGAGTAGAGATATTACCGATATAAATGCTACGAAGCGTATCTTTGGCTAGCAAATTTGATATGAAGGACTTAGGAGTTCGATTTGATCTTAGGTATCGAATTCATAAAACTCCACAAGGTCTAGCATTATCGCATCTCATTATATTGAAAGAGTACTTGACAAGTTTAAGTATTTAAATTTCAATGTTGCAAAGACTCCAATTGATGTAAGTTTTGCACTTCAAAAGAATAAAGGTGAAAGTGACTCACAATTGGACAATGCACGAGTTTTGGGAAGTTCGATGTATATTATGAATTGTACACGACCAGATATAGCATGTGCTATAAGCAAGCTGAGTCGATTCACGAGTAATCCCAATCAAACTCATTGGATGGCAATGAAACGAGTCTTGGGGTATTTAAAACACACCCAAGACTATGCTTTGCATTATAACAAATATCCCGCCGTGATCGAAGGATATAGTGATGCAAATTGGATCACCGGATCATTTGAAGTTAAATCCACGAGTGGTTATGTTTTCACAATTGGGGGTGGATCAGTGTCTTGGAAATCATCAAAACAGACATGCATCGCCCGCTCTACAATGGAATCTGAATTTATAGCTTTAGACAAGGCCGGTGAAGAAGTTCGAATGGCTCCGGAATTTCTTAGAAGATATTTCATTCGGCACAAACCTTTGGCTCCTATATGTATACATTGTGACGAGTCAAGCAAACAATAGGTAGGGCGGGGAGCGTAATGTACAACGGAAAATCTCGTCACATACGACGAAGACACAATACCGTTAGACAACTCCTCTCTAGTGGCGTTATCACGATTGACTATGTAAAGTCAAGAGATAACGTGGCGGATCCGCTTACAAAAGGCTTATCTAGAGAGGGAGTTAGTAGATCATCAATAGGAATGGGGTTAAGGCCGAGGACAAGTCATCATGGCGGTAACTCTACCTAGTAGACCGGAGATCCCAAGAGCTAGGTTCAAGGAGATCAAACAAAGTTGTGACTGACGGTTCAACATTGTCAAATAACTCAACCCATTCTCGGATGAAGACAATGTTCAGAAATAAGGATAAAACCTTATGGCTTGTTAATGAGTTAATAAAGCATTAAGGTTATTTAATGATTATCTAAATCGGCAAAGTGTATGACCGGATAATGTGGCTATAGGACCACATGTTTAGAAATCACCTATGTGAGTGTTAAGTGTAAGCCGTTTTAAAGGGAATGACAAGAAAGGCCCATTCTCTACACACTCATGAAACCGGGGGAGGTGTTCATGGTGAAACGAACACAACCGTGAGAATCATAAACGGTTGAGGGTTGATTGTGTGACTTATGTTGTCTAGGTATACAACAAAGTTCGACGGTTCAAAGATATCAAATCTACCGATTGATCGAGTATATCCGATATAAGTTCACTACGGAAAGTTCAAATGGAAACCTACTTATCCAGATGCAGTCAATTCTCGCTTGTATATCACACTTGTCCGCGCTTTTATATTATAGCCATTCCCCATTCATGTGGGGGATTGTTGGGTATTGATATTGGTGAATGGGAAATGATTGGAAAAAAAGTGGGAGTTGTCCCACATCGGTAGTGGAAAGAAAAGTGGGAGTTCCCTCTTGCTTTATAAAATAAGCATTTGTCCCACATCGGTAGTGGAAAGAAAAGTTCTTCTACTTATAAGTAGAATTACTCCTTCTTGTCAGTAAAAGGGTTGAGGGGGCAAGGACCCCTCGCGCCGTCGTCGTCGCTCGCTCGGCTCGGCTCGGCTTCGGCTTCGGCTACGGCTTCGGATTCGGATTCGGATTCGGATTCGGATTTGGATCTGATTGATTGATAATCTTTTTGGACCAAATTTTCTTTAATTTTTAATTATTTAATTAATCATTATTTAATTAAATTAATTAACTTATCCAATCCTACCCGTTAGTGACCCTGACCCGCGACCCGGCCGGATCCGCGTGTCTGACCCGCGACCCGATTTCTTTTCCTTATTTAAATTTCCCACCATTTTCAGTGGCTGTTCAGAAAGGTTGCAAACCTTCAGAAACAGTACTTCCATGGCTATAAATTCGTTTGATTCCTCAGAATATTACTTACTAATTTTCTGAACTACAAAATCTTCTTCTTCTTCTGCACGAATAAATTCTGTGTCATATACTACTGTTGAGTGGTTCGCCGCTACCAGAGTTTGAAGTACTACTATTCTGGTAAGATAATCGTTCTATCCTGGGAGGGGATATTCCATCAACCTCGAGTACTGTGAGGGAATAATTTCCTTAAGGACACACTTTGAACTAAGTGGGCTCGATTATATTCTGAAAAAATATTCTTATTTTTTCAACACTGATTCTGTTTATTTTCAGTGTTTATTGTTTACTGGTTTTTTGGAATACAGATTAATAACAGGAAGCACCTAGGTTTTAGAGAATTATAGTTAATTTATTAAACTAATTTCAACTGAAAATCATACACTAATAGTGGATTAAAATAGCATTAGTGCTACATGCAAGGCAGCTTAATTATATTAGGGCAAGTACCATGCTTCTAATTAACTTGGGACCACCATTTGACTAATTAATCATGATCACTTACAAATCTTTCCTCATGAATAGTTCTTTAGAAATCATACTAAGAAATTAGAATATAGATAGATATTGTTAGAACTCGATTCATCTAAAAGTTTAAATTGGCATGATTGATAATTTATTTATTTACTCTTTTTTAAAAGTTATCAGATCATATATAAGTAGTAAAATTTTATTGTGTTGTTCCCAAATTTCACATTTCTTCCAAACACGTGCACTTTGATTTCACAGTTTTTGCAAATATGTATACTCGTTGCTGAAAGTTTGAAGTATACACAAAATGATTGCCCAAAAAACTATTTGGAGAAGAAGAGAGATTGAAACGATTTTGATGTAGTTAATTCACAAGGAAGGCTGATTTATATAGGTTAAGAATCACAGGGGTACAAAAAAATTGTAATTTTTAGAAAGAAATAAATCTATTACGAGAGATTAATTCTGATAGACACAAAAATATTTTAAATAAAACTTTTTAAATCAAATTTTAATTAGGCCCTCATGCAGGGTCGGCTGATGGGTCAAGCTGCTAAAACGACCGCTTTAGGCCCCCTAATTTTGGGGCCCCAAATTTTCCTAATCATATATATATATATATATATATAATTTATACATCATGTTATAAATATTTTTTACATTATTAGGTCATTTAATATATATCTATAGGTAATTTTTTGTAAAATGTGAGATTTGAAATCTTGAAAATAAGACATATTACGTGCTACATCATGTATATTGAAGTGATATCAAGTTATCAATTTTTTGAATCAGGTTTCATTTTTATCTTTTTATTATTTTTAATCTAAAATTTTATTTTTGATATTTTCACTTCATAGGTACATATTATTTTTTAAGTTATTTATTAGAATTTAAACATATCAACTAGAAATATGAATTCAAACTAAGATAGGATATAATTGATTTTCTGTGAAGTCTATTTATGTAGAGCATATGATATGGATGAGCTGAGGATTATTCAAAACTCCAAAACATTAAAAAAAAAAATTAAACTTTAATGAAATCCCAGAAAGAGTCCTTGACAAAATTTTCAACAAATAAGAAAAATTATAGCTAAAAAGTACGATTTCAAGAGAAATTAAAAGGATTAGTTATATTAGAAATTGAAAAAGAAAAACGATTAAAATTTTGCTATAACTAAAAAATAGAATTCATATATATATATATATATGAAGTATTTTTTAAAACAAAGACCTTAAGGCCTCTCATTGAAGTTGTGTTTAGGCCATCATAATCATTTAGCGGCCCTTGCCATCATGTATATCTCTCGTGCAGGGAAAGGGAGGAAAAATCGAACAATTTCGCCTTCAAGTCCATTTCTTATGTGCGCAGGACCACTTTTTTTACTAGATCTTTACAAGCGCATTAAAGGACTCATCGCACAAATGCCCCTATTTCAGGGTGGTCTTTATGTTTTGCCCCTCAAATTTGTGATCTTTAATTTCACCCTTCAATACTTTTGGCGCGGCATAACTTAGATTTCGCTCGGCAAAGTCTACGTTTAGCTTCGACGTATGTGTCATAACATTCCAGAAGTTATGTCGGACAAGGAAAAACTTTCAACACTCAATATAATCTAAAAAAGCTTAAGTTGACATTTCACTCGACAAAGTTTACATGTAGTTTCGGCATTGGTATTATAACAACCACACAAGTTATGCCTGAAACGGTAAAACTTTCAACACTCAACATACTCTGAAAAATACTACACAACTTATATTACATAACTTAATTCCTACAGATTTGTGTTGAACGAGGCAAAAGTACAATTTTCAAAGATAAAAATGTTACAAAATTTATGCCGAGCGAAGTATATAGATCTGAATATTTTTATTAAATAAGCCAGGCAAATATTGCATACCACGAATATAAGGGAAAAAATTGAAGACTAGTGTGTTTGAAGGGAAATCCGTACAAAAACTTCCAATTCAATATAAGGAAGAAAAAAGTTATTCTTAATCATCCAAGGACTTTTTCACATAAGAAAAAGAAGTAAAGAAGAAAAATGACCCATAAAAATTCTTTATTGTTCGCATTATCAAAAAGATTTTATTCCAACAACCTATCAATGCATAAAACTTGTTGGTGAGAATACACAAATTACAGTTGAAAAATAAGATGAACAAAAAATGAATAAATAAATATTCAAGCTGAGGAGCGGATATCTCGTTCTCTTTAAGGAGATTCAAGCTCACTGCGGCATAATCTTCATCAGTTCAACAATATATCTCTTGAGTTGTCCCCTCCAGGATACAACATCCCGACAACGTCGTGTAACTCAAACTGTTAAGCAAGGTATATACCCGTGATATACACTTGTTATACATGGTGTATATCACATGTCCTTTAGGTTGAAGCCCAACACGGTATAAGGCAGACCAGCCCATCTCGGGTTGACCCATCACGGACAGTATATTATTTGTGTATATTGTTGTAATATTGTAGTGTAAAGGTTATCTTAATTAGTCTTGTACACTTATCATAATTGTATAGTTAGTATCCAAGTAGAATAAGGTTTTAGGAGTAGAATAGGAATATGATTCTCCTATTATGGAAATATGTAAATTGTATATATACTCTTTCAATTAATGAAAATAATCAAAGATATTATTTCTTTCATGGTATCAGAGCTCTACGAATGGCTACATATCTCATTAACATAATTCCTTCCACATGTTTGACATATTCTTACCCCCTTCAAGTTTTATATAATAAGACTACATCGTATTCACATCTTCGGGTTTTGGGTGTTTGTGTTATCCGTTATTCCCGTCCACCACAATTAACAAACTCCAGGCCCGGTCTACTCCGTGTGTGTTTTTGGGATTTCCTTCTAATCATCGTGGTTACAAATGCTTTGATTTATCCTCTAATAAAATCATCCTTAGTCGCCATGTCATTTTTGATGAATCTCAATTTATGTTTGCTAAGGTGAGTAATCTCGCGCCTAGTTCGTATAATTTTTTGGATGATGGTATATCCCCGTATATTATTCATCATTTTTCGGACATGTCCCACACCCCATAATTCTCCAGCGGGCCCACTGCCCGCTGGCCTCACTGGTCCATCACACACTACCGTCACTGGGTCAGTTCCAGCGATTGGGCCAGTCCAGTTCCAGCGTCAGTTTACCATCTTGGGCCAGCAGGCCCACTGCCTGCTAGCCAGTCCGTTCCGAGTCCAGAAAATTCCCAAAATCTTCTTCAAGTCATAGACCGATCACTCGTAGTTAGCGGGGTGTTTTTAAACCAAAGAGACATTTTAATTTAAATTCTAATGTCTTAAATCACCCTTACTCCGTACTCATGTGTCTGCGTTAAATGACCCAAATTGGAAAATTGCTATGACCGATGAATATAATGCTCTTATTAATAATAAGATGTGGGAGTTGGTGCACCGTCCATCCGGTATTAATATTATTAGGTCTATGTGGATTTTTGCTCATAAGAAAAATTCATATGGTTCATTTGCACGACATAAGGCGCGGCTTGTGGGTGATGGTAAGACTCAGTAGGTTGGGGTAGATTGTGGTGAGACGTTTAGTCCGGTGGTCAAGCCGGCTACCATTCGCACTGTGCTCGGCTTGGCTCTTTCGAAAGCATGGCATATTCATCAGTTAGATGTAAATAATGCTTTCCTACATGAGAAATAGTTTATATGCATCAGCCTTTGGGATTTAGGGATCCCAAACATCCTCATCATGTCTGTTTGTTGAAAAAGTCCTTATATGGGCTTAAGCAGTCTCCACGGGCCTGGTATACGCGGTTTGCCGACTATGTTTCGACTATTGGGTTCACTCACAGCAGGTCGGATAATTTATTGTTAATCTATCGTCTTGGTTCGTCCTTGTTCTATATTCTGTTGTATGTGGATGATATTATTCCTACTGCCTCTTCCGATGCCTTACGCCAGTCTATCATGACTATGCTCAGCTCTGAATTTGCTATGAAAGACTTGGGGCCCTTGAGTTATTTTTTGGGGATTGCTGTCACTCGTCATACAGGTGAGTTGTTCTTATCTCAAAGAAAGTATGCAACTGAGATCATTGAGAGGGCTGAGATGTCATCCTTTAAGTCCACTTCCACTCTAGTTGATACTAAGCCCAAGCTTAGTGTCGTGGCCGGCGCACCGTACGAGGACCCAACCTGCTATCACAGTCTTGCAGAAGCCCTTCAATATCTTACATTCATGAGACCAGATAATACGTATGCGGTCTAGCATGTGTGTTTATTTATGCATGATCCTAGAGTTGAGCATATGAATGCACTCAAACGCATCATTCGGTATATTCAGGATTCACTTGACTATGGTTTGCATTTATATCCTTCCTCAACATTCGCACTTGTCTCGTATACGGATGCTGATTGGGGTGGATGTCCGGACACCAGACGGTCTACGTCTGGCTATTGTATATTTCTTGGGAATAACCTGGTCTCATGGTCGGCAAAACGTCAGTCGACATTGTCCCGATCCAGTGCCGAGGCCGAATATCGAGGGGTAGCTAATGTGGTTTCGGAATCATGTTGGTTACGTAATTTGCTTTTGTAGCTTCATTGTCCCATTCAGAAAGCAACCTTGGTTTATTGCGATAATATTAGTGTCATCTATTTTTCTGATAATCCGGTTCAGCACCAACGCACTAAGCATATCGAGATGGACATTCACTTTGACCGCGAAAAAGTTGCTCGTGGTCAGGTACGCGTCTGTCATATCCCGTCAAGATAGCAAATTGCAGACATCTTTACAAAGGGTCTTCCCTCGGTCCTTTTTGAAGATTTTAGGGACAATCTCAGCGTTCAAAGACCGCCCGCTATGACTGCGGGGGTGTTATACATGGTGTATATCACGGGTCCTTTAGGTTGAAGCCCAACACAGTATAAGACAGACCAGCCCATCTCGGGTTGGCCCATCACGGGCAGTATATTATTTGTGTATATTGTTGTAATATTGTAGTGTAAAGGTTACCTTAATTAGTCTTGTACACTTACCATAATTGTATAGTTAGTATCCAAGTAGAATAAGGTTTTAGGAGTAGAATAGGAATAAGATTCTCCTATTATGAAAATATGTAAATTGTATATATACTCTTTCAATTAATATAAATAATCAAGGGGATTATTTCTTTCACAAACAACTCCGGTCTAGTTGAAGAGTTCAAAGCTCCATCATTAAGAACACCTTCCTTCAACATACAATCACTCTCTTTTGTATTAACTAAATTGGAGACTTAGAATATTTTCTTTCTCTCAACTCTCTTTTTTCACTTCTCCAACCTCACTATACACCACAATATTATTCACACCTATCACACAATATAATATTTTTTTCTCCACTCATGAAGAAACACCTCTATATATAGATTTAGAAATCATTCATCTAGTAAATATAGAGAGTAATGGATAATTAAGAGAGGAAAAACATGAAAATGTGATTAATAAGAGTAATAACCACATTCTATATCATGGAGTAGTGGGAGAGTGAGAGTTATGACCATCTTCTAGCTTTTATGATCACTAACAAATATAAGAGATGAATTGGTTTTAAATTTGACCACAACTCATTTGATTTGATGAATTCAAATCTATTATGTGTACTTATTTAGTAAGCTTTTGACACATCTAAAATTTGAGCTATAATTATTGTACTCGAATTAATCTGTAACTTATGCACACATTCGCCTCTTGTTCAACGAGGGGAAGGATGGAGATTTTACCGACGACTGGTTTTGTTTCTTAGTAAGAATGGTCCACAACAGAATTTAGGCTTTTATAGGAATAGAACGCCAACGCTATTATATTATTTTATATGACCTAATATATGGTAATAATAATTAGAAGAAAAACTCAAATATGTAATCGAACTATCAGAAATAGCTCGTTTATGCCATTCGTTAACAATTTATCGCATTTCTGTCATTGTTGTTACCACAATGGCTCATTTATGCCATTGTCGTTACCAAAATGGCTAATCCATGTCATTTTTACTAACACCGACATTAATGAAAAATTGTATTGTAAAACCAACGTTAATGAAAAATGACATTGATGAATCATTTTGGTAACGGCGATGTCATAAATAAGCCAAATATTAACGAGTGACATAAATGGGTCATTTTCGATAGTTCGATGACATATTTAAACTTTTCCCGTAATAATTACGTTCCAGATTTTCAACCAAGTGAAAATCGAGAGTTGTGAAGAATTAACTAAATTTTCGATGATCTTTTAAAGATCTATATCAAGACTCAATTAGTTGGCCTTAACAAATTTTGCTAGCCAGCTAAAAATAGAAAAGAACAAGTAAACTTGTACTTATATGATTATCTAATTTCGGCGCAACAGTCCAAACAACACTTTTTGGTCAAAATAAGAGTTAATAAACCAATTGATTTGAAATATATATTTTTTAGGATCATTAATTAGAAGAAAAGTATAATGTAAGGCCCCTATTACTCCATGATGATTTATTAAAGGGAGATTTAAGAAATGTGAGGGAAGGGTAAGTTAATATACTAACATTGATAAGTTTGAGCATATTAGCAATGTAATTACATGATTCATATGGTTAGTTTGCCTCCACATGCACGTTAGTTTGCTAGTTTATCCGAAATTTATTAATCCGATTAATTTGAATTCGTTGATGTAAAGCCCCGGCTCATTAAAAGAAAAAGTACTTTCTAATTATCGTGATTTTTTTCATTTCCAAATTAAACTAATCTAAGATATTTGATTAATGATAAAGATAATCTATTCTCATTTCGCCACAATTTTTAGTGAAATCTCGAAGAATTTGAAAGATAAAGCAGAAGTTAATAATAAAATATTAAGACCAAAGGATATAGTTGCAGTATTTTACCATCTTAGATGGGGTAAAAGTTGCATGTATACATTATAAAATAATAACATTTTTTTTGGGAGTTGTAAGAAGGTGGCATCCCTCTAATATTTGACCCTCCTGCATGCTCGCAGTCTTATTTGCATGCCGTTTGTTATTTTTGAGGACTTTTAAGGTAAAATTTTATTTACATAGACTATTTATATCAAATTAATATATGTTTATTATAATGTTTTAATATAGACTTCTTATTAATTAAAACTAATTAATATATATTTTACTATATTAACTTAGTTAATCATATTATATTATATTGATTTGATATAAACAATTTGGTGCAAAGAATTTTTTACCTTTTTCTTTACTGCAGTGGTTTGAGTGCTAAATATGGAATGAGTAGAGGGGGAAGCACTTAGGTTTTAGAGAATTATAGTTAATTTATTAAACTAATTTCAACAGAAAATCATACACTAATAGTGGATTAAAATAGCATTAGTGCTACATACAAGGCAGCTTAATTATATTAGGGGAAGTACCATGCTTCTAATTAACTTGGGACCACCATTTGACTAATTAATCATGATAACTTACAAATATTTCCTCATGAATAGTTCTTTAGAAATCATACTAAAAAATTAGAATATAGATAGATATTATTAGAACTCGATTCATCTAAAAGTTTAAATTGGCATGATTGATAATTTATTTATTTACTCTTTTTTAAAAGTTATCAATCATATATAAGTAGTAAAATTTTATTGTGTTGCTCCCCTAATTTCACATTTCTTCCAAACACATGCACTTTGATTTCACATTTCTTGCAAATATCTATACTTGTTGTTGGAAGTTTGAAGTATACACGAAATGATTGCCCAAAAAACTATTTGGACAAGAAGAGAGAATGAAAGGATTTTGATTTATATAGGTTAAGAATCACAGAAGTTCAAAAAAATAAATTGTAGTTTTTATAAAGAATTAAATCATCTATTACGAGAGATTAATTCAGGTATACTCAAAGATCTTTAAATTTTTTTTTTAATCAAATTTGGATTAGGCCCTCATGCAGGGTCGGCTGATGGGTCAAGCTGCTAAAACGGCCGCTTTAGGCCCCCTAATTTTGGATCCCCAAATTTTCTTAATAGTATATATATAATTTAAAATTTATACATCATTTTATAAAAAATTTTTGCATTATTAGGTCGTTTAATATATATCTATAGGTAAATTTTCGTAAAATGTGAGATTTAAAATCTTGAAAATAAGGCATAATACGTGCTACATCATGTATATTGAAGTAATATCAAGTTATCAATTTGTTGAATCAGGTTTCATTTTTATCTTTTTATTATTTTGAATCTAAAATTTTATTTTTGATATTCACTTCATAGGTACATATTGTCTTTTTAGTTATTTCTTAGAATTTAAACATATCAACTAGCAATTATGAATTCAAACTAAGATCGATATAGCCTATTTTATGTGAAGTCTATTTACGTAGAGCATATGATATCGATGACCTGAGGATTATTCAAAACTCCAAAACATTAAAAAAGATTAAACTTTAATGAAATCCCAAAAAGAGTCCTTGACAAAATTTTCAACAAATAAGAAAAATTATAGCTAAAAAGTATTGTTTCAAGAGAGATTAAAAGGATTAGTTATATTAGAAATTGAAAAAGAAAAATGATTAAAATTTTGCTATAACTAAAAAAAATAGACTATATATATATATATATATATATATATATATGAAGTTCTTTTCTAAACAAAGACCTTAAGGCCTCTCATTCAAGTTGTGCTTTAGGCCATCATAATCATTTAGCCGCCCTTGCCCTCATGTATATCTCTCGTGCAGGGGAAGGGAGGGCAAATCGAACAGTTTCACCTTCAAGTCCATTTCTTATGTGTGCGGGACCACTTTTTTTACTATATCTTTACAAGCGCATTAAAGGACTCATCGCACAAATGCCCATAGGGTGGTCTTTAAGTTTAGCCCCTCAAATTTGTGGTCTTTAATTTTTTCCTTCAATACTTTTGGCGTGACATAACTTAAGATTTCGCTCGGTAAAGTCTACGTTTAGCTTCGACGTATGTATCATAACATCCCACAAGTTATGTCGGACAAGGCAAAACTTGCAACACTCAATATAATCTGAAAAAAGGCTTAAGTTGACATTTCACTCGACAAAGTTTACATTTAGTTTAGGCATATGTATTACAACAACCACACAAGTTATGCCTGAAACGGTAAAACTTTCAACACTCAACATAATTTAAAAAATACTACACAACTTATACCACATAACTTAATTCCTACAGACTTGTGCTGAACGAGGTAAAAGTATAATTTTCAAAGATAAAAATGTTACAGAATTTATGTCGAGCGAAGTATATAGATCTGAATATTTTTGTTAAATAAGCAATAGGGGCAAATATTGCAGACCATAGATATAAGGGAAAAATTGAAGACTAGTGTGTTTGAAGGGCAATCCCTCACTGCTTTTCTCGAACAGAACAACAGAGTTGTCCCTTTGTTCGACCAAACCTGTCAGAAGCAAAGCCATCCTTTCTTCTTTTCTAACAAGTCCCTTTTTGTCAGAAGCAAAGCACCATACTTTCTTCTGTTTTTTTTTGTCTTCTTTCGTTCCACTACTCGAGAAACATCCAAAAAGTAAAAAACCAAATTTCTGCTTTCTTTTCCTCGAAAACAAAAGTTTTCTCTTCTTTTTGTTTTCTCTTGGAAGAAAGCACATTATTTTTCTTCTCTGTTTTTTGTACTTCACCCGAGAATATTTTCATGGCAGCCTACCAGTCCGCTTCAGGCCAGTCATTGGGCCATAGCGATCCGACCTTATTTTCTGGAGCCCAACAATCCGCTCCAGGCCTCTCCCAATCCAATTTGGGCCCGGCTTTTGTCACATTGACTTCTTGACAGACCGATAATGCGTGGTATATGGATACAGGCTCCACGTCTCACCTCACCAACAATTCTAGTAATCTTCCTCAACTTTGAAGTTTACATACTCCACAATCTAGTATGGTTGGAAGAGGTCACCGCATTCCATTTCAAGGGTTTGGACACACACTAACCCCACCACCGCATCCCCACTTCTCCCTAAATAATGTCCTCTATGCCCCAAATATTAACAAGAACCTAATCTCCGTTAGAAAATTTGCCACGGATAATTCTGTATCAATCAATTTTGACTCATTTGGTTTTTTCGTAACGGACCTACGTATCAGGAAACTCCTTACGAGATGCAATAGTGAGGGGGACCTCTATCCTTTCATATCCACGCCCGCTGCCAGTGTCACCCCTCCCACATCTCTAAATGTCCAAGTCTCTCCTCCCACCGCTTTAGCAACAATCTCTCCGTCAACATGGCACAATAGACTTGGATATCCAGGGGCTCCTATTTTTAATTTTTTTCGGAACAATAATTTAATTTGTTGTCTTAGTGAAAAATCTGCCCAACCATGTTTTTCTTGCCCTATAGGCAAACACGTTCGCCTCCCTTTTCAGTCTTCCTTAAGTATTACGTTTTCTCCGTTTGATATTGTTCATGCAGATTTATGGACATCTCATGTTATTAGTTCACTGGGTCATAAATTCTATCTTGTGTTATTAGACGACTTTTCTCACTTCCTCTGGATTTACCCTCTAAAATTCAAGTCTGAAGTTTTTACCAAGTTTATTGAGTTTCGTACCTTTATCAAAACACAATTTGAAAAATCCATTAATCATTCCAATGTGACAACGGTTGTGAGTTTAATAATTCCGCGTTTCATAATTTTTGTACCAAGAATGGCATGGTCTTCCGCTTCTCGTGTCCTCATACCTCACTCCAAAACGGAAAAGCCAAACGAATCATCCATACTATTAATAACATGGTTCGTACCCTTCTTTTTCATGCCTCTCTCCCACCATGATTCTGGGTCTAGGTAGTCAAAATGGTAGCATATATCCTTAATATTTTACCTACCAGTACTTTTCACAAAAAAAACCCCACCGAAATTCTCTACCATCGGATCCCGTCCTATGACTACCTTAGAATTTTCGGTTACCTGTGCTACCAAAATCTTGCCTCCATTGCTCCCCATAAATTAGCACCTCGCACCGCTCCATGTGTCTTCGTAGGTTTTCCGCCAAATTATATGGGCTATCTGTGCTATGACTTGTCTACTCGTAAAATCCACGTCTCTCGTCATGTTGCTTTTCGATGAAATGATCTTCCCATTTTCGAATATAAGAAAATTCCAAAACACGGATTACACTTTTCTCGATGAGTCAGACCTCTCCTCCATCGTCAGCTCTCTCCTCCGACGTGATAATATTGTTCGTCACGGTTAGTTACTGTAGCTCCACCTCTCCCAGGTTTCACCATCGTAACACCGTCACTGCTACCTTTCGCTGACTCCACCGACGGTGTCTCTGCGTCTATGTCACCACCTCCGTCTCAGTCACCATCATCGTCGATTGCCACCGCCACCGGTAATCGGCCTAGATTCTCTGTATCACCATCGGTCAACAACCCTACCACCAACCGGAACCCTCAACCACCACAACTTGTGTTGCCGCCTCCAACAACCACTATAGCCGACAAACCAGTCACCCACCCCTCCACCGAAACCCTACCTATCACTGGAACTCTGACCCGTACAAATCCCAGTACCCGGACCACTACTACCACACCGACACACCACCACTACAGTCCTAACCCACCACCGACACCATACCTGACATCGCCTACCCCGCATCACGTTGATCTACCCATATCATCGACCCTACCGAACCCATCTTCGCATCCACCAACCCCGTTGAAAATCCCTGACACAGCTCACCCACTGCCATGTTTCGTTGAATGCACCCATCAAAAACTCTATACCACCCACCCATCTAGTGACCAGAAACCAGCAACCTAGTAAATTACCCATCCACCCACTACCCCCCCACCCAATGGAAACTCGTGCTCAACACGGGATTTTCAAGCCCAAAGTCCAATTTAACTTATCAACACAAACTATTTCCCCAATTCCAAAACCCAAAATTAGCCAAAATAGACCCTAATTGGAATGCGGCCATGTGTGAGAAATTTAATGCGTTAACGAAACAGCACTCGTGGGATTTTGTTCCTAGACCGGAGAGGGTGAATGTGATCCGTTGCATGTGGCGTTTTCGTCACAAATATAGAGACAGTGGTGATCTAGAGAGGTATAAAGCGAGACTTGTGGCTAATGGAACTAATCAACATAAGGGTATTGATTGTGGTGAGACGTTCAGTCCGGTTGTTAAACCGGCTACCATTCGCACACTCCTGAGTATAGCTATGGGAAAGCATTGATCGATTCATCAGCTTGATGTGAAGAATGTGTTTCTACATGGGAATTTGAAAGAAACTATTTACATGCACCAGTCACCTGGTTTTGTCCATCAAGCAGCCCCTCAGTATGTATGTCGTCTCCGTAAGTCACTTTATGGTTTGAAACATGCCCCTAGAGCGTGGTATGATCTCTTTGCACAGTACATTCTGCTGATTGGGTTTGTATGTAGCAAGTGTGATAATTCTCTCTTCATTTTTCATCGAGGTAGTAGCATCACTTAATTGCTGTTATAACTGGATGACATTGTGCTTACTGCCTCCTCTGATTTGTTGAAAAATGAGATCATTGCATTGCTTAAAACTGAATTTGTCATGACTGACTTGGGGAAGTTGAGCTATTTTTTGGGGATATCAGTGACTAGATCTGCAGATTCTATATTTTTGTGTCAGCGTAAGTATGCAGATGAGATAGTGTACAGGTCTAATATGGAAAACTGCAAGATAATGTCTACTTCGGTTGATTCTAAATCAAAGTTTAGTGTTGTTGATGGTAATGCAATATCCGATCCCACACTTTACAAGAGTCTTGCAGGTGCACTACGGTATCTTACGTTCACCAGGCCTGATATAGCTTATGTTGTTCTGCATGTGTGTTTATTCATGCATGGCCCAATGAGCCTCATTTTACTGCCCTTAAGTGTATCATTCGATATGTTAAGGGCACACTTGATTATGGATTGCATCTATACCCCCTTTGCGCCGACCAGGTTACTATCATATACGAATGCAGATTGGGCAGGCTGTCCGGACACGCGACGCTCCACTTCTGCCTACTGTGTGTTCTTATGGGATAATCTCATTTCCTGGTCTGCCAAGAGGCAAGCCACCCTATCCCGATCGAGTGCAGAAGCAGAATATAGAGGCGTTGCTAATGTTGTTGCTGAGATCTGCTGGCTCCGAAACATGCTTTTGGAGCTCCAGTGTCATTTGCGCAAGGCGTCTTTGGTTTATTGTGATAACATATCCGTCATATATTTATCTCATAATCCGGTTCAGCATCAGCGAACCAAGCACATTGAGATGGATATACATTTTGTTCGTGAGAATATTGCTTTTGGTCATGTTAAGGTGTTGCATGTTCCTTCTTCATATCAATATGCAGATATATTCACAAAAGGCCTTCCTAGACAGCTCTTCCTCGACTTCAGATCCAGTCTTAGCGTCCGGTTCGCTCCGACTGAGGGGGTGTATTAACGTGTACATACCCATTACCATAATTAGAATATATTTCATATATTGTGTAATATTTAGTGATGTATAATTATGGTAGATATATGATCCTTATTGTACTACGATTCCACATTGTACACTATATATATTTGTATTAATGAAAAAGACTACTCAATGGAGATTAACACAATCTAACACATTGAACTATCAGAAATAGCTCGTTTATGCCACTCGTTAATATTTTAACTCATTTATGTCATTGTTGTTACCAAAATGGCTCATTATTCCATTGTCGTTACCAAAATGGCTCATCCATGCCATTTTTCACTAACACCGACGTTAATAAAAATGATATTGTAAAATCGACGTTAATGAAAAATGACATTGATGAATCATTTTGGTAACGGCGATGTCATAAATGAGCCAATTATTAACGGGTAACATAAATGAGTATTTTTGATAGTTGGATAGTTGGATGACATATTTGAACGTTTCCCCTAATAATTACTTTCCAAATTTTCAACCAAGTGAAAATCGAGAGTTGTCAAGAATTGACTAAATTTTAGATGATCTTTTAAAGGTCTATATCAAGACTCAATTAGTTGGCCTTAACAAATTCTGCTAGCCAGCTAAAAATACAAAAGAACAAGTAAACTTATACTTGTATGATTATCTAATTTCGGCGCAACCGTCCAAACAACACTTTTTGGCCAAAATTAGAGTTAATAACCAATTGATCGAAATATATTTTCTTAGGATCATTAATTAGAAGAAAAGTATAATGTATGGCCCCTATTGCTCCATGATGATTTATTAAAGGGAGATTAAAGAAATGTGAGAGAAGAGTAAGTTAATATACTAACACTGATAAGTTTGAGCATATTAGTAATGTAATTACACGATTCATATGATTAGATTGCCTGCACATGCATGTTAGTTTGCTAGTTTATCCGAAATTTATTAACCCGATTAATTTGAATTCGTTGATGTTGTTAAACAAAGCAATATACATGTGATATACACTGAATATACAGCAGTGTATATCACATATATATTAATGGGCTGAAGCAAGTCAAGCAAGCGAAGTGCAGCAAAGAACGGCCCAAAGTGCAAAGCAAAGGCCCATTTCTTGTTGGGCCTCTCGGCGAGAGGCCAGGCAGCCCATCACGGGAGCAAGCCGGTGCAGCCCATCACGGGAGTGAGGGCAGAAAATCAGTGGACAAATCTTGTATATTAAGGAAAGTATATTGTATGTATATTGTAGTATATTTGTTACCTAGATTAGGATATACACTTACCATAATTAAGATATATACTTACCATATTGTATAGTTAGAATTATGGTAGAAGAAGGTTTGTAACTTGTATATATATATCTATTCAATCAATGAAAATAATCAATGGGATTATTTCTTTCATGGTATCAAGAGACTAGGTCTAAACAAAAGTTTTTCTCTCAAACTTTTGCCTCCCTTTGGCCGAGACCCCCCCCCCCCTCCTCGGGTTTCTCTTCCAAATTTCGTCTTCCGCTCTCAAAAACTCCTCTCTTAAATTTCCCTTTCTTCTTTGTTCTTTCAATATGTCTAAGAACAATTTTCACCCTGTCCTCACGGTTTCCAATATCAAGAGCAGTATCCCTATTGTCCTTGAGATGGAAAACGTCCAATATGCGACGTGGGCGGAGTTGTTTAAAATTCACGCTATATCTTATCAAGTTCTTCATCACATCATTCCTCCCGCTAGACCCCTTCCTGCGGAGGATCCTGAGTTATGGATTACACTTGATGCTACCGTTCTTCGGTGGATATACGCCACTATTTCGCTGGACCTTCTACAGACGATTATGGAGCCGGATACCATGGCTATGGCTGCATGGAATAGATTGCATGACATATTCCAAGACAACCAACATTCCCGTGTCGTCACACTCGAGCAGGAATTCTCTCTCGTTCGAATGGACGAATTTCCAAACGTTTCTGCATATTGCAAGAAACTAAAGGAGTTGGCGGATCAACTCCGTAATGTTGGCGCACCGATAATAAATAATCGTCTAGTTCTACAGTTGGTTGCCGGTCTTTCGGAGGCCTATAATGGTGTTGGAACTCTCCTTCGCCAAAGAAACCCTCTTCCAAACTTTCATCAAGCCCGCTCCATGCTTACGTTGGAAGAAGCCGGTTTGGCTAAAAAGATGGCTACCGGAGCAAGCCCAGTTATCATGGTGGCATCCTCTCCTAGTTCTTCAGGTTTTGTGAATAATTCGGGCCAAAACCATAATAATGGTGGCGGCAAGAATAATCGCAAAAATAATAACAAAAATCACGGGGGCAAACGCGGCGGTTCTGGTGGCGGTTCCGGTGGTCAACAAGCAGGCGGTGGGTCCCAGCCAGGATACAGTGGCCCACCACCGCCATGGGCCCAGCAGTGGGGCCCATGGCAGTGGAACCCGTACCATCCAACAGCAGTTTCCAGCGGCCAGTGGGCTGGCCAATAGTCCAGGCCCAATACCCAACAGTGGCGGCCCGGCCGGCGGTGGCCCGGCGGCGGTAGCAACAGCAGCGGCTACGGCCCGGGTGCACCACGGACGGGAGTTCTTGGGCCCCGACCACCGCAGCCCATCATGCGCAGCCCCACTCGGACCGATATCGAGGCCGCGATGCACACGTTGGGGTTGACTCAACCGGACCCAAATTGGTACATGGACACCGGGGCAACTACTCACATGACTTCGAATCGGTACTCTCTCCTCTTATTCCAATTTGAGCACCCTCGGGGTATAATTGTTGGTAATGGTAACTCTATTCTAATTCGGGGTTATGGTCGAAAACGTTGTCTCCCCCAATCCACCCCTTCTCTTGAAAAATACTTTACATGCTCCTAAATTGATTAAAAATTTAGTGTCGATCCGGAAGTTCACTACTGACAATTCTGTTTCCGTTGAATTTGATCATTTTGGTTTTTCTGTGAAGGATTTCAAGACGGGGAGTCATCTCATGAGGTGTGATAGTAGGGGGGATCTGTATCCTATCATGCCTGGTTTCAGTCCATCGAGTCAAACCTTGCCGTCAACCTTTGCAGCCATCTCTCCTTCCATGTGGCATGCTCGTCTGGGTCATCCGGGATCTTCTATTTATCAGTTTTAGATAAAAATAGTTTTATTTCTTGTAAGGGTACGAGTCGTACTCCAATTTGTCAGTCTTGTTCATTAGGAAAAATTGTTAAGTTACCATTTGTAGACTCCAATTCTCATACTTCTATGCCATTCGACATTATTCATAGTGACTTATGGACGTCTCCTGTTCTAAGTTCAGTGGGTCATCGATATTATGTTCTCTTTTTAGATAATTATACTAGATTTTTGTGGACGTTTCCAATTGCAAATAAATCTCAAGTATTTTCCATCTTCATCAAATTTAGAGCGTTCATTCGTACTCAATTCGAAAGAGACATAAAAAATATTCAATGTGATAATGGGAAAGAATATGACAATAGGGAGTTTCGGGATTTCTGTGCTAATAATGGAATCAATTTTAGGTTTTCGTGTCCTCATACATCTCCACAAAATGGTAAGGCTGAACGCAAAATTCGTTCCATCAATAACATTGTCCGAACTCTCTTAATTCATGCCTCCATACCTCCATATTTTTGGCATCATGCTCTACAAATGGCCACATATCTTCTTAACATACTTCCTTCTAAAGGTCTGACATATTCCTCCCCCCCTCAAAATCCTATATAATAAGGACCCTTCATATTCTCATCTTCGGATTTTTGGGTTCTTGTGTTATCCGTTATTCCCATCCACCACAATTCACAAACTTCAGGCTCGGTCTACCCCGTGTGTGTTTTTGGGTTATCCATCGAATCATCGTGGCTATAAGTGTTTTGATTTATCCTCCAAGAAAATCATAATCAATCGCCATGTCATTTTTGATGAAACTCAATTCCCATTTACGAAAGTTCATACTCCCGAACCTAAGTCGTATAAATTTTTGGATGACCAAATATCCCCGTATATTATTCGGAATTTTTCGGACATCTCCCGTACCCAAAATCCTCCAGCGGGCCCACTGCCCGCTGGCCCTACAAGATCGCCACGCCCGACCAATCCAGCCCACCGGGCCCTGTTCCAGCTATTGGGCCAGTCCAGCCCAATTCTGGAACCGATCCAGAAGCCGAATCCAGTATGTACCGATTTGGGCCTGCTGGCCAGTCCGTCCCGAGCCCAGAAAATTTCCAAAATTCCCTTAATTCCTCCTCGAGTCATAGACCGGTCACTCGTAGTCAGCGGGGTATTTTTACACCTAAGAGACATTTTAATTTACATTCGGATGTCTCTAAATCCCCCTTGCCCCGCAATCCTGTGTCCGCTTTAAATGACCCTAATTGAAAAATTGCTATGACTGATGAATATAATGCTCTTATTGCTAATAAGACGTGGGAGTTGGTGCCCCGTCCATATGATATTAATGTTATCAGGTCTATGTGGATTTTTGCTCATAAAGAGAATTCAGATGGGTCATTTGCTCGACATAAGGCGCGACTGCTTGGTGATGGTAAGACTCAGCAGGTTTGAATTGATTGTGGTGAGACGTTTAGTCTGGTGGTCAAACCGGCTACCATTTGCACTGTGCTTAGCTTGGCTCTTTCAAAGAATTGACCAATTCATCAGTTGGATGTCAAGAATGCTTTTCTACATGGTGATCTCAAGGAAATAGTCTATATGCATCAGCCGTTGGGTTTCAGGGATCCCAACCGCCCTAATCATGTCTGCTTGTTGAATAAATCATTATATGGGCTTAAGCAGTCTCCACGGGCCTGGTATACACGATTTGCTGACTTTGTTTCGACTATTGGGTTCACTCACAACAGGTCAGATAATTCCTTGTTCATCTACCGCCGTGGTTCGTCATTGGCCTATATTCTGTTGTATGTGGATGATATCATCTTGACTGCCTCCTCCGATGCTTTGCGCCAGTCTATCATGGCCATGCTCAGTTCTGAATTTACTATGAAAGACTTGGGGGCCTTGAGTTATTTTTTGGGAATTGCTGTCAAACGTCATTCGGGTGGGTTGTTTCGTCTCAACGGAAGTATCTTCGCGAGATCATCGAGAGTGCTGGGATGTCATCCTATAAGTCCACTTCCACGCCAGTCGATGCAAACCCAAAGCTAAGTGCCGCAGCAGGTGCACCATACGAGGACCCGACCCGGTATCGCAGTCTTGCAGGGGCTCTCCAGTATCTTACCTTTACCAGACCGGATATTACGTATGCGGTTCAGCAGGTGTGTTTATTCATGCATGATCCCAGAGTTAAGCACATGAATGCAATCAAACGCATCATTCGGTATATCCAGGGGACACTGGACTATGGGTTGCACTTGTATCCTTTATCTACATCCACACTTGTCTCTTACACGGATGTTGATTGGGGTGGTTGTCCCGACACCAGACGGTCGAATTCTGGCTACTGTATGTTCCTTGGCAACAACTTGGTCTCATGGTCGGCAAAACGTCAAGCAACTCTATCACGCTCCAGTGCATAGGGAGAATATCGAGGGGTAGCGAATGTGGTTTCCGAGTCATGTTGGCTACGTAATTTGCTTTTGGAGCTTCATTGTCCCATTCAGAAGGCAGCCTTGGTATATTGCGATAACATTAGTGTCATCTACCTTTCAGGTAACCCAATTCAACACCAGCGCACCAAGCATATCGAAATGGACATTCACTTTGTCCGTGAAAAGGTTGCAAAGGGTCAAGTTCGCGTATGCCATGTCCCGTCTCGTTATCAAATTGCAGACATCTTTACAAAGGGTCTACCGGCGGTTCTCTTTGAAGATTTTAGGGACAGACTCAGCGTTCGAAAACCGCCCGCTATGACTGCGGGGGTGTGTTAAACAAAGCAATATACATGTGATATACACTGAATATACAGCAGTGTATATCACATATATATTAATGGATCGAAGCGATCGGCAAGCGACGGTGCAAAGAACGGCCTAGTGCGCAAAGAAAGGCTGCTTGTTGGGCCTCTCGGCGAGAGGCCGGGCGCCCATCACGGGAGCAAGCCGGTGCGGCCCATCACGGGAGTGAGGGCAGAAAATCAGTGGACAAATCTTGTATATTAAGGAAAGTATATTGTGTGTATATTGTAGTATATTTGTTACCTAGATTAGGATATACACTTACCATATTGTATAGTTAGAATTATGGTAGAAGAAGGTTTGTAACTTGTATATATATCTATTCAATCAATGAAAATAATCAAGGGATTATTTCTTTCAGATGTAAATCCCCGACTCATTAAAAGAAAAAGTACTTCCTAATTATCATGATTTTTTTCATTTCCAAATTAAACTAATCTAAGATATTTGATTAACGGTAAAGATAATCTATTGTCATTTCGCCACAATTTTTGGTGATATCTCGAAGAATTCGAAAGATAAAGCAGAAGTTAATAATAAAATATTAGGACCATAGGATATAGTTGCAGTATTTTACCATCTTAGATGGGGTAAAAGTTGCATGTATACATTATAAAATAATAACATTTTTTTGGGAGTTGTAAGAACGTGGCATCCCTCTAATATTTGCCCCTCCTGCATACTCGCAGTCTTATTTGCATGCCGTGTTGTTATTTTTGAGGATTTTTAAGGTAAAATTTATGTATATTATAATGTTTGAATATAGACTTCTTATTAATTAAAATTAATTAATATATTTTTTTACTGTATTAACTTAGTTAACCATATTAAATTATATTTGTTTGACATAAACAATTTGGTGCAAAGAAATTTTTACCTTTTTCTTTAAAGCTGTGGTTTAAGTGCTAAATATGGAATGAGTAGAGGGGGAGGCACCTAGGTTTTAGAGAATTATAGTTAATTTATTAAACTAATTTCAACAGAAAACCATACACTAATAGTGGATTAAAATAGCATTAGTGCTACATGCAAGTCAGCTTAATTATATTAGGGCAAGTACCATGCTTCTAGTTAACTTGGGACCATCATTGGACTAATTACTCATGATCACTTACAAATATTTCCTCATGAATAGTTCTTTAGAAATCATACTAAGAAATTAGAATATAGATAGATATTGTTATAATTTGATTCATCTAAAAGTTTAAATTGACATGATTGATAATTTATTTATTTACTCTTTTTAAAAAGTTATTAGATCATATATAAGTAGTCAAATTTTATTGTGTTGCTCCCCAAATTTCACATTTCTTCCAAACACATGCATTTTGATTTCATATCTCTTGCAAATATGTATACTCGTTGTTGAAAGTTTGAAGTATAGACGAAATGATTGCCCAAAAATCTATTTGGAGAAGAAGAGAGAATGAAAGAATTTTTGATGTAGCTAATTCACAAAGAAGGTTGATTTATATAGGTTAAGAAACACAGAGGTTACAAAAAAAAATTACAGTTTTTACTTAGAATTAAATCATCTATTATGAGAGATTAATTCTGATAAGCTCAAAAATCTTTAAAATAAAACTTTTTAAATCAAATTTGGATTAGGCCCTCATGCAGGATCGGCTAAAATTTATACGTCATGTTATAAATATTTTTTACATTATTAAGTCATTTAATATATATCTATCAATAAAGTTTTGTAAAATGTGATATTTGAAATCTTGTAAATAAAGCATATGACGTGCTAGATCATGTGTATTGAAGCAACAAAAGTGATATCAAGTTATCAATTTATTGAATCGTGTTTCATTTTTATCTTTTTATTAGTTTGAATCTAAACTTTTATTTTTGATATTTTCACTTCATAGGTACATAGTCTTTTTAGTTATTTATTAGAATTTAAACATATCAACTAAAAATATGAATTCAAACTAAGATCCGATATAGCTGATTTTCTGTGAAGTCTACTTCAATAGAGTATATGATATCGATGACCTGAGGATTATTCAAAACTCCAGAACATTTTAAAAAAGGATTAAACTTTAATGAAATCCCAAAAAAGAGTCCTTGACAGGATTTTCAACAAATAAGAAAAATTATAGCTAAAAAGTATTGTTTCAAGAGAGACTAAAAGGATTAGTTATATTAGAAATTGATAAAGAAAAATGATTAAAATTTTGCTATAACTAAAAATAGACTTCAAATATATATATATATATATATATATATAAATGAAGTTTTTTTTTTAAAGAAAGACCTTAAGGCAACGATTGAAGTTGTGCTTTAGGCCATCATAATCATTGAGCCGCCTCTGCCCTCATATATATCTCTCATGTAGGGGAAGGGAGGGAAAATCGAATAGTTTCACCTTCACGTCCATTTTTTATGTGCGCGAGATCACTTTTTTTACTAGATTTTTACAAGCGCATTGAAGGACTCATCTCACAAATGCCCCTATTTCGGGGTGGTCTTTAAGTTTTGCACTTCAAGTTTGTGGTCTTTAATTTTGTCTTTCAATACTTTTCGCGCGGTATAACTTAGATTTTGCTCCGCAAAGTCTATGTTTAGTTTCGACGTCGGACAAGGCAAAACTTTTAAAATTTATGCCGAGCGAAGTATATAGTTCTGAATATTTTTATTAAATAAGCAATAGAGCAAATATTGCAGACCACATATATAAGGGCAAAAATTGAAGACTAGTGTGTTTGAAGGCCAATCCGTACAAAAACTTCCAATTCAATATAAGCAGGAAAAAAAAGTTATTACTAATCATCCAAGGACTTTTTACATAAGAAAAAGAAGTAAAGAAGAAAAATGACCCAGAAAAAATCTTTATTCTTCGCATTATCAAAAATGTTTTATTCCAACAAGCTATCAATGCATAAAACTTGTTGGTGAGTATACACAAATTACAGTTGAAAAATAAGATGGACAAAAACTGAATAAATTAATATTCAAGCTGAGGTGCGGATATCTCGCTCTCTTTAAAGAGATTCAAGCTCACTGCGGCATAATCTTCATCAGTTCAACAATATATCTCTTGACTTGTCCCCTCTAGGATACAACATCCCGACAACGTTGTGTGACTCAAACAACTCCGGTCTAGTTGAAGAGTTCAAAGCTTCACCATTAAGAACACTTTCCTTCAACATAAAATCACTCTCTTTTGTATTAACTAAATTGGAGACTTAGAAATAACTCTCTTTTTTCACTTCTCTCTCTTAGAATACTTTCTTTCTCTTAACTCTCTTTTTTCACTTCTCCAACCTCACTATACACCACAATATTATTCACACCTCACACATAATATAATATATATTTTCTCAACTCATGGAAGAAACACCTCTATATATAGATGTAGAAATCATTCATATAGTAAATATAGAGAGTAGTGTATAATTAAGTGAGGAAAAATATGAAAATGTGTTTAATGAGAGTAATAACCACATTCTACATCATGGAGTAGTGGGAGAGTGGGGGTTAGCATGTTTGGGCCTGCCACATCGCATGGCAGGTTTTGAGTATGCAAGTGACAAATCATGTGGCTAGAGGCAGATGTTCTAGACTCAGTTAGCAGGCTCTGTTGAATCATCCCAGCGGTAGCAGATCCTTCCCATTCGTTTATTTACTTTTAGACATTTTGCATTATTTTCGGAGAATGCCCCGAAGCTTTATGTATTCAGATTTTAGTTAGAAGCTCATGACTTGACAGTGGGTTAGCTTTATAGACACTTTGAAGTTGTGTTCCTTATTTAGTTTTCTTGACATGTTTAATCAAGATATTATTGGTTTTATTTCTATTACTGAGATGAGTTTAGACCTTCAGTTAGTTAATATAGGGTTCTCTCAACGGGTAGTATAGGTTGGGTGTCAATCACATCATATCCTAGTTTGGACGTGTGATAAAAAGTTTTTTATTACATTTCCTCCTGTTTAGTTGAGCAAGTAGTAAAAAAAATTTGTCCTTCTATCTCTTAAAGAGATCTAGCGACGTTGAAGCGGAACGATGTTGACATCTCCTATCTTGATATCGCAATTTTTCAAACTGTAACAAGAATGAATTTTTTTAAAATTATTGGTGAATATACCATAAATTACAGTTAAAAAAATAAAATGAAAAAGAAATAAATAAATTAATATTCAAGTCGAGTCGCAGATATCTCACTCTCTTTAAGGAGATTCAAGCCCACTGCGGCATAATCTTCACCGGTCCAACAATATATCTCTTGACTTGTCCCCTCTAGGATACAACATCCCGACAACGTCGTGTGACTCAAACAACTCCGGTCTAGTTGAAGAGTTCAAAGCTCCACCATTAAGAACGCTTTCCTTCAACATAAAATCACTCTCTTTTGTATTAACTAAATTGGAGACTTAGAATACTTTCTTTCTCTTAACTCTCTTTTTCGCTTCTCCAACCTTACTATACACCACAATATTATTCACACCTCTCACACACAATATAATATTTTTTTCTCCAATCATGGAAGAAACACCTCTATATATAGATTTAGAAATCATTCATATAGTAAATATAGAGAGTAGTGTATAATTAAGTGAGAAAAAATATGAAAATGTGGTTAATGAGAGTAATAACCACATTCTACATCATGGAGTAGTGGGAGAGTGGGGGTTAGCCTGTTTGGGCCTGCCACATCGCGTGGCAGGTTTTGAATATGCAAGTGACAAATCATGTGGCTAGAGGCAGATGTTCTAGACTCAGTTAGCAGGCTCTGTTGAATCATCCCAGCGATAGCCGATCCTTCCCACTCGTTTATTTCTTTTAGACATTTTGCATTATTTTCGGGGAATACCCCGAAGCTTTATGTATTCAGATTTTAGTTAGAAGCTCATGACTTGACAGTGGGTTAGCTTTATACACTTTGAAGTTGTGTTCCTTATTTAGTTTTCTTGACATGTTTAATCAAGATATTATTGGTTTTATTTCTATTACTGAGATGAGTTTAGACCTTCAGTTAGTTAATATAGGGTTCTCTCAACGGGTAGTATAGGTTGGGTGTCAATCACGTCACATCCTAGTTTGGACGCGTGATAAAAAGATTTTTTTTACCTTTCCTGCGCTTTAGTTGAGCAAGTAGAAAAACGTATTTTGCCCTTCTATCTCTTAAAGAGATCTAGCGACGTTGAAGCGGAATGATGTTGACATCTCCTATCTTGATATCCGTGATTTTTCAAACTGTAACAAGAATGAATTTCCTTAAAATTATTGGTGAATATACCATAAATTACAGTTAAAAAAATAAAATGAAAAAGAAATGAATAAATTAATATTCAGGTCGAGGCGCAGATATCTCACTTTCTTTAAGGAGATTCAAGCCCACTACGGCATAATCTTCACCGGTCCAACAATATATCTCTTGACTTGTCCCCTCCAGGATACAACAGTCCGACAACGTCGTGTGACTCAAACAACTCCGGACTAGTTGAAGAGTCCAAAGCTCCACCATTAAGAACACCTTCCTTCAACATAACATTACTCTCTTTTGTATTAACTAAGTTGGAGACTTAGAATATTTTCTTTCTCTCAACTCTCTTTTTTCACTTCTCCAACCTCATTATACACCACAATATTATTTACACATCTCACACATAATACAATACTTTTTTTTCTCAATTCATGGAAGAAACACATCTATATATAGGTGTAGAAATCATTCATATAGTAAATATAGAGAGTAGTGTATAATTAAGTGAGGAAAAACATCAAAATGTGGTTAATGAGAGTAATAACCACATTCTACATCATAGAGTAGTGGGAGAATGGGAGTTATGATCATCGTCTAGCTTTTATGACCACTAACAAATATGAGAGATGAATAATTTACTTTAATAATAAAATATACTCCAACTAAACATAAACCATAAATTTAAATTACTTCTAGACCCAGATCATGCATTTTAATGATAGATGAGAAGAAAGAGGTTAATATAGACAAAAAGACTGTTTTCAGAAGAAGAAAAAAAGATATGAAGATCAATATAGAGGAAAAAAATTGGTTGGTATCTGTGCTACGTTCTCGAAATTGCGAAATTCTTCTTGGTAAAATTAAGATTTATTTTTCAGAAATAAAGAAATATTCTCGTATTACCACATGCTATGCCTTCTTTTCTTTTTTGTTTTAACCCTCTTTAATAAATTTATTTCCACTTGCGAAGCTAAAACCAATAATAATACTACTAAACTAAAGTTCAACTGAAAATCATACATTAATAGTGGATTACAAATAGAATTAGTGCTACATGCAAGTCAGCTTAATTATACTATGGCAAGTACCATGCTTCTAATTCACATGGGATCACCATTTGACTAATCATGGTCTCTTACAATTATATCCTCATGAATAGTTACTGCTAAAAAAGAATTAACAACACATAAACTTTGTACCTAAACAATAAATTCTGTCGTTAATTTTATTTAACGATAAATTATCAAAACAAATTCTGTTAGCTACGCGATAACATACTATGATTGATACTTCTATTTATTTATTTATTTATTTATTTTAATTTAAGTCATTTTAGGTGCTAATTTAATTTCTTTTTACAATCAAAACGTGGATGTATATTTCTACCTATTCTGATACCAAATTAATATGTTAAAAAAATAATTAATAGTAGCATTTTGGCCATAACTTTCTAGAAGACTAGTTTTGAAGTATTAATTTTTAAGAGTTAAGGTATTTGACTAACTTTTTAAGGGGAAAACGTGATTTTGAATAATAATAGCGGAAGTAATTTTTCTGCTACAGCCAAAAAATGGGATTTGTATCTTTTTCTCTGAAGCAGAAGCTGAAGAAAATTATTTTTTTAAGAACAAAAATACCATACCAAAAACATTATACTTACAAAATCTGTCCTTGATACCCTATTGATATAAGCATATTTTACTGACAACAATTAGTTAGCCGAATAAATAAATAAATAAATATATACATTAATTAGACGATTTATTGTGGGGATATGATAAATTTAATTGTCTTAAACTAGGAAGAAAAGAATTATAATATACACAAATGTTGCATCCTATAATAGCAAATCCATGATGAAGGATTTAGTGAGTCATAGAAGATATTAAACGTTTTCACAAACAAGGATTCTCTCTATCTTTCATAACTGATACCGTAATGAATTAATGTTTTGAATTTATTGGGTTCAAAACACATAAGGAAGACACAGTGGAAGTTTAAAATTTTGTTTTTACTTAGCCCAACAATTACTTCTGGTATGGTTATATGACAATCAAAAACATATAACATAAAACATGAACACTTACAGGTTGTATTATCTGAAATCTTTATCAACTGTGGGTTCGTACGCGAAAGCCCTTTCGATTGCAAGCTCCAAGCTTCAATGTATTTCTCCTTTGGAAAGCTAGGAAATCCGGCAGAGGTTCGAGAGAGTGTTTTGATTATGAGTCTAATACTTAGAATAATTATATGAAAATCAAGTGTAATGAATAAATACGTGTGTATATTTAAGATGAATATTTATCTAATTATTTGTCTGTTTACTCTATATGGTCCTAATATTAGTGTTCCGTCAAACTAAATTTGTAACAAATATTTGACGTTTTAAGAAAATAAAAAGATATTTATTTATTTTCTTCAAATTTACCCTCACTGCTAATTGAGAATATATAAATTAAGATGTCTTAAAAAATTAAAATAAAACAGTTTAGACACTACCCTTATGATTAAGACTATGGGTTGGTTGCATGATTCTGGAAATTGTGTTGGCAGTGATGAGTAGGAATTTAATAATAAATCATAAAGTAAAAAATAATATATCTAATTTGGAGAGAGAATAATGTAATCATGAATTTAACCTAATTCCATAATAAATATGAAATGCAGTATTTCTATTTTGAGAGATATATTTAGCCTGTGTGATATATTGACCAAGGGGGGGATATTAAAGTTGACCAATGAAGAAGACCTTGATTTATAGGGTACCTACATAATGATTATAAAAATAACTAATTAGGACAGTTAATTATGTTGTGCAAGTGAACTTCTACTTATGATTACAAGGTGGCAACACATTATTATTGGAAGCTTTACAATTCCTTCCATCAGTGTTAAATTCGAATTGGGTCCTTAACCAATTATTAGTAATCAATATCGGAAAATAACTGAGTTTTAGTTGTTTGATTAATTGGCTCTATAAACTCTCACTTTATTAGTAAATCCCCTCTCCCCTATATTATATAATGAAAAATATTAGTAATATGCATCAAACATTCAACTAGATGATTGCTTATGCAAGAAAGTACTATATCTGGGTATATTATTCGTCTTTAAAAATTTTGCACGCCTCTTAATTAAGACCTGTAATGGTTTTAATGATAAAAATATGTATCTAAATTATTACTTATCTTTTATTAAATGCTTTGATTAATTAACACATCACTAATTGAAACAGTAAAACTGCTCCAGTTCGAATAATAAAGGGATAATGTCAGTACTTTTTTGTACAAACTTAAATGTTTTGATTTAGTAGGTGACGAATTTAGTCCTTTTCCCCTTTAAAAATGGTACGCAAGTAAACAACTTCTTATTTTTCTAAAATATCAAACATACTGATAAATAATCATTATTAATATTGTTATTAATAATTATTATTATTGTAATTAGTGTAGTATCATTTATATATGATAGGATGTAAAATATTCATTAGGAAGATTAGCATTATCTTGAGAAGATAATTAGGCATGATCTTCTCCTTATCATTTACTTAATTGTAGCATGTTTAGTTGTATATTAACCACATTTGTGAAAGAAGAATATTGAGGAAAATATTCTAATTACTCTAATATTCTTACATGATATCAGATGATTAGGGAAAGATCATACCCTAAACAAATCACCTCCAAATTTTTGCCCCCCCCCCCCCTCCTTCCAAGCACAACCGGCCGACCTCTCTTCCTCCATTTTTTTGTTATTATCCATTATTGTTCTTCTTTTTCCGGTCAACAATGTCTTACTCCAAATCCACATTCCACCCCGCCCTTACCGTTTCTAACATCAAAACACATATTTCCATCACTCTTGAGATGGAAAATGTTCACTATGCTACTTGGGCGGAGCTTTTTAAAATCTGTTGTCGTTCCCACCGGGTTATTCATCACATTATCCCGCTGGCAAATGGAAAAGGAAATGAGTTAACAACAGATGATGACAAAGAACTATGGGAAACACTTGATGCTACAGTTCTCTCATGGATTTATGCAATTATCTCTCATGATTTGTTGCACACTATAATGGAACCCGACTCTATGGCAATGGAAGCCTGGAATCGTTTGCGGTATATTTTTCAAGACAATAAAATTTCTCGCGCCGTCACATTGGAGCAAGAATTCTCCACCACCGATATGGCGGATTTTCCGAATGCATCGGCATATCATCAACACCTAAAAGTATTGTCGGATCAACTAAAAAATGTTGGTTCTCCGATCACTAAAAACCGGTTGGTTCTACAACTAGTTGTCGGACTTACCGACGCATATAGTGGCGTGGAAACTCTTATCCGAAAAAGAAATCCTCTCACATTTTTCTATCAAGCATGCTCTATGCTCATTCTTGAGAGGCGAATTTTGCCAAAAAGGCCACAACCGTATCAAACTCCGCCATGATTGTCACCCCAACACATGAAAATGTTACCAATTTCGAACCTACACAACAAAATCGAGGACAAAAAGGATGAAATAGTGGTAAAAATCGGGGAGGAAATCGAGGAAATAACAAGAATGGGGGCCACCGGAATTTCGGTGGCGGCGACAGAAATTCTGGCCAGAACAGTACCACCAACGGCCAAAATTGGCAGCCCCGCGGTAGTCCAACCCAGTGGGATTGGCAGTGGCCTTGGGCTGTGCCACCGTGCCCAGTCCCGATAGGAAACTGGGCCAGGCCAGTTCCCAGACCCACTGGCACCCACTGGCAATTTCCATAATTTTTATGGGCCTTTCAGCGTTGGGACGAGAAGCAGCAACATTTCAGGCAGTAATGGGCCACTACCGACCCTAGTGGCAGGAGGCCCATTCGGCAGTGTCCCACCCAATGAATATTGAGTCCGCCATACACACTCCTGGACTTAATCCACCCGACGTAAATTGGTATATAGACTCCGGAGCGACGTCTCACATGACGTCCTCCCAAGGTAATCTCTCGTCCTATTTTAATTTGAGCAAAATAATGGTATAATTGTCGAAAATGGTCATTCTATTCCAATTCAAGGTTATGCTTCTACTAAATTGTCCCCACCAAACCCACCACTAACCTTAAAGAATGTTCTTCATGCTCCACAATTAATCAAAAACTTGGTATCTGTTAAAAAGTTTACTACTGATAATTGGGTGTGTGTTGCTTTTGACCCTTTTGGATTTTCCGTGAAAGATTTTCAGACGGGGACGCTTCTAATGAGATGTGATAGCCAAGGGGAGCTTTATCCAATCATCTCACCCATTCAACGATCCAAGTTACCATCTACTTTTGTAGCTTTAACATCTTCATTATGGCATGAACATTTGGATCATCCGGGAGCTCTTATTTTAGACTCCCTCAAACAAAATAATTTTATTTCATGTACTCAAACACGAACTTTGAATAAGTGTCATTCATGCCCACTTGGTAAACATGTTCAATTACCGTTTGTTTCCTCAAATTCATGCACACTTATGCCATTTGATATTATTCATTGTGATATTTGGACTTCCCCCGTTTTTAGTTCTTCAGGCGATAGATATTATTTACTCATTTTAGATGATTACTCTAATTTTTTGTAGACGTTTCCTTTGTCGAAAAAATCACAAGTTTTTTCACATTTCTCAAATTTAGAGCATTCATCCGAAATCAATTTGAACGGGATGTCAAAATTATTCAATGTGATAATGGGAGGGAGTTTGATAATAGGTATTTTTGAGATTTCTGCAACTCAAATGGTTTAAACTTTCGTCTTTCATGTCCCCATACATCTTCACAAAACGGGAAGACGGAACGAAAAATACGAACCATAAATAACATTGTTAGAACATCCCTTGCCCATGCAAGTTTACCTCCCCCGCCCTCATTTTGGCATCATGCACTACAAATGGCCACATATTTATTGAACATACTTCCTCACAAAAACTTGTCCTATCAAGCTCCACTAAAAGTCCTATACCTACGGGATCCTTCTTATTACCATTTACGGGTGTTCGGGTGCTTGTGCTATCCACTTTTTCCATATACCACAATCAACAAACTTCAACCCCGGTTTACTCCTTGCATTTTCTTGGGTTATCCTTCCAATCATAGAGGTTACAAGTGTTACGACCTATCCTCCAATAAAATCATTATAAGTCGTCACGTCATCTTTGATGAAATAAATTTTCCATTTGCCAAAATGCACGTGTCCAGACTACCTACCTATGATTTTCTAGATGATGGTATATCCCCGTATTTAGCCCAACAATTTTCACGGCCCATTGTCTTAGTTTCGGCCAACCCGTATAATTTGGGCCCCGAAATAGTGGCCCAACAACGTCCCACAGCCATTGTTTCGACCAGCCCAAATCATTTGGGCGAGCTGTCCCACGAAACAAAGTAGACACTAAATCCAAATTGAGTGCATCTTCCGACAAGCCTTTTTCCGATCTGACACTCTACCGCAGCCTGGCAGGGGCTCCGGCGTATCTAACCTTCACCAGACCGGATATTTCTTATGATGTGCAACAAGTGTGCTTTTTCATGCATAATCTGATAGATGATCATATGCATGCTCTGAAGCGCATTGTACGATATATACAGGGGTACTCTTGAATATGGCTTGCACTTATACCCATCGTCCACGTCCGCACTTGTCTCCTACACAGATGCCGACTAGGGAGGCTGCACAGACACTGGACTCTCCACCTCAGGTTATGGTATATTTGTTGGTGATAATTTGGTTTCTTGTTCCTAAAAAAGATAGGCCATGTTATCCAGGTCTAGTGCCGAAGTAGAATACCGAGGTGTTGCCAATATTATGTCTGAATCATGTTGGCTTCAAAATCTTCTTCTTGAGCTCCACTGCCCGATTCCGAAAGCCACATTGATGTATTGTGATAATGTTAGTGCCATCTACCTGTCCGGAAATCCAGTCAATCATCAATGCACAAAACATATTGAGCTGGATATCCACTTTGTCCGTGAAAAAGTCTCACGCGGACAAGTGCGGGTGCTACACGTCCCGTCACGCCATCAAATTGCAGATATTTTTACTAAAGGTCTTCCGCTGGTATTATTTAAAGATTTTCGGGATAGTCTCAGCATCCATTTGCCTCCCGCTTCGATTACGGGGAAGTGATAGAATAATCATTATTAATAATTATTATTATTGTAATTAGTGTAGTATCATTTATATATGGTAGGATGTAAAATATTCATTAGAGAGATTAGCATTATCTTGAAAAGATAATTAGGTTATTGTAATTAGTGTAATATCATTTATATATGATAGGATGTAAAATATTCATTAGAGAGATTAGCATTATCTTGGAAAGATATTTAGGCATGAACTTCTTCTTATCATTTATTTAATTAGAGCATATTTAGTTGTATATTAACCATATTTATAAAAGAAGAATATTGAGAAAAATATTTTATTACTCTAATATTCTTACACATACCACTTGTTTCTTATCTTCCCCGTAAGCGTTTACCAACAAGACTACAAGAGGAAATATACATATATATAGAATTTGTTTTGCTTTAGTGGAGCGACATAATGTAGTACAAAATTCCAAAAAAAGAACTAGTAGTACTTTAAGAGTTTAAGTAGAATATGTACTATGATCAAGTGGAACTTCAAAAAGTGTTTGGATCTTAGCTAATTATTAGATACCTGGGAATAGTATTTGATTAATAATTCAACTTTCTGCGGAATGAAGAATGAGAGAGTTGGCAGCGAAGCTTCTAGGAAGTATAGTGCAAAAGAAAAGTGATATATATTAATTTTGTATAAAGAAAATTTACATTATGAGTGCAATTTAACTAATTATGGTAAATTTATTACTCCTTCGTCACAATTTATTTGACGTATTTTCATTTAACACGCATTTTTTTAAAAAAAATTAATACTTTTGAATTTTATGGTTTAAAATAAGCCAAAGATATTTGTGTGGTAATAAATCATCTCGTTTTGTGTAAAAAGTAAAGTTTAAAGTTAAATTATTGTCAAATAAAAAATATGTTATTTTTTTTTGGACGAACTAAAAAGAAAAATGAGTCATTTTTTTGGGACGGAGGGATTACTTTATTTTGAAAGCAAACGAGTGAGTAACGAATGATTCTTCAAACTCAAAGAATGATTGAGTCCAACTCAAGCGAGTGAGTGAAAGATGTGGCAAGAGAGCAAGTTTGACGAGAATAATATAAAGATTTTTATACTATTAATGCACAAAACATAACATATCAGTCCCTCAAGACCTATAACTTATTTGGCCAATTTTTTGAGAAGTCAAAGAATTTTTCTTTTCTTTTCAAAAAATACTTATTTTAGAAAATTGAGGTGTTTGGCTAACTTTTTAAGGGGGAAACGTGTTTTTGATTAGTACCGGAAGTTGATTTTCAGAAATAAAAAAAAATCTGCAGAAACACTTTTAAAACATTCATCGAGCAAAACTATAAAAGTATTATTTTAATATTAGCAAAAATATTTTTCAAATTAATTTATCAAGCACAAACAATTACTCTCCAAAAATATTTTTAAAAAACACTTTTCACAAAAAATCTTTCTCCAACTCTTCTTTACGGCTTACGCGTGAACAAACTCATTATGTAATTTCATCAAAACCAAAACTTTTCCCTATTTAATTATGAATCCCTTTTTCATTATATTAGTATTAGCTTCTTCATATATTTAAGTTATATATTCTACCCAATTACGTGCTCGATTCGTACAACCGACCCATAGAAAGTTATTGGATGAAACGAAGCTCCTAGGTCCTTGCTACTACAAATTAAAGAATTGGATGAGTTAAAATAATCGTTTAATGTTTTACACATGTAATTAGTGTTGGGATCGAAAAAATCAGGGCGTCGTGCGGAAGCTAACAATTGTAAATCTTTAACGGTGATAAATCATACAATACAAAACTATACTAAAAAAAGCATAATTGATATTTAATATGATTTGGTCAAGTGACCTACATATTGAGAAAACTAATATAAAAAGAATAAAACCTATTGAGAGAATAATCTTTCCCTAAGCAAGACTCCTAAATGACTACATTATAGATGTTATTATATTGTTTATGAGAAGAAAGAATCTCCTATTTATAGAAGTCCAAAACTTCTATGGTGGAATCATTTTTCCACCAAGAAAATCTTTTTGAAGTAAAACACAATTATGGTAAAATTCAAATAAAGTAGGAAATTCAAGGCAAACCCTAACAATTAGCAGCGAAGTCATGTTTTCACTTTTCATTAGTGAATTCAAAATTTAAAGAAGTAAACACACGAAAAAATCAAGAATATACATTAAAAAATTCACCTTGCATATATAACGTAATTTTCCAGTAAAAAAGGATTCAGATTAATCCACTTATGTCACCTAGCTCCGCACCTAAATGTATATTATTTGGTCATCTAAAAGATAATTGTATATAATTTCTTATTGTAATGACTGAAATTAGTAACCTAGAAATAAGGAAAATAACCTGCTACAAAACGTTATGTACATTTAGGGTGTGCTCTGTATGAAGGGAAAAAATCATGAAAAATGTTTTCCAAAGGTAATAAGTCAGTTTCTTGCTTATTTTCTTGTGTTCGATTCGTAAGCAAACATGTTATTCTAAAAGCACTCGTATATAATCTAGACAAATATTATGTGCATGGATGGGGGTGGGGTAGAGGTGGATGGTGGGTGGGTAATGTATGGGTGGTGTGGGGTGTGGGGCGGGTGGACTGGGTGGAGGTGAATATGAGATGCATTCGATGGTGGAGAGGAGACAGTTAATGTGGAATGTTACTTGTAAAACTTGTTTTCTCTACTTTCACTAAAATAGTCATTTTTCTCATTTGGAAGAAACTTATTTTCTAGAAAATATTTTTCAAAAATATTAACCAACCGAACATTAAAAATTAAAAATTATTTTTCTCCATACCAAACACACCCTTAGTGATAATGCGAGTTAAAATACACCGAAAACATAAAAATTACACATGATCATTGTATATAAATGATGAAATTTTATTTATATTTATTTTTTGAAAAGGGAAGAAAGTAATAATGATAAAAGTAGTAACCCTGGCCTCCAGATGATCACCTACATACCAAGCTGGCCAAAGCTGGTGGGGATCAAGAATAGGGATAAATAAACAACACACATATATCTCTCGACGCTGATGCAGTGTTGTGGTATTAGGTTTATCTGAATTTGATTTTTTTATATAAAATATAAATTTATGTATATAAGAAATTTATCAAAATTGTAAAACATAATAAGCCTGATTCCATAATATTTAATACTAAAAATCTTAATGATCGAAGATCTATCAAGCTTCAATCCTGAATCTAGCCTATCCGTATTCAATCCCCACCAAATCTTACATAAATATATCATTTTGTAATGTTTAATAAAACCTAATAAGAAAGGCCAAGACCCTAGCTAGCTCCCAAAATCATTTCATGAAAAGCAGAGAAAGCTCCATAAAACCAAGCTCGTGCCCATGCATACCCCTTTTTCTTTCCAATGAATTTGCACCTGAGAGGGCCAACCGGTGGTGGATGCATGATTGGCGTATACTCAGCATTTTAAGAAAATTGGTGCACTATAAATCTATGATAAATTGATAGATTTATAATTTAAATTAAATTTGATGGATTCAAGTTTTAGGTATTTGATATTGAATCTTAATTACTTTTGAAATTATAGGTTAAATTATTTTTTTGGTTGAAATTTTAATGATCTTTCACACGTATATTAATATTAGTTGAATCATTGATTATATGTGCATCCTTCATTGCTACTAGATTTTAATATAGACAATTGTTTAACTATATATATAAAAAAAATTACGATTACAAAAGGAGATTGGTATGCTAATCCTTTGTTAGGAAGTATGTTAAGAAGGTAAGTAGTCATTTATAATGCATGATGCCAAAATGAAGGTGGTAATGAAGCATGGACTAGTAATGTCCGAACAATATTATTAATGGTGTGAATTTTTCTTTCGACTTTTCCATTTTGTGAGGACATATGAGAACAAGAAAACCGAAAAATATGCCATTAACCTTACAAAATTCTCTAAACGGCCCATTATCAAATTCTCTTCCATTATCACACTAAATATTTTTAATTTTCCGTTCAAATTGGGTACGGATGAATGCTCTAAATGATAGGAATGTAGAATAAACTTGAGACTTTTTAGATAACGGAAAGGTCCACAAAAAATTAGAATAAGCATCCAAAAATAACACATAATAACGGTGGTCCAAAGAGCTCAAAATGAGAGATGTACACAAATCACTATGAATAATATCAAATGGCAACAAAGTACTAGAATTGGAGCCAACGAACGGTAATTTAACATGTTTCCCAAGCGGACAAAAAGGACAAACATTATTACTACGCATACTATTACACTCAATAAAATTATTATTTTTAAGAGAGTAAAGAACAGACGCTCTCGGATGACCCAAACGCGCATGCCATAAGGAAGGTGCTAAAGCGGCAAACGTTGACGGTGTGGCTTGTTTAGGGGTGGTGGTGATGGGATAGAGCTCGCGCCGACTATCACATCTCATTAGAGGTATCCCCGTTGTGAAATCCTTCACAAAAAATCCAAAAGGGTCAAAGTTAACAGAAACCCAGTTATCAGTTGTAAATTTCCAAACAGACACCAATTTTTTAATTAATTGAGGAGCATGAAGGACATTTTTCAAGGCTAAAGGTGGGTTCGGGGGAGATAAATTTGTGTGACCATAACCACGAATTGAAATTGAATCCATTACCAATAATTATGCCACGATTTTTGCTCAAATTAAAATAAGATGAGAGATTATCTGGCGTGAACGTCATATGAGAAGTGACACCGGTGTCCATGTACCAATTTGCATCCGGAGGATTTAATCCAAGTGTGTGCATTGCTGCCTCGATATCCTTGGGAGTCGGGGCTGTTGTTGGGCCTGCAGCAGCGAAGGCCTATTGCGGAGGACTCTATTAGACCTTGCGTGAATTTTAAATAGTTTTGTCCACGTCGCGTTTTGAATGTTTTCCATCTCAAGAACGGTAGGGTTGTTGTTCTTGATATTGGAGACTACAAGGGCAGGATGAAATGTGTTCTTTGTGGTAGACATGATGAAAGAACAAGAGGAGAATTAGGGTTTTGGAAAAAAATTAAAGGAGGGGGGGTGGGGCGTTACAGCCGACAACCACTGGTTGAGTAGGGCGGCGGAAGGAGGATATTTTTGGAGAAGGAAAAGTTTGCCCTAGAGTGCCGATACCATGAAAGAGAATAATTCCCTTGATTATTTTCATTAATGTAATAGATTTATATACATGATATACAATAGTAAACCTAGCCTATAATTACGGAAATTAAATATACATTTTTCTAATGCTACAGATTACTATCATAATTACAGATGTACAATATCCCTAATAATATCAAAGAATTATACGTAGTATATTAGAAATATATTACGTATATTCTATCACATTTCATGAAAAGCAGAGAAAGTTCCATAAAACCAAGCTCGTGCACATGCATACCCCTTTTTCTTTCCAATGAATTTGCACCCGAGAGGGCCAACTGGTGGTGGATGCATGATTGGCATGGACTCAGCATTTCAAGAAAATGAATGCACTATGAGTCTATGATAAATAGACCGATTTATAATTTAAATTAAATTTGATGGATTCAAGCTTTAGGTGTTTAATATTGAATCTTAATTACTTTTGAAATTATAGATTAAAAAAATGGTTGAAATTTTTAATGATCTTTTACATGTATATTAATATTAGTTGAATCATTGATTATATGTGCATCCTTCATTGCTACTAGATTTAATATAGACAATTGTTTAACTATATATATAAAAAAAAAATTACAATTACAAAAGGAGAAGAGATTTCAAAGTGTCAAACTTAAGGATTTTGAAAGAATACATCAAGCATAAAGAAAGAAAGATAAAGAAAATACTTAATACTTAAATGAAACACAAGATCGACGCGGGAATTTAACCCTCAACCTTAAATTTGGGTGTGCACGTGTATATTTATATAATTTTGAAAAGATGTACATACATTTCTATCACGATAACGTTTGTTTAAATATTTTTTAACTGTTATAGTGAAATGTTATTATAAAAAATATATATTCAATATAATATAACATGAAAGATTAATTTCACAAAAAATAGAGTTATTGTAGTGAAATATTGTTAGAGAGGTCTGACGGTATGTACCATCTAGCTAGAAAAACATGGGTGCACGTAAATATCTAACCATTGAATTCATTTTTTGTTCTACATTAACAAGTTGAAAGTGGTAAGTTTAGTACTACTCAAGAATTGAGAGTAAACTGGACTTGTTTCCGTGAATTTCCATATAATAATACTTTATAACCACTAACTTTAAATTTTAATCACCACCAAGGGTGTAGTGGATGGATCGGATTCCTCCACTTTTATTAAAGGACCCAAATTTCAAGTTTTGAAATTAAAAAACTTCTGATAGGGAGCGCTTCACTTTAGTCAGCGGGAAGGTTTTGAATACCTAATAGTTATTAGAAAAAAATAGGCAAATGCTAAGGAAGTAGAATGGATAAAGAAATAAAGTGGGGTCAATATACATGGCATCAAAGTTGTGTAAGCCATGGGTTTTCAGCTGGCAGGAATGGGCATATTTGTGGCTAAAAACACTCTTAGCACTTGGCAGTAAGTTATGACAACTCCCCCACCCCACCCCCACCCCACACCCACCTCACCAGCCCCCATTCCACCCCACCACAACCACAGGAGTACAGGACTATAGAGGATAGATAGGTCATCCTATTACAGTGCTTATGTATCGATGAAATTCAATTTTACTAAATTTTATATTAATTATTTATAAAAACATGTAGTAACTGCTTATAATAATTATATTAATTGTGAATAAAAAATATATGTTGTCAAGTCACAAAGAAATACTAACAAGTAAATGTTTATAATAAATAGAATTAATCACTTGAAAAATAAGGCGTGCAACATAAAATATGTTGTTAATAACTTGTCATAACCGATTGAAATAAAATGATAGTACGACAATTATTTAGTCATGAATATAAGGTAATGGGGTATTTAGAGTAACGGTCGAAGTTATCTCATTATAACTTATAGGTTACGGACTCGAGTTATAAAATCATCAATGATATTTGCATATATATATATATCTTCTTATAACTTATAGGTTACGGACTCGAGTTATAAAATTATCATTGATATTTGCATATATATATATATCTCCTTATAACTTATAGGTTACGGACTCGAGTTATAAAATCATCATTGATAGTTGCATATATATATATATATATATATCCTTATAACTTATAGGTTACGGACTCTAGTTATAAAATCATCATTGATATTTGCATATATATATATATATATGCATAATCCCTTAATTATTCTTATTAAGTTAATAGGTATATATATACAATTTACAATCTCCAAATAAAGAAAATCTTATTCCTACTATACTTCTAATATTCTAATTCTACTTGTACAAGAATTCTACAATTATGGTAATTATACAACATTACCATAATACACAATAGGAAAATCCTATTCCTACACGGTATTCTATCACACCCCCACAGTCATAGCGGGTGGTTGACATACGCTGAGACTGTCCCTAAAATCTTCAAATAGAACTGAGGGAAGGCCCTTCGTAAAGATGTCAGCAATTTGGTATCTGGAGGGCACATGTAAAAAGCGTACTTGTCCACGAGCTACCTTCTCGCGAACAAAGTGACTATCCATCTCGATATGTTTAGTGCGCTGATGTTGGACAGGATTGCCAGAAAGATAGACTGCACTAACATTATCACAATAAACCAAGGTAGCTTTCTGAATAGGAAAGTGTAATTCTAATAGAAGATTACGCGACCAACATGATGCAGATATCACATTAGCCACGCCTCGATACTCAGTATCTACACTGGATCGCGATAATGTAGCCTGACGTTTCGCAGACCACGAGACCAAGTTATCACCAAGAAACATACAATAACCGGATGTCGAGCGTCTGGTATCGTACAGCCACCCCAATCAGCATATGTATATGACACAAGTGTAAAGACGGAAGAAGGATATAAATGCAATCCATACCCAAGTGTGCCCTGGATGTACCGTATAATGCGTTTGAGCGCATGCATGTGCTCAATCCGTGGGTCATGCATGAATAAACACGCATGCTGAACTGCATAAGTAATATCAGGTCTCGTGAAAGTAAGATATTGAAGTACCCCTGCAAGACTGCGATAATGAGTGGGATCCTCGTATGGTGTGCCGGATGTAGTACTCAGCTTCGGTTTGGTATCAACCGGAGTGAAAGTAGACTTACAAAATGATATACCAGTTATCTCAAATATCTCTGCAGCATACTTCCTTTGAGATAAAAATAGACCACCTGAATGACGCGTGACAACAATGCCCAAGAAATAACTCAAGGGCCCCAAGTCTTTCATAGCAAATTCGTAACTGAGAAGCGACATGATAGACTTGCGCAGATCATCAGAAGAAGAAATCAATATAATATCATCTACATATAATAAAATGTATGCCAGAGAAGTACCACGACGATATGTAAACTGAGAGTGATCAGACCGTCTGTGAGAAAACCCAATAGTAGATACATAATTTGTAAACCTCTTATACCAAGCCTGCGGGACCTGCTTAAGCCTATATAATGACTTCTTCAGCAAACATACAAGATGAGGATGATTGGGATCTCAAAAACCAAAGGGCTGATGCATATAGATTGTCTCCTTAAGATCACCGTGTAAGAAAGTATTATTTACATCCAACTGATGAATAAGCCATGCTTTTGAGAGAGCCAAACTCAGAACAGTGTGAATGGTAGCCGGTTTGACCACCGGACTAAACGTCTCACCACAATCCACGCCAACTTGTTGAGTTTTACCATCACCTACAAGATGAGCCTTATGTCTCTCAAAAGAACCGTCAGAATTGTCTTTATGAGTAAAAATCATATAGAACAAATAATATTAACACCAGATGGACGGAGTACTAACTCCCGCGTCTTATTTTCAATAAGAGCACTATATTCGTCGGTCATTGCCAATTTCCAATTCGGGTCAAGTGCAGACACAAGGTTATGTGGTAATGGGGATTTAGAGACATTAAAATTGAGATTAAAATGTTGTTTTTGTTTTAAAATACCCCTTTGACTATGAGTAACATGCCCTTCATTCGAGGTAGAATTGGATGGATTTGGAACAATGTGCGGGACGGTGACGGACTGGCCAGCAGGCATTGGGCCTGCTGGCCCAATAACTAAAACAGGGGCGGAAGCCGATACTGGAGTGGGCTGGAACAGTACCGAGATCGGTAATGGGCTGTGTTTCTGGCCCACTAGGCATAATCGGTGGAACAGTGGTAACGGGACTGTGTAGGCCAGTAGGCAGTAGGCATGTTGGCGTATTTTGGTCACGGGACAAGTCCGATAAATGGTGGATAATTTATGGTGAGACCTCGTCATCTAAAAAATTATATAAACTAGGCACGAGACTACTCACTTTAGCAAACGAAAATTGTGTTTCATCAAAAAAAATGGCGACTAATTATGATTTTATTAGACGATAAATGAAAATATTTGTAACCACGATGATTAGATGGATAACCCAAAAAAACACAAGCAGTAGAACGGGCTTGAAGTTTGTTAATTGTAGTTGACGGAAAAAGTGGATAGCATAAACACCCAAAGACCCTAAGACGTGAATACAAAGGATTCTTATTATAGATAATATTAGGGGGAGATTCATATGCTAACCCTTTGGTAGGAAGTACGTTAAGGAGGTAAGTAATCATTTGTAGTGCATGATGCCAAAAGGAAGGGGGTACGAAAACATGGGCTAATAAAGTTCACACAATTTTATTAGTGGTACGAATTTTCGTTCGACTTTCCCATTTTGTGAGGACTTATGAGGACAAGAAAAATGAAAAACTATGCCATTAGCATCACAACATACCCGAAACAACCCATTATTGTATTCCTTGCCATTATCACATTGAATATTTTTAATTTCTCGTTCGAATTGGGTACAGATGAATGCTCTAAATTTTAAGAAAGTGGAAAAAACTTGAGACTTTTTGGATAACGGAAAGGTCCACAAAAAATTAGAATAATCATCCAAAAGTAAGACATAATAACGATGACCCAAAGAACTTAAAACGGGAGATGTCCATAAATCTCTATGAATAACGTCAAAGGGCATCAAAGTACGAGAAGTAGAGGCTACAAATGGTAATCGAACATGTTTCCCTAATGGACAAGAAGAATAAAGTGGAGTACTATGTGTACCCTTAAAAGAAATAAAATTGTTTTTATGCAAACAAGAAATAATAGACGATCCCGGATGACCCAAACGTGCATGCCACAAGGAAGGAGCAAGGGCGGCAAAAGTAGATAACATGGCTTGACTCATGGAAGTGGTGGTAGTTGTGATTGGATAAAGCTCGTCTCTACTATTGCATCTCATTAGAGGTATCCCCGTTTTGAAATCCTTCACAGAAAACTCAAAGTGATCAAAACTAAAGAAACTCAATTATTAGTGGTGAATTTTCGGACAAACACCAAATTTTTAATTAAGTTAGGGGCATAAAGGGTATTGTTCAAAACTAGAAGTGGATGTGGGAGAGACAAAGTTGTATGTCCATAACCGCGAATTGGAATTGAGTTGCCATTACCAACAATTATACCACGATTTTTGCTCAAATTTGAATAAGACGAGAGAGTACCTTGTTCAGACGTTATATGAGATGTGGCTCTAGTGTCCATATACAAATTCGCGTCCGGGGGATTTAAGTCAAGTGTATGCATTATGGTTTCAATATATGTAGGTGTCGGGATCAAATTTGGGCTCACAACATGAAAGGCATGCGGGGGCCGAGGCCCAAGTAGGTCTGCCTGTTGTCCCGGCCCATTACCGTACCGCATTCCACTGTTTGGGAACGAGAAACTAAGCTTGGAATTTTGCTGGAACTGAGCTCAGTTTCCCAGATAAGGAGCAGGCGGATAATAAGGGTTGTTGGGCCAATGGCCACTAGCCCAGCCCTACTTCCATGGGGCCCATAGTTGGGGCCAGTTGGCCTGTGGCCCACTGCTCCGAGGCCCACTGTTGTTGCTACCATTGTTCTGTCCTCCCCCACCACCGCAGTTTTTGCCATTATTTTTACGATTTTGACCTTTTTTATCGCCACCGTGGTTACAATTTTGGCCTAAATTTTTGGAGAATGAGTGAGGGTCGTCTGACGCGGTCATCATTACGACGGAATATGCTCTGGTAGCCGTCTTTTTAGCCAAACCGGCCTCTTCTAACGTGAGCATGGAACGGGCCTGATAAAATGGTGGCAGAGGATTACTTTGACGAAGTAGTGTTCCAACACCATTATAGACCTCAGAAAGGTCTGCAACCATTTGAAGAACAAGACGATTATTGGTAACGGGCGCACCAACGTTGCGGAGTTGGTCCGCCAATTCTTTCATCATTTTACAGTAGGCCGAGACGTTAGGAAAATCTTCCATGTTGACATGGGAAAATTCCTGCTCAAGAGTGACATCACGGAAATTTTGTTATCTTGGAATATATCACGCACCCTATTCCAAGTAGCCATCACCGTAGCATCGGGTTCAATAATCGTCTGCAAGAGGTCTGTAGAGATTGTGGAATAAATCTACTAGAGAACGGTAGCATCAAAGGTTGTCCATGACATAGGATCATACTTGGGGGTAGGCACGTTCTCCTCGCCAGTTACCAAGGGGATTATGTGTTGGAGGACTTGATGCGAGTGTGCGTGAACTGTGAATAATTCCACCCACGTCACATAGTGGACGTTTTTCATCTCAAGAACAATAGGGATGTGGTTCTTGATGTTGGAAACTGTAAGGGCATGATGAAATATGTTATTTGACGTAGACATAATGAAAGAACAATAGGTGAATTAGGGACTTGGAAGAAAATTTGGGAATAGAGGAGTAAAAGTGCACGGAAACCGAGGACGGGTTCACGGAAACCGAGCAGAAATCGAGAGGAACAGAAGTGTTTTTTGGGAGAAGGTTTTTTAGACCTAGACTTCTGATACCATGAAAGAAATAATCTCTTGATTATTGTTATTGAATGAATATGTACATATATACAATTTACAATCTCCAAATAAGGAAAATCATATTTCTAATATACTTCTAATATTCTAATTCTACTTGTACAAGAATTCTACAATTATGATAATTATATATCATTACCATAATAAATAAATAAAAAATCCTATTTCTACACGGTATTCTATAAATATATATATATTGTCTACATTACATGCATCCCTTGAGGTGCGCCCTTATTTGAATCCTGCGTGGCTGCTTTTTTATAGTGCATATAAGTTAATCCGACTTAGATATCCCCAACCTATACACGTGGACATACTTGCGATATCCCAGCTTAGCTTCACCTTCTAAAGACTTCTCTGTATTCTTGAATATAAAAGTTGGAGTATAGTAGTGTAATAGTATCATACAAATAGTTTATTCAATTAATCAACTTTTAAATAAAATAATAGTTGGCAGATTTTAACCTATGTTTTGAGAATGACCAGTTTTGAAAAGAATGTAACTTCGCACCTTCTATCACATGCACCTTTCATACATCTCACTACAATCACTTCTATTTAAACACCTTACACCCCCTCCAGTTCCCTTCAAATTAAACAACTTCAATTCTCTTCTCTCTCTTTACAACATTTCGCAACATTCATTGAGTGATCTTGCTACTACAATTCACTGAGATTCAGCCATTTATCGCTTCGTGTTCAAGTATTCACACATTACCATATTGCTCTTACAAAAATCTTGAATAACGGAAATAGATTCGTGTTTTGAAAGTCACCGACTTTTTCACTGGAAAAAGAAAACGTTTCCAAAAATAAACTTGAAAAAACTAACCTCCTCTTCTTTCAAGTCTTCATACACCACCATTATGGAAATAGGTTCGTGCTCTGCTTCCAAAGTCAGACGTCGATTTTTTTCACTAAGGGAGAAAAATATGGTTGGCTTCAAAGATCAAGAATTCTTTTCTAGTAGATGTGTATGGGTAAATGGCCCTGTTATTGTAGGTGCAGGTCCATCAGGACTAGCTGTGGGTGCTTGCTTAAAAGAACAAGGAATCCCATTTGTAATCTTGGAAAAATCAGATTGCATTGCATCATTATGGCAGAAAAAAACTTATGATAGATTAAAACTACACCTCCCTAAACAATTCTGCCAATTACCCAACTTCCCATTTCCACAACACTACCCTGAGTACCCCACAAAGAAACAATTCATTGATTATCTTGAATCTTATGCAAGAAAATTTGACATCAACCCAATGTTCAATGAGTGTGTTCAATTTGCAAAATATGACCAATCTTGTAAATTGTGGAGGGTGAAAACTATTTCTCCAAGTGGCTCAGAAGTTGAGTATATTTGTCAGTGGCTTGTTGTCGCTACAGGGGAAAATGCTGAGAAAGTGGTTCCTGATATTGAAGGGTTAAAAGAATTTGGAGGTGAAGTAACTCATGCTTGTGATTACAAGTCTGGTGAGAAGTTTAGTGGGAAGAAAGTTCTTGTTGTTGGTTGTGGGAATTCTGGCATGGAAGTTTCTCTTGATCTTTGCAACCATAATGCTCAACCATCATTGGTTTGTCGCAGCTCGGTAAGTTATATAAACTTTTAATATGAAGATTTTTTACCATTTAAGTGTATTTTAACTTGTCATAGTAGGTTAACCCTCATACTTCTCATGACAGTTATTTATAATTATCTTTTAGGTGACTTAATAGTGTATTATTTTACAGTATGTGTAAGTTGAACTCTTATAACTGATAATGTAAAAGAATTTATACACTATTAGATCATATAAAAGATCGTAGCTCAAATAATTGTTCATAAAAAGTGAAATTATTAAGTTGAAGAATAGGGCAGATAACCTGCTACAACATGTTTTGGGGGAAGGGGAAGAAAGGACTTCTGCACAAAATGACTTCCCACCCAAAAAGAATAGCCGACAAAGATATAATGTATGTAGTTGTGTATAATTAGAGTATAATATATGTATAGCTAGGGGTTGTTAATATTTTTGGCCGAGCAGCCAATTGTGTAACTTCCCCGAAAAAGAAACTATGAAGTTTGGATTCTAATGGGTTTTTTCTCTGTTTTTCTTCTTCAGGCTCATGTATTGCCAAGAGAAATCTTTGGGAAATCAATATTTGAGTTGGCTATGTTTATGATGAAATGGCTACCACTTTGGTTAGTTGACAAAATTTTACTCATTTTGACATGGTTCATTCTTGGTAACATTGAGAAATATGGACTAAAAAGGCCAACAATTGGTCCTTTGGAACTCAAGAACACACAAGGGAAAACTCCTGTTTTGGACATTGGTGCATTGGAAAAGATTAGATCAAGAAAGATTAATGTCGTTCCAGGAATCAAGAAGTTTTCATGTGGCACTGTTGAACTTGTCAATGGTGAAAAACTTGAAATTGATTCTGTTGTTCTTGCTACTGGTTATTGCAGTAATGTCCCTTATTGGCTACAGGTGAGAAAATGCTAAATTTCTTCTCATATTTTTGGAATTTCATTTATTTAGGCTTATAAGGGATCAGCACTAGAAAGTTATGCAAGTACTAGTGTCAAATTGAAAAATGTTAGAAATATTTGGATGTTTCTTTTATTATGTTTATGCTTAGTATCTAAATTAACATCAATACTTGCATAAATTTCTAATCCCGACCCCTTTTAACTCAACGGTTACACAAACAAACATCTTAACTTGGTCAAACACGTGTTTTCATCAATAAGACCAAGTTATGGTGTTTGTCTGTCTGAAAACCCGTCGATTTAAGGGGTCATCATATAGAATGTCGTATAAATACGAGCGTCAAATTGATTAATATAAAACTTTTATGGAAGATTCTTGAATAGTGGCCTAATGTTATTTTGTTATTTTTAATACAGGAAAGTGAATTTTTTTCCAAGAACGGGTTCCCAAAAGCACCATTTCCAAATAGTTGGAAAGGAAAATCTGGGCTATATGCAGTTGGTTTCACAAGGAAAGGGCTAGCTGGTGCTTCTGCTGATTCTATTAAAATTGCACAAGATATTAGCAAAATATACCAAGAAAACCTAAAGCAAAAAAAGCAAAAAAAATCTACACATAAAGGGTGCATCTCAACCTTTTGATTCAATTGAATCATACAGAGGATTTAAAAAAATCTTCTAGATGTGTAAATTAATTTTGTGAGAAAATACAAATATGTACAAAACGGAAAGTACAAGATAACATAGAGATTAGCCCTCTCCGAAAGCCCAAGTTTTGCTACAGTTTTGGGAGTTTTGTACGATCGGTCCTTTGAAAAGTTCATGATAAGTTGTGAGATCCTAAAAAAAGATTTGTTAGAGACGTGTTGTTCTGGTCGAGTTTCTCGATGATGATGAGGCATTTTAGTTTTTTTTTTCTCCTTTTACCCCTTTTCAACTTTGACTTAAGTATTTACTTATATTAATCTTTTTGTACATATTTGTACAATTACTACTGATGATTAATAAGTGACAAAGATATTCGTTTATTGTTAAAAGTAGTCTTGGTATGATTTTGATTGTTTTGAATTTCAATGTATATCTTTAACTAAGCACTGGCCCTAAAGATTTGGTCTAATGATAGGAGCTTCTTGACGTATAGGTTAGGCACACGTTATAAGTTTGAACTTTGCCTCACAAAATTCTAGGATATTTAAGGGATGAAGAAGAGTAGAGAGGTTGGGCTTATAAGCACAAAATTTCAAAGTACGTGTCACTAACGGTCGAGAATTTCTTGATTATAAACAAAGGAAAATTTTAATTAAGCAATGATGTAGACCACAAAGATGGGAAGATACACTAGATAAGCCTCAAATATATATATATATATATATATAAAATAAAAAATCAAGTCCCGTAGGTGAAGCTTTGAATGAAACTTAGAAAAACTTGAATGAGAAAATGACTCTTCAATTTGCTCACTTTCTATGCATACATTTCAAGGTAATAAATAGAATATGAAGTATTACAAAAGGAATGTCTTATTTCACATTCTTTTCAGTTGGTCATAATCAGTACAGTTATGAAGTTTTTGATAGCAACTAGTCATCATTTCAACACCCTTAGTATACATATACGCATTTATAAAAGAAGATTTAGAATTTTAAATCGGTGAGCAAAAATAATACGAATACACTACTCGTTTGAAATAATAAGTGTGAAGTTAACAAATACAATATACATGTTTAAAGTCTTTCTTATGTATATATCGACCCCTTATTCTAATGAATCTTGTAAATGATCAAAAGAAATAATCCCTTGATTATTCTCATTAATGAAAGAGTATATATACAATTTATAATTTTCATAATAGGAAAATCTTATTCCTATTCTATTCTCAAAACCCTATTCTACTTGTACAATGATCCTATAATTATGGTAAATATACAATTGTAATTGTGGTACAATTTGTCCCAAATCGGTACACTATAACTATACAAAACCGTGTACAAGAATGATAAAACCGAGACTAACCGAGACTAAATATACATAGGATATACACGTGCATAACGTGTATATCTTATGTATATTTAGTATATTTAACACACCCCCGCAGTCATAGAGGGCGATCTTCGAACGCTGAGACTGTCTCAAAAATCTTCAAAAAGGACCGAGAGAAGACCCTTTGTAAAGATGTCTGCAATTGATACCTGAAAAGGACATGGCAGACGCGTACTTGACCACGAGCAACCTTTTCGCGAACAAAGTGAATGTACATCTCGATATGTTTAGTGCGCTGGCGCTGAACCGGATTACCAGACAAATAGATGGCACTAACATTATCACAATAAACCAAGGTCACTTTCTGAATAGGACAATGAAGCTCTAACAGCAAATTACGTAACCAACATGATTCAGAGACCACATTAGCTACCCCTCGATACTCAGTCTCGGCACTAGAGCGGGACAAAGTCGACTGACGTTTCGCAGACCAAGAGACCAAGTTATTACCAAGAAACATACAATAGCCGGACGTAGACCGTCTGGTGTCTGGACAGCCACCCCAATTAGCATCAGTATACGAGACAAGTGTAAACGTCGATGACGGATATAAATGCAAGCCATAGTCAAGTGTCCCCTAGATGTACCGAATAATGCGTTTGTGCGCATTCATGTGCTTAACCCTGGGATCATGCATAAACAAACACACCTGTTGTACGACATATGTAATATCTGGTCTCGTGAATGTAAGATACTGAAGGGCCCCTGCAAGACTGCGATATCGGGTCGGATCCTCGTAAGGGGAGCCAACTGCAGCACCCAATTTGGGTTTAGTATCAACCGGATTAGAAGTGGACTTACTGGATGACATCCCAGTCCTCTCAATGATCTCGGTTGCATATTTCCTTTGTGATAAGAACAATACACCTGCATGACGAGTGACAACAATCTCCAAAAAATAACTCAATGGCCCCAAGTCTTTCATAGCAAACTCAGAACTGAGCATTGTCATGATAGACAGTAAGGCATTTGAAGAGGCAGTCAAGATAATATCATCCACATATAATAGTATATAAGTCAAGGAAGAACTACGATGATATATGAACAAGGAATTATCTGACCTGTTGTGAGAGAACCCCATAGTCGAAACATAATCGGCAAAACTCTTATACCAGGCCTGTGGAGACTGCTTAAGCTCATATAAGGACTTTTTCAATAGACAGACATGATGAGGATATTTGGGATACCTAAACCCCAAAGGGCTGATGCATATAGACTGTTTTCTTGAGATCACCATGTAAGAAAACATCATTCACATCTAATTGATGAATGGGACATGCTTTCGAAAGAGTCAAGCTGAGCACAGTGCAAATGGTAGCCAGCTTGACCACCGAACTAAACGTCTCACCACAATCCACACCAACCTGCTGAGTCTTACCATCACCCACAAGCCGAGTCTTATGCCTTGCAAACTAACCGTCTGAATTGTCCTTATGAGCAAAAATCCACATAGATCAAATATTATTAATACCAGATGGACTGGGCACAAACTCCCACGTCTTATTATCAATAAGAGCATTATATTAATCGGTCATAGCAATTTTCCAATTCGGGTCATTTAACGAAGACACAAGATTACGGGGTAAGGGTGATTTAAGAACATTAAAATTTAAATTAAAATGCCTTTTTGGTTTAAAAAACCTCGTTGACTACGAGTGACCAGTTTATGACTCGGGGAAGAATTGGGCAAATTTTGGGAATTTTCTGGACTCGGGACGGTCTGGCCAACAGGCAGTGGGCCTGCTGGCCCAACACGGTAGCAGATACAGCCGAGGGTGCAGGAACTGGACCAGTTCCCATATTGGGCTGGACTGGCCCAATTGCTGAAACTGGCCTAGTGACGAGACTGGGACAGTTACTGCGACGGACCAATGGGACCAGCGGGTAGTGGGCCCGCTGGAGGATTTGGGGTGCAGGATATGTCCGAAAACTGGTGAATAATATACGGAAATATACCATCTTCCAAAAAATTATACGAACTCGTCACGGGATCACTAACCTTAGAAAACGGAAATTGGGATTCATAAAAAATTACATGGCGACTAATGATGATTTTATTAGAAGATAAATCAAAATATTTGTAACCACGATAATTTGACGGATAACCCAAGAACACACACGGGGTGGAACAGGCCTGAAGTTTGTTAATTGTGATGGACGGAAAGAGTGGATAACACAAGCACCCAAAGACCCTAAGATGTGAATACGAAGGAGTCTTATTATATAAAATTTGAAGGGGGGACGAATATGTCAAACCTTTGGAAGGAATAATGTTAAGAAGATATGTAGCCATTTGTAGAGCATGATGCCAAAAAGACGGGGGTATGGAAGCATGAATTAATAAAGTGCGGACAATGTTATTAATGATATGAATTTTGCGTTCGGCTTTCCCATTTTGTGAAGACGTATGAGGGCAAGAAAAATAAAAATTGATCCCATTATTTGCACAAAATTTCCGAAACACCCCATTGTCATATTCTTTGTCATTATCACATTGAATATTTTTTATTTCACGTTCGAATTGGGTTCTAATGAATGCTCTAAATTTTAAGAAGATGAAAAAACTTGAGATTTTTTCGTTATTGGAAAAGTCGACAAAAATTTAGAATAATCATCCAAAAAGAGAACATAATACTGATGACCCAAAGAACTAAGAACATGAGACGTCCATAGATCACTATGAATAATATCAAATGGCATTAAAGTATCAGAATTAGAGTCTACAAATGGCAACTTAACATTTTTTTCTAAAGAATAAGATTGAAAATTCGGAGTACTACGCGTACCCTTACAAGAAATAAAATTATTTTTATCTAAGGACGACAAAATAGATGGCCCTGGATGACCTAGATGAGCATGCCACAAGGAAGGAGTCAGAGATGCAAAAGTTGATGGCAATGCATGACTCCCCGTCTTGAACTCCCCGTCTTCACGGAAAACCCAAATGGATCAAATTCAATAGACACGGAATTATCAATGGTGAATTTTTGGACATACACTAAATTTTTAATCAATTTGAGGGCATGAAGGGTATTTTTCAAGATAAATGGTGGATGGGGGGCGAGAATGTTTTATGACCATAACCACAAATTGGAATTGAATTACCATTATCAACAATTATGCCACGAGGGCAACTCAAATTGAAATAAGACGAGAGAGTATCTTGATCGGACGTCATGTGGGTTGTGGCTCCGGTGTCCATATACCAGTTCGGCTCTTGTGGATGTAATCCAAGTGTGTGTATGGCGGCTTCAATATCGGTTGGTATGGGGCCCGCTTCATGATGGGCCTGCGGGGGCCAATACCCAAGCATGTTGGCCTGCTGCCCCGGCCCATAAGATGGCCTGAAACCCGAGACTGGACCTTGAAAACTGGGCCTGGGCTGTTGAAAATTTGGGCCCTAGTTTCCCGGGTAGTAAGCTGGAAACCCGCCACTGTTAGGCCCAAAATGGTTGGCCCACTGCCACTGCATAGGGGCCCACTGTATGGCCCAAAACTGCTGCTGCTAACTGACCCGAGGGGCACCACCGCCACTGCCACTGTTCCAGTTGCCACCTGTGTTGTCGCCATAATTTTTTTCCATTTTTTTCCGATTCTAACCCTTTTTGCCGCCACCGTTGTTGCGGTTTTGGCTCGAGTTGTTGGAACCAGACGTAGGAAAATTGGACTCGGTCATCATGACTACGGGACTAGCACCGGTAGCTGCCTTTTTGGCCAAGCCAACTTCTTCGAGTGTAAGCATAGAACGAGCCTGATAAAATTGTGGAAGAAGCCTGCTCTGACGAAGAAGCGTGCCAAGACCATTATATTCCTCTGAAAGGCCTGCAACCATCTGAATGACAAGATGGTCGTTGGTGACTGGCGCACCAACGTTGTGGAATTGGTCTGCCAACTCCTTCAACCTTTTGCAATATGCTGAAACATTGGGGAAATCTTCCATGTTGACGTGGGAGAACTCCTGCTCCAAGGTAACAGTACAAGAATTTTGATTATCTTGGAATATATCACCTACTCTATTCCAAGCCGCCATCGCTGTGGAGTCCGGTTCGATAATCGTCTGCAAGAGGTCGATAGAAATAGTGGAGTAAATCCACTGAAGAACAGTAGCATCAAGTGTCGTCCATAACTTAGGATCATCCTCAGCTCTGGGCACATCCGTATCCATAGGAGCCGCGGGGATAATATGATAGAGAACTTAATGCGAGTGTGCATGAACTTTGAACAATTCGGCCCACGTCGTATAATGGACATTTTCTATCTCAAGAACGATAGGAATGTGATGCTTGATATTATAAACAACAAGGGCATGGTGAAATGTGTTATTAGCCATAATAGCAATGCAAGACGTGATGTAGGGATTCGGAAGAAGAAATTTGAGATGAAAAATAATTTCCGGGCACGGAACCCGAGGAAGGGAGGTCGAATTCCGGGTTGTTTGGATGGAAATATTTGGGAGAGAAAATAAACCTAGAATCTTGATACCATGAAAGAAATAATCCCTTGATTATTCTCATTAATGAAAGAGTATATATACAATTTATAATTTTCATAATAGGAAAATCTTATTTCTATTCTATTCCCAAAACCCTATTCTACTTGTACAATGATTCTATAATTATAGTAAATATACAATTCTAATTATGGTACAATTTGTCCCAAATCGGTACACTACAACTATATAAAACCGTGTACAAGAATGATAAAACCGAGACTAACCTAGACTAAATATACATAGGATATACGTTATGCATAACGTGTATATCTTATGTATATTTAGTATATTTAACAATGACTTTAACTTTCATAATTTTCTTACAAGGCTTCGATGCTCATTCAGATTTTCATTTCTTTATTTCAAAATAGAATTAATTTTCGTATAGATGAGTTAGTTTTATCAAATGATGGAGCAAACAAATTTATACTCTCAATTTAACACATATATCTAGTTTAAACACTTGCCTGCAATTGATTATTAAGTGACACAAGATATATTTTCTTCATCATCAATGGATAAGACATACATTTTTCGAAAATTACTTCCGCATGGATCATGACATATCCAAAATGATATGACGAAATTATGAAAGAACTTATAAAGGGATAGTTTATCAGAGTTGCTTTAGAAAGAAAAGATTAAAGTCATCAATTTTTTCCAATTCAATCGAATTGTACCTATAGTCGAAGTAGTTATGAACCAAGAGTGATGTCGTTATATTATGTTGTATAATTATTAGATAATGACACAAAAAATACATCAATAGTTATTAAATGATAAGATCATGTTTTCTATATCATCAATAGATAAAGCTTAGTATACTTTTCTTTTCAAAAATTACTTTTGCATGGATCATGAAATATCCAAAGACCTTAATGATTAATGATATAATGAAATCGTGAAAAAAAAAACTTATGTGGGGATAGTTGATAAGAGCTACTTCGAAAAGAAAAGAGTAAAGTCATCAAATTTCTCTAATTTTCTTGAAATTGTCCCTATAGTCGATATAGTTATGAACCCAAAGCAATGGCTTCGTCGTAATATGTTGTCAAATTATAGACGATGACACAAACTATACATCAAAAGTTACTACGTGACACGATCATGTTTTCTACATCATCAATAGATAAAATTTAGTATACTTTTTTGCAAAAAAATAATTCCGTATGGATCATGGCATATCCAAAATGATATTAAAAATCGTGAGAAGAACTTATAAAGGGATAGTTGATCAAAGTTACTTCGGAAAGAGAAGAGAAAACTCATCAAACTTCTTCAATTTTCTCGATTTGTACCTATAGTCGAAATAGTTATGACAGAGAGTGGCATGCCAATGAAGCAACCAAGATAAAGATATTTGAAGAAGAACTCATCAATTATTTTTTAGCTAAGAATAATTGAAAGTAAGTGGTCCAAGAATATTGATTGGTAAACCAACTTGCCAAATGCCAATACATGAAAAATTAAACATGCATTTGAAAATAGATGGATAGGGTTTCTTCATGAAGCTGATGGTCTATACTACTATTATTATTATTATTATTTTGTTGCTTTAAACGTCACTTTTATTCCTTTCAATTTGATAATACCATATGAAAAAGAAGCATGATCACAATCTCATTTACTAGAATTTGACCTCATCATATACTAATACTAAAAAATAGGATCGATTCTTAGTTTTGTCGCACATGTACTCATGACTCATGCCTTAAGTTAGGAAACTCTTTTTTAATTACCACATCATATTTGAAACTAGTTCGACTAATTTGGATTCATATTGAATAGTCCTAGGATCGTAGCCCATTAATAAGAAGAAGGGGAAGCGCAACTCTATGTCCTTGCAGAGATGATAAAGGACATAAATAATGCTGGCTTTACATGATGAAAAAGATCGCTAGGCGAGTCTGAGAAGGAATGAATAGATCCATGTTTCTTCCTACATCAAATGGTTGGAAAAGCGAAATTGAGCTCATTAAGCAGGTAAAAACGCTCCCTAACAAGAAGTTCTTCATTTTCAGAACTCGAACTTGTAATCTTTAATTGACTAAGGGGGATCCCAATCACACCAAGAAGTTCTTCTTTCTCAGAGCTCAAACCCGTAACATTTAGTTAACAGAGAACTAGAGAAGTGATTCCAACCTTCCTACCACGCCCTTTGGTGGTTAAATTTGTAACCATTTTACAGTTGAATCTTCTCTTTCTATTGCATCGAAAAAACAACATAGACGGTTGAATCTTCTCTTTACTACTTAGTATAGTATTTTAAATCAAGAAATCTTCTTGAGTTACCAAAAAGAAAAAGTGAAAAAGAAAAGTGTGGCGTCGCCCGGACGTGAACAGGAAACCTTCAGTGTGTTAGACTGACGTGATAGCCAACTACACCACGACACCAACGTGATAATAACTTTGACATGTTCTTAATTATAAACAGTTTTCTGCAAAGGCGACTTTAAGAACCGTGTCGAAAACGTTTGTCATCCATAGTCATATTCTCCGTCTATCGAGGGTCTCGTGGAAACAGCCGATCTACCTATCAAGGTAGAGGTAAGGTCTGCGTACATTCTATCCTCCCCAGATCCCACATTATGGGATTTTCATTGGGTATGTTGTTGTTGTTGTTGTTGTCGAATTGAGATAAGAACACCCACTGCCAGTCCCAGTACCGCCACTAGGCCAGTTCCAGCGATTGGACCAGTCCAGCCCAATTCTGGAACTGGTCCAGTTCCTGCTCCTGTTTACCGAGTTGGGCCAGCAAGCCCACTGCCTGCTGGCCAGTCCGTCTCGAGCCCAGCAAATTCCCAAAATCTGCCCATTTCTTCCTCGAGTCATAGACCGGTCACTCGTAGTCGATGGGGTATTTTTAAACCAAAAAGATATTTTAATTTATATTCTAATGTCCCTAAATCCCCCCTTACCCCGTAATCATGTGTCTGCCTTAAATGACCCGAATTGGAAAATTGCTATGACCAATGAATATAATGCTCTTATTGATAATAAGACGTGGGAGTTGGTGCCCCATCCATCTGGTATTAATATTATCAGGTCTATGTGGATTTTTTCTCATAAGGAGAATTCAGATGGTTCATTTGCTCGACATAAGGCGCGGCTTGTGGGTGATGGTAAGACTCAGCAGGTTGGTGTAGATTGTGGTGAGACGTTTAGTCCGGTAGTCAAGCCAGCTACCATTTGCATTGTTCTTAGCTTGGCTCTTTCGAATGCATGGTCTATTCATCAGTTAGATGTAAAGAATGTTTTCCTACATGGGGATCTCAAGGAAATAGTCTATATACATCAGCCTTTGGAATTCAAGGATCCCAAACATCCTCATCATGTCTGTTTGTTGAAAAAGTCCTTATATGGGCTTAAGCAGTCTCCCCGGGCCTGATATACGAGGTTTGCAGACTATGTTTCGACTATTGGGTTCACTCACAACAGGTCGGATAATTCATTGTTCATCTACCGTCGTGCTTCGTCCTTGGTCTATATTTTGTTATATGTGGATGATATTACTGCTTCTTCCGATGCCTTACGCCAGTCTATCATGACAATGCTCAGTTTTGAGTTTGCTATGAAAGACTTGAGGCCCTTGAGTTACTTTTGGGGATTGTTGTCACTCGTCATTCAGGTGTATTGTTCTTATCTCAAAGGAAGTATGCAGCTGAGATCATCGAGAGGGCTGGGATGTCATCCTATAAGTCCACTTCCACTCCAGTTGATACTAAGCCCAAGCTTAGTGTCGCGGTTGGCGTACCATACGAGGATCCGACTCGCTATTGCAGTCTTGCAGGGGCCCTTCAGTATCTTACATTTACGAGACCAGATATTACGTACGTTGTCCAGCAGGTGTGTTTGTTCATGCATGATCCTAGAGTTGAGCAGATGAATGCACTCAAATACATCATTCAGTATATTCAGGGTACACTTGACTATAGGTTGCATTTATATCCTTCTTCGACGTCCACACTTGTCTCGTATACAGATGCTGATTGGGGTGGCTGTCCAGACACCAGACGGTCTACGTCTGGCTATTGTATATTTCTTGGCAATAACCTGGTCTCATGGTCTGCAAAATGTCAGTCGACATTGTCCCGATCCAGTTCCGAGGCCGAGTATCGAAGGGTAGCTAATGTGGTCTCGGAATCATGTTGGTTACGTAATTTGTTATTGGAGCTTCACTCACCTATTCAGAAAGCAACCTTGATTTATTGCGATAATATTAGTGCCATCTACCTTTCTGGTAATCTGGTTCAGCACCAGCGCACTAAACATATCGAGATGGACATTCACTTTGTCCACGAAAAGGTTGCTCGTGGTCAGGTACGCGTCTGCCATGTCCCGTCAAGATATCAAATTGCCGACATCTTTACAAAAGGTCTTCCCTCGGTCCTTTTTGAAGATTTTAGGGATAGTCTCAGCGTTCGAAGACCGCCGCTATGACTGCGGGAGTGTGTTAAATATACATAATATACACATGATATACATGTGTATATTATGTATATTGTTGCTCTCGGATTCCATAGGTAAACCGTATATGGTGTACATACTTAGGTAATATTGTAGTCTCCTAGTTTAGGTAATATTGTGTTGTAATTAGTATTGTACACTTTCCATAATATTTGTATTACCATAATTGTATATTTAGTATCCAAGTAGAATAATGTTTTAGGAGTAGAATAGGAATAGGATTCTCCTATTATGGAAATATGTATCTTGTATATATAGTCTTTCAATCAATGAAAATAATTAAGAGATTATTTCTTTCAGTTTTCTTGTTAGTTTATGCACATGTTAGTTCCAACCTGGATTATCTAATTTAGGAGGTTTGGGACTCTCCGGCAATATTAAATGTTATAGTCCATAGCATGAATTCTTTGTCACTTATCATGTATTAGAACCTTAGATGTTATAGTCCATAGCATGAATTCTGTGTCACTTATCATGTCATAGAACCTTAGATGCTTCTTTTAGACATGGATAAATTCAATTATAAATTGACATGATGTGAAACCGTTTTATGGATGTACATTTTAAATTGCAAATATCCATGAATTGAATAGAATATAGTTTCCATTAGGTTAGGATTCTCATATGACTTGTGTTTTGTGTGGTTTGGTCAGTAAAGAAGCAATTTTGACTCTGGATAAGCTACAGAGAAGAGGTATACAGTTAGTCAATATGTGTTACATGTGTGGAAAAGAAGCAAATTCTTTCTACCATCTGTTTCTAAATTATGCTATAACCTCACAATTCTGGCAGTTAATAAAAAAAAAATTGGACTGAAATTGAAATGTCAAGAACAGTTGCATCTGATTGCACTATATTGCTAACTTTTGTTGCAAACTCGACATGATTAATGATGCACAGTCCCAGTTAAATCTTGTAGAAGCAATTTTAAGATTTGATATTGTTTATTGCATTTGAATTATTCAAATTGTAAGGTGGGAGTGGCCTCGGTGGAGGACAAGATGCGGGAAGCGAGGCTGAGATGGTTTGGGCGTGAGAAGAGGAGGGACACAGCTGCTCCAGTGCGGAGGTGTGAGAGGTTGACTATGGACAGTTTCAGAAGAGGTAGGGTAGACCGAAGAAGTATTGGAGAAAGGTGATTAGACAGGACATGGCGCAGTTACAGTTTATCGAGGACATGACCTTAGATAGGAGGTTACGGAGGACTCAGATTAGGGTAGAAGGCTAGTAGGTAGTTTCACTTATATTTTCATATTAGTAGTCGCAATATTGCTCTATAGTTTAATGTGTTTTGATTTCTGCTATTATTTGGTATTTTTTTTGTACTTCGGTTATCTTATTTTATTTGTGTTAGCTATTGTGCCTTTTTCAAATGGTTTTATCATGGCTTAATTGCTTTCGCTATTTCCATTTTCATACTACTTTGTATTTCTTGTCCTTATCTGATCTCTTTTTATGATTTTTCTTTAGCGTCTTTCGGAAACAGCCTTCCTACCTTAGTAGGGGTAAGGTCTGCGTACACTCTACCCTTCCTAAACCCCACATTTTGGAATTTAACTGGGTATGTTATTGTTGTTGTATACTTATTTGTAATGCTGACTCTTCCTTTTCGCGTTCCTTCATTCACTTAATCAACTGGGAACATTTTCTTGGTAGGTTCATTGTGTTTGGGTAGCAGAAGCCTATTCAACTACGTCTATTATCCTAACATCACATTCACATGATGGACTTCATTTTTTTTATGACTTTAGAGAGGCTTATGAATGGTACAATACAGATGTAGATGATAAAGTGGTTCAGATTGTCACACCCCTTTTTCGTCCACCGATGAGAACACGGGTTTTTATTACTAAAAGTATTTTTCCAATTAAAGTTACGGTGTTGAATAGAGTTTAATTATTTTACAGAGTCTGCCACTTAAAATTGAGTTTTGGTGTTCCAAGTCACCTTATGAATCCCTAATCAAAAGGAAATGACTCTATTATTATTGGTTTGCGAAAATAAAAGACCGGATAAGAAATTCTGTTGACCGGGGAGAAGGTATTAGTCATTCCCCGAGTCCCGTGATTCTAGCACGGTCACTTTATCAACTCATACTAAGCTTAATCTATTTGTCAGATAAATCGTGTTACAAGCCTTGATTTGCTCGTGCTTTTTATTGTTGAAATTTTATCAATCTTAATCCAGATGCGTTTCGCATTCTGGATCTCGACATACATCGGCTTAGAAGTGTAACCACTTTCTTTGCTCGTATGTATCGCACCTAAAATATTTGTCTATGCTTCTTGGTTTGAATTAATGAGTTTTACTTATTAGAGCAATTTGGCCAAAGTGTGTAACCGCATCCGTGAATTTCCTTTAAGCATCTCAACATAAGATGCGTGACCGCATTCTTAATTGAACGAATTAATTAAGACGTGTCTAAAGATCATCTAGCGTTAAAACTTAAAAGTGATTTTTCGTCTCTTAAATCCGAGACTATTATTATTTATCATTTTTTCTCTTTTCGACGACGGGTTTTGAATAAATTCACAACTCATCTCGCTCCCTTACAAAAGATTAATTCGGGCCTTAGTCAGTAGTCTAGGCCTAATATATAATTAAATGTTACCCATCAGACCCCCGAATAAACTCAAAATAATTTTTTCATCAACTCTTCTTCGAAAAATAAGTGAAATAATGCAACAAAATGATTCAATACATTATGAAATGAACAATAAACGTAATCAGATCCAATGGCAAATATCAGTGCATGAGACCCCAAAATTAGTTATTCATTGATAACAATACTACCTATAATAAATCAAAATAGCAAGGTAAAAATGTCAGTTACTCAATATTTATTTATTATAAAAACTTTAACGTACAAATTAATTTAAAACTAGATAAAACGTACGAAACTTATATTTTGGGAAATTTTCTTTTCTTTCATAATAAAAATGAAACTATAACATGTAGAACATGTGAACATTTTTGTTGTTTTCAATTTTATCAAACAAAATCTACTAAAAATAAAATAAAAGAATGTCAAGATTAAGCCTAAAAGAAAATCGTTCAACGCCAATAATTGTATAAAAGCTGGGGGAGGGTAAAAAATTATGTGTCTACACATATCCTTTTCTTTCTCTCGATTCTGTGTTTTTCTCTGTTTCATTTTATGTTTATAACAATATTCTCGGGTTCTCTTCATTTTATTGTAATCAAAATCACAGTTAATGACATGGTTATAGATATTGACTTGGTTTCTCTAGTGAATAATTGTTGTTTTTCTTGGCATTTTCATTTTATGCTCCTGCATTTTTTTTCATGTGCACCTAACTAATCAACAGTAGCGGTTATCCTATTTTTGCAGTTTGCATCAATTGATATCAAGTGATTACTTGTATAACACTGTTGATCTAGCAACTGTTCATCTTTTCCTCTTAAATCTCTTCAGGTAGGATTATGGTTACTAGAAAACAGCCATGGCAAATTGCATAGTTATTGTTGACAATAACACATTGCTGTTGTTGGTACAACCATGTCCTCCCCCTAAAAGGCAGCATGGGAAATCTTCAACTTGCCTCAGCTGAGATTTCTTGTTTGTTAGAAAGAGCCTTTGATCTAATGACCTTTCAAACTTCAGCGCAGCAATGATATTAATAAGTTCCTCTGGACGGTAAGAACAGGGGGAGGTGGCTCCCTGCCGTTCCTATATTTGTAATGGTCCGGTTCGAAAAATAAAAAGATGCATTTTTTTATTCACATGAAAAATTAAAATTAACTAATTCAATATTTTAAAAAAAAAATCTAGGGAAGGACTTTTGAAGGAAGCCCTCAACCGCTAGGCTACAGCTCTCACTGATAAGATTGAAAGCATTTTTAATACATATCTTAATATTTGAAATCAATAAAAGAAAAATAAAAATTTGGGGGCGGAGGCCCCGCTGGCCGGGGGGCCCTGTGCGGCGGCGGCGGCGCCTCGACCACCCCAGGGACGGCTTCATATAAGGGATCTGGTATGTTACTGTTTCAAATTTCAACTAATTTCTTCTGCGGTCTTCTAATTGATTGTTGTTTTCTTGAAGATTGTTCAAGTCTATATAAGGAGTCCATGTTCTTATTTCATATCTAATGTGGGACTTTTAACACTCTGCCGCACGCCCAGACCTTATTAACCGGATCATGAATAATATAATTTGGGGCCCAACATCGCTGAATAAAGAATTGGAATTGGTCTAGCTCTGATACCATGTAAAGAATAGATCTTGGGCCTACGTCAACCTCAATAGCTAGCTTGTAGGGTGAGGACTGTACAAATCTATATAAGGAGTCCATATTTCCATTTCTTAATAATTTGGAACGATGTTTTTCAGTTTGTTGACAAAAGTTGAACATATTTTCTCAAGGACTGTATTTGTTACAACCTATTACTTGACAATTGATATATTAAATTCTCTTTTCCTTGAAAAGCCTAAAATTATTTCATCCATAGATTCTTTATTACCATGGACTCTTCACTTTATCTCTGTGTATGCACCAAATGATCCGTGATATTAAAAGCTTCCTAGTAATTTATTCTCTCTGTGGGTCCGCCCTGCCAGTTTTAGGTGTATCTATGAATTTTGTTTGGATTTGTGTGTGACGCCTTTAAGCTCATAAGACACAATGAATGCTTTAATTTATCAACTGTCGTATGCACCGGTGGTGCTAGTAAGAAAAGAGGGATTCAATTATATATAAACTCATGAATCTCTTGACATAAATGAAAATTCTAATTTGGTGGTAAATGAGATTTAAAAATTTGCTTAGTGCAGGTTCAACTATGATAGTCTATTATTTTTCTTAATCCCTTTATACAAGTTCTTGATTTCGCCACTGTTTGCATGGTTTGAAATGCCATTAATCGTTTTCATCCCGTTGCAAGAGAGATGGTCACGGATAGACTCTACGGCCTCTTCAGACCACACTGAACTGGCTCATGTAGAAACTATCTTATTACAGGTGCTAAATTCTTGGTAATATGCAAGGCTTGCTATTTATGGTCATACATTATGCATTCTTTTGATATCTGGAATAGAGCATCTAGTATTCTAACTGACTAGTATTCTAACTGATACTAAATCATGACATTTGCCTTTTGATTTGTAGCTTTCTGGAGTCAGTATCTATAAAGAATGGATGTTGGACCTAACTCAACCCCAAAAGCTAGCTTGTAGGATGAGGATTGTTCAAGTCTATATAAGGAGTCCGTGTTCTCATTCCATATCCGATGTGGGACTCTTAACACTCTCCCGCATGCCCAGACATTATTAACTGGAGCATGGATAATATAATTTGGAAGTACAACGTCGGTGAACAAAGAATTGGAATGGGTCTGGCTCTGATACCATATAAAGAATGAATTTTGAGCCTAACTCAACCCAAAAGGTTAGCTTGTAGAGTGATGATTATCCAAGTCTATATAAGAAGTATATGTTCCCATTCCATATCCGATGTGGGACTCTTAACAATATCTTTCCGTTACTCACATTCCACAAATTATTTCTTAAGTCTGTTTTGGTTAAGTTTCTATTTTTTTCCCATGGGGTGGAGTAGAACTTTGCCATTACGACTTTTGGGGAGGAGGGTTGGTAGCATTGGACTTTTCATAGCCTTTTGACTTGTGAGACACATTTATCTCTATGACATTTGACATTTCTCATAGTCTCTTCATATAGTTCTAAGCCTACAGATCATTATAGAATGCTTACTTGTAATGTTTGTCTTGCATGCTGCTTAAGGAGAATCTTTTCATAACGTCATCTTTTCTGTAAATTGGTTGAAATTTAATGCTACGTTTTTTGTATGTGTCAGGTTTTGCAAGTACAATTGGAAAACTTATGCTTAAAAATGTTCAACAAGTATATTCTGCTTGAATCATTTAAATTTGCAGTATGCAAGTTTCACCATTTTCCATAAATTCTTTTGGAAGTGTAAGCAGATATGGCAAATGATGAGTTTTTAACTTCCATTTTTCCTCTTCTCTAGGGAACATCAACCACCTATTATTTTAACATTGAATCCACAAGTGAAGAAAGAATGTTGATTCAGCTAAGAAAATGGGAGGAGAAGGCGCTGCGGAATGGAAGATAAGCAATTCACAAGGTTATGTTTTTATTTTTTCTTACATCATTTTCTCTTTATATGTTTATTCGATTTTGTTACCATAATTTTTATACTGCTTTAAATTTTTTGTCCGGGTTTGACTGTTTCTCTTGCTTGCTTGTACTTATGTTTTGTCTTGAGCCGAGGATCTTTCCCCTCGCTAAAGAGCATTTTTCTTGTAGTGATACTTTTATTTTTAAAAAATATAGATATTATGTATACATAGTATGAATTGAAATAGTAACAAATCAAAACCCGTTCTAAATTCGTCTTTCAGTACATATAAAAAATCTTAGAAGATGGGCTTTGGATTTTTGTTTGATTCTAAAACTATTTTTTCTACTTTGTTTTCCAGGTAAGACAACACTTACCAATCTTACAGATCACAACATGGGCTAGTAAAAAAATTCCACTCTCTTCTTGTGCTTCCTCATTTAGCTAGGCCCCTTCTTGGATTCATTTGTTTTTGTCATTAGAATTTCATTTATATGATACATCTCTAATTTTCTGTAAAAGAAATTTTGAAGTATTGGAGTGAAATAAGTCTGTATCGAGCAAAATGAACCTAGAGTATTTATATATACAACATGTGGCATTCACAAGATTTTGCATGCACAAGTGATGTTGATCTATTATCACAATTTAACTTGTAAGAGTGTTTGGATGGAGACTGTAGCGACATTAAGATTTTACTTTCCGTCCAAATTGATATTTATTTTATAGTATGATATTTTCAAGAAAGATTTATTGTATGAATGTATACATGTCCACATGTTTTTCTCCTTCAACACACGCACATATATATATATAAACACACACACTATTTGTACATATGCATGAAAAATAAGAAGAAACACAATAGGTCTCTTAGCTTCCACCACATGAATCCATTTGAGTCCGTTCTTGTGGAAGAAAGAAGAAACTTAAAATATGTTGTTTCAATGGAGATCGTCTTCTTCAACGTAGAATTTTTCCTCATCTTCCCGAGTTTTTGATTGGTTTATTTTTAATTTTGATATTATTTTTGAATATTATTTGTGCGAATAAATTATAAATGAGAACTGGGTCATCAAAAGTTTGGATCTGGTTGTAACATTGATGGTGGCATGGCGTTCCAGATGGGTTTTCTGGATTAGATTTGTGAAGTTTGAAGCTTTTGTATATCACTGTATCTCAAGCATGTATATCTATGTATATTAATAAAACTTTGTATGTAATATACATTGTGTTTTTTTAGTCCAAAAAATGTGGCAAAATTGGAGCTTTCTGATGACCTATTAATGTTTTCATACTTGTGTATATATTTTATATATACCGTACATGTATATCTTGTATAGCATGTATATTTCTGTATATTCATAGATCTTTGTGTGGTATACACAATGAAATACATGAGATACACACTTGATATGCATTGTTTTAATGGAAAATGTGCCAAAAATGAAGCCTCCCGGCGACCTATAACTTTTCCAGGCTACAAAGGACTACATTGAAAATTATTATGGGTTATTGATTGATTGTTGGACTAACTACTAATGTAGAGGTAAGGTTAGTGTACACTCTACTATCCTCAGACCCCACATTGTGGAATTTCACTAGGTATGTTGTTGTTGTTGTTGATTGTTGGAGAAGAGATCTTAGGTGAGATTGAGAAAAAATGCACGAGAGACAAAGTTATAGCAGTTACTTTTTGCTGATGTTTTTGGGATACAGGTGCTAATATCAATTGTTGGCTAAATATCAATATCTCTTTAGAGTTGCATATAGGTGTCAATTCCCCCCTCATTTAAGTGGCACTTGGAGAGGTGCGAGAGTTCGCAAATAGTTTTATTGAAGTTTATTTAAATCTCAATGTTATTTCCATGTTTTAAGATAAAGAAGTGATATATGTATAGTTTCAAAGTTTGATAAGCATTTCAAAGTTAAAGTTTCATGTCTTACATAATTACTTAATTTCCAACTTGAAAGAAATAATCCCCTTGATTATTTTCATTGATTAAATAGATATATATACAAGTTACAAAGCTTTCTTCTACCATAATTCTAACTCTACAATTATGGTAACTCTACAATTATGGTAGTGTATATTCCTAATTATAGTAACCTATATATTAAAATATATTACACATATATTTTTCTAATATACAAGATTCTTACCTTGTCTAATATTAACAATTACCAAAAGAATTAGAGCCAAATCTGGCCAGCAAATCCGAGAGCCAAATATGGCCAAATCCGAGAGCCATAAGGCATTGCCTTATTTAACACACCCCCGTAGTCATAGCGGGCGGTCTTCGAACGCTGAGACTGTCCCTAAAATCTTCAAAGAGAACCGCTGGTAGACCCTTTGTAAAGATGTCTGCAATTTGATAACGCGACGGGACATGGCATACGCGAACTTGACCCTTTGCAACCTTTTCGCGGACAAAGTGAATGTCCATTTCGATATGCTTAGTACGTTGGTGTTGAACTGGGTTACCTGAAAGGTAGATGGCACTAATGTTATCGCAATATACCAAGGTTGCCTTCTGAATAGGACAATGAAGCTCCAAAAGCAAATTACGTAGCCAACATGATTCGGAGACCACATTCGCCACCCCTCGATATTCTGCATCGGCACTTGAGCGTGATAGGGTTGCCTGACGTTTTGCTGACCAGGAGACCAAGTTGTTGCCAAGGAACATACAGTAGCCAGAAGTCGGTCGTCTGGTGTCGGGACAACCACCCCAATCAGCATCCGTGTAGGAAACAAATGTGGATGTAGATGACGGATACAAGTGCAACCCATAGTCTAGTGTCCCCTGAATATACCGAATGATGCGTTTGATTGCATTCATGTGCTCAACTCTGGGATCATGCATGAATAAACACACCTGCTGAACCGCATATGTAATATCCGGTCTGGTAATGATAAGATACTGGAGGGCCCCTGCAAGACTGCGATAGCGGGTCGGGTCCTCGTATGGTGCACCTGCTGTGGCACTTAGTTTTGGGTTTGCATCAACTGGCGTGGAGGTGGACTTACAGGATGACATCCCAGCCCTCTCGATGATCTCAGCAGCATACTTCCGTTGAGACAGAAACAACCCACATGAATGACGCTTGACGGCTATCCCCAAAAAATAACTCAAAGGCCCTAAGTCTTTCATAGCAAACTCAGAACTGAGCATGGTCATGATAGACTGGCATAAGGCATCTGAAGAGGCAGTCAAGATGATATCATCCACGTACAACAGGATGTAGGCCAAGGACAAACCACTGCGGTAGATGAATAAGGAATTATCTGACCTGCTGTGAGTGAACCCAATAGTTGAAACAAATTCAGCAAACCTCGTGTACTAGGCCCTTGGAGACTGCTTAAGCCCATACAATGATTTCTTCAACAAACAGACATGATTAGGGTGGTTGGGATCCCTGAAACCCAACGGCTGATGCATATAGACTGTTTCCTTGAGGTCACCATGTAGGAAAGCATTCTTGACATCCAACTGATGAATTGGCCAAGTCTTTGAAAGAGCCAAGCTAAGCACAGTGCGAATGGTAGCCGGTTTGACCACCGAACTAAACGTCTCACCACAATCAATTCCAACCTGCTGAGTCTTACCATCACCAACAAGTCGCGCCTTATGTCGAGCAAATGACCCATCTGAATTCTCCTTATGAGCAAAAATCCACATAGACCTGATAACATTAATACCATATGGACGGGGCACCAACTCCCACGTCTTATTAGCAATAAGAGCATTATATTCATCAGTCATAGCAATTTTCCAATTAGGGTCATTTAAAGCCGACACAGAATTGCGGGGCAAGGGGGATTTAGAGACATCCGAATGTAAATTAAAATATCTTTTAGGTGTAAAAATACCCCGCTGACTTCGAGTGACTGGTCTATGACTCGAGGAAGAATTGAGAGAATTTTGGAAATTTTACGGGCTCGGGACGGATCGGCTTGGCGAAAGCGGTGGGCCCTTGGCCCAAATCGGTAATCGTTGGACTCGTCGGGTGGACCAGTTCCAGAATTGGGCTGGACCGGCCCAATTTCGGAACTGTTCGATTCTTTGGAATTATCGGGCGAGACGATCGTGGGTCCAGCGGGCAGTGGGCCCGCTGGAGGATTTAGGGTGCGGGAGAGGTCCGAAAAATTCCGAATAATATACGGAGATATTTGGTCATCCAAAACATTATACGACCTAGGCTCGGGAGTATGAACTTTCGTAAAAGGAAATTGGGTTTCATCAAAAATGACATGGCGATTTATTATGATTTTCTTGGAGGATAAATCAAAACACTTATAACCACGATGATTCGACGGATAACCCAAAAACACACACGGGGTATACCGAGCATGAAGTTTGTTAATTGTGGTGGATGGGAATAACGGATAACACAAGCACCCAAAAATCCGAAGATGAGAATAAGAAGGGTTCTTATTAAATAGGATTTTGAGGGGGGAATAATATGTCAGACCTTTAGACGGAATTATGTTAAGAAGATATGTGGCCATTTGTAGAGCATGATGCCAACAATATGGAGGTACGGAGGCATGAATTAAGAGTGTTCGGACAATGTTATTTATGGAACGAATTTTGCGTTCGGCTTTCCCATTTTCTGAAGATGTATGAGGACACGAAAAATGAAAATTTATCCCATTATTAGCACAAAACTCCCGAAACTCCCTATTGTCATACTCTTTCCCATTATCACATTGAATATTTTTTATTTCTCTTTCGAATTGAGTACGAATGAACGCTCTAAATTTGATGAAGACGGAAAACACTTGTGATTTATTCGCAATTGGAAACGTCCACAAAAATCTAGAATAATCATCTAAAAAGAGAACATAATATCGATGACCCATTGAACTAAGAACATGAGATGTCCATAAGTCGCTATGAATAATTTCGAATGGCTTTGAAGTATGAGAATTGGAGTCTACAAATGGCAGCTTAACAATTTTCCCTAAAGAACAAGACTGACAAAGTGGAGTACGACTCGTACCCTTACAAGAAATAAAGCTATTTTTATCTAAGCGATAAAATAGAAGATCCCGGATGACCCAGACGAGCATGCCACATGGAAGGAGAGATGGGCGCAAAAGTCGCGGCAAGGTGGACTCGATGGACTGAAACCGGGCATGATAGGATACAGATCCCCCCTACTATCACACCTCATGAGATGACTCCCTGTCTTGAAATCCTTCACAGAGAAATCGAAAGGATCAAACTCAACGGAAACAGAATTGTCATTTGTGAATTTTCGGACAGACACTAAATTTTTAATCAATTTAGGAACATGTAAAGTATTTTTCAAGAGGAGTGGTGGTTTGGGGGAGACAACGTTTTTTGACCATACCCTAGAATTGGAATAGAACTGCCATTACCAACAATTATCCCCCGAGGGGTGCTCAAATTGGAATAAGATGATAGAGTACCTAGTTCGGAAGTCATGTGAGTGGTGGCACCGGTGTCCATATACCAATTTGGGTCCGGTTGAGATAACCCCAGTGTGTGCATCGCGGCCTCGATATCAGTCTGAGTGGGGCCTGCTGCATAATGGGCCTGTGGTGGTCGGGGCCCAAGAACTCCTGTCCGTGGTGCACCTGGGTCGTAGGCATTGTTGCTACCGCTGGCCGGGCCACGGCCGTGGGCCTCCACCGCCGGGTATTGGGCACGGATCGGTGGCCGCCCCCACCGGCCATTGGAAGCTCTTTGTTGGATGGTACGGGTTCCACTGCCATTGGCCCCACTGCTGGGCCCATGGCGGTGGTGGGCCACTATACCCTGGCTGGGACCCACCGCCTGCTTGTTGACTACCGGAACCGCCACCAGAACCGCCGCGTTTGCCCCCGCGATTTTTGTTATTATTCTTGCGATTATTCTTGCTGCCACCATTATTATGGTTTTGGCCCAAATTATTAACAAAACCCGAAGGACTAGGAGAGGATGCCACCATGACAAATGGGCGGAACTCTTTAAAATCCATTGTCACTCACACCGGGTTATCCATCACATAATTCCATCGGAAAAAGGCAAGGAGAAGGTGTCGAAGATCGATGATGTGAAGGATTATGGTTGACCCTTAATGCAACGGTCCTCCAGTGGATCTACGTCACAATCTCGAGTTATTTACTACATACTATTCTTGAGCCTAATTCCACGACTATGGAAGCTTGGGAACATTTACGTGACATATTCCTAGACAATAAGAATTCCAGAGCCGTCACACTTGAGCAGGAATTTTCCACCACTAATATGGCAGATTTTTCCAATGCGTATACATACTGTCAACGACTCAAGGTTCTGTCAGACCAACTCAAGAACGTAGAGGCGCCGATAACTAACAATCGGCTCGTGTTACAAATGGTTGCCGGCCTTATTGACGCATATAGTGGAGTAGGTACACTCATCAGTCAAAGCAATCCTCTCCCAACATTCTATCAAGCACGTTCTATGCTCATCTCCCAAGAAGCGAGTTTTCCCAAGAAGACAACCACTGTGTCAAATTCTGCCTTGGTTGCCGCTTCGTCCGATGAAAATTCATCAATTTGAAAATTTGTCACCAAATCATGGCCCGAAGGGCTGAAATGATAATAACAAGAGAAAAAACCACGGTGGTGGCCGCGATGGTGGAAAAGACGGCAGCAATCGCCGCGAAGGTGGAAAAGACGGCAGGAACCGCCGCGGTGGAGGTGATGGTAGTGGCGGAAAGGTTGGTGGCCATCAGCAACAGCCAGCCCAGTGGGGCAGTGGGCCGGTACCATGGGCATGATAGTTGCCCTTGGCCATGCCTCCCTGCCTATTCCCCGCGGGAAATTGTGCCAGACCCACGGCCAGGCTAGTAGCCCAGGCACTACGGACCAGCCAGCAATCCGGCGTGAGAATCCTTGGGCCACTGCCGAGCCAGTGGCAACAGGCCCACTTGTCAGTGGCGACCCCGACAGATATCGAGACCGCAATGCACACTCTTAGGCTTACTCTGCCCGACGCAAATTGGTACATGGACACCGGTGCAACATCTTATATGACGTCTTCACAAGGTAATCTCATCCTATTTTAATTTGAGCAATACTCGTGGTATCATTGTCGAAAATGGTCATTCAATTCCAATTCGTGGTTATGGTACTACAAATTTGTCTCCCCAAAACCCACCATTTAATTTTGAAAAATGTCCTTCACGCACCTTAATTAATTTAAAACTTGATTTTAGTTAGAAAATTTACCACTGATAATTGGGTTTCTGTTGAATTTGATCCTTTTGGGTTTTCCGTGAAGGATTTTCAGACAGGGATGCGTCTAATGAGATGTGATAGTCGGGACTAGCTTTATCCAATCACCACAACCACATATCAAGCCAAATTACCATTCATTTTTGCAGCTTTAGCTCCTTCTTTATGGCATGACCGTTTGGGTCATCCGGGAGTACTTATTTTTGCTTTCCTTAAACAAAATAAATTTATTGAGTGTACTAGACCTCGTAGTTCTCATGTTTGTCACTCTTGTTCTCTTGAAAAACATGTTAAGTTGCCTTTTGTTGCTTCTAAGTCTCATATTATTATGCCTTTTGATATTATTCATAGTGATATTTAGACGTCTCCCGTTTTGAGCTCTTTGGGGCATCAATATTATCTTTTGTTGTTGGATGATTAATCTAATATTTTGTGGACGTTTCCTTTGTCTAAAAAGTCACAAATTTTTTCCACATTTCTATCCTTTAGACCATACATCCGCACTCAATTTGAACGTGATATTAAAAATATTTAGTGTGACAATGGTAGAGAATTTAATAATGGGCATTTTTGGGGTTTTTGCAAAACTAATGGTTTGTCGTTTCGTCTCTCGTGTCCACATACATCATCTCAAAATGTAAAAGCAAAAAGAAAAATTTGAACAATTAACAATATTGTTAGAACCTTACTTGCTCATGTATCTCTATCATCATCATTTTGACATCATGCGTTACAAATGACAACCTATATTTTGAACATACTTCCGAGAAAACAAATAGCTTACCAATCCCCACTCAAAATTTTATATCTAAGGGATCCATCATATTCTCATTTACGGGTTTTTGAGTGCTTATGTTATCCTCTCTTTCCTTCTACTACAATCAATAAACTTCAACTCTGGTCAACTTCGTGTGTGTTTTTGAGATATCCATCAAATCACCATGGTTACAAATATTTTGACTTATCCTCTAATATAATTATCGTAAGTCATCACGTAATTTTTAATGAAATAAATTTCCATTTTGCCAAATTACATTGTTCCGGGTCTCCTACCTATGAATTTCTTGACGATAGCATACCCCCGTATTTGATCCATAAATTAGCATCCCACACAGGCCCAACGTGTCCCGGTGTCTCGACCCAATTACCGATCCCCACGGTTATTGGCCCAGCTGATCCTCTTACTAGCAGCCCACTGCCGCAAGGCCTAGTGGCGGAAAGTCGGCTGGGTCTCGGCCAACTATCCGGCTCGGGCAGCCCACCGTCCCCTGGCCCACTGCCCGATAGTCCAGTCACTGCCAGCCCAATGTCAGTCAGTCCGTCACTCTCATCTGGCCCAACTCTAATTCCGGCCCAACGACCTGTCACTCGTAGTCAACACGAGAATTTTAATCCAATCAAAAAATACGATCTCCACACCTATGTTGCCAAGTCACTGTTGCCCTGTAATCATGTGTCTGCCCTTAATGACCCGAATTAGAAAATAGTTGTGGATGATAAATTTAATGCTCTTATTAATAATAGGACGTGGGATTTGGTGCTCCGTCCCCCTGATGTTAATGTGATTCGGTCTATGTGGATTTTTAGTCATAAAGAAAAATCTGATGGTACATTTGAGAGGCACAAAGCCCATCTTGTAGGTGATGGAAAGACTCAACAGGTTGGTATGGATTGCGATGAGACTTTTAGTCCGGTGGTCAAACCGGCAACTATCAAGATGGTCCTCAGTCTGGCTCTTTGGAAGGCATGGCCGCTTCATCAGCTTGATGTCAAAAATGCCTTCCTGCATGGAGACCTCAATGAAACAATGTACATGTATCATCCCATAGGGTACAGAGACCCTATTTATCCTGATCATGTGTGCCTGCTGAAGAAATCATTAAATGGGCTCAAACAAGCTCTTAGGGTCTGGTACAAGAGGTTTGCAGATTACGTTTCACATATTGGATTTTCTAACAGCAGGTCTGATTATTCTCTATTCATCTATCGTTATGGTAATGATATTGCTTACATTATTTTGTATGTGGATGATATTATCTTAAATGCCTCATCTGATGCCCTTCGCAAGTCTATTATGTCACTGCTTGGCTCTGAGTTTGTAATGAAAAATCTAGGGCCACTGAGTTACTTCTTGGGGATAGTTGTGACACATCATGCATGTGGTTTATTTTTATCCCAAAAGAAGTATACATCAGAGATTGTTGAACAAGCTGACATGTCATCGTGTATGCCGTCTGCCACTCCGGTTGACACTAAATCGAAGTTGAGTGCTTCTTCCAACAAGCCATATGTCGATCCATCACATTATCGCAGCCTTGTAGGGGCCCTGCAGTATCTCACATTCACGAGGCCCGACATCTCTTATGCGGTGCAACAGGTTTGTTTATTCATGCATAACCCGATGGAGGATCACATGCATGCTTTCAAACGCATTGTGCGTTATATTCAGGATACTCTCGATCATGGCTTGCATTTATATCCATCTTCGACAACCACTCTTGTTTCATACACAGATGCCGATTAGGGTGATTGTCCGGATACCAGACGCTCTACGTCTGGTTATTGTGTATTTCTTAGTGATAATTTAGTCTCTTGGTCCTCAAAATGGCAAGCAACTTTGTCCAGATCCAGTGCCAAAGTAGAATACTGAGGGGTTGCCAATGTGGTGTCTGAATCTTGTTGGCTACGAAACCTTCTTTTAGAGCTCCATTGTCCGGTTTCGAAGGCGACATTGGTTTATTGTGATAATATTAGTGCAATTTATCTCTCAGAGAATTCGGTTCACCACCAACGCACTAAACATATTGAGCTGGATATTCACTTTGTTCGCGAAAAAGTTGCTCGTGGACAAGTACGTGTCTTACATGTCCCGTCACGTTATCAGATTGACGACATTTTTACAAAAGGTCTTCCGCTGATTTTATTTGAAGACTTTCGGAACAGTCTCAGTATACGCCGACCTCCCGCTTCGGTTGCGGGGGTGTAATAGAATATTTCCATAATAATTAACTATGCATCTCCTATATTAGGTAGAATTATATTTCTCTTGTAATTAAGATTGATTAGTTACCTAGTTTGTAGCAATCATTAATGAATAAAATCAAGGAAGAATATTTCCTACAGTTTCTCTTGTTGTTATTTTTGCTATTTTTGTTACCTTACCCACTTCCAACTTCTTCTTATTTTTTTCTCCCTATACAAGAGATTTTTATTTTATTTTATTTTTATCTTTTTTTCAATTTTATTTCAAGTGAACTTTTTTCGGCGTCGACCTCCATCGGAAGTGGATTAAGTAAAGTAGAACAAAAGCTCATTATTAATTTAATAATTATAATTTAGTTTAACAAGGCATATGAAGTTACAAAAAAAAGTTAAGCAGCTTATATAGTTATACAGAACAGATACTTTTTCTATACATTACAATTAGAATTGATTTCATATGTTTATTGATGATTATATCATATAAATTATCTATACTTTATATATAGCTATACAGAACATATACATTATCTATACAACGATAATATGGTTGGCTACATTAGCTGCAAACTAAGTGCAGAGCCGTATAGCAATACAAAACATATACATTATCTATACATTGATGATACAGTGAGCTACATTGGCTGCAAACTAGATGTGTGGGCCGTATATATGAGTTATTTCCCCATTAATATATTCATTTGGGTTTCGAGGGATTCTAAAGAAAAATCTTGCTACAATTGAAAATTTCTAGTGGATAGTAATCAAATAGATCATAATCTCTTATTCAAAAGTAGTTAAACAAGATACTTATGTCCATGAACTAACTATATCGTATTGAAGTTACAATCCCCGACACTTCTCAATATTTAAAAACAAACAAAATATTCTTGCATTATGAGTGTGTGATAAAAGCCTTAGTATAATAGTCAAGTTTTAGATGTAATTATTCAATCACATGTTTATTTGGAAATTACTTTTGAAATTCTCAAATTCACATACTTTTGATATCACATACTCACTCCCCGTGGGATGTACTCCAACCTTTGTTGGATTTATTAATGCTATGACCGTACTACATTTCGTATTAAGGTGTAGGATTGGATGTTAACAATTTGTCAAAAAGAAGATATCAAACCGGATAATTAAGTCATTAGAACAACTAATAATGCCATTCTGTGAATACTCTACAATGTAATTCGATTTTGCTAAAAGAACTTACACTTTCTAAACTTTGAAATTCTTTATATAGAATAGAAGAATCCACACGTTTTTATTTTGATTTGTTGGATACAAGTCATACCGATCTGTTAATAGTTATTTTATTATTATTTTATTTCCTTTATATATTTAGATTCATGATATTTTAAATCTTAATTCACTCTTGATAAAATAAAATAGTTCTCTTATTGTTGTTGTTGATCATACCTCCACATTTTATGAATAACACTTTTTATCACCCGTTTTGCACGCGTCACATGTATATGAGTACATAAGTTTAAATAATCGTTGCCTAATTAAGAAAGGTAATGTGGAACTCTCATAACTAGGAGTCTCATTTCTATTTTTCTCATCTTTTGGGTTTTGTCCTATTTTTCTATCTTGTTTCTTTACGGTACATGCATTGCACATACATGTCGATTTACTTAGTACAAAATTTGTTATATAAAATTATTAAGTAAAATATTTTCTAGGTAAAATAAGTTTATGTTAAGCAAAAAAGTTAAAATATAATAATTTCGTTATGTGCTTCGATTACTATTGTCTTGAAATTTTGTAATTCCTGGTAAAGAAACTAACAAAAATAATAGTAAAAAGAAATATCAAAGTGGATAATTAAGTCATTATAACAACTAATAATGTTATTAATCTTTCATCCGTGGATACTTTACAATCTGATTCGGTTTTTGTTAAAAAACATATACGTCCTAAACTTTAAAATTCTATAAAGAATTTTAAAAAAAAACTACACACGTTTATTTGATTTGTAAGATACATTCCGTATCAATCTGTCAATATGTATGTTATTATTATTCTATCTCCTTTATATATTTAGATTCATGATATTTAAAATCTTAATTCACTCTTAACTTAAAACAAAAAAATTATTCTTTTTTTTTGTATTTTGTTCACATTCTCTTGTTATTATTATCATCATTATTATTATTATAGAAATAGTTGTTAACCATATCATTATTGTCTTAAGAAAGATGATTTAGAACTCTCATAACTAGTAGTCTTCTCCTATTTCTCATCTTATTAATTTTGGGCACGTGTACCGCACATGCACTTCCATGCATTTAGTAAATTTTTTGAGTAATTATGTAAAATTACTAATTAACATTTGCGGATAAAAGAAGTTCTCAGCAAAAGAGGCAAAAAATTATAATTTTGTTACGTTCTTTAGTTATTATCTTCTTTTAATTTTATTGTTACTGCTACAGATAGAAAAAACATGAAAACAATATAAGTCAAAAGAAAATTAATGCAAATTAAGGAATTTAAATTATTAGCAAAATGTTCTACTAATCAGAAGACTCTTAAAATAATGCAGGTTAAGAGTGGTCCTGTCTTCATCATAACACATGTGGGATTCCTTACTCTCAAATTTGGCCTACAACTAATGGAGGTTCTTCAACTCCTTGAAAAAAGTATTCTCATTTACAACTTTATTTTATATGACTTCAAGTTGTAAAGGCAAATTATGAAAAACCTAGTGGTTCGACAAAGGATCCAAGAAGGATATTGAGGCTATCAAACACCATATTGCAAGCCTTCCTTACATCACCAAGGCATCTATAGAGGGTGCTAAAATTGGATTTTTTTTGTGTTAAAAGACTTAACGGAAGACGTTTGTAATTATTTAACTAATTTTGGTAACATGTGTGCTCAAAATAGCACCACCATCTCGAATATTGGTGCTACTATCTTTACTAGAAACGATGATTCTAATGATATACTTCCTCCGTCTCATAATAAGTGTTACTTTAGTAAAAAAAAAAAAATTCCAAAATAAGTGTCATCTTAGGAATTCAAGACATAAATTGGTTAATTTTTTCATACTATACCCTTAGACAAAAAATTGCAAGCTCTTTATTCAAGAAACATTTATTGGCAAGTTCTCCATTCAAGACATAAATGATTACTATTCATGCATACTTTAATCAAAAGAGAAAGTTAATCTATTTTTATTAAATAGGGGTAGTTTGGTAAGGAAGATGAGCCTTGGAGTAACTGGTAAAGTTGGTGTCATGTGACCAGGAGGTCATGTGTTCAAGCCGTGGAAACAACCTCTTGCAGAAATGTAAGGTAAGACTGCGTACAATAGACCCTTGTGGCCCGGCCCTTCCCCGGGCATAGCGGGAGCTTAGTGCACCAGGCTACTCTTTTTTAAGGGTAGTTTGGTAAACTTTCCATTGCATTATTAATTTCTTAATATGTGTATTTTTTGTTAAGGTGACACTTATTATAGGACGGAGGGAGTATCTATTTTATATAATATTGTTATTTAGTAATGAATAAAATTATCTATTTTACCAAAAAAAATGAAGTTGTTACAACAACTAGTAATTGCTAACCTTTCATTCGTGGATACTTTACAATTTAATTTGTTAGAAAGCATTACACTTTTTAAATTTTGAAGGCTTTATATTAAATAAAGAAACATGGATTAACTCACGCAATTTTATTTTTATTTGTTGGATACAAATTATATCGTTTGTCGATAGCTATATCTTATTATTATTATTATTATTATTATTATTATTGCTATTATGTTTGTTATGATTCACTTTTACGTGGGTAAACACATAAGAGCTGCTATGAATTTGGATGATGCTCTAAGTTGAATAATTATTTTAGAGTCGCCATCTAATTTATAGGTAAATTAGGAAAATCAGTGTGAAAGGGTTTATTCAAATAGTTTGAAAAATTCTATCTAAACCAGAGGGTTCTGGTGATCCCGAGGAAGGTGTTAACACCCCAGTATTAAGGATCCGTAGAATACGGTTGACCTACGGATTCTATATCATGTTTAAAAATGATTCAAATTGCTTTAAGGTTTAAAAATACGCAAAATATTTGTCATTTCATTCATTCAAACTCAATAGTTTTATTTTTAAAACAAAGAGTTAGGCTTCCGCAAAAAAAATATGCATAGGGGTAGTTTAGTCAATTATGTTTTCGGACTAAGAACACTCAAATGCGAATTTACTGTTTATTATTTTAGAGTTAGGCTTCCATCAAAAATAGAATGCTATATTTATTGTTTTTGTTCTTTACGCTATCAATCCACAATACTTGAAGAAAAAGTATTTTGACTTCTTTAAAACTTTGTTAAAAAACACTATATTTGCGGGATTTAATTTTCCACTATCTAAGTTTTCCTAAGGGCATGTTTGGAAAGTCATCTATATAATTGAAATTGAGTATAATTACACAGTTTAACTAATTTATTTGATCAAGTAATTACAGATTTAAGTGAAAATTGAGATGGTGTAATTACACTCTTACACCCTATCATTACAGGATTACTTTTTAGTTTCTTTCTTTTTTGTTTTATTTTATTTTATTTTATTTTTTATTTCAATTATTTTAATTTCTTTTTAATTATTTTTATTTTTTGAAATATATTTTTCTTGTTATATTATTTATCTTTCATTTTCTTTTTTCTCATTCCCAACCTTTACTTCTTGTGGTTCCATGTAATTGCTTGTATTTTTTTTATATTTTATTTTATTCATTTAGCATAACCGTATTATTATTCTAATTTTTGAAACTGCACCTCTTAATATTAGAAATAATGAGTAATTAACAAACTTGATATATAATGAGTGACGTTATTAAAGTAAAATTTCACTGTCAATGGGGTTATAAACTTATATATATATATTTTGAATTATTTACTTAAGCTACGTTGGAACTTACTTATGTAATGCTGAAATTTGACATAAAAGTATTATGTTAAACTTTTTCTTTTGGAATTTGAATTTGGGTTATATTTTTTATTTTAATTTATTTGCTTTAGTACTATTGACTTGTTATTTCACATTGCATGTTGTTTATTTTTCACTTGCAATTGATAAATTTTTTTGTCAAACATTTGAATAATACTATGACATTATATTTATAAATGTAATTTTTTAGTCAGACATCCAATCCATGATGTTCTCAGAAAAAACGTCTGATTTAAAATTTTATAATTAATTAAAATACAAATATTATTAATTTTGTAAAAAAAATATATATATATATCAAATATTATTTATAATATTAGTTACTAATATATGATTATTAATTAATATATTTTCAAGAAACAATGTGTTATTAAATAACTAATTTAATATTATTTATAAAGACACATATTTTTTAAATATTATATTATTAACATAATATAATAATATATTATATCATAGCATACTTTACATTAATGAACCACACGAAACAACCAACCAACTAGAGGGTAATTATTACCTCTTTTAAAGTTTTATCTCTTTCCTTTTCCTCTCCACAGTTCAAGCTTGACTCTCTCTCAATCCACCATTTCCATCAACAAGCAATACTTTTCTCACACACAGATCTGACCCGTTTCACCAGATCGGAGCCCCGATAATCCGACTAGCGGCTCCAATGGAGGCGGCACTTGAGCTAGCGCGTGCAAAGGACACAAAGGAAAGAATGGCGGGTGTAGAACATCTTCATCAAGTTCTAGAAGCTTCGCGAAAAACCCTATCGTCTTCGGAAGTTACTTCGCTAGTTAATGTATGCTTAGATCTTCTAAAAGATAACAATTTTAGGGTTTCGCAAGGTGCGCTACAATCACTTGCTTCGGCTGCGGTGCTATCCGGTGAGCATTTGAAGTTGCATTTTAATGCGCTTTTTCCAGATGTCGTTGAACGATTGGGCGATGCGAAACAGCCTGTTAGAGATGCTGCTAGGCGATTGTTGCTTACTTTAATGGAGGTAATGCATTTGGTTGAATTGTATGTTAATTTTGCAATTGTGTTATATTTAGTACTCCCTCCGTCTCAAGTTATCTGTAGTGCTTTTTAAAAACAGTATTATCTGTCATTTTGGAAGTTCAAAGACAAACTTAATTACTTTTTTCCCATTTTACCCTTAGAAGTAATTGTTCTGGAAGAGTACAAATACCTCAATTATGGGGAGATGACTGAATTGTATGTTAATTTGTGTATGGTCTTGAAATAAAGGAGTGTTATATTACAGGGCTGTTTAAAGTAATTTACTACAACATCCGTCTCAAATTATTTGTCATTTTCTAAATATAGTTAGTGTCAAATTATTTGTCAGTTTAGAAGTTTTAAGACAAACTTAATTACTTTGTTCCCATTTTACCCTTAGTAGTAATTGTTCTGGAAGACTACAAGTACCTTAATTATGGGGAGATGGCACTTACATAGAGTAAGCATTCAATGAAAATATATTATATTTTAAGGCATAGATAAGGGTAAAATAGTCAAAAACCCTTCTAATTAATATGTTTTTTAAGAGGGCGTGTAAAAGAGAAACACGATAGATATTTGAGATGGAGGGAGTAGTAATTAATAAGGGTGGAATTTAATTGGAATTTGATACCTTTTTTTGGTTATATTGAGGTGAAAGTTCTGTTTTTGGCTGAATTCGATGTTAATTTGTGTATGGTCTTGAAATAAAGGAGTGTATATGCAATTGTGCTATATTACAGGGTTGTTTAAAGTAATTTACTAGTATTGACCTGATGCATCAGTAACTTCTGTAATTCCTTGAATTGTATGGACCTGTTTAAAGACACTTCTATTTATTTACTTGATGGGGGTATGCATTTCATGATCAGAAGATAGTCAGTGTATTAACTGGAATTTGATCCCTTTTTTTGTTCTTATTGAGGTGAAAGTTTTGTTTTTTGGCGGAATTGATGTTGATTTGTGTATGTTCTCGAAATAAAGGAGTGTATATGCAATTGTGTTGTATTAAAGGGTTACAACAACAACAACATACACAGTGTAATCCCACAAGTGGGGTCTGAGGAGGGTAGAGTGTATTACAAGGTTGTTTAAAGTAATTTACTACTCCCTATGTCCCAATTTGTGGGAAGGAGTTTGGAGTACGGGGCAAAGCAATTAATTTTGACTTTGAATTTGGGTATTTCTTCAATTTTTTAAAAATAAAATTTACATATTTGAAAACTGTACTAAAAGTACTACAAGTCAACATAGCTACTGATTCAATATATTTAAAAAGGTTTGAGAAAATTATGTCAAAGGAAACACTCTTGACTTCCCAAAGAGTAACCGTTCACATAAAATGGGACGGAGGGGGTAGTAATTAATAAGGGTGGGATCAAATGCTGGTTGGTTATTTAGGCGTACTTTCTTTTGTGAATTGCTGTAATTTGTGCAGGCTTATAAGTATTATATAAGGGGATTAAGCGCATGGTGTTGAAATACAGGGGTCTATTTGCAATTGAGTCCTATCACAGAGTTGCTTAAGTAATGTCTTTAATTAATAGGGGTTGGTTCAAGTGCTGGCTTGGATCTTTTTTTCCTGGTGTAGGAGGAATAAACTTTGGCGGTTGGATGCAGTAGTTGAGCTGAAATACATGAGGAGAAAAGGATAAAGAAAACTGATTGTATGTCCAAAAAAAAAAAAGGAAAACTAATTGAATGTCCAAAGGGAACATTGCAGTGGTCAAGAGTCACAATTCGAGCTGCATTAAGACAGTTCAATCTCAGTAGCCTCAAGGGCCAGGGCCCAGTTGGTCTGTCCCTATTCCTTGTGAACTGTGCAAAAAAGAAAAAAATTGTATGACTCGATTTCTTTAGTAGTGAAAAATTTAATTCGGGGTAAAAAATAAAATAAATATAAAAAAGGAAAGAAACTTGATTAAGAAAAGGCTAGATATCTGTTGTGTATTCATATTCCTCCCATAGGTATCAAAAACAAAATTCATATTCCTCCCACGTGCGCACACAAATGCACAGATGAAAAGATATATATATATATATATATATATAGAGAGAGAGAGAGAGAGAGAGAGAGAGAGAACAGTACCAAACTACAGTTGACTCTTCTATAAGTTGGAATGTTAATATCATAGTAATCACCAGGTTCGAGACGTACCACCTTTGCTGATCATATGACCAACTCAAAATGATCTGTAGAGAGAGAGAGAGAGAGTTAGAGTTCTACTATGGAAAAAACTAATGATGTATGTGTAAATGCAGTTTTTTTCTTCCAACTAGGATACTTCACACATTGTAAATACAGTTCCCCAGTCCTCAGGAACTGCGTGAAAAAAAGAAAAAGTTGTATGACTCAATTTTTTAGAAGTGAAAAATTAATTTCAGATGGTCGGGGTAAAAAATGCAAGATATACGTTGGGATCATATTCCTCACATATGAACAGTGCCACAAACTACAGTTGACTGTTCTATAATTTGGATTTTAATATCATAGTTATTACCAGGTTCAAGACGTATCACCGTTGTTGATCATATAACCAACTCTAAATGATCTGTAATGCTAACCAACCCTTTCAAAGTCATCATATATGTTGTCATAATGGAGAAACTAATGGTGTATGTGTAAATACAGTTTTTTCTTCCAGCTAGAATACTTCTCACCTGGAAGAAAGGAAACAGATTCACAGTAGCAGCAAGATTAGATAGGTTTTTTTTTCCTGAAGAATGGGATGCAAACTTCAGAAATATTAAGCAATCCATTTTACATAGAGTGACCTCTGATCATTCACCTGTAATGTTGCAATGTGGTGACTGGGAGACTACAAATTCCTATTTTAAGTTTGAAAATTGGTGGGTGGATACAGAAGGGTTCAATGAGAGAGTGAAGGGGTGGTGGGACTCTTTCATTTACAGTGGGAAGCCTGATTACATCTTGGTGACAGTTAAAAGCTTTAAAGGGGAAACTGAAAGAATGGATCAAGACAACACAAGGCAATCTGGGAATTCAAAAACAGAAAGTGTTATGCCAACTAGCAAAGTTGGAGGAAACACAGGAGCAGAGAGTTTTGGCGGAAGGCGAGATAGCTTCCAAGCTAGCTCTCACTAGGGAATTCAAAGATATAGCCAGAAAAGAAGAGACAAAGTGGAGCAAAGATCCAGGGCAACTTGGCTAAAGCAAGGGTGTAGGAACACTAGTTTTTTTCACAAAACAGCAAATGCCCATAGAAGAAGCAATACAATTGATAAGCTGAAGGTTAGATGAGAAACCATAACTGATCCAAAAGAGGTACAGGAGGAAATAGTTGCTTACTATGAGAAGTTGTATACAGAGACAGGATTGGAGACCACAATTAGACATGACAGATTGCCCAATGATTGATGATGCTGACAACAACATACTTCAGGCACCATTTGAAGCTCAAGAAATACTGGAGAGCATAAAAGCTTGTGCAGGGGACAAAGCAGCAGGGCCAGATGGATTTTCCATGGCATTTTTCAGGCAATGCTGGGAAATCATCAGCCCAGATCTAGTTGCAGCTGTTCAGAATTTTCACAAAGAATGAATCTTTGAAAGGAGGCTCAATGCCACCTTTGTGGCACTCATTCCAAAGAAGAGGGGAGCAGTGGAGTTAAATGATTTCAGACCTATCAGTCTGATAGGAGGTCTACAAGATCATAGCCAAACTACTAGCTGAAAGATTGAAAAAAGTTATTCACAAGCTAGTGGATAGACAACAGATGGCCTTTATCAAGGGCAGACAAATCATGGATGCACTGATGATTGCAAATGAATGTGTGGAGTCTAGACAGAGGAGGCAGAGGCCAGGAATCTTATGTAAGCTAGATATACAAAAAGCCTATGATCACTTGAATTGGAATTTTCTAGTTTAAATGCTACAGAAGATGGGGTTTGGTGCTAGATGGATTAGATGGATAAAGCAATGTATTAGCACTGTCAGATTCTCTATCTTGATTAACAGAATCCCAAATGGTTTCTTTCCTTCTTAGAGAGGGGGACATCTTATCCCCATTTCTCTTCATATTAGCAATGAAAGGTTTAAGTAACTTGATTCAAACAGCAAAGGAAAAGGGCCAGGTCAGGGGATTTCAGGTGGACAACAGACTAGCAAACAACTTGGAGGTAACTCATTTGCAATATGCAGATGATACCCTAGTTTTTTGTGAAGCAGTTGAAGATCAGATACTGATTTTGAGGGTGATCTTCATTATTTTTGAAGCAGTATCAGGTTTACACGTCAACTGGGGGAAAAACTTCATTTATCCAATCAATGAAGTAACAGATGTGGAAAGGTTGGCAGAAAAGTTGGGAGGCAAAGTGGGAGAGCTTCCAACAACATATCTAGGCATGCCTTTGGGAGCAAAAAGTAAGTCCAAAGGAATATGGAATGGAGTGGTCGAGAAATGTGAGAAGAGGCTAATATTTTTGAAAGGGGGACTACACTTTTTGATGTAGTATACCTGTGGGTATATAGTTAACTGTTACCCTTCTCAAAAAAAAAAAAAGAACACTTCTCACTTTGGGGGATTTTTGGACCTCTAGTTCAACAACAACATACCTAGTGTAATCTCACAAAGTGGGGTCTGGCCAGAGTAGGATGTACGCAGACCTTACGTCTACCTTCAAATTTTGCTGTGGAATATACGTAGTAAGAAATTCAAACAATTATTAGATATTTATCACTCATATGTTGATTACATGAGCATCACAAATCATTTAATCTCTTTTTACTAATTTTTTTTTGGGTATGGTGAGGGTAAAAAACTAGGAAATGATTTGGTTGGTTATTATAATCTGTACAGGTTTCTTCACCAACAATTATAGTTGAGAGGGCAGGATCTTATGCTTGGATGCACAAAAGCTTTAGAGTTCGAGAAGAATTTGCTCGTACTGTTACATCGGCAATTGGTCTTTTTGCGTCAACAGAGCTGCCCCTTCAACGGGCTATTCTTCCTCCAGTATGTTAATAGATGTGTAGTTTTGGATTTCATTATATAGCTAAACCTTTTTCAGCTACACAAAATGACCTGTTTTTTTTCCTTTTAGAATAAAAGAGTTGTAAACTTACTTTTTCCTTGTTGCTATCTTCAGATTTTGCAAATGTTGAATGATCCTAATCATGGAGTGAGGGAAGCAGCCATATCATGTATCGTGGTAGCTAAACTGCCATCTTTTTCTCAATTTCTTGTGTTTGGTTGGTCAAACCGCTTTCCTAATTAGTCTCCAGTGCCTCGACAATTATTTATGTCTTTAACAGACTGCCCCCCCCCCCCAAAAAAAAAAAAAAAAAAAAAAAAACCCAGACTACTCTTCCCATTTTCTTTTGCTTGATAAATATTCTTCCATGTTTCCTCTTTGCAGGTGATGTATTCAGAGGTTGGACCCCAGTTCCGCGATGAGCTTCAGCGCCATCATCTTCCTTCCCTGTTGGTATGCCTTTAGCTTTATATGATTTCGTTCTAGCAAAAAAATTTTCACCGCACTTGTGGGATCACACTGGGTATGTTGTTGTAAATAGATTCTTTTTTTTGAACATCCTGTGGGATGAACTGACTTTTCTTCCAACTTTAGCTTGTGTGCTTTACTTGGTTAATTGAGTGTGGTGTAGTAAACAAAAGTTCTGCTCAATGTGTTTTGATTTGTTAATTGACTGCAGCTAAAAGATATTAATGCCAGACTTGAGAAGATTGAGCCTAGAAGTCGCTCTACAGATGGAATCTCAAATAATTATTCAGCTGGCGAGGTGAGATCTGCTAACCTTAGTTCCAAGAAAAACAGTCCTAAGGCAAAACGTTCTACAAGAGAGGTGTCTGTCTTTGGAGGTATGTACATGCGCCATTAAGTCAATTAAACTTTTATTTCATGTTAAAGCTTTTTTTAGCATCCACTTACCATGGTATTGAGCTAAACATTTCAGGCATTGCTTTAGTCAGCCTTCATTTTTGTTTGTTGCTTACATGTCCTATGTGCGTGTTCTTTTTGTTTAAGTGCTATGACTGAAAAGAAGAGGGGAAAGGAAAGGAAAAACATAGTTGTGCAGCAGGTTTATAGCATAGAAAAATCTTGTCCTGTTATGAGATTGTGAGATTATTTGTCTACAGAACAGAGATTGTCTCTCATGCGCATGCCAAGACCAATTGCCGAGACATGCCCTTCTCCGGTAAGTGATTCAGACTTAAGAGTACTCCTCCCATCCTATCAGTGACCGTCTCTCTCTCCCTACGAGATACTGCAAATCCTACAGTCATTGAAACATCCAAGTGGACCAAATTAGTGTGGGGGAAGGTATGCAAGGCATTTGGAGTAAATGTAAATGGGTTTGAACATGAATTCCTAGATATGATACTTAAGAATGAACCAGAGGAAACAACTTCAACTGCAAAAAAAAAAGAAGCAAAAATTAAATGGTGGGGAGAAGAAATCCAGAAAGAAAGGGGAAGCAAAGACTGGTGTGCTTAGTCAATTATGATGGGGGAAGGAAAAAGCCAGGGGAAAAATACCAATCATTTTCAGGATGAAAGTTAAAATAAAAAGTTTGGAACATTAGGGGTTTGAATGACAGTGGGAAGAGGAGTACTATTAAATCATTAATCAGGAAATGGAAGCCAGATATCCTGTCCAAAGAAACAAAAATTGAGTAGTGGAATGAACAACTATCAAGACAGAATTGGGGCTCTAGATGGGCTAGCTGGGTTGAGCTCAAAGCCAGTGGCACTAGAGGTGGAATAATAATTGTGGGACAAGAGACATTGGAACTGCATTGAAATTCAGCAGGTGTCCCTACTCTATTTCATGTGTGTTTGATAACTCATTAGATAATAATTTCAGATGGGGTTCACAGGGGTATATGGGCCACACACTAACTTAGAGAGGGAAGAACTTTGACATGAACATGGTGGTGTAAGGGGAATATGGGATGTTGAATTGGTTATAAGTGGGATGTCAGTGTCTGCAGGTTCGAGAATGAAAGATAGAAGTGTGTGAGAAGATCCCGGACAATGAGGGGGTTCTCAGATGTAATACAAGATCTATGCTTAGTAGATTTACCACTGTAGGGCCCATTTCACATGGTCTAGAGGGAGGGAGAGTATTCAAGCTTCAAGGATATTGTTGATCTCCTCTTAGTGGAATGACAATTTCAGTCAAACTAGTCCAAAAGTCATATCAGATCGGATCACATCTTTATCATGCAATCACATACCCATTATGCTAGAAAGTGGAGATTAGGATACTAATCCATCATACTTTAAATTTAAAATATGTGGCCAAGTGTGGATAGATTCATGGACAGGTTTAAGGCATGTGGTAAAGTTATTTAGGACCCGTTTGGCCATGATTATTCATTTTTTTCCAGAATAATTCTTCACTTTATTTCAAAATCAGTGTTTGGTTATAGAATTTTCAAATCCAACTTGGAGCTGGATACCAAACTTGACAAAATGCTCCAAACCTGTTTTCCAATTCCATCTTCATAAATTTCAAATAAAGTGTTCTATTCTCTCCTTTGTGGATAACAAAAAAAAACTCCAACTTCATAAATTCCAAATAAAGTGAAAAATATGTGGAACCTATGGCCAAATGCCTACTTAGTAAACGACAGTTAGTTACTCAAGAGGGATATTAGAATTGGGGAAGGTAGAAGCAAAAAGAACAGAGTTCTAGATGATCTATTTCCACAACAACAGATCATTGAAGAAGGGTCCCAATCCCGGGGAGGAAACAAAAATTCTTAAGGTTGCAGCTTGAGATGCAACAGATGGCCATAGCAGGAGTTTCATGGAGACAAAAATCTTGGTGTCTATGGCTCAAGGAGGGAAATAGGAACACCAAGTTCTTCCAAAAAATTGTTAAAACATCAAATTGCATTGATAGATTGAACGTGGACAATGATATCACAAAAGATAAGAAACTAATCAAATTCAAGAGTTAATAGGCTTTTACCAGTAACGGTATACGGAGACTCAAAATTAAGACCAACAACAAGATTAGAGGATGTAACATCAATTATTGAAAAGGAGAAGATGTGGCTAGAAAGACTTTTGAGGAGACGGAGGTACTAGCAACCATTATAGAAAATGCTCCAGACAGCCCCTGGTCGCAGGTCCCGATGGTTGTTACATGGAATTTTATCAGAAAACATGGGAGGTAATAAAATAAGACATTATGGATGTGTTTGGCATGAAGGGAATGTTTTCCATGGATTACCATTTAACAGTTGGACGAGTAACAACACCTCTAATATATTTTCACTATGGTGAACTAACTCCATATTCCCGTGCATTCACTGTTGCCCAACTTCCCAAATTTGAGCATTTCATTTACTTTTTTTTTGAAACCAATCAGTTCTTTCTTTCACCGTTTTTTAATGGGTAAAATTTTTAAAAGCCAAAATAAAATTGGAAAAAAGAGAAAAAAAGAAAAGAGAAATGTTATGTCCTCTGGAAGTCAAAACTACAAACAATGAAGAAGGAAGAGAAGTTGAAAAGATTTTAGTGACTCCTTAATTTATTTAAACACCAGAACCCTTAAAAGAAATGGAGAATAATAAAATTTGCAATAACACATTGCTTCACTTCCACTAGTGAAAAAATTCCTGATAAAAAAAGTGAAAAACTCAATACTCATGCTAGTTCTGCTCTACACTTGGTGAAATTTTCTCAACACCTAAATATGGGTTTTGATTTAACCCGCTTACCCTTTTAAGATATTTTCTTTTCTTGTTTTTTTCACTTAGTTTTATCAATACATACCTTTGGAAGAAGAAGTTTGATCGGTGAGTCCTTGTTCTTTTACTCCTTGATTTTGTTTGACTTCTATTTTTCTTATGTTGATCTCTTATTTCTCTCTCCCTTTTGAATCTGAATTGTTTTCCATTCAACAAAAATGGGAGAGAGATAACACAAGAAAAATGTAAGTCAAATAAAACCAAGGAGTGAAAAGACCAAGACAAAAAAAGAACCAAGACTCTCACCGAATAAACTTCTTGTCGGGCATGTGCTGATAAAACGAAGGGGGAAAAATAAAATATTATAAGGGGGGGGGGTTAGAAACAAACCCCATATTTGGGGGTGGAGAATTTTTTTGCAAGTGAAGAGTAGAACTAAATGAGTTTTTTACTACCTGAAGTGAAGCAAACTTTGATACTCTCTTAACTTTTTAGGGTTTAAGTAAATTAACAACATACCCAGTTTACAAGTGAGAGAGTAGGATGTACGCGAACCTTACCTCTATCCTTGCGGGGTAGAGAGGTTGTTTCCGATAGACCCCTGGCTCAAAAGATTTTAAGTAAATAAGGAACTAAAACACTGTTAAAGCTCTCTTGTTTCTTCATGGTGTGTAGTCTTGAGTCTTGACTACAAGAAGACATACACATTTTTCATTTTTCCAATTTTATTTTGGTTTTAAAAATTTTATCCGTAAAAAAGAATAAAAGAAGTGATTGGTTTTGGAGAAGTTTCAGAAACAAAAAGTAAATGGAATGTTATTTGAAAAATTGGGCAACATTTAATGGACAGAATATGTCATTAGTTCACCCTAGAGAAAATATAAAACGAGTGTTATTACTTGTCATATTTCTGATTTTAAGGAACTTATTTTTCTAGAGAAAATGTTTTTCAAAACATTTTGACCAACCAAACATGAGAAAATTAGATGTCTTGTGGATTCCCAAAAGACCCCTATGTATTGGATAAGAATAAATGTCTTGGGGAGAAAGATTCGAATATTCTTATTCTATCCATGAAATATGCTTTGAATTAGATAAGAAAGAATAATCTAAGTGACAAACTCTTATTGGTCTCGATCTTTTGATTTTCTGATTTTTCTTGTTAATAACAAAATTAAAATGCTAGAAATATTTCTAGACTAGAAAAACATAAAAAAGTTACGCAACGGAACCGGGGTAAGTATACAGAAAAGACAGTTCTTTTCTATTATATTAGTATTTTCTATTATATTAGATATATTATTATATTAGATTAGTATTAGTTAGTGATCCCGACTTAGTGAGTCCTTTCTTCCGTAATGAACTGTTGGCACCAGTCCTACATTTTGTCTCTGTGGACCGAGGAGAACAGGGGCTCGGCGGGAAGAGGAGTGTACCATGAGAGAAGCAAGGAGGTCAACCTCTTTCAAATATACAACCGAATGCACTTTGAATTTGATAAATGCATTGCTTGTGAAGTATGTGTGCATGTATGTCCTATAGATTTACCCGTTGTTAATTGGAAGTTGGAAACGGATATTCGAAAGAAACGATTGCTTAATTACAGTATTGATTTTGGAATCTGTATATTTTGTGGTAATTGCGTTGAGTATTGCCCAACAAATTGTTTATCAATGACCGAAGAATATGAACTTTCTACTTATGATACTTAACAAATAAGAACATATACTACACTTGATCTTAGCCAAAAGGCCGAGAAAGGTATCATTGGGTGCTACATATAAATCACAGAAAATTTTGAATGGAGTGGGGTTATTAAGAAGTTTGAAAAACGATTGGCATCCTCGCAAATGCAGTACCTCTCTGTAGGGGGTAGATTAACACTTATTAACAATGTGTTGGATTGTATTCCTACATACTTCATGACCTTATTTCCAATGCCAGTTAAAGCAAAAAAGGAGATTAGATCAAATCAGAAGATCTTATTACTTATGGGAAGACAACAATCTGAGCCACAAATTTCACTTCGGTCAAATGGCCAAGAGTCATTTTATCAAAGGTGCATGGAGGACTGATGTAAAGGATCTGGCATTACATGAGAGTAACAACAACAACATACCCAGTATAATCCCACTAGGTGGGGTCTGGGAGGGTAGCATGTGCATACATACCTTACCCCTATCCTTTGACGGATCTGGAGGCTGTTCCGATAGACCCCCAGCTCAAGTAGTGGCATTACATGAGAGTATGCTAATAAAATGGCTTTGGAAGTATAATATGGAAAATCTTGGGTTGTGAAAAATGGAAAGCAGTGAATAATGTGAAGTATGGTGTGAGGAACAACTGGTGCACAAAGCAGAGCAGATCATCTTATGATACAGGTCTTTGGAAGAATATTTTCGGATTGTGGGATGAAGAACTTAACTCAAAATTCAAGTTTGGGAGCGGAATACATAAAAATTTTGGAAAGACAAGTGGCGGAAACAGTGGCATTAAAAGATGAATATCCATTCTTGTATGAACTGGCAAATAATCAAGACTCCTTTATAGAGCAACTCATGGGCGCTACATTTCAGGAGGAATTTTCAGGATTAGGAATTGAATGATCTAATGTAATTGCTTGCTAAGCTTGCAAGGATACCGGCAACCCTCAGCTGAAAGATAGGTTGGAATGGGAGGATTTAAAGATGGGTCATTGAAGAAATCATATGCTCATTTTAAAACAAGGAGTTGATAAACAATTGGCCGTGGAAACTAATCGGAGAAGTAAACCGCCTACTTAAGTGATTTTGCTTTATCCGGATAACTCTATCCGAAGCATGCCTTACCCAAGACAATCCCAGCAGGGGAAGTATACAAATAGTGAATAGGTGTTACATGTGCTAGTTGAATTCTGTAAGTGTCAGACACCTATTTTTGCATTGTACAGTAGCATATGATATTTGGCTATGTTCTTCTCTATATTTGGACTTATCTGGGTCATGCACACATGAAAACTGGTGTTTGGAGAGTTGGAAAATCCATCAAGCAGGTTTGGTTAATGGTACCTGCTGTGAATTTATTGGTGCATCTGGAATGAGAATAGTAGATGTTCTGATGGGATCTCACTCCTACTCATTTACCCAAAGCAAAATGCTTACTGAATTTATTTTGTTGGCTCAACCAGGCCCCTATAACTAGTTGTGATCAATTCTTGGATAGTGTCTGCTGCTTAGTTGTAGACTAGTTTTTGTATTTGAGCAGGCCTCTCTTCCCTGTAATCTTCTGCTTGCATCTTCTGGTTGTTTCTTTTCATAAAAAAAAAGATATTATTAGTGTATGAGCAATTTTTGCAAACAAGGGTAATTTGAGCGAAGAAATGAAACAGAAAGAGAGCCGATATGCAGTCAAATAATTCAAACAAATAGTCTATGGTTCTTGTTAATATGATTTCAGTTTGATCTCTGTTCTTGTGCAGCGGATGGTGATATTACAGAAAGGCCTGTCGATCCAATTAAAGTGTATTCAGAAAAGGAACTGATAAGAGAATTCGAGAATATTGGCTCTACCCTTGTACCAGAGAAAGATTGGTCTATCCGTATTGCCGCTATGCAGAGAGTTGAAGCACTTGTTATTGGAGGTATTTTACCAACTTTGCACCTTCAAATAACCTTTTCTTCCTTTGTTGAATTGACGTGCAACACTTCCTTATGTTCTTATAGTGGCATCTTCTTATGTTGTGTCCTTACCAATTAAGACAGTGCAGTTGATAATGCATGCTATCTTTTATTCTGTTCCATTAGGTGCAGCTGATTATTCTTGTTTCCGTGGACTTCTAAAGCAACTTGTTGGCCCTTTGAGCACACAGTTATCTGATCGGAGATCCAGCATAATCAAACAGGTTTGGTTCCATAACACTGGCTACTGCTCCCGCTTCTCTATGTTGTCATATACTTTGCCTGTGTGCCTATGATATACTTTTTCCTTTGAAGTATGGGCTCTATGAGATACTTGTTCTTTTTATTTCTAGTTTGCTGAACTATGCTGTGCTACGTTTATTAGCTTGACTTCCATTTACCATGATGCACCTGTCTGAAATGTCTTGGGCTTACCTCCTTATGGACTACTCTAATACAATGAAAACCTGGTAGAAGTTGATTTTATATTCCTCTTCCCATATCCTAGTCACTAATATAGCCGCTAATGGCTTAGTAAAATCAAAAAAAGAACATAGCCTGCTAAATTTGTCATTGCAGTTGCTTCTTTTGTTTTTCAGAAGTAGCTGTTATATAAGTGTACTCTAAAGGCTGTATTCTTAGTTTGAATGTGAGACATGTCCATTATGCAGAGAGCACCTAAACTGGAAATTAGGTTCATATCATCCTTTCAGTTTGAAACTGTAATTCTTTATAGTTGAATTATGATCAAACAAGTCTGAGTAAGGCGCCTGATTCATTTAATTGAGCACTGTAAAGTCAATGTGGACATGATATTGAAATTTCTTTTAGCATGTGTTGCTCTATGTGCCCAACGCTGATTACGGTCCAGGTCCATCCTTTAGGTTTTCTATTTTAAGTAGTAGTTGCACATCTACAGAAGCCTTGCAGGAATCAAAGAGACTCTCCCCGTTCTTTTCTGTTGCATTTATCCAGGTGCTAGGGCTACACCTTGACGTGCAAGAATTACACCCCTAATGCATTTTGTCTACATTTCTTTTATCAGATAGAAAGAGCAGCAAATCTTCAGTTAGATTTGGGAAACCAATTTAGTGAAAACTGAAAAACTGATCTGCTAAAGTAAGTGGACATTCTACTTTGGTCATTATTTGAGTAGAAAGGTGGAAAAAGAAGAGAAAGAGTGAGTGTTGTATAAGTTTCTCAAATGGATATCGTCAATATAGATATCCACCTGCATGTTTTTACCATGCAAGCAGGGTGCTTAATTTAACTGCATGCTTTTGCTTATTGATGATGGGTTAGCTTAACATCTGCTTTATTCTGGATTGATATGCACCAACATTTACTAAATGGATCATGTTCCGGGTGCTGACATCCATGAAGGCTAATCCACCGTCTTATGTGAATGGCAGGCATGTCATTTACTGAACTTCTTATCAAAGGAGCTGTTGGGAGATTTTGAGGCATGTGCTGAGATGTTCATTCCGGTGAGAACAAGTGATATAGTTGTCCATGTGCTTATACCTCATATCATTTTACTAGGGAGAAAGGATTCCATTTCCTCTTAACTTGTGCGAGTTTTTTTTTTTTTTGAAACTGGTAACTGTAACTTGCGCGAGGTTATGACATCCTCATTGAACTTCAGGTTCTTTTCAAGCTTGTTGTGATAACTGTTCTTGTGATTGCAGAATCTGCTGATAACTGCATAAAGACGGTAATGCTTTATGTGCTACTTGAATCTGTTTTTTGGCCCGTACTTGCAGTATCTATCAGTCATTTGCTGCTGTTTCTTAATTTCAGATGTTGCGTAACTGCAAAGTTGGTCGAGCACTTCCTCGTATAGCTGATTCTGCGAAGAATGACAAAAATGCAGTACTTCGTGCAAGGTTTGATACTGTTTCTTCTTATTAACATATGTTAATTTTGATTTAATTCTCTAGTGCCTGTTTCTTCTTATTATTTTCGATGACAGATGCTGTGAATACGCACTTCTGATCCTTGAACATTGGCCTGATGCATCTGAGGTACAACGTTCAGCAGAGCTCTATGAAGACCTTATAAAATGTTGTGTCGCCGATGCAATGGGTGAGGTATGCATGATGAACTCTGAGTATCATATTTTTGAAGACACATTTTTTGCATAATTATATCTTGCCATTTGCAACACCCCCCCCCCCCCCCCCCCCCCCCCCCCACACACACACACACACACACTTCGATTCAAGATCTGTTCTGGCAATTGATATCAGTTGGCTATAACAACAGGTACGATCAACTGCAAGAACTTTGTACAGAATGTTTGTAAGAACTTGGCCAGAACGTTCTAGGCGTTTGTTTATGTCCTTGGATCCTGCTATCCAAAGGGTACTCTCTTTTCTCTTATTAATTGCTCCCAGCATCCTTCCAAGACAGATAATGGACAGCTTTTCCATAATTGTCTTTAAGGCCAATGTTGCAGACTAAGTGGAACTATTTTGCAGATCATAAATGAGGAAGATGGTGGTATTCATAAACGACACAGTTCTCCCTCTGTTCGAGAGAGGAGTTCACACTTCTCACTTGCTTCTCAAACATCTGCTTCTTCACATCTACCTGGTTATGGAACATCTGCAATAGTTGCCATGGATAGAAGTGCCAATTTGCCTTCAGGGACGTCCCAGTCCTCTGGGCTGCTTTTGCCACAAACAAAACCTGTGGGAGTGGAACGTAGCCTGGAAAGCGTACTTCATGCCAGTAAACAGAAAGTTTCTGCTATAGAAAACCTGCTCAAAGGTCTAGATGTATCTGAGAAAGGTCGCTCCTCTAGTTTGGATCTAGGTGATTGTTTCCTCTTCCATTATTCTTCTGCATCTTGATTATTGATGTGTTTAGGCAGTTACTGATTTGATGAAGAAACACTTGGTGTTTAATTAATTATTGACATCGTGAAAGGTTGTCTTCATGAATTTTTATTATTCAGAAAAAGAGTGTTTGTACTACTGCCATAACTTTTGAGTTTTATTGAGCAGCTTAAAATGTTCTTATATTGTACCCTAGTGCAGGAGTTGACCCGCCCTCATCCCGTGATCCACCATTCCCTCTTGCTGTTCCTGCATCAACAAGTCGTGCTAATGGTTTACTGGTTGATGCACCATCTGTTATGACTAAAGGAAATAATCTCAATAGTGGGTTGGTTTTGTCTGATATCATCACTCAGATCCAGGCCTCAAAGGATTCAGCTAAAGCATCATACCGAAGTAGTGTGGATCATGAGTCTTTTTCGGCACTCAACTCCTACACTGCAAGAAGAGCTTCTGAAAAAGTACAGGATAGAGGACTTGTTGACAGACAATACTTAGAGACACCGTATAAAGATGCTGTTAGGGACTCCCACAATAATCACGTTCCCAATTTTCAACGTCCTCTGTCAAGAAAAAATACAGCAGGAAGAATGTCAGCTAGCAGGAGGAGCTTTGATGACAGTCAACTTCCTCTAGGAGATCTATCTAGTTATGTGGATGGTCCTGCTTCACTAAATGACGCATTAAGTGAGGGTCTCAATTCTACTTCAGATTGGAAAGCCAGGGTTGCTGCATTCAACTATCTCCGGTCTTTGCTACAGCAGGGCCCTAGAGGTATTCAAGAAATCACTCAGAGTTTTGAGAAGGTTATGAAGTTGTTTTTCCAGCATCTTGATGACCCCCATCATAAAGTTGCACAGGCAGCACTTTCAACTCTTGCAGATCTTATTCCTGCTTGCAGAAAGCCATTTGAAAGTTATGTAGAGAGGATCTTGCCACATGTTTTCTCACGGTTAATTGATCCCAAAGAGTTGGTGAGGCAGCCCTGCTCAACTACCCTAGAAATAGTTAGCAAGTCATATAGTATAGATTCCCTTTTGCCAGCTTTTCTCCGTTCATTAGATGAGCAGCGTTCCCCAAAGGCTAAACTCGCTGTAATTGAGTTTGCAATTGGCTCATTTAACAAACATCAGTCAAATTCTGAAGGTGCTGCTAACATTGGCATCCTCAAGTTATGGCTTGCTAAGTTGACACCATTGGTCCATGATAAGAATACCAAACTGAAAGACGCAGCTATTTCGTGCATTATATCAATGTACACACACTTTGACTCGATAGCAGTTCTGAATTTTATCCTCAGCTTATCAGTTGAAGAACAAAATTACTTGAGACGGGCTCTTAAGCAGCGCACGCCTCGTATAGAAGTGGATTTGATGAATTTTGTGCAGAGCAAGAAAGAAAGGCAACGATCCAAGTCTTCGTATGATCCATCTGATGTTATTGGAACATCATCTGAAGATGGATATATTGGCACTTCAAAGAAGAGTAATCTATTTGGTAGGTATTCTGGGGGTGCAACTGATAGCGTCACAAAGTGGAGCTCTCTTCAAGACCCAACCTATATGACTAGGTCTATTGGCCAGTTGTCTGATGGTACTCAGGACTTCTATCCTGGTGCGGAAACTGGTTCCAACATAGATATTTCTGTTTCAAAAGCCAAGGATTTGAAATTTGGGGCCCTTACCACAAGTGAGAATGATGGATTATGGACTACTCCATTGGAAAGCAAGGACAGCAACTCAAACATAGAACACACCTCCACTCCTCATCTGGACGTCAATGGGCTAGTTGATTCAGACCATCTACTGATTGCTCTTGATGCTGGAGCTGATAATGGGTCTTCATCTGACCTGGGGCTTAATCACCTAAAAGTTTCTGCGCTCAAGATAAATCCAACTCTAGAAACTGGACCAAACATCCCTCAGATTCTTCATTTGGTGAGTTTTCTTGTGGTCCATCTGTGCCATTCAGGTTGAGCTATATTGTCACATTTCACTTCCATTACAAAGAATCTTTTATATCATTATTCAAGTCTAATTTTGTAAGAATTTGAGGATAAAAACCTTCAGTATTCTCACCCTGCTTTTTCTTCCACTTCTGGCTAGATTTGCAATGGTGATGATGGAAGTCCTTCTGCTAACAAGCGTGACGCACTTCAACAATTGGTCGAAGCTTCTGTTGCTAATGATCAATCCATCTGGAGCAAGGTATATTGCCATTGAAATCTGTCAATTAATGTAGATTTTCGGTTCTTAATGTAAGGCTCGGAATCAGTCTGATTTCAACGGATTTCTGTCAAGTAGGCAATTCACATTTCAAATAGTTGGAGGTTAATTTGTGGTCTTCTGGAATTAGTTCTTCTAATAAAAGTTTTAAAGGATATGGATTTCATGAGGTGTCATTTTTTATTTTGTGCAGTACTTCAATCAGATATTAACTGCTGTGCTTGAGGTGTTAGATGATTCTGAATCGTGGACAAGGGAACATGCCCTATCTCTGATTCTTGAAATGCTGAAGAATCAGGTTTGTAGGCTGTATTTGCAGTGGTCACTTGTGGATGTCCTCTTTGATCCTCCCCTTTCTAAATTAAGAGGAAGGGTTGTTTCCAACACATATCTTACCTTTTCTCTTTCCATTATCAATTTATTCAATCTTGTGTTGTTCCAGAAAAACGCTATGGAGGACTCAGTTGAGATCATAATTGAAAAGCTGCTCCATGTGACCAAGGATGATGTTGCAAAAGTAAACTTCCGCTTGGCTGAAAATATTTAGTATATTGAAACTTCTCATTTTCCTCTGTGCTTAATGTGTTGTGACATTGTTCAGGTTGCCAGTGAAGCTGAGAATTGTTTAAACACAATTTTGTCCCAGTACGACTCATTCAGATGCTTAAGTGTAAGCCCTAGAGTGTGCTGAGTGAATTACCTCTTTCCTTCGATCATGGGCAAGTCGTTCTTGCATTGTCTGATATTTTCTCGTATCGCAGGTTATTGTTCCTTTGCTTGTCACCGAAGACGAGAAGACGCTTGTAACCTGTATAAACTCTCTGACAAAGGTGAATTGCTGATTAATTTTGTTATAACTCGTCCAACTGCTTAATTTGGTGCTTTCTTGGCTGCATTAAGTTTGGACTCCTTATTCCTTTTCTTTTGTTTTACTATGTTGTGCTTAGAGTTGAAATCATCCATTCATGACTGTTGGGTGGCAAGGGTTATGTTTTGTTGCCTGCATACTATCTTGTTGTTGTCCAGTCAAAGGAGGGAGTTTTTCAGTTTTGTTGCCATTCAGCATTTATCTCGTCCCTAGCAGTTATGAATTTACCCTTGTTCTTTGAAACAAGGTAACTGATTATACTAAAGTTGTCATCTTGATATGCAACTATTGGTTCTAAGCACGCATGACAACTCATGCGGTACCATTGTTAACTTTACAACATTTGTTTACTAGCATGTAGTGAAATTATTGGTGTAAAGAGTTGTCAGCGTGAAGGTATAATTACACTCTGGGGTCTTATTTTATATAGAAGAAGTTATGTTTTTTGCTAATATATCCAAGCTTGGAATGCTATCATTGAATTGGTTTCTGATGTGGACTTGTTATCTCTTTGTTCAGCTTGTTGGGAGGCTCTCCCAGGAGGAATTGATGTCTCAGCTGCCTTCATTCTTGCCTTCCCTGTTTGATGCTTTTGGAAATCAGAGTGCTGATGTCCGCAAGGTGAAAATCACTGTTTCCTTGTTTTTCAGCTGTTGTGTTTACAAAACCCAAAGGGAGTAGCAAGAATTAAAGATATTTAGCAACTGTTCATCTGCTTCATCATAGTTTGGAAGGAAATTAGGAAGTGGTATGTAGCTTCTGTAGTATGTCGCTATGTGCATATCTTGCTGGTTTTCGTTAACATTGTGGAGATAACTAGATGGCCTGAAGGGTTACTCCTCTACATGTCAGTTTGCCCTTAATGTATGATAGGTTGCAGGTTGGTTTATATTAGAGAATAGCAAAAGCAATTTTGTTCGATGGTTGTCCTGCGTACTTAGACCAACATGAAGGATGCTAAACCTAGTAAATAAAAATTGGAACGAACTGTTCCTCACGAAGCACTTAATATTACTTTTGTTCTGAAATTCATTTTAGTTGTATGTGTGACAAAAAACTTTAGTCAAATTTGCAAAAATATCATATTGCAGTTCTAAATAAGCTAGAGGAAAGTGAAAGTAAGTTTGCAAAGTACTCACTGGTCCCGCAGGAACTGCAGGCTTATTTAGAGACTGAAATTTAGCCCCTTTGGCAACTGGCGGTGAACTCATCTCTGCAGGCATTCCAACCGGATTGTTGGGTCTTGTTCTCTTTTCTGTTTAATGTGGTCGTTGTATACAAGCCAAAGTTCTAAAAGTTTCTAGGCTGTAGCTAACCGCGTTACATTCTGTCTGTTATTCAGTTGTATGATGTGGTTCATATACTCGTGAAGAGATAAACTGCAATTACTATTAGAACCACGTCTAGACCAAAAGTATCTTCACGTTTGTAGTTACATCTCTGTAGCTATATTTTGATATGCGTATTTTTTTTGGGTGGCAGACAGTTGTTTTCTGTTTGGTTGACATATACATCATACTGGGCAAAGCATTTATGCCATACTTGGAAGGGCTGAATAGCACACAGTTACGATTGGTGACCATTTATGCAAATCGAATATCACAGGCCAGAACTGGTACTCCAGTAGATGCGAGCCATAGTTAGCTGGTGTAGTTTTTTTGGGTTTCATTGTAGGTAGATGTGTGTAGTTGTGAATCTAGTGATTTAATATTTGATGTCTTTGGTATATCTGTGTGAATGTGTATTTTTTGGTGGGTGAGGTTGTATTCTTTTTATTATTATCTTTTTTTTCTTCTTTTCACCTAATTGGTTGGTAGTTGAAGGAGAGATTGGTGTGGGAACAACTGTGATAATTGTACACAGTGAACTTTGTGCTCATAGTGAAATCTACAGTTTTTGGATGATTGTTTATAATACAATTTCGCAGCTTTTATTTAGTTTGTTATTACTTGAGATATATTTATGATGTCACAAATATTAAAAGATCTATAAGTTGATATAGTATATTTATAACATATTTACTCTTACCAACCATGTGAAGATTATATTAAAGAGTAGTTACATTACAATTCATGTTCAATTTTTTATTTTATTGAACCAAAATTTGCTCAATTGATATTGTATTTTTTAGAAAGGCCTTCTTATAGTGTATTAGTTTTGTTATGAACTATAAATTGCTCATTTGGTAAGATTTTATATGAATTGATAAAGTTTTTATGGTTTTTATTTTTCACAACTTATGGGATTTTTAAGTCAATAAAAAGAATACTACTTAAAAAAATTAAATTTTAACTACAAATCATATTTTTTTTCATAATTATAAATATCTAGTATAGGACATAGCTTGTATAGCACGATGATGACTATCTATGAGACTGATGTCGTTATGTTGTTTGGTTGTAGCATCTAGATTCCCAACAATTTTTGAATGAATAAATAAAATTGGGGGAATTGTCACGTGGAACTTCAAAAATATAAACCCATGTGCTGCACTGCCGCTTCAAATTTTCTCGGGGCAAATGCTTCCCCCTTGGCATTACATGCAAAATGGAATATGGGACCCTTTGAATAATTTTCATACTTGGGGTCGTCCATACGACAAAATTATAGTTGTCTAAAATGTGTGAAAGATCAAAGAGATAAGAGAGTGCCATCTGCAATGTTAACAGAATTTTGGATAGGTAAATGAGCTTTGATAAATAAAGCAAAAAAGCTAACATCTTTTTTCTTTTGCGTCAGAAGGAAAGCACTTTTGGGGATTGACGGTACTCCTTTGGATGATTTAACGCGACTAGCAGATCACGTCGTGCTCAATCAAATAATGGACACTGACTACGATTTGGATTGTCTCCCCGGCCTCTAAATGATCACGATCAGAGTTGAATTCAAAATCTAAAATTTGTGTATCATATTTCATAATTTTTTAGTCTGGTGTGATCCAATAATTAACTAAATGAGTAGAGAATTATGAGATCTTATGTTCATTTTCCGCTGAGGACCAACGGCAAAAATATTAGGTCTTCACACTATCCAAGCCTTGGTAAATAAAATTACTCATTATTTTATGTTAGTGAGAATTAATAGATGCCCCGTAAAATTAGACGAAGTGTGTGTAAGCTAATTCAGACATTAAAGTTACTAAATAAGTACTACTTCCTCCGTTTCAAAAAATTGTCATAGTTTGATTTGACACGGAATATAAAAAATAAAGGAAAACTTTTGAAATGTGTGGTCCAAAACAAGCCTTAGATATTTATGTAGCTGTAAATTATCTCATAAAATTAAATTGTTTCTAAATATAGAAAGACGTCAATCTTTTTGGAACAAACTAATAAGAAAAGTAGGACAATCTTTTTAGGACAAAGGGAATATATAGTAATTATTTCTTTTATTACAAACACAAAATCTAAACATTGTATTCGAACCAACTGGTACCTAATAATGTAATTTCACCCGTGAGCACGGTTCAGACCAAGACTTCATATATTTGTGATTGAATATCTGCTTAGTAGATTACTGAATTTACGGAAAAGGGTCAAAAATATCTTTAATGTATTAGAAATGGTTAAAAAATACCACCCTTCCACATATTGGATCAAATTTGCACCTCCTTTTCTCTATTGGGATAAAAAAATGTCCTTAACGTATTAAAAATGGCTAAAAAATGCCCCTCCATCCAGCTATTGGATTAAATTTACCCATAACATTATTTTCAAGCTTAAAATTTTTCCTCCATTAAGAGCACAATTATATGACATTTATTAAACTTTTATTAAGCATGTGCCCTTTATTTTAAAAAGAGTCTCAAATACCAAATTGTTATTATATTAAAATAGTTCAAGAAGAGAGCTGGAATATAATATTGATGAATTGTTATCCAAACACAACTTTCTCTTTTACCCTCTTTGTCATTACAAAAAGGAATGTCAACTAGTACATGTTCAACGTAATTATTTTCTTGATTTACTAATCATTTTAAAATAAGGCTGGCCAGTGGGCCGGGACGACCCGACCCCGGCCCGACCCCGTCCCGACCCCGCTCTAAAAAAAAAAAAAAATTTAACGGGGGCGGGACTCGAACTCGGGACGGGACGATGTCTCGTCCCGCCGGACCCGAGCCCGCCCTGGGCCCGCCGGACCCGAGCCCGCCCCGAGCCCGTCCCGACCCCGACCCTTAAACCCCCTTTGCAAAAATGGCCGTTGCACCAACGGCCATTTTAGATTATGGCCGTTGGCCAACGGCCATTTTAGCCCCCCCCCTCCCCCAACCCCCCTACCCCTTAATATTTATTTTTAACCCATAAGTTATTATATTTACACTTTAACCCAATTTTTCAACTATAAATAACTCATTTTCTCTTCATCTTTCTCACAAATCTTCCTACAATCTCTCTAATTTCTCAATATATCTCTCTACATTGTTTGCTAAATATTCAATTTTATTAATTCATTTGGGAATTGGGAGTGAAGTTGGCAACTAGCTTGAGGATCTTCCATCGAGCAAAGTTTCAATTTTCAACCTCTCGATTACACGTCGACGTTACGTCGGCGTTTGGTACATTCGTTCCTTCATTAAATTATTATTGTCTGTTTATTTTATTTAGCGCACTTAATTTTATTGCCTTTAATTATTTATTATCATAATTAAAATGGAAGGATTAAAAGGTATGTTTAAGGGTAAGGGTAAGGGTGCTTCTTCTAGTAGAGGCAACCGGGGCAAGGGTACTTCTTCTAGTCATCTTATTCCTACACGGGATGATTTTGTTGATACTCAACATTTTCCTACAATACCATTAGATTTAGACGAGGAGTTATTTTCGGAACTCAAGAAGACTTTAATTTAGACGATGATCTAGACGATACACCCACTAATATTGATGACAACACGCCCACTAGTGCACCTTCAACCGAAATACCTCCTATTCCCCCTAGTATGAGACGAGGTCCAAGCAAAACGACCATTAAAATCAGATGCATGGACATTTTTTGATAGGGACGTAGAGAATCAAGTAGCCATATGTAAAATTTGTAAAAATGTTTTAAAATTTAAAGCGGAAAAGGTCACGGTGGGACGGGGGGTTTAATTAGACACGTAGTAAGTGCTCATCCAGCTAGGTATGCCCAATACCAGGCTTCAAAATCGGGTGCGCAAACGGCCGCTCCATCGGGACAAGGTTCACATACTAATACTGTCCCGGACCAAGTACAGGGTCAAATTAACCCTATGACGGGGGAATTGTAGGCTCTAAATACAACAAACATAGAGATAGGGAAGCAATATCAAAATTAGTTGTTGTGGAGGGTTTGCCTTTTTCATTTCCTTCATCTCCCGGTTTTATTCATTACATTAGAGATATATATAATCCTGCTTTTAACGGTTTTCCTAGGTCAACTGTTAAGAGAGATGTATTTAAATTTGCGCATGAATATCAACAATATTTACGTTTTTCATTATATCATTTTAATGGCAAAGTATCTATCACGTCGATATAGGTCGTAGTACTAACGACCATGATTATTTAACTGTAACTTGTCATTGGATAGATTATAAATGGTCTATGCAAAAACGTATTTTAGCGTATAGATATATAGATGATAGGCACACTGGTACTTTTATTGCAGAAAATATTTATCAAGTGTGCGATTATTACGGAATTACCGATAAAATTATGACTATTACATTAGATAACGCTTCTAATAACAATTACGCAATTACAATGTTAAAAAATAGTTTAGCTCCATCTTTTCCAGACCATTTTCATATAAAATGCGCGTGCCATATATATAACTTAATTGTAAAGGATGGTCTATCACTTTTTGAAGACATTCTTAGTAAAATACAATTTGCTATAAACTTTATTTTTAAAAGTAATAAAGTACAACGTAGAAAAGAATATAAAAAAATTTGTCATGATTGTGGACTACCTTTTAGAAAAATTCCACAAGAAGTATCCACTAGGTGGAATTCTTTATACGAGCAACTACTTGTTGCTTATGACTATAAATTACCTATAACTTTATTTTTTAACTCTCATAATAAAAAGCCAAATTTGATATGATTTTAGATAGTGATTGGGAAAAAATTTCCGAACTTATTGTATTTTTAGAGAAATTTTTTCAAGCAACAAAAGAATTTTTCGGTATATATTATCCTACTATTTCAACTATGTTATTTTATATAACTCTAATATTTTTATTACTTAGTGAATATATGGAAAAACCAGCTTATAAGGCAGCTATTAAAAAAATGTTTGTCAAAATAAAAAAATATTTTATTCCTATTCCTTCTATTTATATTATTGGTTCTGTATTAAATCCTACTATTAAAATAGACGGTACTAAATCACTAATTGAAACTATTTACGATTGTATAGAAGTACTACCACCTCCAAGTCCCAAAAATCTAAATCACCCACCACCTATTGAACAAACTAAAGAAGAAGTGTTGAATAGCGTAGAACACCACCGCAAAAATATATATAGATTTTATCAACAAGAAAATGCTAGTAACGTACCGGCTACCATACCATCTTCTTCATCTTCAACACAACCTCACAAAAGACATGTTTTTCGCGGCTAGTATTGAAAGCCTCGAAATAGAATGTGCGGCCGTACCTCTACTAACCAAATTAGCGAGTTGGATATTTTTGTTTTGCAGGGGGTTCGTACCGTATCAAGAAGTTATCAATGAAGATGGACAAGAAGACTTGCTTTGAAATCTTTGGAGGGGAATGAGAAGACCTTTCCGACACTTTCAATGATGGCTCGAGATGTTTTGAACATTCAAGCGTCGTCAAGTTGCGTCGGAAAGCGCTTTTTCTGCGAGCGAGATATCAAATAGGAGACCACGGACACTCATTGGCCGGGAGACGACTTGGAAATTGCGGTATTATTCGAGAGATTGGATACGAGCGGAGCGGAGAAGGTGCGGTCAACCGGAGATCAACGAAGAAGATGATGAAAACTACAACGAAATCTTAACCGAAGGTAGTGGAAGCGACGTGGATCAATTTGACCAACAAATTCCAATTCCAACCGAAGAACCACATGAAATCATCAAGCAATTAGAACAGGTTTTTTTGAGAATGTAATTTTTTTAATTGTAATTTTATTATGTAATTTGCAACTTTTGGACAACACCACAAAGTTGCAATTTAGATTTTAGACAATTGTATTTGTATTACAAAAAAATCATATGTCTATTAAATAATATAAGAGGCACAAAAACAGCCTTGGGATGTTTTTATTACACTATCTTGTTTTGTTTATTGAGTTTTTTTTATACATATGTTATTTAAAAAAAAAAAAAAGGAAAACCCGACCCCGCCCCGCCCCGACCCGAGCCCGACCCGAGCCCGCCCCGCCCCGATACCGACGGGATCGGGATCGGGGACGGACGGACCGAGGAGCAGTCCCCGCCCGGACCCGACCCCGCTAGGCCCTCTAGTCCCGATCCCGACCCCCCGGATCGTCCCGCCCCGACCTCGACCCCGCCAGACCCGAGCCCGGCCCACTGGCCACCCATATTTTAAAATACATGTGAGTTAATTCAGTTTATAAACGAAAAACTATATAATATATGACCTTATTAATCAATTGATATATGATGAAACTTAGTTTATTGTAAAAAAAAAAATAGTACATTAGATTTTGGTTAACTTGGTGAGTTTTATGACTTTTGTGTGTATAATCTACTTAAATAGTCTATTTTCTAATTATAAAAGATTAGCGTTCTCTTATTATTACAAATACATCTGCTTAAATGACAATTTTGAAATAATTAAATTAATTCATGTTAACATATTGCCTTTAGGAATGTCTCTTCTTGATTTAGATATTATAGTGAATTTAATTAATTAAAAGCAACTACTATTGATAATTCTTTGTTTCAGTAAGAGATTTCAGTCGCATGTACCTTCTTAGTAGTTAGATATATTACAAGAAGCACTTTGCTATTCTTTCATCTCAATCACTTAATAGAAAGACTTAACAAGAAAAATCTTGTTAGGTTTAGCTGCGTTAATTTGACATAAATTTTGTGTTAGGTTGTGCCGTGAATAGGTCGGTTCATTTTGGATCGTGTCAGAATTTTATGTGGACCAAATAAAGGCCACATGTTTAGTTAGAATTTAATAAATATCATATAATTGTGCTCTTAATGGAGGAATGCGTCTTGGTTGTTGGTGGAGAATGTTAGGGGTAAATTTAACCCAATAGGTGGAAGGAGGGGCTGCTCTTCCCCGGACTCCGCGCATAGCGGAAGATTAGTGCACCGGGCTGCTCTTTAGGTGGAAGGAGAGGCATTTTTAGTCATTTCTAATACGTTACGGGCATTTTTTTTATCCCAATAGGTGATAGGAGGGACAAATTTGATCCAACAAGTGGAAGGATGACATTTTGGAATCATTTCTAATACGTCAAGGACATTTTTGACCATTTTCCGTTGAATTTATGACCTTATGCGATGAACGTACGATTAATTTTTAGCTAACCATTTTATTACCGTATATTAACAATATATGCATATATTTTGTAATATACGTTAATACATTTTGCTAAAAATAATTTAAGCAAATAAATAAATTTATATCATTCGCGCACTCTATGGCAAGAAAGATAAATGAAGTGAAAAGGTCAGCTTCAAATAAGGTCACTTTCATTGTCAAGTGCATGTATTAAGGTATATATTCGGATATAGCTTCTCTGAAATCAAGGATTCTGCTTTTGCACAAAGCCAAAGCTTAGGAAACATACCAATTTTCGAGTTTTTTTCTTTCAATTTTTCATTGAGTGTCTGATATTATTTGAGACTCTATTAATTTGAATGTGCACAAAAAAATTATTTTAGGAATAAAACGTTCATTATCAAAGATAATTTTATTCTAAAGCTTGAATTTGAAACATCTGATTAAAGATGAAAGAAATACGTATGGCTCATCACTACCTTTGGTGATAACTCTATTTCTAAAGACTCTGTTCTTGTATAAGACCACTTTCCTATTTTTGACGTTTTCGTGTAAACAAAAATAAAGAATTATTGTGTTTGATATGGTCAATGTCAATTTTCAGAAATATATTTTAATGTCAAAGTAATTTTCTGATGTTTATAAAATGTTTTCTATCAGAGGAGTAAAATGATTTTCTTTATTATTATCTTAACTTTTAATCAATCGACACGTAGACGTTATTATCACTTATCAGTCTTTAATAGTATCCCAAAAAATTCATCAGAAACTATATATCAGATTGTACTAGGAGTATTTAAACTTTATTAGTATATATTTTATAGAAACTATTTTTCACTCAAAATGTAACAACATAAAATATGTTTTAAGAAATACTTTTCATAAAATTTATCTTACGAAAAATAACTTTCATCTTATCAAACACATTAAAGAAAAGTAAAAGGAACGACTTTTGTATTGACCTCTCTTTAAAAAACTCCTTATGTAGCTGCAAAAGCAAGTATGATTAATTATTTAATCGTTGCAACGTGATGCTTAATTTAATCCCTATTAACAATGAAAGTGACTTCTATTTGATTGACAACACTTAACAGTCTAGCGTTAATTAATTACTTTAGGATTAGCAAACCAAAAAAACAAATTTGTCATTATATTAATATTTAGATTAACCCACGACATGATGATATTAAGCACGTCTAAAATCACTAGCTTTAAGTTTTAAGTTGAACTAATTAACTAAGTTTTTCTTTAAAATTATTTTTTTTAAAAGGATATGAAGACATCCTAACGATGTCCTAATTGGCACTTTGCATGTTATCTTTTTTACTAATTAGTTTATTGATAGTCTCCTCCCTTTCTTCAAACTCCGATTCATATTTTTCATAGATAAATCTTTGATCAAAGATAGAACAAGAGCCTTTTTACATCATATCTAAGGAATCCTCGATTCGAGCCGAAGAAACAGTATTGTCCCAATCATTAGTAACATAAAGAACTGTAGTTGGAAATCCCATATTTTATCCAAATATGGAGTTATTACTATTTTAATCCCCAAAACGAATATATATCGAATTATTCAGATATAGATAGATACCAATATTCTTGTCTCACAAAGGCCCCCACAAAAAGAATTGCAGCAAATTTTTGTTTATGATAAAGCAAATGATTTGGATATGCACCTTATCTTGCATACATAAAACAGTTCGGACCTAATTATTATTGGCATAAATATCATAGGTAAATCAAAATATTTACAGTACAATCACCACATCAAAGAAGTCCATACACTAATTTTGTTGTTTAATTCGTGTATGTTAGTTTGGATTTTTAAAAATTTGTGATTCAATTTTTTTTTTCTTCTTATTACAGAGCAGATGAAGAACTGATGGAGGTAAAGTAGTTATGCAAAGCCAAAATCAAAGATCTATGAAGAAATCTAACCTTTGTAATTCCGAGCAGCAATTAGCAGCATCAACTCCACTGTTTATGCATGAGGATGAAATGAACTCTTGGCTTCAATATCCACTTGACGATTCTCTATCATACGCCGATTGTTTATCCTGCGCCGATTTTCTTTATTCTACACCGAATTCCACTTCTGCCGTGACCGCTGCCGCAGCGCCGCCGGAAGAAATTCATGCTTCCACGGCGGAGATCCGAGCGATTGCATCGTCTCCGCCGCCGATTATACATCAATTGAGATGTACTGAGGGTGAATTACCACATCGGTTACAGAATTTCGGACATTTTTCACGATTGCCTGAAGCAATTTCACGAAACGGTACTGAAGAATAATATTTTATTCATAATCTTTGAATGATCTGTTTAATCTCCACTATTTTTCTATAATTTAGACAATATTTTTAGTTATAAAAATAGCTAGTATCACTTCTATTTATAATAGTATGAAACTTTTAATGATAAAAAACAGATCGTTTTTTCGTGAGTTTCCTATGTTACTTTGATATCGAGTTTTTTGTCTGAATTATTATCAATTATTATAAAAAAATATCTTAACTATTGGTGATTCATTTTTCCAACCTGAATGATGTGTTATTGACTTATAAACTAGAAAGTCTGATCCTGTATAAATTTATTATGAATTAAAAATATCAAATTCTAACCAATTTTTTTGAACAGGTACATCAAGTTCTGGTCACTCAGTTAGAGCATCAACGGTTGTGGAATCAAACGAGACTCCGATAGCAGCAGTGCCGGAATTATCTATAGTTTCACGCGTATCAGATAATGTAACACCAGTTTCCGCCGTGAATGGCGGAGGAAGGACCGCGACTAACACTACGACGGAGGAAACAGGCGGCGGTAGGGAAGTGACGACGGCATGTGAGCTGGCAATGACATCATCTACAAGTGGCTCAGGAGGTAGTGTAAGCGTCAGTGCAGAACCGCTGCCTCCGTCACACGCGGCGGCGAACGCGGGGGTGGAGAATCGGAAACGGAAACGTGGAGAATCGGACGACAATGAAGATCAAAGTGAGGTGAATAAGCAGTTAGCTTCTGCATGTTTTTTGTTCTTCATATTTTCCTAATATTATAATCGCGTCTAATAGATTAATAAAACGTTCACATCGAAAAAAATCTAATGAGAATACATGTGTTTTTCTTTTCTATTTTAATAAAGATATGTGTTTTTCGACAAAGTACATGCATATATTACTTTCTACTTAAACTGGGGTTAATTACTAATGAAAAATTGAAGAAAAGTAAAATTTGATGACTTACATCGTAAAAATATAGTCCATAACTTACATTGTAAAATTTTGGCTCACAAATACTTTTATATAATGTTATACACTTATATATAAAGATAGATATATTATGTATATAGATGTATAAAAGTGTATAATGTGTAGGTATATACACTAAAAAATATAATTATACAATATTATACATAATTTTTTATCGCCGCCGCTGCCTGAAATCGTCAGTTCACTTAAACTTGTGGACGGTCGAAGATAGAGTGTGGGCGATGTTGTTTGGTTGTGGTTTCGTCGGGGTTGGAAGGGGAAGGAGATATCAGCGTTGTGGTTCTCATTAGCCGTCAATAACTGTTTGCCCGGCGACGTAGTGGTCATCCGAGGTTGCTCCTATTCGTTGGAGCAGTGGAGAAGACAAAGAGAGGCTGCTAACAGTGTCTCGCCACTATCAGTGAAATAGATCTAGGGTTTCGGGTAGGGGTGGGTGTTCGGACCGTCGGATTGATATGAAAATTTCCGTTTTAATTTTAAATTTTTTGATTTGAAGAAATTACAATCCAAATAAACTCAGATCGGATAGGATTTTTTAAGTTCGGTTATCGATTCAGATATTTTGAATTTTTGATTTTGACTTTTGAGCCTTTAAGACAAGTTTATTAGGAGCGAAATTCATGTGCCCCAGTTACTAAGTTATGTGTCTGTATAATGTGAAACTAAATATGTGAATTCAACAAAGAGTTGTTACCTCTAAATCAAAAGGTATCAAGTCACATAGTTTAGTTCTACATTATTCCTTTCTGTTTCATTTGAAACTGACTTATTCTTAAAGTAGTGAAGTAAAATTCAGCTTTATAAGCTATATTATATTTAATTTGATAAAAAATCTATATTGGACTTAAAATTATAATGGGTAGGCCCGCAAGGTACTAATCTATTGGACATTTGGACTAATTAATATTGGACACGTATATTATTGGTAGGGTTAAATATAAGATATAAATTTTTTAAATTTTCGGATATCTGTAAATCCGAAGTACTAAATCCGATATCCAATTCAAAATCCAAAATTTTAAAAAATAATATTCGAAGCAATCCATAATCCAAAAATTCAAATCAAATATCTAAAGTATTCGGATTTCGGTTTGAATTTCGGGTTGGCCAAAACTATGCCCATCCCTAATTTCGAGAGCAGTAGGAGGTGAACTAGATCTTTGATTTCGTCGGCGTTTTCGGCCATCGTCAGCGAACTAGATTAGGATTTCAATAGCAGCAGGAGATGGAGGAGAGAGAAGAAGGATTTCTCCGACGGCGATGACAGATGAGTAGTGGTGAGGGAGCGGCGCGGCAGGGAGAGAGAGCGCGAGAGAGACAGAGAATAAGCTGGACCATTTTTTATAAGATTTAAAAAGGTGAATCAATTTTAATAGCATTGTTACCCTAATTAACATATAAATAATTAAGTCATTACTAATGAAGTATATATTCTTAGTAGTTAATTCTAAATAAAAATAAACTAATAATGCATGTAAATAGGGCAGTCACAAGGTCATCCCGCTAGTCAGATATTTTAATTTAAATTATATTTATATTAAAATTTTTATTAAATATATATACAAAAATAACTTAATTATTAATCTCTGATATTGCTATCTTAAAATATAAGATTGTTTGGACATGAATTCTTTATGCTTTTTTCAAACACTTATTTGGTTATACTTCGTGTTGATCTCTCACTCTAAATTTGAAAAAAACTTCAAGAATCATTTTCTCAAGTAAAAATGAAAATTTCACGATAGTTAAATATTTTTTTAATTGAAATATTTTGTCCGCACATAATTTTAATTTTTTTTAATATCACTCAATTCAAATCCAAATCAGTAGCTAATAAGATCTATATAATTTAAATTCTAATTCTAATTCTGCGGATAAAATATTGTTGCACGGATTCGTCAATGATATTAAAAATTATAGGGTTTCAGGTTCAAATTCAGTAGAGACAAAATATGTGATTTCTTCCCATTTATATGGATAAAGTTACGTGATACTTATTGTTGGTGGGAGATTGCAAAAACTTCGTAAATTAAGTTGAGATACGTGTAAGCTGACTTAAACATCATAACAATTTCAAACAAAATTGTTATTGCACGTTTTATTGTTGTGTATCCTTCGTCGATATAAGATGGGATTTGAATAATTTTCATCGCATTTGAGATGACATGATATTGGAGTTGACTCATTTTAATTTCTTTATTCATTAATGTGTGGACCTCATATTAAATTCCCCACATATCAAATTTTCAGTTTTGAGCGTGAAAGGAATATTGAGTGTCTCACATCGATAAGGAATAAGAGATTTGATCTTCTGAGCTTAAACAAAATCCTTAGCTTTACCTTTTGGGTAGAATTAGGTCACGTCCATTCTTTACATCTATACTGGTTGTATCCATTCCAATCACACTGTACACAGAAGAAAAAGATTATAAAATCACTGTACACGTCTGACGTGTTTGGGAATCTAAACATTTCCATGCATTTAGCATTTCGGAGAATTCATGGCCAGAAGAAAGCCATATCACCGCCTTGTCATTCACAATGATGACAAGTGGCATAAATTAGGTCTTGGAGTATCTCAGCAGTGACACGTATTGACGTATATCAATTCATACCACAAATTACTTACACGGATTCTCATGGTGTTGATAGGTCGAGTAAGCTGCTTGTAGCTTGTAGTCAGAAAGTATAAATTCTACTGGTCATCCCAATCTTTTGGGCATGTTTTTTCTAAGGCTTGCCAACGGGGCGGGTCCCGGCGGAACGAGACCCGACAGAACAGGGGAGGCAGGACCGATCCTCCGGCGTGATTGGCGGGATCCGCCAATGTCCTGTCCCGTTTCCGGTCCCGTCGGAAAAGGGACCGGTCTTATCGGGCCGGGGCGGGATTGGGTTTTTTTTTTTTTTTTTAAATTTAATTTTAAAAAATAACATATATAAATAATTGAACAAGATAGTGTAATCAAAACATCCCAAGGATGTTTTTGTACCTCTTATATTATTTAATAGAAATATAATTTTTTTTGTAATACAATTTCAAAATTATAACTTTGTGGTTTTGAAAGTTGCAAATAACATAGTAAAATCTAAAATTACAATTAAAAAATCACATATTTATAAACACATTTCCTAGTTTCTTCACAATGTCTTGTGGTTCTTTGGTTGAAATTGAAATTTGTTGGTCAAATTGCTCGACGTCGCTTTTACCTCCGTCGGATAAGATTTCGTTGTAATTTTCGTCGTCTTCTTCATTGATCTCCGGTTGACCGCACATTTTACGCTCCGCTCGTATCCAATCTTTGAATAAATTTGCAATCTCCAAGATGTCTCCCGCTAATGAGTGTATGTGCTCTCCTATTTGAAATCTTTCGGCAGAAAAAGCGCTTTCAGACGCTGTTGATGACACTTGAATATTCAACATATCTCTCACCATCTTTGATAGTGTCGAAAATGTCTTCTCATTCTCCCTCTAGTATTTCAGCAAGTCTTCACGTCCTTCTTCATTGAGAACTGTTTGGTACGGTACAACATCCTACAAAACAAAAACATCAAACTCACTAACTTGATTAGTAGTGGTACCACTAAACATTCTATTTCTAAGACCTTCAATACTAGCCGCAGAAACATGTCTTTTTTGAGGCTGGATTGAAGAAGAAGAAGATGGTATGGAAGTCGGTTGGTTGCTAGCACTTTCTTGTTGATAATACATATAAATTTTTTTACATTCATCGTGTATGCTAGACAAAACTTCTTCTTTAGTTGGCTTCTTAGGTGGTTGGTCATTTGGATTTTTTGGAGTTGGAGGTGGAAGTACTGCTATGCAATCATAAATAGTTTCAATAAGTGCTTTACAACCGTCTATTTTAATAGTCGGATTTAATAAAACACCAATAATATAAATAGTTGGAATAATAATTTTTGTTAATAGGTGCCTTATAAGATGATTTTTCCATATATTCACTAAGTAACAAAAATATTAGAGCAATATAAAATAACATAGTTGAAATAGTAGGATAATAAATACCGAAAAATTCTTTAGTAGCTTGAAAAATTTCTCTAAAAATACAATAAGTTTTGAATGTTTTTTCCAATCGTTATCTACAACCATATCAATTCTGAAATTAAAGTCTGGTTGAGTTGCATAATATATCTCATCGTCTAATGATATATCATTAAAAAATTCAGTTTCATCTACATGAGTATAATCAATCAAATCATCATGCCGAGGAATAGGATGACTAGAAGAAGTACCCATGCCCTTGTTACCCCCACTAGATGAAGCACCCTTACCCTTATCCTTAAACATATCTCTTAATCCTTTTATTTTAATTATGCAAATAAATAGTTAAAGATAATGAAATTAAGTGCGATAATTAAGATAAAGTAACAATAATAATTTAAAGAAGGAACGAAGGTACCAAACGCCGACGTAACGTCGACTAGTAATCGAGGTTGAAAATTGAAACTTTGCTCGATGGATGATCCTCAAGCTAGTTGCCAACTTCACTCCCAATTTTTTAACTTTGATATAAATGAGTAAAAAAAATATAATATTTAGTAGGTAATGTAGAATTGTAGAGAGATAAATTGAGAGATTAGAGAGATTGTTGGAAGATTTGTGAGAAAGATGAAGAGAAAATGAGGTATTTATAGTTGTGAAATTGGGTTAAAGTGTAAATATATTAACTTAGGAGTTAAAAATAAATATTAAGGGGATAGGGGGAAGCCAAAACTAGCCGTTGCACAATGACCAAAATATAAAATGGCCGTTGTGCAACGACCATTTTTGCAAAGGGGATCGGGGCGAGTAAGGCGGGATCAGGCCTGGGGCAGGACGGGCAGGACGAGGCCAGGTCCCGTCCCGGGTTCGTGTTCCATTCCGTTTTTTTTGCGGGATCGAGGCGGGACCGGGCCGACCCGACCCACTGGCCAGCCCTAGTTTTTCCCGTTTTCCGTTAGAAATTGAATGTAACAGAAAGGATTATAAAATACTTTCCGGTCGTATGGTAGCTAGTTAAGATGCAAGTTATTCATGTGTTAACTTTTATATGAGTAATATCACTTTGGTAATTGATTAAGAGGTAAGTTGTTTATGTGTAAATTAATATGGTACCTGATTTGTAATTTGAAAATTCATATAATTAATATAATAAGTTAGGAAAGAATTTATATATTATTAGTTAACTAATATATGAATAATTAAATCATGTATAAAATAATACATAAATTCTCTCATAACTAATTTTTACGTTATTAATATCTGCCTAACTCGAACCAACTATCAAACGACCCCCTTCTTTCAGTAAATACTCTCACCACTGACATTTTGGAGAAGGATAAATGTGACATTTTATTATTTTATCTTCGGATTAGTAATATTGAGAATTTTCTCTTACATAGAACGTGAGATGAAAATAATACTACAATTATGATATAAATAATTCTAATAAAAATCTACAAAATTTAGGATAAAGTAACTAAATGGAAAAGAGCTAGCAAGAAATAACTTAATTTTTTCAATAACAATTTTCTTTTAGTATTTTATTTAAATTTTCTTTTGTTTGTATGTCTCAAAGCTTCATTTTTCTTTGTTTAGACTCTACCAGTTAAAAATAGTTGAAATTTCAATTAAATCCTATTATTTTTTTGTTCCTCTTTGTTTTTCAAATTTCACCGGCAACTTTATAAAGTCATTCTTTGCTTCTATTTAATAAATTAAAAAATATCCCCCAAACTGTATTTTTTTTCTGTAAACATATTACTGGCTCACCAATACAAAGATTTTCTTTATTAAAATGGAATTAATTTCTTAAAATTATATAGTTTCTAAATTCTGATATATATAAATTATGTTTATAAATTTTCAATTTTTTATTTTTAATTCACATAAAAATGAAAGTTTATTTGTTTTATTTTAATTATTTATCTTTCTTTTTTTAAACGGACTAAATACAAAGGAGACACCTATGCTATGGAAAGACTTTATTAAATGTGAAACTTTGACCGGTTATCAAAATTGTAAAGAATGGATCTTGGGCCTAACTCAACCCCAAAAACTAGCTTGTAGGGTGATGATTGTCCAAGTCCATATAAGGAGTCCATGTTCCCATTCCATATCCAATGTGGGGCTCTTAACACTCCCCGCACGCCCAGACATTGTTAACTGGAGCGTGAATAATATAATTTGGGGGCCCAACATCGGTGAACGAAGAATTGAAACGAGTCTGACTCTGATACCATGAAAATAATGGATCTTGGGCCTAACTCAACCTCAAAGCTAGCTTGTAAGGTGAGGATTGTTCAAGTCCATATAAGAAGTCCATGTTTCCATTCCATATCCGACGTGAGACTTTTAACAAAAATAGTTAATGGAGAAAATGATTCTAAGCAATTAATATGCTTTTAGAGCAATATAATTTCCTCTCAAACAACCAACCGAACCTTGTTAATGAACACATTGGTTGTAGAAAAAACATAACAGGTGCCACTAAAATTTACTAGCATCCGATGTTACACTTCATGAAAGACAGTTTCTTACCTATAGACTTTTATCACTTACTCATAATTAAGTGATATGTACTCTTGTTTTAGTTTGCAGACACTTAGCTCCATTTTTGCCCATAGATTTTTGAAGCATATTTTGAAGATTTGAAAATGTTTGGCCATAAAATTTTGACAAATTTTGAAAAAAAATCTTCAAATCTCAAATTCTGGCTCAAGCTTATTTTTGGGCCAAGATCTATATTTTGTCCTTTTCAAAAAATTTTAAAACTATCCCAAAGTTTTGTATTTTATAAAAAAACCTCATCTATTTATGACCCAACTAATTCTATCTACCATGTTTTCCATTAAAGTTGTATCTATCATGTTTTCATAATTAAAACAGTCAATTCAATAAAGTGAACGAGCTAAGTTGTACCCAAACAGTAGAAGAAGAAACCCTAGGGAAAATTGCTAACCCAACTATAGAAATCCGTTCCGAAGATAAAAATGAATATTTGTATTGTAATTTGAATTGTAGTAGCTAGTAAATGTGTTATTAGCAGTTGAAATTAAAATATCATGTTTTGCATAATTTGGAATTAGCAAGTGTGTATGTTCTGTATGCTGTGGGTATTCTTGATAGTTTTTAAAACTTTGGGTTTAAGTAATGTTTCATGTTTTCCAAAACAAAAAGTGAAATATGTTTTGAAAAACTATGATCAAACACATTCCAAAACTTGAAAAAAATTCACCTAAATCAAGTTTTTCAAAATATTTTTGGAAATCTATGGCAAAACGCTAGCTTAATATTAAATTATTTGGGTTGGTTTAAGCATCGTTACAAGTAGATATTTTCTATTGGTGCCTATGTAGTTAAGCAGCAAACATGCACATTGCTGCTGGAGGACACAACCAGAATTCATTAGTAAGTGTAGTGCATAAATTTTAGTCCCATATACATTTGCCACCCCATGACTGCTCACATAATTCTTTGGTCCAAATCATCTTTCACATTTTACATCATTTATTACTCCCTCCGTTCCAATTCATATGTCACCTTTTGAATTTTTAGATTTCGAGATTCAAAGGATTTTTTTAACCGTAATTTTTTCATGTCTTTTAAATATTTTAAATTGTTGATTATTTTGATTTATAGTATTTTTATGTCATTTTCAAATATATAAATTTTATTTTAAAAAAATAAAAATTCTATGTCTGAATTCACGATCAAAATTAAAGGGTTTGACTCTCAAAATCCGAACCGCATGGGCGGCTCGACCATAAGGCCAATGAAGCAACGACATGGGGCCCCAACTTTTTTGGGGCCAATTTTTTCCTTAAAGATGTGTTGTATATGTACTATTTGAAAGTATATTAATGTCCTAGAGACAATCTGTATTAGAACAAATGTACTTTATACACGTTCGTATTATTATTAATGGAGATTAATATTTTGGCATTTGCAATTATTGAATTATTAATTGATTGTTTGTAATATTCTATAATATGCATCCCTAAAGGTTACCCTGTTATTAATAGTGTGAGATATTAATATTATAACGTAACTCTTAAAATAACCTTGACTAATGATCACCGAGAATGAATATCGATGATATGTGATAAGTCGACATGTGGTCTGCATCACATCCTTAGAAGATGTAGTATGTCTCACCTGCTACGAGTAATAGCTACTTGTGATGGACACATGGATACTTTGAAAGTATTGGTATATCCTGCTAATATATTGTTTCTTATACTTGTCTAAAGTATGATCAGCGTGTGGGAGATAGAAGTCCTTAGACTTGAGGTCAATACGCGCCTTGTCTACAAAGTAATGTACTTTGATCCCGTCCTAAGCTCAAATGCCTTATAGGTTGAGATACGACTTGTATTGGGTACATTACAATGTGAATTAAAGGTGGTAGTTGAGCCAAGATTAGGATTCATTCCACGAATGTATATTCGAGAGAACACTCGGATTCTCAGTGATATTAGGTTGACTAAGTCGTTGGCTAATGCAATAGACATATTTAGAATATGGTCTAGTTGTCAACTAATATAGATGAGATACAATGATTAAGCCATTTGGATAGACACTTGACAAATCCTAAGCTTGATTGGGTGTGTCGTGAATGAAAGGATTTTATCTTACCACATAGAGGTTAAGTTTACTGAATTCGCGTAAACGTACTTCACATATTGAGTTCGTCTTGCGGCGCTGTCAAGGAGTTCCGCATACACCTTAATTTGATTAATGTCGATATGTGAAGGACTGTAGGGTCACACTATGACGATTGTCTTTTCGATCTAAGGATGTATTAAGAGAGTAATTAAATGTTCGATTTAGAATCGAGATATTTAAATGAATAATGATTATTTTAATTAAGTCAAAATTGAATTTTGGATTTAATTAAGAATGCACAGAAAATAAATCGAGACAGTGCAGAAACATTTCGAGCGCCGCAATGCCCATACCCTAGGGATGCGACGCCTCTGCCTCGATTTTTGGGCCAGCCCCAAGGTCAAACCCTAATCCGGTTTGACATAATTTTCACCTATAAATAGTGGCATTCTCTTCATTATTCAACACACCAATTTCAGATTATCATTCTAAGCCTTAGAGACTTAGAATTAAAACCCTCTCGAACCTTTGCCGTATTTTCTAGCTTTCCGAAAGAGAAATACATTGAAGCTTGAAGCTTGCAATCGGAAGGGCAACCGTGTGTCCACCTTATAGTAGATAAAGACTCCAGATATTCTAACCTGTAAGTTTATGCTTTATGTTACAGGTTTGATTGTTGTATAACCATACCAGAAATGTTGTTGGGGTAAGTAAGAAACAAAAATTTAAACTTCCGTTGTGCCTTACTTATATGAATCCAATAGAATCCTACAGTGGTATCAGAGCCAGGTTGGTTCAATGGTTATATAACAATTGAATAAAGTAATAATATGGGTTTAACATAAAATTGGATTAAAACGAGGTTTCTTGAAATCGTACATGTTTTGAACGAATGTTGACCTTTTGACATCACCCTAAATTATATCCTACGCTAACTCGAGGAAGTCATTCCGCTCTAACTCGAACTAAGCCAAAAGTGTGTTGTTCGGCTCATTGCACGGTGCACGGCTCAGAACGGGTAAGAACGGATGATGGTCTATATGGGCGTTATTGATAATGGTGGGTAATGATAAAGGACATGTGAATTGATCGCTAAATTGGATTTAGGGGTTGAACGATTTTGAAAATCAACACAGAAATATTTGTCAGGACATCGACGCCGCGACCCTATGGTAGGGCGCCGCGACGCTTGCTAGGATTTTAGGGAGGCGCCGCGGCTCCATGGTGGAGCGCCTCGGCGCTAATGCTTCGTTTCAAAAACTTGGACTCACTGGACAATAGGCGTCGCGACTCCATAGTGGAGCGTCGCGGCGCTAATGCAATTGCAGAAGCAGAAATGTTTCTGCCCTTGAAGCGATGTAGCTGCATGGTGAAGCGCCGCGACGCTAATGCATTTTGTAGAAGCCGAAAGGCTTATGCCTCAGTGGCACCGCGACTCTAATGATTATTGTCACGGACCACCTGTCCAGAAATAATTTTTTTTCCAGAGTTCAGAATGTTTAACCCAAGATTATTATTATACAGTATAATTGATAAATATACTGTTTATGTGCTAAATGTCAAAATGTTTGTCATTTACATTTCTAGAATAACGTCCGCTATAACTGTCTGGGCAGGCGGCCCATTATTTGATTAAACCATCTTATATCATGCATATTGGGTTGACGGTTCCCAACTATATGTGTCATTAGTTTGCATGATGCTAAGATGTCATATTGGATATGGCGTAAAAGAGTTGATCTTGGTTAAAACCCTGAATTAAAATGTTCCCCAAAATTTTAAATACAAGTCTAAATTAAAACGCGTCGTCCATTATAATTGTTAGAGTATAAAATCCTTTCGGCGATACGAGTATTTATGCCAAAGCATTTACTCTAAGTCTACGAGGACCCAGACTCTTTCATAGATGTGTTTTAATGTAAAGGTAAATGATAAACTTTTGTGGGTATTTACACCAAAGTGTTTGCTCACAAAGGCCAAATTTGCTTAGATACATAAACGCAGTCGTATAATGGGGTTGACTTGCTTAGACAAATCTTGGCGCCAAAGTGTCGGACTAATCTAAGGACGCAAGATTAAATGTAATATTTGATTAACCAAGAGTTGCAAATAAGTTTTGCAATTGGTTTAGAACCTACCAAGATGTGTTATTGAAGTTATCAGCCAAAACAAACGCAAAGATAGCATAGGCTTGGATCTTGGTCCATTATGACCTCAATCAAAATAGGTTCGTATTCTACCATGGGGTCGTATAAGTATGTTAAAATAGTGAGAGCTAATTAAACAAAAGGCCTTGTTGATTAGCCTAAATGAATGTGTATAATAGAAAATAGATTTTGAGTTTGATTTCCAGTCTATATAATTCTTCAGATTATTAAAGATGTCGAGCTTATCGTTGAAAATGTTGATTGAGATGAACAAACTTACTGGACCGAACTACCTTGACTGGCTAAGGAATTTGCGAATAGTGACGAGACAAGAGAAAATAGAATACGTGTTGGACACGGTGTTCCCAACAGTCCCCGCGACAGACTCTGCTGAATATGCCTCTTTTGATAAGGAAGCTTACCAAAAACACCTAGATGATGCCACTTTAGCGCAGTGCGTGATGTTGTCTTCCATGTCTATGGAACTTCAGAGACAACATGAGAACATGGGGCCCAATGAGATGCTCAAACACTTGAAGAGTCTCTATGACTCACAATCACAGACTATGGAATATGAGTTACTAATAGAACTCTTTAAGTGTAAGCTCAATGAAAGGGGCCAAGTCTCGCAACATGTGTTGAAGATGATAGGGCTGATAGAGAGGCTTACTTCAATTGGAACGAAGCTTGAAAAGAATGTCGCTACCACCCTCATCCTGAACTCTCTCCCTCGTTCTTTTGATAACTTCATAGTGAATTTCAATATGAATGGAACAAAGGTGACTTTGCCGGAGCTGCACAACATGCTCAAGACCTTTGAGTCTTCCACCTCCAAAGGCAAAGTTGTGCTCATGGTGAGCTCTTCTAGCCGACCCAAGCCGAAAGGCAAGGAATGACAGAAGAAGAAGGGCAAAGCTGCGCCCTCAGCTATGAAGCCTAAGGGAGGTGTGACAAAGAAGGTAAATCCGGCTAAGGATGAATGCCTCAACTGCCACGAGAAGGGGCATTGGAAGAAGGACTGCATGACACCAGGAGGAGGAAAAGCACCAGGTGCTCCTGCCTTTCGTGGACAAAGTATGTACGTCATTGAAATAAATATGTCTATAAATAACTCTCATTCCTGGGTATTGGATACCGCTTGTGGCTCACACATTTGTACAAATGTGCAGGGGCTAACTGATAGCAGGAAGGTTGGACCAAGAGAGGTAGACCTACACGTTGGAAACAGAGCACGAGTAGATGCTGAGCGCGTAGGGACTTATAGATTAAATTTACCTTCCGACTATTGTTTAGTGTTGAATGATTGCTTTTATGTACCCTCGTTAACGAGGAATATCATTTCTATCCCAGTTTTGGACATGAAGGATTTTTTCTCGTATATTTATAATGGCAGTCAAGTACTGTATTTTGATAATATTATATATGGAACTGCTCCTCTTGTGGATGGATTATATACACTAAACTATAATCGAGAGATATTCAATGTACAAAATAAACGAGCCAAGATAAGTAATAAAACTCTACCTACCTATGGCACTGAAGACTTGGTCATATCAACGAATCAAGGATAACAAGATTGAGGAAGTTAGACTACCTCAAACCATTTGACTTGGAGTCTTATGGTAACTGCGAATCTTGCTTGAGAGAAAGGATGACCAATAAACCACTTTCTGGGAAAGGTGTGCGAGCCAAAGAGGTGTTTGAGTTGGTCCATACTGATGTATGTAGGCCATTCTCGACTTAAGCTAAAGGAGGCTTCCCATACTTCATCACTTTTACTGACGACTTCACAAGGTATGGATATGTGTATCTTATGAGACACAAATCCGAGGCTTTTGAGAAGTTCAAAGAGTACAAGTCAGAAGTAGAGAAGCAACTTGCAACAAGTATCAAGACCCTTCGATCGGATTGAGGAGGTGAATACTTGAGCAAGGATTTTCTAGATTACTTAAAGCTACATGGAGTCCAATCAGAATGGACACCTCCTGGAACACCACAGATGAATGGTGTTGCCGAAAGGAGAAACCGAACCTTATTGGATATGGTTCAATCCATGATGAGCTCCTCAGCTCTACCAACATACCTTTTGGTACATGCTATACAAATCTCTATAAATGTTCTGAACAGGGTTCCTTCCAAGTCAGTAGAAAAGACACCCTATGAGATATGTTGTGGCAAGAAGCCAGCTCTTAAACATATGAGACCCTAGGGGTGCCCTGCACATGTTAAGAAGATGCTCACTGACAAGTTGGAATCTAAAAGTGAGAAATGTTATTTCGTGGGGTATCCAAAGGAAACTAAGGGATACTACTTCTATCTTCCTGGAGAACATAAGGTCATTGTTTCCAAGAACGCAACTTTCCTTGAAGAAGAATATGTCTACAAGGAACATAGCTGCACAGAGATAGAACTTGAAGAAATTCAAGAACCACAAGATAACACAGAAGTTGAACCTTTGTCGAATGAACTAAACAAGGATTCAGTGGGTGTATCTGGTGAAGATTGGGTACTTAGAGTACACCCTTCAGCCAGTGGAAGTGCTGTGAAAGATAGTGCAGAAATGCAAGACTCTCATACACAATCAATGTAAGATGATACAATGGTTGTACATCATTCCATTCAGGAAATACATGAAAATGACATTCCTGAAAGCTCTCAAGGTGATGGATTGTCCAACACACAAAGACCTTCTCACAATCAGAATGCAACAAACACTGAAACGCAGAATCATCAACTCCGTAGGACCACTAGGACTCATCGTCCGCCTGAAAGACTTAATCTCCTTGTTGAAACACACAATGAGATAGATATTCCTGATGACGATGAACCTACAACCTACAACGAAGCTATGTTAGACATTGATTCGTAGAGATGGCAAGAAGCCATGAAATCTGAGATGGAATCGATGTACATAAATCAAGTTTGGAACTTGGTTGATTTGCCAACAGGGGTTAGACCCATATGATGCAAATGGGTCTTCAAGAAGAAGATTGATGCATATGGCAAGGTACAGACTTATAAAGCAAGATTGGTGGCTAAAGGTTATAATCAATGGCCTGGGGTCGATTATGATTAAACCTTTTCACCTGTTGCTAAGATTAAGTCCATTCGGATTTTGCTTGCAACACCTGCATATTATGATTATGGCATTTGGCAGATGGACGTCAAAACTGCTTTCCTCAATGATAATCTAGTTGAGGAGGTGTATATGAAAAAACCTGAGGGTTCTTCACTTGAGTCCAAACCAAATGCTGTATGCAAGCTACAAAAGTTCATTTATAGGCTTAAGCAAGCCTCGATGAGTTGGACATTTGCTTCGACAAGGCTATCAAGTCATTTGATTTTGTCAGAAGCAAAAAAGATCCATGTGTTTATAGTAAACTCAATGATGGGAGTATTGCCTTCATTATCATATATGTAGATGACATATTAATAATGGGAGACAATAAGACTCTCCCGCAGTCAGTCAAGGAGTGGTTGTCCAGTACCTTCATGATGAAGGATTTAGGTGAAGCCTGCTACATTATGGGGATTAGGATCTATAGAGATAGACCTAACAGATTGTTGGGGCTGTCACAGTCAGTCTACATAGACAAAGTGCTTAGACGTTTTTCTATGGAAAATTCCAAGAAAGGCGGTCTACCTATGGGACAAGGCATCAAGTTACCTAAGAAGGATAGTCCTTCTAATACTATAGAACTTGAACGCATGAAAAGGATCCCATATGCTTCGGCTATAGGATCGATCATGTATGCCATGACTTGTACTAGGCCAGATGTGGCCTTTGCACTTAGCATGACTTGCAAATTCCAGCAGAATCATGGGGAAGAACACTGGAAGGCAATCAAGAGTATTCTTAAGTATCTTAGACGAACTAAAGATTACTTCTTAGTCTATGGTAGAGAAGAAAAGCTAGCTGCTACTGGGTACACTGATGCTAGCTTCCAAACGGATATTGATGACTACAAATCTCAATCAGGGTACACATTCATTTTCAATGGTGGAGCAGGAAGCTGGAAAAGTTCCAAACAAGCTACAACTGCTGATTCGATAACAGAAGCTGAGTACATTGCTGGATTGGAAGCTGGTAAAGAAGCTTTCGCAATTTCTGAGTTCTTGAAGGAACTAGGGGTTGTTCCAAGTGCCACTTGTCCAATAACGGTTTATTGTGACAACACTGTTGCGATTGCGCAAGCTAAGGAACCAAGATCAACCAACAGAAACAAGCATGTACCAAAGAAGTACCACATACTCAGGGAGATGGTGGAGATTGAAGATATTAGATTAGACTATGTTCCCACAGACGATAATCTAGCTGACCCATTCACTCAATGGAAGGCAGTCAAGATTGAATATACATTTGAGATTGACTCTAGGCCATGTGGATTAAAGGTGGTAGTTGAGCTAAGATTAGGATTCATTCCTCGAATGTATATTCGAGAGAGCACTCGAATTCTCAGTGATATTAGGTTGATTAAGTCGTTGGCCAACGCAATAGACATATTTAGAATATGGTCTAGTTGTCAACTAATATAGATGAGATACAATGATTAAGCCATTTGAATAGACACTTGACAAATCCTAAGCTTGATCGGGTGTGTCGTGAATGAAAGAATTTTATCTTACCACATAGAGGTTAAGTTTACTGGATTCGCGTAAGCGTACTTCACATATTGAGTTCGTCTTGCGGTGCCGTCTAGGAGTTTCGCGTACACCTTAATTTGATTAATGTCGATATGTGAAGGACTGTAGGGTCACACTATGACGATTGTTTTTTTCGATCTAAGGATGTATTGAGAGAGTAATTAAATGTTCGATTTAGAATCGAGATATTTAAATGAATAATGATTATTTTAATTAAGTCAAAATTGAATTTTGAATTTAATTAAGAATGCACAGAAAATAAATCGAGACAGTGTTCTGACACTTCGAGCGCCGCAGTGCCCATACCCTAGGGCCACGACGCCTCTGCCTCGATTTTTGGGCCAAGCCCAAGGTGACCTAATTTTCACCTATAAATAGTGGCATTCTCTTCATTATTCAACACACCAATTTCAGATTATCATTCTAAGCCTTAGAGACTTAGAATTAAAACTCTCTCGAACCTCTGCCGGATTTCCTAACTTTCCGAAAGAGAAATACATTGAATCTTGGAGCTTGCAATCGGAAGGGCATCCGCGTGTCCGCCTTATAGTAGATAAAGACTCCAGATATTCTAACCTGTAAGTTTATGCTTTATGTTACAGGTTTGATTGTTGTATAACCAAACCAGAAATGTTGTTGGGGTAAGTAAGAAACAAAATTTTAAACTTCCGCTGTGCCTTATATGCTTTGAACCCAACAAAATCCTACACTATTAAAAAAATAAGTGTACAGTTAAATTTGAAATGAATTATTGGAGAACATTGCAATAATTGAAGAATTGAATAATTTCTAGGGAATTGTTTCCTTACGTGGTTAATTGAGTAAGTACTTATTTAATCCCTCATTTGTATCCTAACAACTAATATGGATCACATTATTATTTTTATATTTACCTTTTTCGTTATCTCTTTTACTATTCTTTATTTTCGCTTACAAGTTACAAAAGATCAAAATTGCTTTTTGGAGTCTTCTTCAAAATTTCAAGCATTACAACAAGCAATCATTATATTGAAGCAACGCAACACTATTTCGATATCATTATATCAACTTTTCAAGATCTTAAGCCGGTTTTATTATTCCAACTTTATTTTATATTTTTTCGTTAAAAAATTGTCTTTGTTATATTCTCACTTAGGGCCTCTCTCTGAAGTTTGGCTTTAGGCTCCAAGCTGGTTGAGAGGCCTGCCGAACTGTGCCACATAAATTGGGACGGAGGGAGTACTTTGTTATCCTCTATGTAGTACTTAGTGGTTTTAACATCTTATCATTCTTGCTTGAAGAAACTGATCATTGCTAGTCATCAGAAAATTTCTTGGTTTCCAAGACCTTGATAATATTAACCTAAGTGACATTGTAGGCTTGTAGCATTGAACCATTGATCCTTTATTGGTGCTGTTGGATGTTCGGTTCAAGCGCCAATCCTGTAGAAAGAATCTCGTTTTGAAATTGAAATATCTACAAGGAGCTCAATATGATTGACCAATTATTTGGACAGGATATTTTAATACTATTGCCATACTTTTGGTGAAATATTTGTTTGTAAAAGTTAAGAAATGACCTTGGGCCTAACTCGAAGACAAAAGCTAGCTCATGGGGTGAGAATCATGCAAATCATATAAGGAGACAAACAACCTATCCCTTAACTAAATGTAGGACAGTTAACAGTAAAGACAAAAAAGATGACATTTCAGGGAATGTAAAGATCAACGCAATGGTGTTTCTCTTTTTGGAATTTAGGATGGAAATCATAATTTACACAGAACAAATCCTAAAGATTGATGATTTAATAGTGAAATAACCAAGCAAATGTAAATGTATCACAAATAGGTCCTACTACTGATGTAAACATGGGATTGTTGGGATGTTAGGTCCTGCAATCCAAATGTTTTTATGTTGCAAGCTTCAATATGATAGATATAATGGTAGCAACACTGGAACCTAATGTCATCTTGTGTCTGAAATTAGACTCTTGTGCTATGTGTTTTCTTTCAAGCAATTCTTTTTTCGGTTTTAACCATCCGGTATCCGAAAACCACCAGCCCGACTATTCTGGATTGGCGCCACATAAGGCCCACTAAAATGGGAACCCTCCCTACCAGGATTTTTTCTGATCTAGTTTAACTTGTAGCTTCACTAGGTATGTTGTTGTTGTTGTAATTTAACTTGTAGCTTTAAATATCCATATACAGAATCTTGTCATGAAGTGTTATCCCTTAACAGATCTAAAGGAGGATTCATTTCATTTCCTTTTATCTACTGGTGTGTCTTTGGAATACAGTAGCAAAACTGAAAGATTACAATGAGTTAAGTTTAGTAACATGGAGCTGCAATAGTGTTCTAATTAGGTACAAATAAGCTAGTACCACAAACATATATAAAATAACATAATGGATGTACAAATAAAATAACTAGTGGTTGTGGTAGGAACAGAACTTTTAAAATTGCAGGCGATCGTGGCACTAGCTGGCCAATGTTTTTTACGTCCCTTAAAAAATTGTGCATGTTATTGAAAAGCTGTGAGATTGATGCAAACTTTTCTTGAATAATATCGTCCAGCTTGACTTTCCTGATGCCTATTATTGATGGTAAAAGACGTGACATAGCTGAAGTTGATACTGGATTCTTTCCTTTTGTTGATTTTCACGTCTACAAGACAGCTATGGAAACTTCTCTCCTGAGTTACCACATATAACTGCATAGTCTTCTTTTAAATAGTGGCCCAGATGTTATCAATTTTCTAATTCCTTTTGTTTTTTGATAAATAAGTTAAGTTTTAGTCATGATAATAGGTTTACTTTAGGTCCAATGTTTGCTAGGAGACTATTAGTCTTGTTAGAAATTTATATGTCATTAGAAAATGTAGAGAACATCTAGTGTTAGTGAAACTAGTTCTTTTTATAATATTGGACTGAGACGAGCTTAAATGGGTGACATGGATTGAGGATTCATATAGCCGGCCTTAATTTGCATTGGATTGAGACATACAACTACTACTACTAGTAGTAGTAGTAGTAGTAGTAGTTATTGTTGTTGTAAGTGCAGATTCAGATATTTCTCTTATTATGTTGTTAACATTTGCCTCTCTAATTTTCTAGGATGTTGAATTTGAGTCTGATGATGCAAAGAAGCAAACCAACAGTTCTACATCCACAAAGAGATCCCGTGCAGCGGAGGTCCATAATCTTTCTGAAAGGGTATATACTATTCCAGGTGTCAGTCTGAAGGTTTTAAGTGTTATGATTGTATGACTGTTAGACTAAATATTTGAGTGCTTCAATAATGCAGAGACGTCGAGATAGAATTAATGAGAAGATGAGGGCTCTACAAGAACTCATACCATGCTGCAACAAGGTCTTAACATCTTTTTTGGATTCTCCATTTTGTTCTGTTCATCATCGAAAGTCTGTTCTTGATTTCACATTTAAGTTTCTCTTGCATCAACTTTCAGTCAGACAAAGCTTCAATGCTGGATGAAGCAATTGAGTACCTTAAATCATTGCAATTGCAAGTGCAGGTATTTTTGTAACATTCTTTTTTGCCCTATTAGAACCTTGAAAATCAGGTTCTCTTTCCTTGTAACAATAATCCCTTTTGCCTTCTCCTAACACCCTCAGTTGTACCCGGGGAACTAATTCATAAGAGGGATCTACACCAGAAAAAGAGTTTACCGACGGTTCCCATGTAGACACTTTGACTCACGCCATTTGTTCAATCTCTTAATTACTAAAAACATAAAAGCAAAAGTTCTGAAAAAGAACTTTTTTGTAGTAGATATTAAATACTTCAACACCAGAATGTTGGATAGCTTATACACATCTAGGAGCTCACTTCATTGTTTCATGAGTCTTAGATATGAAAACTAGTGAAAGTTCAAAACATTTGATTTTCTATTCAAGACTGTTTTAGACTATTTTTTCAAATACTGCATTGTTTTCTGCATCTACAAAGTTATTAGTCTACTTACGAGTATGAATATCATCATCTTTTAATCTAGTATTCTGAGTATTAAGTTTCATACTAGTAATTTACCAGTTTCAAAAAAAAAAAAAATTAAGTTTCATAGTAGTACAAGTTTTTTTTGCTTATTGTGCTATTTTGTCTCATTTATTGTACAAAATAAGAATTTTTTATAAAAGTAAATTTTCCAAAGCACAGTACGACGAAGTCAAATAGGCAACTATCCTAGATGTAGGAATACGATAACAACAACACATCGATCCTAACCTAGTATGGGTCGGCTATATGAATCCTGCATATCCATTTTACTCCATTGAGCCCATTTTACAGATATGGATAGTTATAGTTCAGTATCTAGATATCTGATATTCTCTAAATTATAAGGAATGTAAATTACTCGGAAATTCTGCAGTTTTTCTCTGTTCCAATTCTACTTTCCGAAAGGAAAAATATATTTTTTCTAGTCATTTTCGTCAACACCAGGTATTGTAGAACAAAGATATAAGACGTGCCTTTCCTATACATCAAAGACATCTATTGATATGTGCTTCCAGAGTATCCTAAGAAGTCATATTGTTAGTTTTTCTATAGATTTTTATTGAGATTAAGTGGAATTTGCCTCATGGGGTTTTGAAATCAAACTCAAAAAGTTTCAAAGTCAATTTGAGATTTGAGTTATCTTCCACCCACTACAACCATATGCACTGGCATTTGATGCTACTGCCATTTGAACAATATTGTTTTGGTGCAAAATACGAAACTGTTAGTTAATACATGTTTTCATTGAGATGAGCTCTGAACTTATTGTTCTGTTTCTGTTCATTTCTTGTTCTCATTTGATGGTTCACCCACTACTAAAAAAAGGAATTAGTGACGGATAAATTTTGTAGTTAAACTGCAAAATTTTGTTAGCTATAAACAATTTAGCGACGGATTAGCGATGAAGTTCGTAGCTAATTCTACTTTTTTTTAGTGACCTGAAAATATTTGCTTTGTAGAAGTTAAATACTTGCTAAGGAGAGTTTTTCCGTCAATCTTCTTTGGTGCTAAAAAGGTTTTTATCAGAATCCATAGTGCTTAAAATTCTATCATATCTGAGGCAATAAGAAGTTAGTCAGTTACAGAACTACTTCTCCAATCACATTTCATTAAAAGGGTATCAAGAAGGATTACTAAATAAGATAATAATCGAACCTGAATTTATAGTTAAGGACCAATACTGGAACCAGCAATGAGTTTGTATCTCCCGGTCTACTGGAAATAATGATAGATAAATGTACAATCTCTTGTAAACTAATACGTTGAAAATTTCTTCTCTTCATGGATCATGGGATTTTTACTGCCTTCAACCTCTTCTGAAGTTTAACCTGCAGTTTTTTCCTCGTTAACTCTCTTTCAGCTAGTTGTTTGTCCAAGCTGGTTTTATGATATGTCCAACACTGAAGAAATTCAATCAAGTACTTCCTCTGTTATGATACTCATTCCTTTGTAATTTGTTTGAAAAAGAATGACCTTTCTATATTTGAAAAATCTTTAACTTTAAACTTTCCAGTTTACCCTTAATGACATGCTCTCATTGCCATAGAAATGTCATGGTATGTGTAAGACAACAACTTTTTTTTTTTTTTTGTATGTGCAAAAATCTTTTCTTTCTAAACGACATGTTCAGTCAAACACCGCTATTTAAAATGAAATACATGGAGTATCTTGTATTTCAAATTTGTTAACTTATTCTTGATCATGTATTGTCATGTAGCAATAATGTTAACCGAAACCCTGATTATAAGTTGACATGTGCTGCATCTTCAATTAAGCTCCTTGAACAAGTTGAGTATTCAGCTTAGGCTGCAGCTTGATCATAGCCTGCTTTACTGCAGATGATGTCCATGGGATGCAGCATGGTCCCTATGATGTATCCTGGAATGCCACGATACATGCCAATGATGGGAATGAATATGGGAATGGGGATGAGTATGGAAATGGGCATGAACCGGCCAATGGTTCCATATCGGACGTCTCTAATGCCAGGTCCAGCAATGCAGAATGCAGCTGCAGCAGCACAAATGGCTCCTAGATATCCTATTCCACCATATCATTTGCCACCATTTCCAGCACCTGATCCATCCAGAAACCCAGCCCCGAACCAACCAGATAATCCGATGCTAAACTCACTTGTTCGACATAATACTAATCAGCCAAGAGTTTCGAACTTTAGTGATCCATATCATCAATATTTTGGTCTCCAGCAGGCACAACTGATGTTATCACAGGCAAGTCCTTGTTCTTCTCATTCTTTATATTTATTTATCGTCTTTTTTATTTTCTGCTTTAGGTATTTGGTATCCAAAGGAAGCCCACTCTTCTTCTTGCGTTTGATCAGGGCTCCCTGCCCTCTATTCTCTCAAGTACCTGTTTACTTCTTCTGCTTGCTTTTAGATAGTTAATTGCTTAGGTAAAAAAGTTTATTCCTGCTCGACTTTTTTCTTGTCTTGTCTCAATCCATTTAGGGGAATGGAACTAGCACTAAATGCCGGTTAGTTAGAGGGGTGGTCAGTCAATCGAAACGAGTCACCGATCTAGTAGGTGAGTGAGTCCGTCCTACGGATCTTTGTTCGACGGAATAGGTGTCATTACTTCCGTCCATGTAGTTTCATGAGTCTAAATGAATTTGGAATCCAATAGCAGCTCCTGCCTTCTGACATCTAGGGTGCCTCGGTATTGTACATTAACCTTAGTACAGTTACCACCCACCTAATCGTGAGCTACTGATAAAACCCACTAACCCGACTAATCCAAATTCACACATAATTATTTTACTGTCATGATAACTACATTCGTGTAGAAATTATCTCCTAATATTTCGTCTTTGCAACATAGAGTAAACTTTAAACTGTGGTCAACCGCCAACATTGCATAATCTTCCATGAAATCTTATTGACAATAAACAGTATTGAAATGCAGAATCACGGAGTGGAACAGCCCAGCAGCAGTAAACCGAACAGCTGCATAGAAGGAAGTCCAGGGAATCATCAATCTGGTAAGCATACATTTCAGATGGCCATATTATACATATTACATTATTCTGGTTCTTGTACCAAAGCTGTAGGAAAGAGTTCTCAACACTGTTGGAGGGTGGCAAAATCAATGCATCTTTTTTTTTTTTTTATGTAATTAACTTTCGCTTTATTACCAATCAAACTTTTTACAGCACCTTTTGTTCCTTCATACACCAAGTTGGACAGCCCCAACCTTAGTGTTTTCCTACCTTCTACTACTCCATACTATAATGCAATTACATTGGATAATAATTGAGTTTTTGCAATCTCTTGGATAGTCTATGAGATATACTACCTCTAGCAACCACCTCCTGTATGATCAACCTTACTATTTCCTCTGATTTCCTTCGGTTCTTTTGGAATATCACTTTGTTCCTTTCCTGCCAAACATGGTATACTGCCGCAATTAAGGTCATTCTGCATATTGTTGCTTCTGTATTCTTTCCTCTTTCTTGTTCAATCATCCATCGCACTTCTGTTGACCACCCTGCATGCTCTCTATCTATGTCTTGCCACTTAAGTAGCCCTTTCCATATTTTTGCATTCCCTGGGCACTGGAAGAACAGATTCTCTACTGATTCCTCATCTTGTTGGCATATTGGGCATATTTTTTCTTCAGTAATTCTCCATTCAGACATCCTATCCCTTATGTATAGTCTGTTATTTGCAACCAATGTTACTTGGAATAGCCATTTTGGGTGTCCTGGATTACTGCATATGAGTCTTCTCCATGGAACTTTAGGATAATCTCCTATCATCTTCAAGTACATTTGCTTTATGGAGAATTTTCTTATTCCCACAATGTCTTCTATTGTCATTCCTGCTTCTTCTATATATGTTTTTGCTTTAAATATTTTTTGAATGACCCAACTAGCCTGCTTGTGTATCATCTCCCATATTTCTCCTCTGTTTCTGTAGTAAGTATGTATCAATTTCACCCATAATACATCTTTCTTCTTGGTCAATTTCCACAACAATTTGCATAGTGCTGATTTGTTCCATGTGTACATTTAGCAAATTCATACCCCCAGCTGCCTTTGGCATACATAATTTATCCCAAGCAAGTAAGGCCTTTTTTGACATCTCCACTTGTCCAGTCCATAAAAATGTTCTACAAATCTGTTCAATTACTCGAATGATATTTTTTGGTAACAAGAACAGTTGTGACCAGTATTTCTGTATAGCAAACAGAACTGATAACCTTCTAGCATATGATAACATTTTGCTGGTCCAGGCTTTGATCCTCCCTAGCATCATGTCTATTAGTGGCTGGCATTGTAATATTGAGATTTTCTTTGAACTCATGGGTACTCCTAAGTATCTAATAGGCAGTTCCCCTTTTACCATTCCTGTTGTATCTAATATCTGCTGTTGTATATTCATTGATACCTCTCCAAAGAATATACTACTTTTTTGTACATTTGCATTAAGCCTAGAGGCTAGTGAGAATGTACTAAAACTGTGGAACATTTTTTGGATGGATTTGCTATCTCCTCTACTGAACATCAGCAAGTCATCTGCAAAACTTAATTGGTAATTTTCAGTTTACCACACTTAGGATGGTATTTGAATTCTTTTTCATGTTCCAGTGTCTTGAGCAGCCTGCTTAGATACTCCATTGCCAGTACAAACAAATATGGTGACATTGGATCACCTTGTCTTAACCCTCTCTTTGCTGTGAATGGTGTTGTAGCCACTCCCTTAATCAGTATGGAATATGAGACTGTTCTCAAACAACACATTATCTATCTTACAAACTTGTCTGGGAACTGTAAATTGATTAGTATCTATTGCATTTATATCCATTCCACTGTGTCATATGCTTTTTGGATGTCTATCTTCATCATACATCTTGGTGATATGTTCTTCCTGTTGTATCCTTTTACTAGTTCATGGCTGAGTACTGTGTTGTCTGATATTACTCTTCCTGGTATGAATGCTGCTTGGCTTGCATCCACCAAACTATCTAGCACCCCACTCATTCTACTAGTAAGGATCTTTGAAATGATTTTTTATATCACAGTACAATATGAGGCAAGTCTATATTCTTTAATGGTTGTAGGGTGTTGTACCTTTGGGATTAGTGTCACAGTTGTGCAGTTCATTGGTTCATACATTTATACTGAGCTGAAGAATTCTTGAATAGCTTGTGTGATTTCATCTCCTATAATGCTCCATGTTTTCTTGTAGAATACTGCATTGAATCCATCCATTCCAGGGGATATTTGGTCATCTATTCCATGAAGTGCTAGTTCAATTTCTTTTTTGGTAATTGGTTCAATGAGTCTTAGTTATTGTTGCCTTGTCAGCACCTTTCCCTGTTTCATCACCTCTTGGTTAACACAAGGGATTTCTTTTGTTGGAGTTCCTAGCAGTTTTTTATAAAACCCTGTGATCTCAGCTGCAACTGCATGTATCTTGTATTAGGTTACCATCAGTTGTAACTAAGCTCTTTTTCTGGTTCTGTACTATTCTGTTTTTCATGCAAGCATGAAAAAATGAGGTGTTAGCATCTCCTAATTTCAGCCATTGGATCCTTGATTTTTGTTTGTATACTCTTTCTTCCACCCTACTCCACTTTTCCCACTCTTGTTTCAATAGTTTCTCATCTTCAAATAATCTCTGGTGCTCTGGTATTGTTCTCATCTGGCTTTGTAGTGTTTCTAATTTTTCTTTGGCTTTCTGAACTCTAAGTGTTACTTGTGCATACTCTTTCCTGTTTAACTGTTTGAGTTGTATTTTTACTTCATGTAGTTTCTTCCATACATTTTCCATGTGTTTTCTTCCAGTGGTTTTCTTCCATACTTGCTCAACTATTTTTTCAAAGTATGGATGATCTGCTAGGCAATTTAGGAATTTAAAAGGCCTAGCCACCCTCATACTAGGCTCCTCTATGTCAATATATAATGGTGAATGGTATAGTGCAGGATCCAGAACAATTACCTCTAAATGAGTCCAGTTGTTTTTTTCCAATGATTGTTAATGATTGCCCTGTCAATTCTACTATATACATGATTGTTTGTCCATGTAAATGTTCTCCCTACTGTTTTCATTTCGAGTAAGCCTGTGTTCTGCATAAATTCTTCAAAGTCTATGATCTCAGCCTCTTGTACGTGTACCCCATTTCTTCTATCTTCCACCTTTAGTATTGCATTGAATCCCCATGATTAACCAATGTTCATTCATGGTGTTGTCTATTTGCTTCAATCCTTCCCAAAGTTGCAACCTGTTAGTTATGGTATGTAATCCATATATTGCAGTGAATCTGAACTCCATATTTACATTTACTAGTTTCACTCTCCCATGTATGAATTGTTCATGAGTGCGTGTAACTAGTATATCTGCTGCTTTTGGATTCCAAAGTATCCATATCCTTCATTTTTCTGAGTATTGGTAGTTGTGTGCCCATTCCCAGTTTGGTACCACCATTGTCGCCACTTGTTTTGTTGTATTCTGCTTCACTTTGTGTTCTACTACTGCTAGAATCTCCATTTTATTATCTACTATATATTTTTTGAACTCTTTCTGTTTATATACATTATTCAATCCTCTTATGTTCCAAGTTACTAATCTCATTTAGATAGTATTGGTGGTGTTGCCTTCCCATTTCTGCTCCCTTGTATCACCCCCTTATTATGTTCTTTTCCTTACACTAATTGTCCACTTATCAATGCGCTGAATATGTTTGCAGTACCAACCTGTTGTTCTTTGTGGTTTGCTATTCTGGTGGGTGTGGTGCCTTTTGGTTTCTCCCATACTCCTTCTGTTGTTGTAATCGGCTCTTTTCCTATAGCAGTCCCCTCTTTTGTTATGTTCTGGCTCTTGCTTGGGGTGGTAATATCATATGAAATACTTGATATATTACTTTTTTCCATCTCACTAGAAGATACTTGCTATAATACTTTTTTCCATCCCCTGTCTTGAGTTGCCAGTTTTGAGTCACTTTGGTTTTTTGTTTATGTTTTTGCATTTTGACTTCCTTTCCATTTGCTTTAACTTCAGATTATCGACACTTATGTCCAATCATAAGGAATTTAGTGCAGTATGTTGGCTTCCATTCATATTCAACAGTTTGTTCCACAATCCTGCCACTAGGATCTCGCACTTTTACACTCTCTGGCAGTCCCCTTGTGATGTCCATTTCAACTAATAATCGTGCATATGAGATCCTTTCAATCTCAGTTGTACAAGCATCAACATATAGGGGTTTTCCAATCAAACTCCCTATCCTACTCAGTGTCAGGCTTCCCCAATAATTCATGGGTAAGTTTGGTAGTCTGATCCATAGTGGAATTGTCCTCAATACTTCATTAGTAAAATAGAAATCCGAAGTCCATGCTCGGATTATTACTGGTCTACTATTTATGGTATGTGGCACTGAGTACATTACTGCCTATTTATCTTCCATGTTATCAAATAGTATCAAGAAATAACCTTCATTATGGTAATAGGTTTTAGGTTTAGTAGCAAAGTTCCAGTTATAAGTAATGAATCTGTCAATTGCTCCGATGGTTGGTTCATTGCCCACCACGTACAACACAATTGATTGTTTCCATTTTTGTGTGTCTTCTTCCACTTCCTTTAACTGGATTTGAGCTACTTTCTTCCTATCTACTATTGTAGGTTCAACATATTGTAATGTCTTACCTTTGGCCTTCATCTTCGAGAATAATGATGCCAATGTTTTCCTCTTAGTTGCATCTTCCTCAGTTGTGTCTTTCCTATTTGTGCTAGGGTTTGCAGACTTGGTCGCATTTACCACTCCCCCTTTCCCCGATCGATTTAGGTCTTCTTCTTCTATTCCTTTCCCTAGTATTGGGAATTCTTCCATTCGAATTGCTCTATTTGCTCCATCGATATGTGAATCCACCTCTGGATTGCATGTTGTTCTAGCCGTATTTGATGGTAGTATCAGGCTTCCTATCTTCCTTGATCGCCATCTCTTCGCCATTTTCAAGCTGAGAGTGAAAAAATCTTAGGAATTGTGTTCACAAATCAATGCATCTTGCACTGTCTACTTGTTATGTTTTAAAATTGAGTGAATAGGTTAAACAAACCGTAAACTATTGTTATTTTGCGAGTTTCATACCTAAACGATTGAGTGTTCCTATTACCCCCTGAACTAGAACTCCCTTTAGATTAAAAATCTCCCAGTTGAATATGTGGCAAAATATTTTGGGATAAGTTTGTTGAGAGGCGTGTGGGAGATGAAAAATGTCTTAAAAACGTGTCCACCTACAATGAGTTCGTGGTAGTTCATGGGAATTTTATGAACATCCAATAGTTTAGGTATGAAACTTGGAGAAATGTGATTGTTTCGGGGGGGGGGGGGGGTAACTTATTCACTCTAACTTTTTCCATGTGTACCGCCACTTGGAACTCTTTGGAGGAGCTTTTGGAGTGTGATGTTCACATAACATGTGATATTCGGTATTTTAATATGACTTCATGGTAGTTTAAGGTGTTCTATGAACACTCAATAGTTTAGGTATGAAACTTGTTGGAAATCTTACGAAAAAACTTGATCACGAACATTGTAGGAAATTTTTGAAAGCTTGAGGCGTGTCGAAGACACTGTCCTTAAAGATATTTCACCCGGTACAAGAGAAATTTCTAATTACTGTTGTAATCTTAGCTTTATTATGCTTAAACATGACTATCTGACGAACTTAGTATATGGTTATCCTTTATTCTCTGTAATGACATCCATGGATTAGCCTGTAAATTCCTATATCAACGGTGGTTGGTAATATGGCCTGTTGATGTCCGCTGAAGGACGGTGTTGGCCTGAAAATTGGGTGTGGCTAAAGACGACAGTCATTATTTGGGTAAAGTCTAAAGGACGAGATGAACAGTTCAAAGGAAAAAGTGAATAGGCATAGTAAATTTGAGAAAGTAACAGTAACTAGAAATAAAAGTGATGATGAACAGTATATAAAGACTAGTGACAGGACATAGTCCAGATATTTTTTTTTTATATACAGGAGATAGACTCGGAATTATCCGACTTATATAACTAGAGTATAAAAGGAAGGGAGTACCGAGTAGGATTACACAACCTTGCTCACACCCCCACTATTGAAAAATATATTGAAATACACACCCCCCTCCTAGTTGTTATCAGAGCGTATAAAAGATTTTTTGGACAAGAGACGTGTATGACTGACTCTTACAAAGCAATCAAAAGAAAGTTGCATACTCTGTATCCAGATTATATCAGATTTAGTACTACTCAGAAGAATAGTAAAAGACTGTACGAAATAATAGACGAAATAATAGACGAAGTCTTAGAACTAGAATATAAATTAATTAGACACCTAAACAATAGAGTAAAGGTTAGGCCTCCTCCATTAACTAAATATCAGACTTCACCAGATAAAGCTCCATCTTTACCTAGATCCCTATGAGAGGTTCTTTCTTTGCTAGACACATAAGATTTACTATTAGGCATACAAGAATAGAAATTAGAAGAAAGCGTAGATACGAAAAGGCTTATAAAGAACTAAAGAACTTTTGTAGTTTAATAGAAGTACGAAATCACGGAATTAGACAAGTATCTCAGGACGACATTATAGACTTTTTTCTACAGAACGTACAAAGTACGGTACAGAATATACCAATAGACAGATTTGCTGCAGATCTATATAATAGAGTATTAGAAGGACAAATAGATTTTGAGTTTCTTAAAGACTTGCGTTGGCACTTAGTAGCGTTACAAAACGATATAGATCACCAAGAAAGGTGGATAGAATATCAAGAGTGGAAGCTTAAAGGTAAAACCGCTTCACTAGGATAAACAAAATAGATCACCTAAAGAAATTAGACTATTTAGATCTAAGAATATTACCAGAAAAGAAATATAGAATTTTAAAAGACACTAGCGTAATAAGGTGCAATTTTAGCTCAGGAGAACATTCACTTCATAGCGAAGATAAACAGTTAAATACGATTGTAGACATAATAATAAATATAAGTTAAAAAGTAAAAGAAAACAACGAACATTATATTACAAACTTACTCAGACTAGAAGACATACTGAGAAAACAGGAACAGATTTTCAAAAGATCAGAACAAAATCTAGAATACATAAATAACTTAGTAACCAATTGCGATTTCAAAAAGTTAGGTATGAAAAAAGACATAGAAAATTATTTTAAAAATAATTTGATAGATATAGAATTAAAAGTTAGTCAAGAAAACAAAAAGATTAAACAAGAATTAATAGCGAAAGTCTTAGAATTAGAAAAGGTTATTTTAGATTTGAAACAAGTAATTATTTCATGATAAGAATAGGCCTAGTACAAGAAGAAGCATCAAAAGTAATAGAAAAAGCTATACCTTTACCTCCAGATTACAAAGATTATATACCGACTGCTAAATCATACCAAATAGTAGTACAATAGAATATAGTCTTAACCGCGTTAGTACTCGAGCTCACTAAGAAAGTAGAATACTTGACTAGAAAAATAGAACTCCTAAACGATAGAGTACATCATTTAGATCGCACTACAGAAACTTCTAAAGATAAACAAGTAGACGAACTAATAAATCAGTTAAAAAAGGTGGAAATAACTCCACAAAGAGAAAAAGAAAAAACAGTGAGAAAAGCCCAAAAATGGACCTTTTTACAGGTAGATCGAGAACAGAAGGAGAAAGCTCCAGACCTAGTTTCTCAGACGATAGGATAGGAAATAGCTTAATATCAAGAATATTGAACAGGAGAATTCCAGAAGAAAATAATAGACAGCTTAGCGAAGTAATAAATGTAGACAGAGACATAAGCATATTTCAACAAAACCAGTTGAACTTGTTAAACCCTAGAACATTATACAACGCCGGAAGATTCTCGTCAACAGCTCAACTATATAGACATTATAGAGAAGAGCAGTTGTCCGTATTAGGAAGCTCAGCCAAGAAAATAAGGCTAATTAGCGAAGAATCTTTTAGACAAATTAAAAGAAACACCAGAAGCCTCATGCATATGGGACTCATGGTAATAGGTATAAAAGGGTTAACCAGAAAAAACTTAGGAAGTAAAGTACTCTTAGTTATCTATGATGACAGATGGACAGACATGAAGAAATCCATCATAGGTATGACAGAAATAGACATGACAGACAATGGTGGAATATTTTACATAAGTCCAAATTTCCTAATGAACTTAAAAGAATTTGGTAATAATATAAAAATAGGAATACAGACCAAAGGCTATGAAGAAATGCATAGCGGTAACAACTTATTGTTGTGTTTAGGATTTTTAGGAAAGATGACAAACAGTAGTAATACAAAATTTAAAATAAAGATAAATGACGTAGTAGAATTAATGAGTAACAAAGGCATTAACCTAATTAAACCTACAAAGATTCAACCTGAAGAATACGCTGGTTTAGAATGGAAACTAGAATACTTTAATAATGAGAAAAAGATGTTGCAACCCACATCTCACTTATAATACACCAACCAACGAGGGCAAACATCCATAAGATTTACAGACTATAATTATACCCCACACAAAGAATGCGAAGAAGGGAGCACTATAGAAGAAACAGACGTAAACCTCATGAACATAGAAATTATTCAAGAAGGGTATGAGGTAGATTCTATAGAAGAAACAGACTTAAACCTCATGAACATAGAAATTATTCAAGAAGGGTATGAGGTAGATATCGCTATAGAAAAAGCAAAAGATATAAAGAAACAGAAGCCCAAAATGTTATTCAAATGCAAAGGATGCAAAATGGATAATATGGAATTAGACATAACTATAGAACATTTTAAAATGTGTAATCAAAGATCAGACAATTTAGGATATAGAGAAGAGTATCTTTCAAAACAAAAAACAGAAATGTTTGAAGAAATTTGGAAGGACTTCTCGTTGAATAATGAATTAGACTCTGACACTACTTCAGAAATTAGTCACAAGGAATTAATGGAAACTAGCGCATCTAGCTCTAGTCCATTCCAGAGAACCACTGGAGAAAATATTACGGTAGACACTAGTATAGGCAATGTACCAAGAAGAAGAGTATTTAGAACTGCAGGAGAACCTGTAGATAATATTAAACCATCAGGCAGAAGAATGCCTCTGGAAGAACCTATAACCCTCCAGGAAGGAGGAAACAAAGGAAAAATCCTGAATATAGCTGCACATGATCCCCAAAGATGGAATTCTGTAATAGACTTATGGAAGGGAATAGTGGTAGCAGACTATATACAAAATTATCAGGAATCAGACGCAGAATCAATGTATAAATACTTAGAAACATTTTTAGGAGAATCGACAAAGGCATTATGGGAAGCCTATAAGATAAATTTCCCAGAAGAATTCCACCAGTTGGTAGCTATGGGGTCAAACCCATATAACTTCACCAATAAAATACATACCCTAATCACAGGTGAAGACCCAAATAGTGGATTGATAGTATTACAAAGAAACGCTTTAATAAAATTAGAACAGTTAAGCATTAGCAATTGGATTTATATAAAGAAATTCTTAAATGATTTCTTTTATTATTGCACGATCAGCGGTAATTCGTTTGATCAAGAACTCGGAAAGAAGCTCTTTAACAAGTTACCAGGAGCTTTAGGATGAGAAATAGAAGAAAGATGGAACAAGCGCGATGGAATCATACAAAATCCTAACGCTAGATGGTCCATAGGACATAGGATCCAGCATGTCATGGAAATACTCCAAGAAAAATGTACACACTTACAAATACAGAAACAACTCAAACAGAATGAGTTGAGCTTCTGCAAAAGTGTGTTATACACTACTCAGAGCTATGACAAAGACCCTCAGAAAAGAAAAAGTTATAAAAAGAAAAAGAAATATGGTTACCAGAATTATGATAGATATGATAAGAAAAGATATCATCTTAGAAAATCTACAGCAAAGAAACCATATTTAGACAAAAATAAACACATAAGAAAATATAGAAATGATAGAACCTATAAAAATAGATTAGAATGTTTTACTTGCGGTAGCATAGAACATTTAGCTAATACGTGTCCTAAAAGAATCAATAACAACTCTAAGAATGCGCAGTTGATAGAAGATCTCCAAGAAACCCTGATAAATGTAGACGAATATATGTCAGACACAGAAAGCATATATTCTATAGTAAGTATAGATATAGGAGAAAATAACAAAATAGACTCTTCAGACTCAGAAGCAGACGATTTTATTAATGAAATGGGAATAGAACAGCTCGATATAAACGAAGATCTTAATAATTTAGTAAACACATCCACAGACTGTGACCACATATTTGAGAAAAATAAAGGTCTAGACAGTACGGTGTGTTGCATTTGCAGATGGTTCCCGAGTAGGAGTAAAAGGGCCAAATGCAAAAAGTGTTACATGGAAGGATGCATAACTTGCCTCCAAAAGGAACTAAATATCATAATTAGTCCAAAACAAGAGCTAAATAGGATACAAGAGGAAGTAGCTATAGATACAACAATGCCAGTAAGAATAATTACTCTAGAAACAAGAGTAAATAATCTAGAAATCAGATTAGCTCAGCTAGAAAAAGGTAAACAGCCAGTGGCTGAAGACAGCTACAATCCTGAAGAAGATAATCAAATAGACACAGAAGTAGCTTCCGAGCTATTAAATTCAGAAGACAAATTTTTAATTTGTAATGAAGATAAAAAGTTTAGCGCTCTAAGATTAATGAAAAAAGTCAAAATTAAAGATTACGAGATTACAACCCTCGCTTTAATAGACACAGGGTGCACTAGAAGTATATTAAATAAAAAGATAATCCCGAGTCATCGGTGAAAACACTTTGGAGAAACCATCTTCATGTGCAGATGGATGGGACTCACAACTTTTATAGATATTACCTGCAAGAAGCTAATGTTAGTTTTATAAACACTTGCTCGAAAAATCCGAGCTATAAGCTAGATAAAATATTAGTAAGAGATCTCAATATAAATACAGATTTCGTGATAGGATTAGACTTCTTGTTGAATAACAATGGAAGTTGCACTATCACCAGAGACGGAGTAATATTACAGAGAAATAGTACTTATGCTCCAGTACAAACTCAGAAGATAGACACTAAGATTATACAACTACCTTCTATAAATCTAAACAATAAAAACACTAGTTGTTGTACCGACTGGAGTAACGGAGAAAAGTATTGCAGTTTGAGTTCAAATTTATTGTTTAAAGATTTTCTAGAGGAAGAAGATTTGTTAGAAAAGAGCTATACTTTAATAGACTTAGAAACAGATTTTTATAATTTTAAAACCGGGATAGAAAAAATAGGAATAATAAAAGATAAAAAGGATTTAGATAATGTAGTAAAGATCCTAGATGAATTAGAAATTATAGGAGAAAAGCCTCTCAGACACTGGAATAACAATAAAATTCTGTGCAAGTTAGACATAATAAACCCAGAATATATTATAAGAACAGCTTCAATAGAAGCAACAAACCAAGATTTAGAAGACTTTAAATCACAGATTAAGGAATTAATGAATCTAGAAATTATAAGACGCTCGACTTCTAAACACAGGTCAGCAGCATTTATAGTTAGAAACCATTCAGAAATAGTCAGAGGAAAAGCAAGAATGGTAATTAACTATAAAAGACTAAATGATAATACTAGAAGCGACGGATATAAATTGCCAGATAAGACAGAACTAATCAATCGAATACAAGGTAAAAATATCTTTAGTAAATTCGATTGTAAATCAGGATATTGGCAGGTTAAGATGCATCCCGCCAGTATAGAATGGACAGCATTTACTTGTCCTGAAGGACATTTTGAATGGTTGGTAATGTCGTTCGGCCTGAAGACTGCTCCACCCATTTTTCGTTGAAAAATGGATGAAATATTTGAAGATTATAAAAGATTTACAATAGTTTATGTGGATGACATTTTAGTGTTCAGTAGCAATATGGCAGAACACCTAGGACATCTACAAACAATTTTTAGACTTTTTGTTAGCAATGGAATAATAATTAGCAAAAAGAAAATGGAGTTATGCAAGACATATATAAACTTTTTAGGAGTTACCATCGGAGAAGGAAAGATAAAACTTCAACCGCACATAGCTAAGAAGGCTCTAGACATGCCAGATAGGCTAGATAATACCAAAGATTTACAGAAATTCTTAGGAATTCTAAATTATGCTAGAACTTTCATAAAAGATTTAGGAAAGGTAGCAGGACCTCTATATTCAAAGACGTGACTACTGGACAGAAGAGGTTTAATGCAGAAGACATAAAAATAGTGAAACTACTTAAACAGCAGATCCAAAATATCCCTGATCTTAATATGCCTTTAGAAACAGATTACTTAATTATTGAAACAGACGGAAGTTTCGAAGGTTGGGGAGCGGTCCTAAAAGCTAGAACAAATAAATACAGCAGCAAGACTACAGAAAAGATTTGCGCTTATCAAAGCGGAAAGTACAAAGAAAAAGGTAATATGAGTAGCATAGACGTAGAAATATTAGCGGTAATCTACGGATTAAACGCCTTTAGATTATATATCTTAAACAAACTAGAAACGTTAATCAGGACAGACTGTGAAGCGATAGTTAAGTTTCACCAGAAAATTAACGATAAAAACAGTAGTAGACGCAGATGGTTAAATTTCCTCCATACGGTATCAATATACAACTTAGTATTTGAACATATCAAGGGAAAAGATAATAGTTTAGCAGACCAACTCAGCAGATTAAAAATTACTTCAAATTAACCATATTTGTTGTTGTTTTTAGCAGCATGAGTACTTCAAGACAGACGCCAAAAGACAAAGGGAAAGGCCCAACAAAACCCGTAGACAATTATAGACAAGCTATGTTGGGAAATCTGAATTTCAGACCCACAGCTACTATAGACACTCCAGCATTAGAAAGATTGCATTTCGGTAAGAATAATTTAGTTTGTTTTTCCCCCGTCTAACCTTACTTTTAAAGTTTTGCCAGATTATGTAATAGACAAAGAGCAAAGGTGCCTAATCGACAATTTGTGGATGGCGCACAACAAAAAAGACAACAGCCATTTTGTGGCAACTTTAAATAGCACTTGTTTTTACTTCAACGAAAAGAATTTGAACAAAAAATTCAAGTTTTATGTCGTTGTCCATGGAAGAACAAATGGTATTTTCCAGACCTGGCTAGAAGTAGTAGATTCCATAAAAGATTTTAAAACCCCATTATTCAAAGGATTTAATGTCTTTACAGAAGCTTTAGACTATGCCCGGGGAACCCTTGGACCTAACTTCTTTATATCCCCAGCTTTAAGACAAAACCAGAATCAAACTCCACAGTACAACATACAGAAAGACACAGACAAAATCATATTTTGCGATCATTGTAGTTCAATGACCGAAGCTTTCAAAAGATTAAACCAGACCAAAGAAGAACTCCAAAAACAGAACATTCACCTCCTAGAAAAAGTTACAGAACTAGAGCTAAAACTTAGACAAAGCTCTATCAGACAAACACAGAGTTCTCCATCTTCTTCAAAAATGGATGAGACAGGTGTGCATTCCCTCCTGAATGCTAAGAAACCTATTATACCAGGTATAGGTACAACTAGTCCGGTGCAAACGGTTGCCGGTAAAGACTTACCAAATCCGTTCATGGCTGTCACTTTGCCAAAGAGTGAAGAGGAACCAAGTTTCTCAAAGACCAGAAGGAAGCTCCCGCAGACATTAACTGGATCTTCATCCAAAGCAAGGAGCAAACGGACGAAAAAACAACAGACCAAAAATATAGAACAGATTATAAAAGAGACTTTAGAAAACATTTTCAAAGAACAGACTGAGGCGAGACAAGAAGGTAAATATGAAATCCCAGTCTCTACACCAGCAGTAGTGTCTCAGCCAACAGATGATAATCAGAATTTAGACAGTGTAGATCATGTTTCAGAAACGAGTTCAGATAACGAATTCCTAGAATCAAACTATCAGGATGCTCAGGATCCTAACGCAGACGATGATTCAGGAATGAGCTTCGACTCAGTAGCTCTGCATAACTTAGACACCTGAGACGAAGAAGAAACAAGAATTAGCTACCAGACAAATTACAATAATGCTAAAGCAACGGACGAAAATGAAGATGCTAAAGCAGCAGACAAGAATAAAAGTAAAAAGAAAAAAGCAAGATGAAGACGGCCACTTTAGAAAAAGTAGCAGATATCAAGGACAGCATCTTTGAAAAATAAACAACTTTTCAAAAAGCAGATGCCAGCAACAGAAGACGACAAAGGAAAAAGAAGAATTTTTCTAAAGTTAAAGCGACGATGGGGCCCACAGCGCACCCGGCCGAAACTTTAAAAGATTCCTTTACAATTTGAAGTCTGCAGTTGAAGTCCGCAGACTCCCTATAAATACCAAGACTTGAACACACACAGAGACACACGGACAGAAAGAGAGAGAGTGAGATAAATCGCCCCCTAAACACATACTCCCAAAGGTTTTCCATGTTTTTCTCTTCCCCATCTGTATAAACCCTCCATATGTAAGATATCATTTTCTTACTTTGCTTTCACCGTAGCCGTAGCAGTTTCCGGGACTCCCGAAAGGGAAACCTCCCTGTACCTCTAAGTTATGTAAGTCTACTTTTCAGCAGTTTATCTCCTTGTAACATGTATATTAAGTTTTGAATGTTTATAAAAAATCTTGCAGGATTGCAAGAACTATGTTGATATTCTGTTAGCATGTTTATTTTCATCATGAATCTTTTTATATAAGTAGTCATGTTTAAGCATTTTAATCCATGGATGTCATTACAGATAATAAAGGATAACCATATACTAAGTTCGTCAGATAGTCATGTTTAAGCATAATAAAGCTAAGATTACAACAGTAATTAGAAATCATGCTGAAACATCATGATGAAAATAAAGATGCTAACAGAATATCAACATAGTTCTTGCAATCCTGCAAGATTTTTTATAAACATTCAAAACTTAATATACATGTTACAAGGAGATAAACTGCTGAAAAGTAGACTTACATATCTTAGAGGTACAGGGAGGTTTCCCTTTCGGGAGTCCCGGAAACTGCTACGGCTACGGTGAAAGCAAAGTAAGAAAATGATATCTTACATATGGAGGGTTTATACAGATGGGGAAGAGAAAAACATGGAAAACATTTGGGAGTATGTGTTTAGGTGGCGATTTATCTCACTATCTCTCTTTCTGTCCGTGTGTGTCTGTGTGTGTGTTCAAGTCTTGGTATTTATAGGGAGTCAGCGGACTTCAACTGCGGACTTCAAATTGTAAAGGAATCTTTTAAAGTTTCGGACGAGTGCGCTGTGGGCCCCATCATCGCTTTAACTTTAGAAAAATTCTTCTTTTTCCTTTGTCATCTTCTGTTGCTGGCATCTGCTTTTTGAAAAGTTGTTTATTTTTCAAAGATGTTGTCCTTGATATCTGCTACTTTTTCTAAAGTGGCCGTCTTCATCTTGCTTTTTTCTTTTTACTTTTATTCGTGTCTGCTGCTTTAGCATCTTCATTTTCGTCCGTTGTTTTATCATTATTGTAATTTGTCTGGTAGCTAATTCCTGTTTTTTCTTCGTCTCAGGTGTCTAAGTTATGCAGAGCTACTGAGTCGAAGCTCATTCCTGAATCATCGTCTGCGTTAGGATCCTGAGCATCCTGATAGTTTGATTCTAGGAATTCGTTATCTGAACTCGTTTCTGAAACATGATCTACACTGTCTAAATTCTGATTATCATCCGTTGGCTGAGACACTACTGCTGGTGTAGAGACTGGGATTTCATATTTATCTTCTTGTCTCGCCTCAGTCTGTTCTTTGAAAATGTTTTCTAAAGTCTCTTTTATAATCTGTTCTATATTTTTGGTCTGTTGTTTTTTCGTCCGTTTGCTCCTTGCTTTGGATGAAGATCCAGTTAATGTCTGCGGGAGCTTCCTTCTGGTCTTTGAGGAACTTGGTTCCTCTTCACTCTTTGGCAAAGTGACAGCCATGAACGGATTTGGTAAGTCTTTACCGGCAACCGTTTGCACCGGACTAGTTGTACCTATACCTGGTACAATAGGTTTCTTAGCATTCAGGAGGGAATGCACACCTGTCTCATCCATTTTTGAAGAAGATGGAGAACTCTGTGTTTGTCTGATAGAGCTTTGTCTAAGTTTTAGCTCTAGTTCTGTAACTTTTTCTAGGAGGTGAATGTTTTGTTTTTGGAGTTCTTCTTTGGTCTGGTTTAATCTTTTGAAAGCTTCGGTCATTGAACTACAATGATCGCAAAAGATGATTTTGTCTGTGTCTTTCTGTATGTTGTACTGTGGAGTTTGATTCTGGTTTTGTCTTAAAGCTGGGGATATAAAGAAGTTAGGCCCAAGGGTTCCCCGGGCATAGTCTAAAGCTTCTGTAAAGACATTAAATCCTTTGAATAAAGGGGTTTTAAAATCTTTTATGGAATCTACTACTTCTAGCCAGGTCTGGAAAATACCATTTGTTCTTCCATGGACAACGACATAAAACTTGAATTTTTTGTTCAAATTCTTTTCGTTGAAGTAAAAACAAGTGCTATTTAAAGTTGCCACAAAATGGCTGTTGTCTTTTTTGTTGTGCGCCATCCACAAATTGTCGATTAGGCACCTTTGCTCTTTGTCTATTACATAATCTGGCAAAACTTTAAAAGTAAGGTTAGACGCGGGAAAAACAAACTAAATTATTCTTACCGAAATGCAATCTTTCTAATGCTGGAGTGTCTATAGTAGCTGTGGGTCTGAAATTCAGATTTCCCAACATAGCTTGTCTATAATTGTCTACGGGTTTGGCTGGGCCTTTCCCTTTGTCTTTTGGCGTCTGTCTTGAAGTACTCATGCTGCTAAAAACAACAACAAATATGGTTAATTTGAAGTAATTTTTAATCTGCTGAGTTGGTCTGCTAAACTATTATATTTTCCCTTGATATGTTCAAATACTAAGTTGTATATTGATACCGTATCGAGGAACTTTAACCATCTGCGTCTACTACTGTTTTTATCGTTAATTTTCTGGTGAAACTTAACTATCGCTTCACAGTCTGTCCTGATTAACGTTTCTGGTTTGTTTAAGATATATAATCTAAAGGCGTTTAATCCGTAGATTACCGCTAATATTTCTGCATCTATGCTACTCATATTACCTTTTTCTTTGTACTTTCCGCTTTGATAAGCGCAAATCTTTTCTGTAGTCTTGCTGCTGTATTTATTTGTTTTAGCTTTTAGGACCGCTCCCCAACCTTCGAAACTTCCGTCTGTTTCAATAATTAAGTAGTCTGTTTCTAAAGGCATATTAACATCAGGGATATTTTGGATCTGCTGTTTAAGTAGTTTCACTATTTTTGTCTTCTGCATTAAACCTCTTCTGTCCAGTAGTCACGTCTTTGAATATAGAGGTCCTGCTACCTTTCCTAAATCTTTTATGAAAGTTCTAGCATAATTTAGAATTCCTAAGAATTTCTGTAAATCTTTGGTATTATCTTAGCCTATCTGGCATGTCTAGAGCCTTCTTAGCTATGTGCGGTTGAAGTTTTATCTCTCCTTCTCCAATGGTAACTCCTAAAAAGTTTATATATGTCTTGCATAACTCCATTTTATTTTTGCTAATTATTATTCCATTGCTAACAAAAAGTCTAAAAACTGTTTGTAGATGTCCTAGGTGTTCTGCCATATTGCTACTGAACACTAAAATGTCATCCACATAAACTATTGTAAATCTTTTATAATCTTCAAATATTTCATCCATTTTTCGTTGAAAAATGGGTGGAGCAGTCTTCAGGCCGAACGACATTACCAACCATTCAAAATGTCCTTCAGGACAAGTAAATGCTGTCCATTCTATACTGGCGGGATGCATCTTAACCTGCCAATATCCTGATTTACAATCGAATTTACTAAAGATATTTTTACCTTGTATTCGATTGATTAGTTCTGTCTTATCTGGCAATTTATATCCGTCGCTTCTAGTATTATCATTTAGTCTTTTATAGTTAATTACCATTCTTGCTTTTCCTCTGACTATTTCTGAATGGTTTCTAACTATAAATGCTGCTGACCTGTGTTTAGAAGTCGAGCGTCTTATAATTTCTAGATTCATTAATTCCTTAATCTGTGATTTAAAGTCTTCTAAATCTTGGTTTGTTGCTTCTACTGAAGATGTTCTTATAATATATTCTGGGTTTATAATGTCTAACTTGCACAGAATTTTATTGTTATTCCAGTGTCTGAGAGGCTTTTCTCCTATAATTTCTAATTCATCTAGGATCTTTACTACATTATCTAAATCCTTTTTATCTTTTATTATTCCTATTTTTTCTATCCCGGTTTTAAAATTATAAAAATCTGTTTCTAAGTCTATTAAAGTATAGCTCTTTTCTAACAAATCTTCTTCCTCTAGAAAATCTTTAAACAATAAATTTGAACTCAAACTGCAATACTTTTCTCCGTTACTGCAGTCGGTACAACAACTAGTGTTTTTATTGTTTAGATTTATAGAAGGTAGTTGTATAATCTTAGTGTCTATCTTCTGAGTTTGTACTGGAGCATAAGTACTATTTCTCTGTAATATTACTCCGTCTCTGGTGATAGTGCAACTTCCATTGTTATTCAACAAGAAGTCTAATCCTATCACGAAATCTGTATTTATATTGAGATCTCTTACTAATATTTTATCTAGCTTATAGCTCGGATTTTTCGAGCAAGTGTTTATAAAACTAACATTAGCTTCTTGCAGGTAATATCTATAAAAGTTGTGAGTCCCATCCATCTGCACAGCTGAAGATGGTTTCTCCAGTGTTTTCACCAGATGACTCGGGATTATCTTTTTATTTAATATACTTCTAGTGCACCCTGTGTCTATTAAAGCGAGGGTTGTAATCTCGTAATCTTTAATTTTGACTTTTGTCATTAATCTTAGAGCGCTAAACTTTTTATCTTCATTACAAATTAAAAATTTGTCTTCTGAATTTAATAGCTCGGAAGCTACTTCTGTGTCTATTTGATTATCTTCTTCAGGATTGTAGCTGTCTTCAGCCACTGGCTGTTTACCTTTTTCTAGCTGAGCTAATCTGATTTCTAGATTATTTACTCTTGTTTCTAGAGTAATTATTCTTACTGGCATTGTTGTATCTATAGCTACTTCCTCTTGTATCCTATTTAGCTCTTGTTTTGGACTAATTATGATATTTAGTTCCTTTTGGAGGCAAGTTATGCATCCTTCCATGTAACACTTTTTGGCCCTTTTACTCCTACTCGGGAACCATCTGCAAATGCAACATGTCGTACTGTCTAGACCTTTATTTTTCTCAAATATGTGGTCACAGTCTGTGGATGTGTTTACTAAATTATTAAGATCTTCGTTTATATCGAGCTGTTCTATTCTCATTTCATTAATAAAATCGTCTGCTTCTGAGTCTGAAGAGTCTATTTTGTTATTTTCTCCTATATCTATACTTACTATAGAATATATGCTTTCTGTGTCTGACATATATTCGTCTACATTTATCAGGGTTTCTTGGAAATCTTCTATCAACTGCGCATTCTTAGAGTTGTTGCATCGAATTTGGTATCTCGTAGACTATGAACCAGACCTAGATAAAATAAAATTATACTTACCGAATAATTGGTGAAGTTTAGAACTTTTATGAACCAAGAATTCTTTTGTAAGCCCATGGTCTTATTCTATCACATTATACTCGCACAATCTTTGTTGTCATCGCGATTTTGTTCTAAGAGGCCATGTGCGTGTCCTAGTATTCATGAGTGCTCCAGAAATCTGTCACAATTTTTTAGGAACGACATCATTCCATACTCGTATAGTTTCAATCATCAAGCGTGTTCCAATTGAAAGATTCATCTTTTGCAATGACTATTATGACTTGACAATCACAACACATCGACCTGAAAGTGTCAGTTTAATACTTTAATTCCTAGTGGAATACTCATCAAGAGGTTTCCTAACTATTCAACCTCATTGCCAACCAACTCAAGATCCATGATAAATTCAGCTAGTATTATTTGTTTAGCTGATTTTCATTTAATACCCCTTTAAAGGTGAATATACAACCGCTAGTGAATTTTGTCTCATTTGAATTAGGGATCCAGTTTCATCACTGTATCCCTCTAATACAATGGAAAATCCACTCCATTCAATATCATAATTATGGTACCTTTCAAAGATTATTTTTTTTCAAAATAGAATTAATCTCATCATCAAATAATATGTGATATCTCCTCAAATCTTCATTTTCAAAAACACTTTGAATAATAATACCAAGTGGAATATTATCACATTTTAAAAAAAAAATCCCTAGACATAGCAAGACACCATAACCCCCACATTTTCAAAAAATTTAAGATAGAGGAATAATATTTTCATAACTCATATGACACTGACCTCCACATTTTCAAAAATTCTACGACAGGGGAATAATATTTTCATAACTCATAAGAAATATTACTAATTTCTCATAATACATTTCATCTTATAAATAACAAGCTAATAATGTAGTTCCACCCAAATAATTATATAAAGTTACTCATACTATGTCATCATCAACAAATATTTTAAGGAAACAATATGAGAAAAGTAAGTACCAATACTAATATTTTCGTCATTTATTTAAAAAATAGTAAGCACAAATAAATTATGGTTAAAATATTACTCGGAAAAATAAACTATCATCCGTTTAGTCAAATTTATTTTTACTTACCGGGATTATCATTTCTCCTAATTTTCTTCATCATTCAGGAATGTGATGGCTTAGTTAGCCTTCACACAAAATAGTAATTATTTTCGTGAAAGGTTTAATCCTCAGCTTCACAGAATCTAAATGAAATCACCATCAGCAATAGTCGATAGTCTCACATAGACGTTTTCTTTGAGCTAACACACTTAACTCATAAGGTATATATCATGATGATGCAATTATATGTACACGAAAAAGATAAGTTGAAGAATCATCCAATTAAATCAAAAGAAACCGGTAAAATAAAAGAATATAGGAATAAGTAAGTGCCTTATCTATAAATATTGATAAATACCCGTGATATACGCAGGATATACACCGTGTATATCACAGGCAGTGGGCTGTATATTCACTGCTTAAGGGCTGTAAATTCTGTGGTATACACGGTATATTCATACCATGTATATCACGGATTAATGGTTCTATTTTTGGTAGATTAGTTGTAATTAAATTAGAAGTTGTACACTTACCATAATTGTATAATTATTGTACAAGTAGAATAAGATTTTGAGAGTAGAATAGGAATAGGATTTTTCCTATTATGAAAATTGTAAATTGTATACATACTCTTTCATTAATGAAAATAATATAATCAAGGGATTATTTCTTTCATGGTATCAGAAGTCTAGGTTTCACATATCTCCTTCTCTCCCAACCTTCGGTTGCCTCGATATCCAAGCTCATGTCTCGGGTTATGTGCCGACTTTTACCTCCTTTCTTCCCAAATTTTTCTTCCAACATCCCTTTTTGTTCTTTCGTTATGTCTATGTCAAAGAACACGTTTCACCCTGCCCTTACTGTTTCTAACATCAAGAACCACATCCCTATCATTCTTGAAATAGAAAACGTCCAATACGCGACGTGGGCCGAACTGTTCAAAGTTCATGCACACTCGCATCAAGTCCTCCATCATATTATCCCCGCGGCTCCTGCTGATACAGAGGTGCCTAAACCCGAGGATGATCCTAAATTATGGACAACCCTTGATGCTACCGTTCTTCAATGGATTTACTCCACTATATCTACCGACCTATTGCAAACGATTATTGATCCTGACCCAACGGCGAAGGCTACTTGGGATAGAATACGTGATATATTCCAAATAATCAAAATTCTAGAGTTGTTACTCTTGAGCAGGAATTCTCCCATGTCAACATGGAAGATTTCCCAAACGTTTTGGCTTATTGCAAAAGGTTGTAAGAATTGGCGGACCAACTCCGCAACATTGGCGCGCCCATTACAAATGATCGTTTGGTCCTACAAATGGTTGCAGACCTATCTGAGGCCTATAGTGGTGTTGGCACGCTTCTTCGATAGAGCAGTCATCTTCCTCAATTTTATCAGGCTCGTTCCATGCTTACGCTCGAAGAAGCCAGCATAGCCAAAAAGGCGGCTACCGGCGCTAGTCCCATGGTCATGAAGACGTTCTCAACTAATTCTCCAGGTTTTGTTGATAATTTGGGCCAACACCGTGTTCACGGTGGCGGTAAGAATACTCGGAAAAATAATTGCAAAAACCGCGGGGGTAAACGCGGAGGTTCCGACAGTGGTGGCGGTGGCCAGAATAATGGCAGTGGGCCCCGTCCAGGCAGCAGTGGGCCACCGTCCCACTGGTCCCAGCCATGGGCCCCCTGACAGTGGGCCTGGGCCAGTGGGCAGTGGCCCAACAACCCCTATGCTACAACATTTTTAGCCCCTGAAAATTAGGCTGCACATCAGTTTTCTCGGCCCAATTCGACTTGGCCAAGTATATTCCTCAACAATTCTTGGTCGGGGCAGCAAGCCGGTGTGCTTGGGCCCCGGCCTCCACGGGCCCATTATGTAGCGGGCCCCACCCCGTTCGACATTGAAGTCGCGATGCACACACTTGGATTAAATCCCGCGGATCCGAATTGGTACATGGACACCGGAGCCACTACTCACATAACGTCCGACCAAGGTACTCTCTCGTCTTATTCCAATTTGAGCAACAATTGTGGCATAATTGTTGGTAATGAAAATTCAATTCCAATTCGTGGTTACGGTCATAAAACTTTGTCTCTCCTCCATCCACCTCTTATCTTGAAAAATACCCTTCATGCTCCTAAATTGATTAAAAATTTGGTGTCCGTCCGTAAATTCACCACTGATAATTCAGTTTCTATTGTTTTTTATCCTTTTGGATTTTCTGTGAAGGATTTCAAGACGGGGATTCCTCTCATGCGATGTGATAGTAGGGGATATCTTTATCCTATCACGCCCACATCCGGTCTCTCGAGTCAAGCCTTGCCATTTACTTTTGCAGCTCTTGCTCCTTCCTTGTGGCATGCACGTCTAGGTCATCCGGGGTCGTCAATTTTGTCTTTCTTAGATAAAAATAATTTTATTTCTTGTAAGGTACACATAGTACTCTGATTTGTCAATCTTGTTCTTTAGGAAAAATTGTTAGATTGTCGTTTGTAGACTCTAATTCTCGTATTTTAATGCAATTTGATATTATTCATAGCGATTTATGGACATCTCCCATTATCAGTTCTTTGGTCCATCGTTATTATGTTTTTTTTGGATGATTATTCTAATTTTTAAGGACTTTTCCGTTAGCGAAAAAATCTCACGTTTTTTCCACCTTTTTAAAATTTAGAGCTTTCATCCGTACCCAATTCGAATAGAAAATTAAGAATATTCAATGTGATAATGGAAAAGAATATGATAATGGGTTGTTTTGGAATTTTTGTGGTAATAATGGTATCAATTTTCGTTTCTCTTGTCCTCATACGTCCTCTCAATTGAGAAAGCCGAACGCAAAATTCGTATCGTTAATAATATTGTCCGAACTTTATTGATCCATTCTTCCGCACCTCCTCCCTTTTGGCATCATGCTCTACATATGGCTACTTATCTCCTTAACATTCTTCCTACCAAAGGTTTGACATATTCTTCCACCCTTCAAATATTATATAATAAGACTCCTTCGTATTCCCATCTTAGGGTCTTTGGGTGCTTATGTTATCCACTATTTCCGTCCACCACAATTAACAAGATTCAGTACCGGTCTACCCATTGTGTGTTTTTGGGTTATCCGCCTAATCATCATGGTTACAAATATTTAGATTTATCGTCTAATAAAATCATCATTAGTCGCCATGTTATTTTTAATGAATCTCAATTTCCGTTTGCTAAAGTGAGTAGTCCCGTGCGTAATTCGTATAATTTTTTAGATGACGATGTCTCCCCATTATCATCCGCCATTTATCGGACCTGTCCCGCACCCAAAATCCGCCAGCGGACTCACTGCCCGCTGGTCCTCCAGTAACGTTACCATCTACCATCCTGGGTCCAGCAACTGGGCCATTTATCCAGCCCAGTTCCTATTTCTGTTACCGGGTCCGTTGCTGGCCCAGTTCCTGTTTTAGGTTTCGGTTCCAGTTCCCGTGTTGGCCCAGCAGGATGTGGGCTTGCTGGCAAGTCCGTCACCTGTCCTGATGTTCCCAAAATTCACCCAATTCTCCCCCGAGTCACAGACTGGTCACTCGTAGTCAACAAGGTGTTTTTAAACCAAAAAGACATTTTAATTTTATTTCTAATGTTCTTAAATCCCCTCTACCTCCTAACCCAATGTCTGCCTTAAATGACCCGAATTAGAAATCTACTATGACCGACGAATATGATGCTCTTATTGCAAATAAGACGTGGGCGCTGGTACCCCGTCCTTCTAGTGTTAATATTATTCGGTCTATGTGGATTTTTACTCATAAGGATAATTCTGAAGGTTCTTTTGCGAGGCACAAGACTCGTCTTGTAGGTGATGGTAAGACTCAGCAGGTTGACGTAGATTGTGGTGAGATATTTAGTCCGGGGGTCAAACCGGCTATCATTCGCATTGTTCTCAGTCTAGCTCTTTCCAAAGCATGACTCATTCATCAGTTAGATGTAAAGAATGCTTTCTTACATGGTGATCTCAAGGAGACCGTTTATATGCATCAACCCTTGGGTTTTTGAGACCCCAAATATCCTCATCATGTCTGTTTATTGAAGAAGTCCTTGTATGGGCTTAAGCAGGCCCCATGAGCTTGTTATAAGATATTTGCATACTATGTTTTGTCTATTGGGTTTTCGCACAGCAGGTCTGATAATTTATTATTCATATATCGTCGTGGTTCTTTCTTGGCTTATATTTTTTTGTATGCGGATGACATTTTCTTTACTGCCTCTACTGATGCTTTGCACCAGTTTATCATGACCATGCTCAGTTTTGAGTTTGCTATTAAAGACTTGGGGCCCTTGAGTTACTTTTTGAGGATTGATGTCACTCGTCATACATGTGGGCTATTCTTATCACAACAAAAGTATGCAGTTGAGATCATTGAGCGAGCTGGTATGTCCTCCTGCAAGTCTACGTCCACTCCCGTTGATACTAAACCCAAGTTGGGTGTTGCGGCTGGCTTACCTTACGAGGATCCGACTCACTATCGCAGTCCTGCAGAGGCTCTTCAGTATCTTACTTTTACGAGGTCGGATATTACGTATGTCGTACAACAAGTGTGTTTGTTTATGAATGATCCAAGGGTTGAGCACATGAATGCGCTCAAACACATTATTCGATACATCAACGGGGCACTTGACTACGGTTTACACTTATATCCATCGTCGACGGCTACACTTGTCTCGTATACAGATGCTGATTGGGGTGGCTATCCGAACACCAGACGATCTACGTCTGAGTATTGTATGTTCCTTGGTGATAACTTGGTCTCGTGGTCTGCCAAACGACAAGCTACTTTATCCCGCTCTAGTGCCGAGGCCGAGTATCGAGGGGTGGCTAATGTGGTGTCTGAATCATGTTGGCTTCGTAATCTCCTCTTAGAGCTTCACTTTCCCGTTCACAAAGCTATCTTGGTTTATTGTGATAATGTTAGTGCTATATACGTTTCTGGCAATCCGGTTCAACATCAACGCACTAAACATATTGAGATAGATATCCATTTTGTTCGCGAAAAGGTAGCTCGTGGACAAGTACGCGTCCTACATGTCCCATCCAGATATCAAATTGCAGACATATTTACCAAGGGCCTTCCATCGGTGCTATTTGAAAATTTTAGGGATAATCTCAGCGTACGAAGACCGCCCGCTATGACTGCGGGGGTGTGATAAATACCCGTTATATACATAGGATATACATCGTGTATATCACGGGCAATGAGCTGTATATTCACTGCTTATGGGCTGTAAATTCCGTGGTATACACGGTATATTCATACAATGTATATCACGGATTAATGGCTCTATTTTTGGTAGATTAGTTCTAATTAAATTAGAGTTGTACACTTACCATAATTGTATAATTATTGTACAAGTAGAATAAGGTTTTGGGAGTAGAATAAGAATAAGATTTTTTCTATTATGAAAATTGTAAATTATATATATACTCTTTCATTAATGAAAATAATGAAGCGATTATTTGAAATTCTTTCAAATATATTTGTGAAGTAGCATGCTCTCAAGTCTCAAGTACTTAATATCTAACAACAAATATTCACCACAATCTCAGTTCTTTAAGATTCTTCAATATTGAATTAAAACGAAAAACCAGCTTTCCCCACTAAACCATTTCAACCATTAAAAAACTGACTTCAAAAATTTCTTAATTAGAAGAGGACTGGTATAATGATATACCAAATATTATTGACAACAATATACATACACGAGTTCTTTTATATATATATAATGATCAATGTTAAGAAGAGACTTAAAACACTAAGTGCATTGTCTTCCAAAATTCAAAATGCGCACACAGAGTAATAAACTACAAATCCACCTCATTAAATAATGTATAACCATAAACACTACTAAAATTTGAAGGAAATTATATGTATCATTTTGAGGCTAAAGTTTATCGGTTTATTATATTCTTGTGCCTCAAATCGACTTAAAATTACACAAAGTTGGCATTCAAATATTAGCAGAAGTATACCTGAAACATAGACGGGTTGTACTAAGTTATTCTCTTTCTATTTTTCGTAAGAATAGAACGAGAAATATCCTTAAGATAGTTGAAAATCTTACGAAAAATACTTGATCACGAACATTATAGGAAATTCCTGAAAGCTTGAGGCGTGTCGAAGACACTGTCCTTAAAGATATTTCACCCGATATAGATGTATCCCTCAGAATTTAACAAGAGTCTAATATAAAACTAGGAGCAAGAATCTAACAAAGATTTCAAGAAGGTAGATAACCCAACAAACAAAAAGGAGAAAGAAGAAGGAATTATGTTCTTAGTGTTTCTCTCTACCCAATATCACCACACAAGATTATATATATAAGCCAAAGAGATGATTTCTTAATCTGCTAACGTCCAAAAACATTTAAGATGAGTTAAAAGTCATAAAGACCAATTGGCTGAAAGTATATGTGTCCTAGAGACAATTCTAATTATGGACAAATGTACTTGAATACATTCATATTATTAATGATTAATATTTATGGCATTTACAATTATTGAATTATTGTTTGATTGTTTGTAATTATTCATATATATGCTCCCTTGAGTTGGCGTTGTCATTGATAGAGTGAGATATTAATGATAAAGCGTAACTCTCAAAATTGCATCGACTAATGATCATTGAGAATGAGATATCGATGATATGTTATAAGTCGACATGTGGTCTGCATCACATTCTTAGAGAATGTAGTGAGTCTTACGACTACGGGTAATTGTTATTCGTGATGGACACATGGATACTTTGGAGAGTATTGGTACACCCTGTCGATAAACTATTTGTTATACATGTCTATAGTGTTATCGGCATATGGGATATAAAAGTCCTTCAACTTGAGGTCAATACATGCCTTGTTTGCAGAATGATGTACTTTGATCAAGTTCAAAGCTTGCACTCCTTATGGGGTAGATACGGCTTGAGTTGGGTGCATTACTATATGCGATTGTCTTTTCAATCTAAGAGTGTATTGAGAAAGTATTAAATATTCAGTTAGGAACTAAAATATTTAATTTATAATAATTATGGAATATATTTCTATTTGACAAAAATTATTTAATTAAGTCAAGATTGAATTTTGGACTTAATTAAATATGTTAATATTATAAAGGGGCTTGGATGAAAACCTAAAGAAAGTACTTAGGCCTAATTAGTCTTTTGTACTTCTTTTAGGTTTAGGTTTTTTCCCTTTACCTATTATATAAACAACACAAACTCCATAATTATGTAGTTAGTCAGTCAGACAAAACAGAGGATTGAAGACTTAGAGTCTTGAATTACTTTCTCTCTTCTAACAAAAGAATTCCTAGCGTTCTTCTTTAGATAAATACACTGGAGTTGAAATTTGCAATTGGAGAGACAACTCGCGTGGATACCATAGTTGTGAATTCAGCATACAAAGACTTGTAAGTATTCCTGATTATGTTTTGACATTCATTAGATTATCATATAGCTATACCAGTTCAATGTTGGGTAAAATTTTAACTTCCGCTGTGCGAACATTGTGTTCATGACCCACTAAAATCTAACAGTGGCATCAGAGTCGGGCCTGGTTTAATGATTATGTGATAATATTTAATAACAATTAGATGGGTTAATTAATTACAATGATTTGTTTAAACTGATTTTCAAAAAAAATAGAAAATCAGAAATTGTTCACTCACCGGAATCCGGATTTTCGATAATTCGATGTCGTTCTGACCACCGTCTCTAGTTATCGAGAACACCGTTACGTGACTAACCTCAACGAAGCCATTATGCAGAAATCGACTCGATTTGGAGCGTTGGAGCTCATCCGCCCTAAAATCTTGAGCATGCTGCATGGTGTATAACGGGAAAGAGATGTATGATGGTTGATAGAGGTGTGGGTGGTGGCGCGGAAAACCCGCCGGAAGGCTGCTTGGAAGCAACCGACAGTGGGCCTATTTTCGGCCGCCAGACACCGGCAGTCGATGGTTTAAAACCACCAGCGTGATTGTCCCGACGAGGGGCATCGACCAGTGGTGGTGGTTCGCGGCGAGGTGGGCCGAAAACCAATCCCCAAATTAGATTTGGGGATTGGATTAATTTTGAGAATTTGAAACAGTTCAGGGACTTGTTTGCAATTAAAATTAGGGTTCTAAAATTGAAATTTGGTCCTTGGGCTGAATCTGTAAATAAATTTAGGTTTCAGTAATTGCAGAATAACTCTCAGGGAAGTTCTGTAAATTCTAAAGAATCTAAAAATTGCAGAAAGGTCCCTGAAAATTAATTTTATTTTCAGAAATGTTAAGGGACTGTTTGGATAGGCAGGAAATTCTGGAAAAAAAATACAAAAAATTGAGGTTTAAATTTGGAATTTAAATGTTTTCTAAATTGAAATAAATTAATTAACCTACGATTATTGTTATTTAGCATGTTATTTGATAATATGCTCTTATATTAATTGTTTCTCCTAATTGTTTAATTGATTGTCATTTAAATAATTAGTATAGAGTCCGTAAATTTATGTCAGGTAGATAGCGCCCAGTATTTGTCAGACCGCATTATATTATGTTTGGGTAGGAGGCGCCCAATATGTGCTTTATTTGATCAAGCATGTAAAACCTGGATCTTGTTAAAACCCCGCTTAAAATGTTCCCCAAAATTTTAATATAAGTCTCATTTGGAATGAACGCGTCGTCCGTTATAATTGAATGAATACAAGATCCTTTTCGACCATGAGTATTTACACCCCAATGTTTTCTCCGGTGTACGAGGATTTTGCACTCATTCATAGATGCATTTGTTTGCAATTGTGAGTGAGAAACCTTTTCGTCCATGAGTATTTACACCCTAGTGTTTGCTCTGATCTACAAGGCTAAACTTATGCAAAATTGCAGTCGCATAACGGGGATGACTTACTTAGTTATATCTTGGCGCCCTAGTGTCAGAGTAATCTAAGGACGCAGATCGACTAAACTAGATCAACCAAGAATTACGAATTGTTTGTAATTGGTTTTGAGACCTACCAGGTTGTGTTGTTATGGTCATCAGCCCTAGCAGAGGCCACGATGGTATGAACTTGGATCTTGACCCATTATGATCATATTTGATATGTGTACGTATTCTTCCCTGAGGTCGTAGAATATGTTAAAATAGTGAGAGCTAATTAAACTAAAGTCCATGTTAATTAGTTATTGAATGTGTTCAAAGAAATTATAGTTGAGTTTAATTTCGTTCTATCCATTCCTTCAGATTATTTAAAATGTCGAATTTATCATTGAAATGTTTGGTTGAAACGAACAGGTTGATTCAAACTATCCGGATTGGTTGCGAAATTTGCATTTGGTTCTAAGGCAGGAAAATATTGAGTATGTGTTGGACACAACTGTTCCTGAGATTCCTGATGAGAAGTATGTTGAGTATGCTACGTTTGACAAAGCTGCTTATCAGAAGCATCATGATGATGCGACATCGGCACAATGTGTTATGCTGTCCTCTATGACTACAGAGTTACAAAGGCAACATGAGAACATGGGTCCCTATGAGATGTTGGAACATTTGAAGAGTCTTTATGCTTCACAGTCTTAGACAATAGAGTATGAACTGCTGAGATATCTCTTCAAGTCCAAGCTTAATGAAGGGGGACAGGTGTCTGATCATATTTTGAAGATGATTGGATTGATTGAGAGGTTGGCTTCGATTGGAACGAAGCTGCCTGAAAATGTCTCAGTCAACCTAATATTGAACTCGCTTGCTAGTTCATTTGAAAACTTCATTGTGAATTACAACATGAATGGAACGAAGGCGAAACTTTCAGAACTTCATAACATGCTCATGGTGAGCTCATCTTCTAGGTTCAAACCTAAGGGTAAGAATATGCATAAGAAGAAGGGTAAGGCTGGTGCCAAACCCGTAGCTTTGAAACCAAAATGGGTTATTCAAAAGAAGTCAAGGTTGCCTAAGGACGTATGACTCAACTGTAAATAGAAAGGGCATTGGAAAAAAGGTTGCACTGTTCCAGGGGGCGATAAAGCACTAGGTGCTTCTGGCTCTGCTGAAAAAGGTATGTTTGTCATTGAGATAAATATGTCTATGAATAACTCTCACTGCTGGGTATTGAATACTGATTGTGGATCACACATTTGTAATAATGTGCAGGGGCTAATTGACAGCAGAATGGTTAGACCAGGGGAAGTTGACCTACGCGTGGAAAATGGAGCACGGGTTGATGCTGAGCGTGTAGGAACTTATAGATTAGATCTACCATCGGGTTATAGACTATAATTAAATAATTGTTATTTTATTCCCTCAATTACGAGAAATATTATTTTCATTCCTATGTTAGACATTGAAGGGTTTTCCTCATATATTGCTAATAGTAATTATATACTATCGCATAATGATATTGTTTATGAGAATGCTCCACTTGTGAATGGTTTATATACACTTAATTGTAATCGTGATATTCTCAATGTGCAAAACAAAGCGAGCTAAAATAAGTAATCTGAGAAATCCCACCTACTTATGGCATTATAGGCTTGGTCATATTAATGAAACAGGGATAGCAAAATTAAGAAAGTTAGACTATCTAGCACCATTTGACTTTGAGTCTTATGGTAACTGTGAATCTTGTTTGATAGGAAAAATGACTAATAAGCCAATTTCTGGGAAAGGTGTACGAGCCAAAGAGGTGTGGGCCATTTTCTACTCAAGCTAAGGGAGGTTTTCCTTACTTCATTACTTTTACAAATGATTTCACTAGATTTGGACATGTGTATCTTATGAAGCACAAGTCCGAAGCCTTTGAGAAATTCAAGGAGTATAAGTTAGAAGTGGAGAAACAACTTGAAATGAGTATCAAGACTCTTCGATCGGATCGAGGAGGAGAATACTTGAGTAAAGAATGTCTAGATTATTTGAAACTTCATGGAGTCCAATCACAATGGACGCCTCCCGGAACACCACAAATGAATAGTGTTGCTGAAAGGAGAAATTGAACCTTATTGGATATGGTTAGATTCATGATGAGTTTATCAGCTCTTCCAACATACCTTTGGGGTTATGCTTTACAGAACTCAATCTATATTCTGAATAGAGTTCCTTCAAAGTCAGTAGAGAAAACACCATATGAGATATGGTATTGCAAGAAGCATGCTCTTACGCATATGCGAGCCTGGGGCTATCCTCCATATGTAAAGAAAATGCTTACTGACAAGTTGAAATCCAAAAGTGAGAAATGTTATTTTGTAGGATATCCAAAAGAAACAAGAGGATTACTATTTTTATATTCCTAAAGAACATAAGATTATTGTTTCCAGAAATGCAACTTTCCTTGAGGAATACTATGTCTACAAGGAACAGAGTTACAATAAGATAGAATTGAAGAAGTTCGAGAACCACAAAACAACATGGAGGATGAATCCTTGTCAAATGACCTAGACAAGAATTCAGTTGGAGTATCTGGTGAAGATTTGTTACTTAGAGGACAATCTTCAGGCAGTGGGAGTGATGTAAGAAATAATGCAGATATGCAAGATTCTTATACACAGCATATACGCAAGATTCTTATACACAACCAATGGAAAATGATACAATGGTTGTACATTCTTCCCTTCAGGAAATACATAAAGATGATATTCCTGAAATCTCTCATAGTGGTGGAAGGTCCAACACACAAGAACCTTCCCATGATCAGAATACAAGAACCATAGAAACACAGAATAATCAACTCCGTAGGTCCACTAGGACTCACCGTCAGCCTAAAAGACTTAACCTCATTGTGGAGAATCAAAATGACATAGAAATTTCTGACGATGATGAACCTACAACCTACACTGAGGCTATGTTAGACATTGACTCGAAGAGATGGCAGGAAGCCATGAAATCTGAAATGGACTCAATGTACAATAATCAAGTTTGGAACTTGATTGATTTGCCAACTAGGTTAGACCCATAGGATGCAAATGGGTAAAGGTAGTTGTAGAGTAGCTCTAAGCAACTCTTTTGACTATAAGGAAAGAGAGGCGCGGAAAGCCACTTGTACTTTCTTGACTATAAAGTTGGAGAGGAGCTCTAAGAAACTCTCTTGACTATAAGAAAAGAGAGGCGTGGAAAGCCACTTGTACTTTCTTGACTATAAAGTTGGAGAGGAGCGGTTGTGAAACGGTAGATTGACGCAAATGGCAATGTACAAACCTACAAGGCTAGGTTGGTAGCAAAAGGTTATAGTCAACGACCTGGGGTTGACTATGATAAACCTTTTCGCCAGTTGTGAAAATTAAGTCCAATCGAATTTTTCTTGCAATAGCTGCATACTATGACTATAAAATTTGGCAGATGGATGTTAAAACCGCTTTTCCCAATGGTAAGCTAATTGAGGAAGTGTATATGATACAACCTTCCAAGTCAAAACCCAGAGCAGTATGCAAGCTACAAAAGTCCATTTATGAACTTAAGCAAGCCTCGAGGAGTTGAAATATTTGCTTTGACAAAGCTATCAAATCATTTGACTTTGTTAGAGGATCCATGCGTTTATAGTAAACGTAAGGAAGGGAATATTATTTTCATTATCATATATGTAGATGACATATTAATAATGGGAACAATGTGTCTCTCATGCAATCCGTGAAGGAATGGTTGTCCAACACCTTCATGATGAAGGACTTGGGTGAAGCCTGTTACATTCTTGGAATTAAGATCTACCGAGATAGACCTAATAGATTGTTAGAGCTTTCACAGTCCACATACATAGACAAAGTGCTAAGACGTTTCTCTATGAAAAACTCCAAGAAAGAAGGTCTTCCTATGAATCATGACATCAAGTTATCTAAGAAGGATAGTCTTTCTACCGTTGCAGAACTTGAATGCATGAAGAAGATCCCATATGCTTCAGCTATAGGATCAATCATGTATGCCATGACTTGCACTAGCGAGATGTGGCTTATGCACTTAGCATGACCTACAAATTCCAGAAGAATCGTGGGGAGGAACACTGGAAAGTAGTCAAGAATATTCTTAAAAATCTTAGACGAACTAAAGAGCATTTCTTAGTCTATGGTGGGCAAAAGAAGCTAGTGTCTACTGGGTACACTAATGCTAGCTTCCAAACAGATCTTGATGATTACAAGTCACAATCTGGATATACCTTTATTTTTAATGGTGGAGCAGTAAGTTGGAAAAGTTTCAAGCAAGAAACCACTGCTGATTCGACAACTGAAGCCGAGTACATTGCTGGATCAAAAACTGGTAAAGAAGCTATCACGATATCTGAGTTCTTAAAAGAACTAGGGGTTGTTCCAAGTGCCAGTCGTGCACTAACCATTTATTGTGACAATACTAGTATGATTGTGCAAGCAAAGGAACCAAGATCAACCAACAGAAATAAACATGTACCAAGGAAGTACCACATACTCAGGGAGATGGTGGAATCCAAAGAAATAGATATAGATTATATTCCCACAGATGATAACCTAGCTGACCCATTTATCAAACCATTAAGCTTAGCTAAACATAATGGTCATTTTGAAATATGGGTATTGGCTCTAGGCCAAGTGAGAGATTGAAAGTATATGTGTCCTAGAGACAATCATAATTATGGACCCTTGAGTTGGCGTTGTCACTAATTGAGTGAGATATTAAAGATAAATTGTAACTCTCAAAATTGCCTCGACTAATGATCATCGAGAATGAGATATCGATGATATATTATAAGTCGACATGTGGCCTGCATCACATTCTTAGAGAATGTAGTGAGTCTCACGACTACGGGTAATTATTATTCGTGATGGACACATGGATACTTTGGAGAGTATTGGTACACCCTGCCGATAAATTATTTGTTATACATGTCTATAGTGTTATCGGCATGTGGGATATAAAAGTCCTTCAACTTGAGGTCAATACATGCCTTGTTTGCAGAATGATGTACTTTGACCAAGTTCAAAGCTTGCACTCCTTATGGGGTAGATATGTCTTGAGTTGGGTGCATTACGATGTAAACGAAGGCAGTAGTTGAGCCAAGAATGGGATTCATTCCTCGATTGGAAATTCGATAGAACACTCAACTTCTCTATATTAGGTCGAATAAAGTCATTGGCCAATGCAAGAGACATATTTTGAATATGGTCTAGTTGTCGACTAATAAAGATGAGATAAAGTGATTAAGCCATTTAGATAGACACTTGGCAAATTCTAAGCTTAATCGAGTGTGTCGTGAATGAAATGATTTTATTATTCCACATAAAGGTAAAGTTTGTTGAATTCGTGTAAACGTACTTCACATATTGAGTTCATCATACGAAGCCGTCTAGGAGTTTCGTATGAACCTTAATTAGATTAATGTCGATATGTGAAGGCCTATATAGTCACACTATATGCGATTGTCTTTTCAATTTAAGAGTGTATTGAGAAAGTATTAAATATTCGGTTAGGAACCAAAATATTTAATTTATAATAATTATGGAATATATTTCTATTTGATGAAAAATATTTAATTAAGTCAAGATTGAATTTTGGACTTAATTAAATATGTTAATATAATAAAGGGGCTTGGATGAAAACCTAAAGAAAATACTTGGGTCTAATTAGTCTTTTGTACTTCTTTTACGTTTAAGTTTTTTCCCTTTACCTATTATATAAACAACACAAACTCCATAATTATGTAGTTAGTCAGTCAGACAAAACAGATGATTGAAGACTTAGAGTCTTGAATTACTTTCTCTATTCTAACAAAAGAATTCCTAGCGTTCTTTGTTAGATAAATACACTGGAGTTGAAATTTGCAATTGGAGAGACAACTAGCGTGGATACCATAGTTGTGAATTCAGCATACAAAGACTTGTAAGTATTCCTGATTATGTTTTGATATTCATTAGATTATCATATAGCTATACCAGTTCATTGTTGGGTAAAATTTTAACTTCTGATGTGCGAACATTGTGTTCATGACCCAACAAAATCTAACATTGGCAATAAACACAACAAAATTAAAGGTAAGATAGACGTTAGGCAACAGTAATATTTGACCAAAAAGATTTTATAAATATTAGGAAAATTGATGAAATAATATTTATTCTTTTTGAGATAATATTATTTTTTCAGCAAAACTCACAAAGCAGTGATTGTTTAGGAGGATTTACCTATTCACTCTTTAATATGCGTCATAGCAACAAGAAGATAGCAAGCATGAAGCTCTAAGCTTATTGTTTTGAACTCTCTTGCACAAGTCCCAGAGGAAGATGCTAAGAAATATATTATCTTCTAGTTAGACTATGAATTTATGATTATCAATGCCAAATTTCAGATTGACTGGCATAAACTTGGGATTTTATTGAATGTCTGTGTGTTTGCAGGTTGATTACAAGGTGGATCGACCACGAGAGCTTCTCACACCAAATTTTGTAGTGTAAGAGAAACAAGAGTGCAGTCTTTAATATTCTTTCCTAATTTGATATAACATCACTAATTTGAAAACTAGTGGCCCTTTATATATTATTGCTCTTTAAAATCCTTTCCTAATTACATAGAGATTAATGAAAGAAGAGATATTCAGTGTGAAGCAGGTTTGTAAGATTTTCCTGACTTATGATCCCTTTCTGCTCGTGTGAGTATCCATAACTAGAAAGGAATTATGGCTGTAAGTTCTGCAGTTTAGTCATTTGCTTATTGTTACTTGTTAAAATATTACCTAAAGTGAGGTATATTTTCACCACATTTAGGAGTCGTCAATGTATTTAATATTTTTTTGGGGTGGGGGTGGGGGTGGGGGAGGGAAGGCAACGGTCTCTAGTTTTCGTTTATTCCTTTCTAGGACGTATGATGGGGTTGGTAATCTTGATGAAAATCACCCACAGATTACTTTACCCATTCCTCAGTTACCTAATTATACACTGCAAACCGCTTACACGTTTACAACTTGTACTATTTTATTCGGAACTTTGTGAGATCACTCTTTTCTTGTTAGTCATCATGCCTCTTATGTCTTAGGGGACACGTGCTACAATAGTGTGGACACGGGGCTGCAATCTCATAAGGGTGAGCTAGCCCCAAAAACATGTGAATGAAATTGGAATCGCTAGTAATCGCGGTCAGTCATACGGTAGTGAATTCGTTCCGAGCCTTGTCACGCCACCCGTCACACCATAGCTATAGAGACCAATGATAACTGCAAGTTTTACAATAAAAACAAGACGCGGTACTTGTCAGCTAGATGATCAAGCTTCTTTTCCTTTTTTTTCACCCTCGGAATACAATACATATATTTGATCTAGAGTTTCAACTGTTTGTTGGGGAAAACGGTTATATCGACACGCATCATTTATGGTACAAATACAAAAAAGATTGGAAGCAAAATCAGAGGGGAGAAGCACTGGGCAACTAGAACGATATGTTGAATTAGAACTGCTTGCAGTTGTATCAGTTCAAGTCAAATATAAGATTCCGTCAAAATCTTCTTGGTAGATACCCCCAAGAACGTAGCAATAGCTTCTGAACCATGGGAAAGACCTTCCTTTGTTACAGCATCATTCATTGTCAAGAAATTATGCATCCTGCTGAAGTCTTCATTGACTAATTGTGGACAAAATCTGCAGTCACATTGATGTTAGGCAGTACCAAAGAAAATGTTGATTTATTAAGTTTTATTATGGTGAAAGTGGGATACTATATGCATATACCGAGCAGGGAAGAAGGGATATAACATATACCTTTTCACCGAGTATGCGAAATTCTTCCTTTTCCATTGCCTTGTCAAGTTCCTGACAGACGATAATAGAAAATTGAAGCAGCATTAATAACATACCTTTGGTTTAAAAAGAACCGTATCTATTTTAGGGAAAGATGATTGATATTTTGTTCCACCACGAAAAATTACTACTCTTTTCTTTCAAAAAATTTCCACAATAAGCTTGACGATCATTCATAGGATTTAATGATTTCTAACAACGGATTCATCTTTGTCACTATCAGAATTTGGTACTGTTATCACTTGTAAATAAAAAGAACAATGAATAAGAAAGAATAATGGTTTGGTCGTGTATCTACGACCAATCTACAGTGGAAGAGAAGGTTCTATCAAAACAATTATTTATTTCCCGTTCTTTTCGGTTGGCATTTGGACTAAATTAGACATATTATCCTTTGACATGACTTCCAACCATAAATTTATTAGAGTTGCGCATAATCGATATTAAGTAAGGCTATGGTACTTACAGTCTCTGCATCCAAAGAAGAATCCAGGTTGTATATGAGTTTTTGAAGATGTCACGGGTGAAAAAATGATTCAATAAACAGTATTTTGGTTTGGCACATAAACAAGAAGTTCGTTCAATGCTACAACAAATTGCAACTTCGAGTATAATAAATTGGGACTTCTGTTGAGAGGATGAGCATAAACGTGCCACTCAATAGGGCTGTATATCTGAGAAAACCTATTTCAGCTTCAACATACTACCTGAAGAACTTATCCATGTCTTTTCTTGCTCTTAAAAATCACGGAGTCTCATCCTTCTATGATAAACATCATAGTCGGTGGCGGATGCAACATGCAGGCACCGGGTTCATCTGAACCCAATACTTTTAACGTGAAACATAAATTTATGTATACAAATTCACTAAAATTGCAACAAATAGTAGTCTGAACCCATAGTTTTATAACTACAATGAGTTAATTAAAAATTGAACCCACATAATCTAAATTCTAGATCCGCCTCTGATCATAGCTAGTCTCATCAACGTTCCAAAACAATTACCAAAAGCTGAAGTATGTCCATTTCACAGTACTAGATTACATAATAGGCACATTAGAAAGCAAAACCAGTGTTGATAGCTTAGGCTCTTATTAAGGTGAGGTTCTTAGCAACTCATGCCTTCTATCCTAAGGGAAAACAATGCGTCAAAATAGATGCCGCTTCAGCCAACCTTTCATACATCCTGATTTCGCCTCTGGTCTAAATCTCCAAAGACGTACACTTGCTTCGTTGCAGGAAATCAAATCATTTCTTATTTAGACTTGCTTCAATGTAAAATCATATCATTTCAAAATAATTTCTTGCAATGAAGCAAGTCTAATAGCATGTTCGGCCAAGCACTTCTGGTAAGCCAAAATTGTTTTTTTTTTTTTAAAAGAAATGATGCTTATAAAAGTTCTTATTTTAGAAAGTTGAGGGGTTTGGCTAAGCTTTTAGGAGAAAAATAAGTGTTTTTGAGTAATAACAGAATTGCAGAAATTGTTTCTTAGAAGCTGAAAGAAGTTGCTTTTCCTCAGAAACACTTTTGGAACATGACCAAACACAAATTGTTGCTCTAATATTAACAAAAGTATTTTTCAAATTGATTAGCGACACACAAACTATTATTTTTCAAAAGTCCTTTTTCGTAAAGCATTTTCAACAAAAGAATTTGTCAACTAAGTAGATCTTGAAAGCTTGGTCAAACAGGTTGTAAGTTTTGAGATTTACACTCGTGCATGAAATCACATCATAATCGCACTGGAAGCAAAATGAAGCCTCATTCCTTATCTCAAACTACAACATTGTAGAAACATTTATTTCAGTCTTATGTATAACTCTTTAAGGGAACAAGATCGTTATGCCTCTCGAAGCTGAATTATGAGTGTTTCTCACAAATATAAAGCAACGTGAAGAGTGTGTGCAGACGTCATATCATTCGCTCACTATGTTACGAAAAATCATGCAGAAAATGAGATGTTCAGGTAATTTCCTGAGTATCATAATTATTTTCTGATTACACAATTTTGTAATACGTACCTATAGACTCTAGTTGTGATTGATTGAGCGCCTCGCTTGGCTCATCAACAAAGATTGGCTTCTCCACATGAGGTGCTGGAGCAGAAGCTGAAATAGAAGGTAAGGCATGTTAGCCGTTTGACCATGAGAATTATACACTTTTTTCCGGAATATTTTCACTTCATTTCGAAATCATTGTTATGTTAAAAAAATTCCAAGTCCAACTTCGAGTTGGATTCCAAAATTTGGAGAAGTGCTCCAAATTTGTTTTTCATCACCATCTTCATAAATTTCAATTAAAATGCTCCCTTCTCTCCTTTGCAAAAAGAATAACAAAACATAACTCCATCTTCGAAACTTCTTAAATTTCAAATAAAGTGATAAATATTTGGAATATATGGCCAAACGCCTACTAATACTAGGATATTACACATCAAGCTTAAATGAAAACAACATTAGTGCCTGAATTAAACACTGCTCACGCACACAAGTTGGAATAGAAGCGTAAATAGTTTACATAAGTCAGTTTTAAGTGTGTAGCAACTGGCAAGAGGGCTGGTGATAGCTTGCCCTTCATCAAATAAAAATATTTAGTGCTGTTTAGAAAAGCCAACAAAACAGTGACTGAATCTCTTTAGTTCATGGACATAGCAACATTTAAGACGATCAGCTTTTGCAGCCATTAGACGATCAGCTTTTAAGAAATACTCAAAGCCCTAAAATAATGGAACATAGAATTTTCACTTTCTTGCTTTCTGTTAGAATAGGAATATGATTTGTATATATTATCCTACATGAAAAAAAGGATTGTGATGTAGTGTCTATAAATAGCGCTCAATGTAATAATGTACATACACAATTCAATAATAATATTTTCTCTCATATTTTCTCACATGGTATCAGAGCATTGGTAAGAAACATCCGGGAAAAAAATAAAATCACAGTCACGTGCATCAATTCTGGAGAATGTACCACTACTGCTTGCGTAGTCGTCTTCTTTCCTTCAATGTTTGCAAAAATAAACACTGTCATCTGACTCGAAGGCTCCGGCGATCAAAACCCAGTCAACATCACCGGCAACAAGTCCCTCACGCGCGGAAATACCCACTGCTCCGGCGAGCAGATCTGTGACACGCGTCGGCATGTGCAACGTGCTCTGGTGACTTTTTCCCGTAGATATTTTGTTCCAGTAGGGTCGCACCATCATTCCGACCCTACCCATATATTTTTTCCCCGATTCGATCACTTTTAGTTTTTCCGGCATGTTTCTCCGGCGACTGTTTTCTGCAGCTTCTGGATCACATTTTTCTGAGCATCATCAGTTAATTTGTCGCTCAGTTCTGAGTTTGCTATGAAGGACTTGGGGCCCTTGAGTTACTTTTTGGGGATTATTGTCACTCGTCATGCAGGTGGTTGTTCTTATCACAGAGGAAGTATGCAGCTGAGATCATTGAGAGGGCTGGGATGTCATCCTGTAAGTCCAATTCCACTCTTGTTGATACTAAACCCAAATTGGATGTTGCGGCTGGCTCCCCGTATGAGGATCCGACCCGATATCGCAGTCATGTAGGGGCTCTTCAGTATCTTACGTTCATGAGACCAGACATTATGTATGTCGTACAACATGTGGGTTTGTTTATGCATGATCCCAAGGTTGAGCACATGAATGCGCTCAAACGCACTATTCGGTACATCCAGGGGACACTTGACTTTGGCTTACATTATATCCCTCGTCGACGTCTACACTTGTCTCGTATACAGATGCCGATTGGGGTGGCTGTCCAGACACCAGACGCTCTACATCTGGCTATTGTATGTTTCTTGGTAATAACTTGGTCTCGTGGTCTGCGAAACATCAGTCTACATTATCTCGCTCGAGTGCAGAGGCCGAGTATCGAGTGGTGGCCAATGTGGTCTCTGAATCCTGTTGGTTATGATATCTTCTTTTAGAGCTTCATTGTCCTATTTAGAAAGCTACATTGGTTTACTGTGATAATGTTAGTGTCATCTACCTTTATGGTAATCCGGTTCAGCACCAGCGCACTAAACATATTGAGATGGACATTCACTTTGTTCGCGAAAAGGTAGCTCGTGGACAAGTACACGTCTGCCATGTCCCTTCCAGGTATCAAATTGCAGACATCTTTACAAAGGGTCTTCCCTCGGTCCTTTTTGAAGATTTTAGGAACAGTCTCAGCTCGAAGACCGCCCGCTATGATTGCGGGGGTGTATTAAATATACATAAGTATACACAATATACACGTGTATACTTATGTATATGTGATCTCGGATTGTGAATGAGAAGCCCACGGATTGAGCTGATTTGTAATGTAATATTGTTGTAATATTTTAGTGTAAAAATTATCTTAATTAATATTGTACACTTACCATAGTTATAGGAGTCTTGTACTACTAAAATAGAGTTTTGAGATTAGAATAGAAATAGATTTTCTATTATGAAAATTTATAAATTATATATACTCTTTTATTAATGAGAATAATCAAAAGATTATTTCTTTCACTAAATAATTTCCTCTCACTTGCCACCGAGTTAATCCCCAACTATTCCATAATGCATATCAATGATTCAAACGTCTCTATCATGCAGTACTTTTTATTATATGTAGAAATCACATTTCTTTTTGGTTGTGCTACTAAACAGCATTAGCATCTTAAGAGTTAAGAGAGGCCACAAGAAAACATTGCAATAAAATTGAAGGCAGTCAAAGATAAGGGCAAACTTATGCGTACAAAGTGGAGGTATAATCTTCTATTCCATTCAATTTTTACTACTAGCTTCTTAAGTATTATTGCATAATTTTTTTCCCCTTTAATTGGTTCCTTAAAAAAATTCCATATAATTTTGGAAAAAATAGCAGTGTTAATCCCACAGCAATCTCGGGAAGAAAAGGGGAAGTAAATATCGTGTTTAGAAAAATATTTAGTACGTATTTCAAGTCTTCAAATTTATATTCGTGACTCGTATTTTTCAACAATCTGAAAGTGATATTTATCCTTTCACAAGTTTTCCGTTTTGCGCAACAGGAATGTATTTATCCCACAGCCCTCTTATTTTTTAATGTATTCTTTTTTCCCTCTACTTAACAAGAAAATAGTAAGAAGCTCTGTTAGATATCATATTATTCTATCATTTTTTTGCAACTCCTTTTTAATCTAAGCTTCATTTGAATAATATGTTTGTTCAGTAAACTAAAAGTTTTATATGTCCCAAATGCACAACATACATTACTATAGTTCTGAAAATAAAACTTGACACTATCTTCTCGATGGCCTTAATAATTTGTTGTGCACAACAAATGATCATATGATTGAATTCAGTGAATAATCTTAATTAGGTTGGCAAGACGACCATTACGTATTTGATCTTCAAAGATCCCACCATTATATTGTTCGATACTCTATTGTACTTTATAAAGCAGTACGGGAAGTAAGTAACTATTACAAATGTTCGAAAGGATAGATAAATGGTCAATCTTCAAAACTGCCGCAAGCTTGTTGTGTCTTGAATCTTGATAACCTTGCAAGGCCAATGTTGAAAACTGCCGCAAGCTTGTTGTGTCTTGAATCTTGATATCCTGAAATCAAGAAACAACTAAATCTGGATGGTTACAACGTTGCGTGTTGAGTCGAGGGATTGCCCTCTGTCCTTAAGACAAGATTGCCCCGTATATATGCTTTTACGTTAGCGGGCAATAGTCTCCCAAGATAAAACAACACTTTAATCTCAACGCTACAAAGCCAATAGGTTGAGCCTGACGAAGAAAACAAATATGACTTGACTTGCTGAAGATATGGAATAGGAAGGAAGAGTTTCTGTCTACTCTTCTCTTTTGTCTCTATGTATATAGTGTGTCTCTGTAGTGTATATGTGAGGGTTTGCTCACTGTTTTTTCATCACAGTTTGCTCACTGTTTTTAGCTGATTTCGTGACTGTTTTTCAGTCAGCTGTGCAGTGTATTTTCGTCTATGTTTCTGCCACTGAATTGAGCCAAATGAGGCATCAATATATAGCATGAGGAGGGGCTGCCCAACAGCCACAAATAAGGTTGTAATGGCCATTAAGGGAGGGATGTAATGGCAGATTTTAATGCCATGAATGAGGTGAATTAAGGTCATGAAGGAGGCTGCTCAATTGCCCAACTAATGGGCTGTTAATGGAGAGTTAATCAGCCAAGTAATGGCTGGTTAATGCTCCAAAATGCAGTCCAACGGCCTTCTGTCACCTTCCCAGAAACTCTGAAGACCAAACTGTAAATATTGAAACTTCAGGGACCAAACTGTATATATGAAAGAATTCTGGTCCAAACTATACATATGAAACTTCAGGGATCAAACTGTACATCTGGCAGAGTTCTCTGATCCAAAAAGATAATATCAGAAAGCCCCACAGCCCACACCCGAGAACCCAAGAACCCAAGAACCCAAGATCCCGAGAACCCGAGAACCCGAGAACCCGAAACCCGATACCGAACGGGACGGGCGGGCGGCGGCGGCGCGCGTGTGGGCTTAGCCTTAAACCCAAGCACATCTAGGTCTTCCCTCCTTTAAACACATGGGATACCCCTTGGGGTCCCAAACCCTTTACCAATTTGAGACATATATAGAGAGCAATTCTTCATATTCCCACCGATGTGGTAGATTTGTCCCACACCACATTTTCATGCCTCAAACACCTTACTTCGTGGACCAATATCTCTTTCATTTCTCAACGAAATTAGACGATTCTTGGCCCTACGGTCATCTACTCACTTCGTAGATCATGCATGTGCGAAGAGACAAGGTCTCCAACATGTGGAACACTAGTGTTTAATTCATCAAAGATGGGTGGACGCATCTCCCCACCAAAGGCTAATTTCCAACAATCCCCTCTATGAAAGAGAGATTGTGGCGCACACACAAGGTGCCTACATTTCAGCAATCTTTCAGCGAAAAGATATTGCATCAGGAGAGGTAGCTTTCGCTTTGAACCTTCCCTAGTTGAATACCATCGGACTTACTTACTGCGCGGTGAACGTGATGTCTTGAACCGTCAGTGTTTAGTGTAAGCCAAGACAATGATACCAACACAATAACTCTTCTTATTCATTTTCCTTCTTACATTTTTGTCCGTTGTGGCCATGGACACACTTGGATTCTTAAGTGCGTTCATTTGAGGCGGCCATCCTCGCACTTAAATAGGTGATCTCCTACAAGGTGTCTTGTTATACCCCACTTCTCAAGTGTTAGGAATCATTAAAAGTTTCCCCAACCTTAACCTCAACCATTTGAGGATCTTTTAAAGGTTTGGATGCTTAACCTTTACCCACCATGCAGGTAGCACTTTAATGTCTATCGCGGGAACAGCTTTGGATTCATGTTTCTCTACAGAAATCATCATCCGAGGTGCTCTTGCTTCCACCGAAGCGCTCAACTGAACCTTTTGCCGCTTAGTTTTCCCATTGAACCACATTCTTGGGATCTCCAATCAGTATGGTTGGGTTTCCACCGCAAATGTTCATATTATTTGGGTTTTAAGCCCATTCCCCTAGACAGGCAGAACACTTGATCTCCGGTATGACACCCGTGATGATCAACTGCCATACGGTCTTATGTCTCCGACAGATCCTGAAAGATATGTCCAGACGCCGTCATCCGTGTCCTTCCTGAAGCCGACCGGCTAGCCACAGTGTATAACTGCTGAAGGCACGGGTTTCTCCCAATAAGGGACGTCCTCTAAAGAGTCGTGAAGTTACTCAACTTCCTTCATGCTTTGTATAAAGTGATAAACTCCGATTCCATCATGAATCGGCCGATGCAAGTTTGCTTAGAGGATTTTCCAAGACCCACCATACACATTTACGTGTGGCTTTGGTGTTCTTCAGATCTGATGTCCAGTTTGCATCATTGTGTTCTCCCGAACCGCTGGACATCCAGAATACTATAATCTGTAGATAAGCGAATAATTCAGATATCGTCATATCCGACTTAACGCCTTCTACCGATCATGTATTAAAATCATCAGTGAACCTTAGTTCAACTGATCTGCTTTGTAGGACGATACCAGGTCGGTTGTAGTGTGTACAATACATTGAACTACACGTGACTGAGCATATCGCTCATTGTTTATGGGTGCACCATGATTCCAATCAGTTCTATGATTCATATCCATTGATGGCTTCAACGAGACTGTCAACTATCGACCAGTCCGTTAGATGTCTTAGAAATCCAATTCCTAAGATATCATCTGTGATACCCATATCTTTCATATCGAGACTTTGTTTCAATATGACTTTCACTTTCAGACTGTTGGTTTTCCAACTGTTGGCTTTCTAACTTCAGAGTCAATGTTTCTGTGGTCAGATTCATTGTTTCTGCTTTATCTGAAACTTTCAGGACCAAAATGTAAACATTTCAAGGACCAAAATAAAAGTTCAGGAAGAAGCCCAACAGTCCAGCAAACCAACTCCGATTCTCTTCTTCCAACTTTCCGATTGGGAAGGCTAATTCAACATCCATGCCACGCAAGACTGCAATGGCCCTGGATGTGAAGCTACTCACAGGGGAGCACATCTTACAACCCAAAGGTTCTTTTCCCGGAGAAAGATCAACCATTACACAAGTATGGTTCTATATGATGGAATATATTTCTCTGTTTAGCTTCTTTCCAAAGCAGCGCTTTTGGAGATAACAATTATTTGTTAATTGTCCATGGTTCATTCTCAACCATACACGCTAGAAGGTATGGAATAAGTCTTTGTCCCCTCTTTTCTCCTTCTCGGTTCAACATCTAGAATTCCTGAGTTCTGCAGATCTGGAATATTAAGTTCCGGATAGCCAGCAACTTTCGAGTCCTGTAGATACGGAACGTCCAGTTCCGAACAGTCAGGCCCTCGCGGGTTCTTGTTAACCTTGAGCAATTACTCTTTTTTCCTTTTTCAAGGAAAGTTATCTCCAAAGAATTCAACATTCTTTGACGCCAAGAGGCGATCAGCACTACTGTTATTTGCAGATCCAGTGGATATGCAATCTACAGTCTTAGGTACAACTTGACCTGTTTCATTATTCCAACTTTTACCAAGCAACCCCACATAATTTGGGCGTACGACTTTGCGCTTGGCTAACACCGTTGGACTGAGGTGAGAAATGAACAGTCGTTTAATGAACGATGCTTCACATTCTCCCTCTCTATCACTACGAATTTCTCAATCTGTAGGCTTAGTTGATTTTCAACTTCTGCTTTGTAGCGCTTATCCGCTTCAACAACTTCATATTTGCTTTTCAACAAACAAAGGATTCCATACGTTGTACCATCATCAATGAAGATCACAACGTACTTATCTCCCCCCTCTATTTTGTATAAACTTCAAATCACCCAAGTAGGTGTGACTAAGTTCTAGAGGAGCTGTTCTTCTTTCGCTATTCGCTTTGACGGAATTTGGAAAGGTGATTTTGCCTCTTCGCCTACCTCACATTTATTTTGAGGGTTTATGTCGACAGAGGGCAACAATCTCAACATCGTTAGCTTTTGAATGACTTGCTATTTAACGTGTCTTAATCTATGATGGCATAGATGCACGGATTACAAATATATCATTCATTTGGCTACAGACATACTGTACCATTCTTAGTTATTACAGACCTGTTGGACTAGTCTCAAACCAGCTTGACCAAAAACGTCTCTTAAACCAAGTTAGGGACATGTATCGCCTCATCTTAAAGTGATCTCATTCCCTGAAGCCCTATTGAGGACAACCTCTCCAACCCCTTCTACTTTAGAGGTGGCGTTGCTTCACATGAACAACCTCTTGCCCGTTGTTAGGGCGTAACCGGATCATATGTGATCTGGATGCTCTAGCCCACTCCAGTTGCTTTGGCAGACTGATTGTTCAATTTCTTTTCTGCCTTTCTTTAGGCCTTCAGATCATTTAAGACCTGGAAACTCTGGCCCACCACACTAGGTGTCCATTACTTTTCCTATGAAATGAATTCTGGCCCCACTCCAGTCGCCCCGGAGGCTTTATATGACTGAGTGTCCAATATCATCATATCAAAGGAATTTTGGCCCACTCCAGTCGCCCGGAGGCTTTGTATGACTGAGTGTCCAATATCATCCTATGAAGGATCTTCTGCCAAATAGTATGACAGGCTCAACGTCTTTAGCTTTTAGACTTCTTCCGTTATGATTGGTGCCCAGATAATTCTTGGCGCTTACTTAAGAGTGGTAACAGTTTTTCGCACAGTTAGTAGATCTCTCTCCATCGTATGTGCGAACATATTTACACACTTTTAATCATTACACTTAAAAGAACGGATCTTTTTAAGTTGTTTACAAAATCCAATCTTTAAACGGGAAAGAAGAAGAGATTAAACTTCTGATTTTTAAAGCGTAAGGAATATAAATTATTTTTATATTCCTCCTTACTTTAAACAATTTTTAATCAGAAATCATTTAATCTTTATTCTTGACAAGTAAGAAAAATACTTATCCCAATTTCGGATTCTTTGTCTGGGACAGATATAGGCCTTCTGCTGCAAGGTAGAACCACATCTTCAACCTTCTCCTCTTGTCCCAGTTGACATCCTCAGGCTCTCGGGAGCGCTTGTTCCCACCACTCATGGGAGCGGTGACACCATGAACATGTTGAACTTCAACAATATCATCATCAATGTCTTCAAGTAGAAAACCACAGCCATATCCAGATTTGGTCACACAACCTTTGACCGACATCTTTCGAACACTAATAGTAATACAATACAATCTTGTCATAATTGTTCGGTACTTTATTGTACTTCATAAAGCAGTACGAGAAGTAAGTAACTATTACAAATATTCGAAAAGATAGATAAATGGTCAATCTTCAAAACTGCCGCAAGCTTGTTGTGTCTTGAATCTTGATAACCTTGCAAGGCCAATGTTGAAAACAGCCGCAAGCTTGTTGTGTCTTGAATCTTGATATCCTGAAATCAAGAAACAACTAAATCTGGATGGTTACAATGTTGCGTGTTGAGTCGAGGGATTGCCCTCTGTCCTTAAGACAAGATTTCCCCGTATATATGCTTTTACGTTAGCGGGCAATAGTCTCCCAAGATAAAATAATACTTTAATCTCAACGGTACAAAGCCAATAGGTTGAGCCTGACGAAGAAAATAAATATGACTTGACTTGCTGAAGATATGGAATAGGAAGGAAGAGTTTCTGTCTACTCTTCTCTTTTGTCTCTGTGTATATAGTGTGTCTCTGTAGTGTATATCTTGTGTATATGTGAGGGTTTGGTCACTATTTTTTCATCACAGTTTGCTCACTGTTTTTAGCTGATTTCGTGACTGTTTTTCAGTCAGCTGTGCAGTGTATATTCGTCTATGTTTCTGCCACTGAATTGAGCCAAAGGAGGCATCAATATAAAGCATGAGGAGGGGCTGCCCAACAGCCACAAACAAGGTTATAATGGCCATTAAGGGAGGGCTGTAATGGCAGGTTTTAATGCCATGAATGAGGTGAATTAAGGTCATGAAGGAGGCTGCTCAATTGCCCAACTAATGGGTTGTTAATGGAGAGTTAATCAGTCAAATAATGGCTGGTTAATGCTCCAAAACGCAGTCCAACGGCCTTCCGTCACCTTCCCAGAAACTCTGGGGACCAAACTATAAATATTGAAACTTCAGGGACCAAACTGTACATATGAAAGAATTCTGGTCCAAACCGTACATATGAAACTTCAGGGATCAAACTGTACATCTGGCAGAGTTCTCTGGTCCAAAAAGATAATATCAGAAAGCCCCACAGCCCCACAGCCCGTGACCCGACGGGACGGGCGGGCGGCGACGGCGCGCGTGTGGGCTTAGCCTTGAACCCAAGCACATCTAGGTCTTCCCTCCTTTAAACACATGGGATACCCCTTGGAGTCCCAAACCCTTTACCAATTTGAGACATATATAGAGAGCAATTCTTCATATTCCCACCGATGTGGTAGATTTGTCCCACACCACATTTCCATGCCTCAAACACCTTACTTCGTGGACCAATATCTCTTTCATTTCTCAACGAAATTAGACGATTCTTGGCCCTACGGTCATCTACTCACTTCGTAGATCATGCATGTGCGATGAGACAAGGTCTCCAACATGCGGAACACTAGTGTTTAATTCATCAAAGATGGGTGGACGCATCTCCCCGCCAAAGGCTAATTTCCAACATATATAACCTACAAAAGTAATGCTCTAATCCAGAATTGTTTTTTTCATAATCTTTATTCCTTATAAATTGATTTTTTATGTATACCTTACATTATATATTTGTTTTGGAATTATGAAATTTAATCTCTTTATTTTCAACTAAATTCACAAAAAATCATCTCGTAAACTTGTTGAAGGTATATATATAGGGTCGTCTCAAACATTTTGGAGGGTCTTGTTTTAATTCGTAAAAGTGGGCCCTTAATATTAGTAAATATACGATTTCAATAATTAGATTGAGCTAAGACCTGCGAATTATGGGCCTTTACAGTAAATTCTGGCTAATACTACTTAATAAAAAATGAAAAAAAAGGATTCCTAAAATTTTTCATTTTTCGGGGGTCCTGTGCGATAGTTCGGACCCAAAGACGCCCCTATATATATATATATATATATAGCGTGTACGTTGTGAAGTTGAAGAATCTATACTTTTTATGTACACAAATATGTATATCAAGGAAAATTGCTTATATTAAAGAATAAATAGAAGATAAACAAAATTTGATGAAAGGCTAATATTTTATATCATTCATTAGAGGTGCTTGAGTATGTGACTATGCTAAATCTTTTAAATTTAAGTTAGATTATTATCAACGTTTTTAATTTTGTGAGAATCAATCTTTTGTTATTTTCAATATTAGTTTTTAGTAAAAATATTCTTAATATTTCTAATTTTCCAAGAATATGTTTTTTGATTTATTTAATACTCAAATATTGAAAAAGGATTAGTTGCAAGTTCAACGAGGTCATTCATGAATGCACGAATTGCGAATAAATTTCTTAGTTACATATATAAATGAAATCGCTTTTAAGACGCACCACACACCTCATAACTATAACATTGGAATAATCCGAAAATATGTCAATTAATATAATGCAAAACGTTCACACAAACTCAAACCAAATTACAAATAAATAAATAAATAAAAACAACAACAAAATTACACTCTTAACAAACTTTGATATCCAAACTTGCATGAAAAATATCACTTGACTTAACTATCATGAAGATGAACTTAATTGTCAAATATCCTCTCGTGATCATGGAAGACTTCCAGCTCCACTACAAGGTCCACAACCACCACCCAACCCCCCTCCACCACCCAACCCACCTGCACCACCTAGTCCACCAACACCACCCCCCAAACCACCAAGTCCACCAACACCACCCCCTAATCCACCAACTCCCCCAGCACCACCCCCTACCCCACCTAATCCACCAAGTCCACCAGCACCACCCCCTAGCCCACCAAGTCCACCAGCACCACCCCCTAGCCCACCAAGTCCACCAGCACCACCCCCTAGCCCACCAAGTCCACCAGCACCACCCCCTAGCCCACCAAGTCCACCAGCACCACCCCCTAGCCCACCAAGTCCACCAGCACCACCCCCTAACCCACCAAGTCCACCATCACCACCCCCTGCCCCTCCAAGACCTCCTACCCCACCAACTCCACCAGCTGCCCCCACTGCACCACCAAGTCCACCACCAAGATCAGCACCACCACCTACCCCACCCCCAACACCACCAATAGGCAACCCATTGCTTCCAACACCACTAAATCCTCCAACACCACCAACCCCCACAAAATTCTTCTGATCAGCAAGACCTTTGTCACTAGGTACTTCTCTAGCTGTTGTGGTACAAACAAATGCTAATAAACCAAGAAAAATAAAAATCATGGACATCTTATTATCCATCTCTTTTATATAACTTCCTCTAACAAAAAAAAGCTCTCCTTTTTTAACCACTCTTTATTTTCTCTACTTTGATACTTGAGTGTATTTCCTTCAGTATCCTTTTATAGGTAAAAAATCTATTGGTGTCTTGGTGGAGAGGGGATGCAAACATTAAATGGGATTCAATGCAATATCATGGCTCTTTTTTAAAAATGGTTCTTTGAACAAAAGAACTTCAAGGGTGTTATATTTGTATGAAGTAATTTAGTTAGTGTATAGTTGTCAAAAAAATATTTTTCATCAGAAAGGGGAAAATAACTTTCTCACTTTTGGCGGAAGTCATTTTTTTTCGTAATTATCTCGATTCTTAACGTCATAATCTATTCTAACCAACACTTAGACATTATTATCAAACTGTCAATACTCAAAATATATTAAAACACTATCCCGTTTGTTAATAGTATTACAATAAAAGGGTATCCCGGTGCATGAAGCATTTCATGTTCAAGCAGGGTCTAGAAAAGGATCGTAGCTGAAGGGGGTTAGTGTAAGTAGCCTACCCCGATTCAAGCATTAATGGTTGATTCTTCTGCTCGAAGGTGTACAAGGATAACTTTATCGTTGCTCCATGGCTCCCCTTCCTAATATTGTTATATCAATGTAAAAAATAATTCTTACTTTCCAACTAAACATCGAAATAATTTTTCGAGGAAAATAAAAAAAAGGTCAGTCCGGTGCACTAAGTTCCCGTCATGCGCGGGGTCCGGGGAAGGGCCGGACCACAAGGGTCGATTGTACGTAGTCTTACCTTGCATTTCTACAATAGGCTGTTTCCACGGTTTGAACCCGTGAACTCCTGGTCACACTTATTTTTAATAAAATAAGTCTCCCGAAACATGTATTGAAAATTACTTTTTGTCATATCAAACATAACCCAAATATATTTACTATACTTTTTTTCCTGATCTCTGCTAGCTTTCATTCATTCTCTGCTGGCTTTCATTCATTTGCTTACAAGCTAGCTGGGAATGTATGGGCAAAAACAATGCATTTAATTTACGCAGGCGATCAACTGCTCATTAATAATAAACTACTGTGACCCCCATTCTGATGCTAAAAAATACACCACCAGTAGTTTTTCTTTTTCAGCCACTAGCAGTAGTACATATGAGCTTAATAACTGATTACACATGTTCCACAGTAATACTATTGCATATATTTGCATTGATATAGCTAACAATATTAATTTGGGACCAAGTAATATGTTCAACATAATAGCAGGTTTGGCATACACAATTGTAGTATAATTTTTTTTTGACGAATTTAACTTCTGCACATTAATAATGTAATTTCTTTTTATATCATCTAAGATGATCTACAATAACAAATAACCATCCATAGTAATTCTAATTAAGAACCTACAAATATATAAATTACATATTATAAGTGATTAACTTAACTTACATTGATAATATGAAATTATTTACATTATCAGTATCTATCGATAAATCCTTTTTGAAAACCTAGGACATACATGATTCACATAATTGCCCTCTTTGTTCAAGGATATCTTATTGATACTTATGCATTATATTGCAATAAAATTGCTGTCTCCATCTGGTAGCCTCGAATTAATCATATATGTAGGCTGCACTTAATTATGCCCATATATATTGCATGTCATCAATATGCACTTTATCATATGGTCTGTGTCTGGGAATAATCCATTTAAAGATAACATATATATTAAGTTTTGTAAGGAAATTGAAGATTAATCTCCTTAATGAAAATACGGGCTTAATTAAGACTACTTACAACCCAAGCGCTATTTGAAGCATCTTTTTTTATATGAGCTTTTGAGGCTCTATACATTCCTTGTTGCCTGACGAATTTCATGGAAAGAAGCTGCAATCTCATGATTATTTTCATTGATTGAAAGACTATTTATAAAAGTTACATATTTTCATAATAGGAGAATCATATTCCTATTCTATTCCTAAAACCTTATTCTACTTGGATACTAACTATACATTTATGATAATACAATTATTATGGTAAGTGTACAATACTAATTACATTACAACATTACATAAACTAAAATACTAAATATTTACCATAAACTACATAACTTACACGGTACAAAACCGAGAGTCATCCGAAACTCATATACACAATATACACATGTATATTGTGTATATATTTAATACACTCCCGCAGTCATAGCGGGCGGTCTTCGAACGCTGAGACTGTTCCTAAAATCTTCAAAAAGGACCGAGGGAAGACCCTTTGTAAAGATGTCTGCAATTTGATATCTTGACGGGACATGACAGACGCGTACATGACCACGAGCAAATTTTCATGGAAAAATTGAATGTCCATCTCGATATGATTAGTGCATTGGTGTTGAACCGGATTACCAGAAAGGTAGATGGCACTAATATTATCTCAATAAACCAAGGTTGCCTTCTGAATGGGACAATGAAGCTCCAAAAGCAAATTACGTAACCAACATGATTCCGAGACCACATTAGCTACCCCTCGATATTCAGCCTCGGCACTTGAGCTGGATAGAGTCGACTGACGCTTCGCAGACCAGGACACCAAGTTGTTGCCAAGAACCCAATCAGCATCCGTATACGAGACAAGTGTGGACATCGAGGAAGGATACAACTGCAAATCATAGTCAAGTGTACCCTGAATATACTGAATGATGCGTTTGAGTGCATTCATGTGCTCAATTCTGGGATAATGCGTGAACAAACATATATGTTGGACAGCATATGTAATATCTGCTCTCGTAAAGGTAAGATACTGAAGGGCCCCTGCAAGACTGCGATAGCGGGTCAGATCCTCGTAAGGTACGTCGGCCGCGGCACTAAGCTTGGGCTTAGTATCAACTGGAGTGGAACTGGACTTACATGATGACATCACAGCCCTCTCGATGATCTCAGTTGCATACTTCCGTTGAGATAAGAACAACCCATCGAAATGACGAGTGACAACAATCCCCAAAAAGTAACTCAAGGGCCCAAGTCTTTCATAGTAAACTCAGAGCTGAGAATTGTCATGATAGACTGACGTAAGGCATCGGAAGAGGCAGTCAAAATAATATCATCCATATATAACAAAATATAGGCCACGGATGAACCACGACGGTAGATGAACAATGAATTATCCGACCTGCTGTGAGTGAACCCAATAGTTGAAACATAGTCTGCAAACCGCGTATACCAGGCCCGTGGAGACTGCTTAAGCCCATACAAGGACTTCTTCAACAAACAGATATGATGAGGATGTTTGGGATCCCTAAATCCCAAAGGCTGATGCATATAGACTATTTCCTTGAGATCACCATGTAGGAAAGCATTATTTACATCTAACTGATGAATAGGCCATGCTTTCGAAAGATCCAAGCTAAGCACAGTGCGGATGGTAGCTGGCTTGACCACCGGACTGAACGTCTCACCACAATCTATACCAACCTGCTGAGTCTTACCATCACCCACAAGCCGAACCTTATGTCTTGCAAATGAACCATCTGAATTTTTCTAGTGAGCAAAGATCCACATAGACCTGATAATATTAATACTAGATGGACGGGGTACCAACTCCCACGTCTTATTATCAATAAGAGCATTATATTCATCGGTCATATCAATTTTCCAATTCGGGTCATTGAGCGCAGACACAGGATTACGGGGTAATGGTGATTTAGGGACATTAGAATGTAAATTAAAATATCTTTTTGGTTTAAAAATACCCCGTTGACTACGAGTGATTGGTCTATGACTTGGGAAAGACATGCGCGGACTGTGGGAATTTTCTGGACTCGGGAAGGACCGGCCAGCAGGCAGTGGGCCTGCTGGCCCCAATCTGGACTCTGAACTAGAACCTGATGCCGAGACTGGCCCAGACGCTGGATTGGGCTCTGTAACTAGGCCAGTTACGGAAACTGGGGCAAAACCTAGCCCAATTCCAGAACTGGAAACTGAGAGTGGAATTGGGATTGTAGACGCAGCAGGCAGGAGGCCCGCTGGCGGAGTTGGGTGCGGGATATGTCCGACAAATGGTGAGTAATATACGGGGATATACTATCATCCAAAAAATTATACGAACTAGGCACGGGAGTATTACTTTAGCAAATGGAAATTGGATTTCATAAAAAATTACATGGCGATTAATGATGATTTTATTGGAGGATAAATCAAAGCATTTGTAACCACGATGATTAGACGGAAAACCCAAAAACACACACGGAGTAGACTGGGCCTGAAGTTTGTTAATTGTGGTGGACGGGAATAATGGATAACACAAGCACCCAAAGACCCGAAGATGAGAATAAGAAGTAGTTTTATTATATAAAATTTGAAGAGGGGAGAAATATGTCAGACCTTTGGAAAGAATTATGTTAAGGAGATATGTAGCCATTTGAAGAGCATGATGCCAAAAATATGGGGGTATGGAAGCGTGAATTAATAGAGTTCGGACAATGTTATTTATGGAATGAATTTTTCATTCGGCTTTCCCATTTTCTGAAGACATATGAGGGCAAGAAAAATATAAATTGATCTCATTATTAGCACATAATCCCCGAAACACCCCATTGTCATATTTTTTCTATTATCACACTGAATATTTTTTATTTCTCGTTCGAATTGGGTTCTAATAAATGCTCTTAATTTTAAGAAGACGGAAAAAAACTTGAGATTTTTTCGCTATCGGAAACGTCCATAAAAACTTAGAATAATCATCCAAAAATAGAACATAAAAAGAACTAAGAACAGGAGATGTCCATAAGTCGCTATGAATAATATCAAATGGCATTAAAGTATGAGAATTTGAGTCTACAAATAGCAACCTAATATTTTTTCCTAAAGAACAAGACTGACAATTTGGAGTACGACTCGTACCCTTACAAGAAATAAAATTATTTGTATCTAATGACAACAAAATAGATGATCCCGAATGACCCAGACGAGCATGCCATAAGAAAGGAGAAATGGTTGCAAATGTGGATGGCAAGGCTTGACTCGATGGACCGGAACTGGGTGTGATAGGATAAAGATCTCTCCTACTATCACACCTCATGAGAGGACATTCCGTATTGAAATCCTTCACAGAGAAACCAAATGGATCAAATTCAATAGAAACAGAATTGTCAATAGTGAATTTACGGACAGAGACTAAGTTTTTAATCAATTTGGGGGCGTGTAAGGTGTTTTTCAGGATAAGAGGTGGATGAGGGGGAGATAAAGTTTTATGACCATAACCACGAATTGGAATTGAATTACCATTACTAACAATTATGTCGCGAGGGCTGCTCAAATTGGAATAAGACAAGAGCGTACCTAAATCGGATGTCATGTGGGTAGTGGCACCGGTATCCATATACCAATTTGGGTCTGGAGGAGTTAAACCAAGTGTGTGCATTGCGGCTTCGATGTCGGTAGACGTGGGTATCGCTGTGTGATGGGCATGCGGGGGTCGAGGCCCAAGCACCCCTGCTTACGGTCTCGGCCCAGACTACTGACTGTAGTTGGGTCAGGAGGTACTGGGCCTGGACTGTTGCTGGGCAGCCCACTGCCGTTGGGCGAAAATTGGCTGGGCCTAACCTGTGGTTGTGGGGACTACTGCCAGGGAATAGGGGCCCACTGTGGGGCCTAGAACTGCTATTGCTGGTGCTGACCACTGCGGGGACCACCATCGCCACCACCATTCTGTCGGCTTCCGCCGTTGTTGCCGCCGAGGTTTTTGTCATTATGTTTCTTATTTCCACCCTTTTTACCGCCACCGTTGTTGCGATTTTGGCTCGATTTGTTGGAACCGGTAGGATAAATCGTGGACTCGGTTATCATGACTACGATACTAGCACCGGTAGCCGCTCGTTTTTCCATGCCTGTTTCTTCGAGTGTAAGCATAGCACAAGTCTGATAATATTACGGAAGTGGATTCCATTATTGAAGAAGCGTTCCAACACCATTATAGGCCTTGGAGAAGCCGGAAACCATTTGGAGGATCAAACGATCATTTGAAACTGGCACGCCAACATTGCGAAGTTGGTCCGCCAATTCTTTTAATCTTTTGCAATAAGTCAAAACGTTAGGGAAATCTTCCATATTGACGTGGGAGAAATCCTGCTGAAGAGTAACGGCTCTAGAATTTTGATTATCTTGGAATATATCACACAGTCTATCCCAAGTTGCATGTGCCGTAGCGTCAGGCTCAATAATTGTTTGCAAAAGGTCGGTAGAAATTGTGGAATATATCCATTAGAGGACCGTGGCATCAAGAGTCATCCACAACTTAGGATCATCCTCGCGTTTTGGCATCTCCGTATCCTCAGGAGCCGCAGGGATTATGTGATGGATGACTTGATGCGATCTTGCATGAATTTTGAACAGTTCGGCCCACGTCGCATATTGGACGTTTTCTATTTCAAGAACAAGAGAGATATTATTCTTTATGTTAGAAACTGTAAGGGCAGGATGAAACGTATTCCGGGATGTAGACATATTGATAGAACAATATGTGATTGAGGGATTTGGGAGAAAAATCGGAAGGAGGAACAAGCAAACCGAGAGAAGGGATTTCAGATATGTTGCTCAAGAAAAGAAATTTTGGGAGAGGAAATTTTGAACCAAGACTACTGATACCATGAAAGAAATAATCCCTTGATTATTTTCATTGATTGAAAGACTATTTATACAAGTTACATATTTTCATAATAGGAGAATCCTATTCCTATTCTATTTCTAAAACCTTATTCTACTTAGATACTAACTATACATTTATGGTAGTACAATTATTATGGTAAGTGTACAATACTAATTATATTACAACATTATCTAAACTAGGATACTAAATATTTACCATAAACTACATAACTTACACGGTACAAAACCGAGAGTCATCCGAGACTCATATACACAATATACACATGTATATTGTGTGTATATTGTGTATTTATTTAACAGAAAGGGAACAAAAAAGGGTTCTGCTTCAGCTTGAATAATAACCACTACAAAACAAATTCTATTTTCCCATTGAAAAATGTTCAGTGGCTATATCCCACTGAATATCAGTGGGAGAAACCTAAATATTGGAGTAGTAGTTTTTCACACGAAAAATTAAGAAGATCCAGTGTTTCAGTGGGAACATGTTTCCCACCATGCGTTTTGTCAGTGACCTGGTTCTGTGGGAATGAGATGGGAAAATCATATTTTATAGCACTGATTTCCCACTGAATGTCAGTTGGAAAAATCTTTAGTTCTAATTGTGAACTACAGTCAAATCTCTCTATAATAGCGTAGCTTAGATAATCTAAATTAAGGAACTAGATACTCTTGAAGTTCCTAGTTTGCTTTTTGTATGCAAGTCTTTGAATGTTCTATGTATATCTAGTAAATGCTGAATGTAATTGGCTTCTTTATGTGTTTATAACTTCTTAATATTATGAATCTCTTTAGTGAAAATTCTGACTCTGCCATTACTGCTATAGCATCTTCTTGCAGAATTACGAAGACGCCAAAGTTGAAGAAGTTAATTAATGATACTGCAATTGCCATTTCCAAATTTCAATTTCCTTTTTGTTGATATTCATGCATGTGAAAGTTTACATATTCCTGGTGTTAGGTGAAAGTAATAACACTCAATGATCTGTTCTCTATGAGTTAGTTATTTCTCCCGAGGCTTGGGTTTATTTGTTACAGCGCGCAGTGTGATGTGTGAATTAAGACACACCATGAATTTGAACGGATTGATCGAGAAGTAAATATGTAATTAACCAAGTATGGTATTTTTAACTAATTAATTATATATAACTCGAGGGAAAAACTATGAACGAGTTTATATCAATAGTTTTTAATATACATTCACACACATTCAATAGAATGTTGAATGCGTTCGAACTGTCCAATTAATGAAAAATATATAAGATGGAGAGCAAAGGTCAATGATGCGCAAAGTAGATGTGAAAGGGATACGGAGGAAAAAAAGTGATATTCTAACACCTCATAAGTCATAGTTATAAGTAAGGCTGGCCAGTGGGCCGGGACGACCCGACGACGACCCGACCCCGGCCCGACCCCGTCCCGACCCCGCCCCGGTCCCGCCCCGACCCCGCTCTAAAAAAAAAAAAAAAAAAAATTAACGGGGCAGGACTCGAACTCGGGACGGGACGATGTCTCGTCCCGCCAGACCCGAGCCCGCCCCAGGCCCGCCGGACCCGAGCCCGCCCCGAGCCCGTCCCGACCCCGACCACGACCCCGACCCTTAAACCCCCTTTGCAAAAATGACCGTTGCACCAACGGCCATTTTAGATTATGGCCGTTGGCCAACGGCCATTTTAGGCCCCCCCCCCTCCCCCAACCCCCCCTACCCCTTAATATTTATTTTTAACCCATAAGTTATTATATTTACACTTTAACCCAATTTTTCAACTACAAATAACTCATTTTCTCTTCATCTTTCTCACAAATCTTCCTACAATCTCTCTAATTTCTCAATATATCTCTCTACATTGTTTGCTAAATATTCAATTTTATTAATTCATTTGGGAATTGGGAGTGAAGTTGGCAACTAGCTTGAGGATCTTCCATCGAGCAAAGTTTCAATTTTCAACCTCTCGATTACACGTCGACGTTACGTCGGCGTTTGGTACATTCGTTCCTTCATTAAATTATTATTGTCTGTTTATTTTATTTAGCGCACTTAATTTTATTGTCTTTAATTATTTATTATCATAATTAAAATGGAAGGATTAAAAGGTATGTTTAAGGGTAAGGGTAAGGGTGCTTCTTCTAGTAGAGGCAACCAGGGCAAGGGTACTTCTTCTAGTCATCTTATTCCTACACGGGATGATTTTGTTGATACTCAACATTTTCCTACAAGACCATTAGATTTAGACGAGGAGTTATTTTCCGGAACTCAAGAAGACTTTAATTTAGACGATGATCTAGACGATACACCCACTAATATTGATGACAACACGCCCACTAGTGCACCTTCAACCGAAATACCTCCTATTCCCCCTAGTATGAGACGAGGTCCAAAGCAAAACGACCATTAAAATCGATGCATGGACATTTTTTGATAGGGACGTAGAGAATCAAGTAGCCATATGTAAAATTTGTAAAAATGTTTTAAAATTTAAAACCGGAAAAGGTCACGGTGGGACGGGGGTTTAATTAGACACGTAGTAAGTGCTCATCCAGCTAGGTATGCCCAATACCAGGCTTCAAAACCGGGTGCGCAAACGGCCGCTCCATCGGGACAAGGTTCACATACCGATATCGTCCCGGACCAAGTATGTGGTCAAATTAACCCTATGACGGGGGGAATTGTAGGCTCTAAATACAACAAACATAGAGATAGGGAAGCAATATCAAAATTAGTTGTTGTGGAGGGTTTGCCTTTTTCATTTCCTTCATCTCCCGATTTTATTCATTACATTAGAGATATATATAATCCTCGCTTTTAACGGTTTTCCTAGGTCAACCGTTAAGAGAGATGTATTTAAATTTGCGCATGAATATCAACAATATTTACGTTTTTCATTATATCATTTTAATGGCAAAGTATCTATCACGTCCGATATAGGTCGTAGTACTAACGGCCATGATTATTTAACTGTAACTTATCATTGGATAGATTATAAATGGTCTATGCAAAAACGTATTTTAGCGTATAGATATATAGATGATAGGCACACTGGTACTTTTATTGCAGAAAATATTTATCAAGTGTGCGATTATTACGGAATTACCGATAAAATTATGACTATTACATTAGATAACGCTTCTAATAACAATTACGCAATTACAATGTTAAAAAATAGTTTAGCTCCATCTTTTCCAGACCATTTTCATATAAAATGCGCGTGCCATATATATAACTTAATTGTAAAGGATGGTCTATCACTTTTTGAAGACATTCTTAGTAAAATACAATTTGCTATAAACTTTATTTTTAAAAGTAATAAAGTACAACGTAGAAAAGAATATAAAAAAACTTGTCACGATTGTGGACTACCTTATAGAAGAATTCCACAAGAAGTATCGACTAGGTGGAATTCTTTATACGAGCAACTACTTGTTGCTTATGACTATAAATTACCTATAACTTTATTTTTTAACTCTCATAATAAAAACCCAGCTTATATGATTTTAGATAGTGATTGGGTAAAAATTTCCGAACTTATTGTATTTTTAGAGAAATTTTTTCAAGCACCAAAAGAATTTTCCGGTATATATTATCCTACTATTTCAACTATGTTATTTTATATAACTCTAATATTTTTATTACTTAGTGAATATATGGAAAAACCAGCTTATAAGGTAGCTATTAAAAAAATGTTTGTCAAAATAAAAAAATATTTTATTCCTATTCCTTCTATTTATATTATTGGTTCTGTATTAAATCCTACTATTAAAATAGACGGTACTAAATCACTAATTGAAACTATTTACGATTGTATAGAAGTACTACCACCTCCAAGTCCCAAAAATCTAAATCACCCACCACCTATTGAACAAACTAAAGAAGAAGTGTTGAATAGCGTAGAACACCAATGCAAAAATATATATAGATTTTATCAACAAGAAAATGCTAGTAACGTACCGGCTACCATACCATCTTCTTCATCTTCAACACAACCTCACAAAAGACATGCTTGTTTCGCGGCTAGTATTGAAAGCCTCGAAATAGAATGTGCGGCCGTACCTCTACTAACCAAATTAGCGAGTTGGATATTTTTGTTTTGCGGGGTTCTGCGTACCGTATCAAGAAGTTATCAATGAAGATGGACAAGAAGACTTGCTTTGAAATCTTTGGAGGGGAATGAGAAGACCTTTCCGACACTTTCATTGATGGCTCGAGATGTTTTGAACATTCAAGCGTCATCAAGCTGCGTCGGAAAGCGCTTTTCTCGCAGCAGATATCAAATAGGAGACCACAGACACTCATTGGCCGGAGACGGCTTGGAAATTGCGGTATTATTCGAGATTGGATACGAGCGGAGCGGAGAAGGTGCGGTCAACCGGAGATCAACGAAGAAGATGATGAAAACTACAACGAAATCTTAACCGAAGGTAGTGGAAGCGACGTGGATCAATTTGACCAACAAATACCTATTCCAACCGAAGAACCACATGAAATCATCAAGCAATTAGAACAGATTTTTTTGAAAATGTAATTTTTTTAATTGCAATTTTATTATGTAATTTGCAACTTTTGGACAACACCATAAAGTTGCAATTTAGATTTTAGACAATTGTATTTGTATTACAAAAAAATCATATGTCTATTAAATAATATAAGAGGCACAAAAACAGCCTTGGGATGTTTTTATTACACTATCAGACCCGACCCCGCTAGGCCCGCTAGTCCCGATCCCGACCCCCCGGCTCGTCCCACCCCGACCCCGACCCCGCCAGACCCGGCCCGCCAGACCCGAGCCCGGCCCACTGGCCACCCCTAGTTATAAGATGACATCAATATTCAACAATGGACAAATCCCAAAATATAATCAATACAATGCCAAAACGTTCATACAAACTCAACAAATTACATATAAATAAATATAAACAACAAAATTACACTCTTAACAAACTTTGATATCCAAACTTGCATGAAAAAAAAACACTTGAAAAAACTTACATTTGAAAAACGTCTTGCATGCACCCAAACGGATTAAAAACTTGATATATGTACGTCGTTTTACAACTGATAATAATGTTTCTGTTAATTTTGATCCATTTGGATTTTCTGTGAAGGATTTTCAGACGGGGATACCACTAATGAGATGTAATAGCATTGGGGATTTGTATCCCATCACCGCCACTACCAACAACTAAGTCACCAATCCATCAACCTTTGCAACTATTTCTCTTATTTTATGGCATGACTGGTTGGGACACTCGGGAGCACGGGTGTTCAATTTTCTTAGAAATAATAAATTTGTTGATTGTAACAAACTTATGGACTCTCATGTTTGCCAAGCTTGTGTTTTTGGGAAGCATGTTAAACTTCCTTTTTTGTTATCTGCTTCTAATACTCTTATGCCATTTGATCTCATGCACAGTGATTTGTAGACATCCCCGATTTTATGTTCGGCAGGTCATAAGTATTATATGCTTATTTTGGATTATTATTCGAATTTTCTGTGGACATTTCTCATAGGACAGAAATCGCAAGTCTTTACTGTTTTAAACAATTTAGTTTTTTTATCAAAACCCAATTTGAGAAATCCATTAAGTGTTTTCAATGTGACAATGTGAGGGAATTCATAAATGACCAATTTAAGAAATTTTGTCACCAAAATGGAATGTCCTTACGTCTTTCATGTCCACATACTTCTCCTCAAAATGGGAAAGCCAAAAGAAAAATCCGAACAATCAACAATCTAATTCGCACACTTCTTGTACATTCGTCCACATCACCGTCTTTTTGGCATCATGCTATTCAAATAGACACATACCTTTTAAACATTCTTCCTAGCAAACTATTTTCAAACCTATCACCCACACAAATGTTATACCATCGTATTCCTTCCTATACACATTTGAGGGTTTTCGGGTGCTTATGTTATTCCTTGTTTTCGTCCACAACCATAATAAACTTCAAGCCCATTCCACTCCTTGTGTTTTTTTTTTGGATACCCACAAAATCATAAGGGATATAAGTGTTATGATATGTCTAATGGGAAAATTATCATCTCTTGTCACGTTGTTTTTTATGAGTCTACATTCTCATTTACTAAATCTCACGTGGCGTCTCCGCCTTTATACGAATTTTGGACGTTGGAATACATCCAACTTTAAATCACCATCTACATGCCCAACCCAATACTACCTCGGCTGGACTAGCCCAAAATGCACCGGCCCAAAACCGAAATGGGACTGGGTCAGTCTGAGCTGAGGAGCCCACTGCTTCCTCCTCTTCGGCCTCAGATCAGTCCATGTCTCGTGACTGGCAGGCCCAAATGAGGGAGCCCACTGCTCCCTCATTCAATTCCCCAACCAGGCCATCTGGCCCAGCTTCACCAGCCCACAATATAACCACCTCCTAGTTCACAAACCGAAAGCCCACTACCCTAGCCATCTGTCTTGGTCCCACCTCGGACTATTGAAACTCGTGCCATGCACGAGATTTTTCAGCCCAAGCATCATTTTAACCTAACATCTTCGGTCCAACCATCACCACATCCAAAAAATCCTAAAGCGTCCCTATCAGACCCGAATTGGAAAGTTGTTATGTTAGACGAAATTGATGCTCTTATTAAAAATAAGACGTGGGAGTTAGTTCCCCGTTCATCTAATGTGAACATAATACGTTCTATGTGGGTTTTCTATCATAAAACGAATTATGATGCCTCTTTTGCGAGACACAAAGATCAGTTTGTTGGTGATGACATGTCTCAACAGATTAGCGTGAATTACGGTGAAACATTCATTCCAGTAGTTAAACTAGCAACTATCAAGACTGTTCTTAGTCTGGCTCTTTCCAAATCATGGTACATCCATCAACTAGATGTCAAGAATGTTTTTTTTGCATGGTCACCTACAGGAAACAGTTTACATGTACCAGCCTTTGGGCTTCCGAGATCCTACTCATCCGGATTATGTTTGCTTGTTGAAAAACTCATTATATGGTTTGAAATAAACCCCCAGGGCATGGTATAATAGGTTTGCAGGGTTCGTATCCACATTGGGGTTCTCACACAGCAAGTCCAATCAGTCTTTGTTCATTTACAAGAAGAGAAATGACATGTCATACATTCTTATCTATGTGGATGAAATCATTCTCACAACGTTATCTGAGTCACTTCACCAGTCTATTATTACATTCCTTGCTTCGAAATTTGCTATGAAGAATTTGGGCCCTTAAAACTATTTTTTGGACAATGTTGTAACTCAATATGCAGGTGGTCTGTTTCTCTGTCAAAAGAAATACGCTGAGGAGATCATTGACAAAGCCGGTATGTCCTCGTGCAAACCGTCACATACGTTGATTGATACAAAGGCAAAATTGGGTAACTCTACAGGTACTCCATACAGTGACTCAACACATTATCGCAACTTAGCAGGGGCATTGCAGTATCTTACCTTCACGAGATCTGATATCTCATATGCAGTTCAACAGGCTTGTTTACATATGCATGATTCGAAAGAAGAACATGCGGGGGCTCTTAAATGAATTATGCGGTATGTTAAGGGTGAATTATAAGTCCACCATTTCTAGCCTCACATCTTATACAGATGCTGATTAGGGTGGATGCTCGGACACACGGCGTTCCACCTCTGGTTATTATGTATTTTTAGGAGACAACTTCATTTCATGGTCGTCGAAACGCCAGCCGACATTGTCTCGGAGGGGTAGCTAATGTGGTCTCTGGATCATGTTGGCTCCGTAATATTCTTTTAGAACTTCATTGTCCGATCGAAAAAGCAATCGTGGTTTATTATGATAATGTGTGCGATATACTTATCAGGTAACCCTGTCCAACATCAACGTACAAAACAAATAAAAATGGATATCTTGTTTGTCTGAGAAAAGGTTGCACGTGGACAAGTCTGTGTTCTCCATGTACCATCCCGTTATCATATTGCAGATATTTTCACGAAGGTTTTTCGCGCGTACTGTTTGATGATTTCAGGGACAGTCTCAGCATACGAGAACCTCCCGCTAAGACTGCGGGGGACTGTTAAGATAATCCATAATTATCTTCATCACATCCAAATTATCTCCATCATATCAAATCATATTTATGTAATCAAATCAAATATTTATGTAATGAGAATGATTAGCATATTTTTACCCTAGATTAATTTTGTATATTTGTACATATATTGTAATCTTGGAATGAAAGGAGGATATGGAATTAATCTCCTTTAATATCTTCTCTAACAAAAAAAACACTCTTTTTTTACTATTCTTTTCTTTTGCCTTTTCTTATTTTGATACCTAAGTGTGTTTCCCTGAGTATCCTTTTATAGGTACAAATATATTGGTGTCATGGTTGAGAATGGATGCAAACATTAAATATGGATGCAAACATTAAATGGGATTCAATGCAATATATGTAATATCATGCATGGGTCCTTTTTAAATGATTCTTTGAACGAAAGAACTTCATACTGAAATATTTTTTGAAAAATAAGTCATTTTCTAATGTTTGCTGGTCGGAAAAATAGTTTCATCAAAAAAGGGGAAAATAGTTTTCTCATTTTTTAGGAGAAATTATTATTCCTAGTAATCATCTCATTCTTAACATTATAATACTACTCTAACCGACACTTAGACATAATTATCGAACTATAATACTTAAATAGTTCTTAAAACACTATCCCATTTGCTAATGCTATTGTCAATAAGAAAGGTAATCCAACGCACAAAGCATTTTATGTTCACCGGGAGCATCTCACACAAAGGGTCGAGGTTAATGTAGCTCATCCTAATGCAAGCATCAGTGGTTGATTTCACGATTAGAAGCGGGTGTACAAAGAAAACTTTATTATTCCTTCCTGACTCCCCTTCCTAATACTATTATAAATCTTTCACTTTCCTTTCATAAAATAAGCCTTTTCTGAAAAACATGACTTCCGTCATATAAAAAACTAAGCCTGGCCAGTGGGCCAGGCTCGGGTCTGGCGGGGTCGGGGTCGGGACGGGACGGGCGAAGGGGTCGGGGTCGGGTCTAGTGGGGTATGGCGGGGTCGGGTCTGGCGAGACTTGCTCCAGTCCCGTCCCGATCCCGATCCCGATCCCGTCGGAATCGGGTCAGGGCGGGGTCGAGGTCGGGGTCGGGGCGGGGTCCGGCGGGTTTCCTTTTTTCTTTTTTTTTTAAAATAACATATGTATAAAAAAAACTCAATAAACAAGACAAGATAGTGTAATAAAAACATCCCAATGTTGTTTTTGTGCCTCTTATATTATTTAATAAACATATGATTTTTTTGTAATACAAATACAATTGTCTAAAAAGTAAAATCTAAATTGCAACTTTGTGGCGTTTTCCAAAAGTTGCAAATTACATAATAAAATTGCAATTAAAAAAATTACATTCTCAAAAAAACATGTTCTAATTACTTGATGATTTCCTGTTGTTCTTCGGTTGGAATTGGTATTTGTTGGTCAAATTGATCTACGTCGCTTCCACCACCTTCAGATAAGATTTCGTTGTAGTTTTTGTCTTCTTCTTCGTTGATCTCCGGTTGACCGCACCTTCTGCGCTCCGCTCGTATCCAATCTCTGAATAATACTGCAATTTCCAAGTTGTCTCCGGCTAATGAGTGTCTGTGGTCTCCTATTTGATATCTGCCGGCAGAAAATGCGCTTTCAGACGCAGTTGATGACGCTTGAATGTTCAAAACATCTCGGGCCATCAATGAAAGTGTCGGAAAGGTCTTCTCATTCCCTCTCCAGTATTTCAGCAAGTCTTCATGTCCATCTTCATTGATAACTTCTTGGTACGGTACAGAACCCTGCAAAACAAAAATATCCAACTAGCTAATTTGGTTAGTAGTAGAGGTACGGCCGCACATTCTATTTCTAAGGCTTTCAATACTAGCCGCAGAAACAGCATGTCTTTTGTGAGGTTGTGTTGAAGATGAAGAAGATGGTATGGAAGCCGGTAAGTTACTAGCATTTTCTTGTTGATAAAATCTATATATTTTTTTGCATTGGTGTTCTACGCTAGACAACACTTCTTCTTTAGTTTGTTCAATAGGTAGTGGGTGATTTAGATTTTTGGGACTTGGAGGTGGTAGTACTTCTATACAATCGTAAATAGTTTCAATTAGAGATTTAGTACCGTCTATTTTAATAGTAGGATTTAAAACAGAACCAATAATATAAATAGTGGGAATAGGAATAAAATATTTTTTTATTTTGACAAACATTTTTTTAATAGCTGCCTTATAAGCTGGTTTTTCCATATATTCACTAAGTAATAAAAATATTAGAGTTATATAAAACAACATAGTTGAAATAGTAGGATAATATATACCGGAAAATTCTTTTGTTGCTTGAAAAAATTTCTCTAAAAATACAATAAGTTCAGAAATTTTTACCCAATCACTATCTAAAATCATATCAACTGGATTTTTATTATGAGAATTAAAAAATAAAGTTATAGGTTTTCTATAGTCATAAGCAACAAGTAGTTGCTCGTATAAAGAATTTCACCTAGTGGATACTTCTTGTGGAATTTTTCTATAAGATAGTCCACAATAGTGACAAGTTTTTTTATATTCTTTTCTACGTTGTACTTTATTACTTTTAAAAATAAAGTTTATAGCAAATTGTATTTTACTAAGAATGTCTTCAAAAAGTGATAGACCATCCTTTACAATTAAGTTATATATATGGCACGCGCATTTTATATGAAAATGATCTGGAAAAGATGGAGTTAAACTATTTTTTAAAATTGTAATTGCGTAATTGTTAGAAGAAGCGTTATCTAATGTAATAGTCATAATTTTATCGGTTATTCCGTAATAATGGCACACTTGATAAATATTATCTACAATAAAAGTACCAGTGTGCCTATCATCTATATATCTATACGCTAAAATACGTTTTTGCATAGACCATTTATAATATATCCAATGACAAAGTTACGATTAAATAATCATGGTCGTTAGTACTACGACCTATATCAGACGTGATAGATACTTTGCCATTAAAATGATATAATGAATAACGTAAATATTGTTGATATTCATGCGCGAATTTAAATACATCTCTCTTAACAGTTGATCTAGGAAAACCGTTAAAAGCAGGATTATATATATCTCTAATGTAATGAATAAAACCGGGAGATGAAGGAAATGAAAAAGGCAAACCCTCCACAGCAACTAATTTTGATATTGCTTCCCTATCTCTATGTTTATTGTATTTAGAGCCTACAATTCCCCCCGTCATAGGGTTAATTTGACCATGTACTTGATCCGGGACAGTATCAGTATGTGAACCTTGTCCCGATGGAGCGGGCGTTTGCGCACCCGGTTTTGAAGCCTGGTATTGGGCATACCTAGCTGGATGAGCACTTACTATGTGTCTAATTAAACCCCCCATCCCACCGTGACCTTTTCCAATTTTAAAATTTAAAACATTTTTACAAATTTTACATATAGCTACTTGATTATCTACGTCCCTATCAAAAAATGTCCATGCATCTGATTTTAATGGTCGTGTTGCTGGACCTCGTCTCATACTAGGGGGAATAGGAGGTATTTCAGTTGAAGGTGCACTAATGGGTGTGTTGTCATCAACATTAGTGGGTGTATCATCTAGATCATCGTCTAAATTAAAGTCTTCTTGAGTTCCAGAAAATAGCTCCTCGTCTAAATCTAATGGTATTGTAGGAAAATGTTGAGTATCAACAAAATCATCCTGTGTAGGAATAAGATGACTAGAAGAAGTACCCTTGCCTTGGTTGCCGCCCCTACTAGAAGAAGCACCCTTACCCTTAAACATACTTCTTAATCCTTTCATTTTAATTATGATAATAAATAATTAAAGACAATAAAATTAAGTGCGCTAAATAAAATAAACAGACAATAATAATTTAATGAAGGAACGAATGTACCAAACGCCGACGTAACGTCGACGTGTAATCGAGAGGTTGAAAATTGAAACTTTGCTCGATGGAAGATCCTCAAGCTAGTTGCCAACTTCACTCCCAATTCCCAAATGAATAAATAAAATTGAATATTTAGTAAACAATGTAGACTTGTAGAGAGATATACTGAGAGATTAGAGAGATTGTAGGAAGATTTGTGAGAAAGATGAAGAGAAAATGAGTTATTTATAGTTGGAAAATTGGGTTAAAGTGTAAATATAATAACTTATGGGTTAAAATAAATATTAAGGGGTAGGGGGGTTGGGGGAGGGGGGAGGCCTAAAATGGTCGTTGGCCAACGGCCAAAATCTAAAATGGTCGTTGGTGCAACGGTCATATTTGCAAAGGGGGGACAAAGGGCGGGGTCGGGGTCGGGCTCGGGCTCGGGCTCGGGCTCGGGACGGGCTCGGGGTGGGGTCGGGGCGGGCGGGCCTGGGGCGGGCTCAGGTCTGGCGGGACGAGACATTGTCCCGTCCCGAGTTCGAGTCCCGCTACCATTTTTTTTTTTTTGAGCGGGGTCGGGTCGGGGTCGGGCCGTCCCGGCCCACTGGCCACCCTTATAAAAAAACACTCATATATTTACTACAACTACTCTTTTTTTTTCTTCAAATCTCTGCTAGCTTTCATTCATTTACTTACATGCTAGCTGGGATGTATGGGCGAAAACAATGCATTTAATTTACGTAGGTTAGATCAGCTGCTCATTACTTAACTACTGTGACCCCCATTCTGATGCTAAAATATACTTCTATACACTACTACTAATTTTATGCTAGCTAGTGATACAGATGAGCTTGATAAATGACTACACATGTCAAACAGTAATATTGCATAAATTTTCGTTGATAATAAATGACTACACATGTCAAACAGTAATATTGCATATATTTTCGTTGATATAACCAACAAAATTTTAATTGAGGGACCAAGTAGCTACTATATTCAAAATTATAGCAGGTTTGGCCTACAATAGTTATAGTAAAAAAGATAGAATTATATATGCATCTATCAGATCTAATTAATATAAAATTTTATTTACTCACTTTAAATTAAGTATATGTTTCCTTCCTTTTCTGGTAGGATTGGAATAAGAAGAATTGCTTAAGTAAGATAATCAGTACTTATTCTATTCTAAAAAAATTGTCCTAGTTTGACTTGACACAAAGTTTAACAAATAAGAAAAACTTTTGAAATGTGTGGTGCAAAACGAACCTTAAATTTTGTGTGGCTGTAAATCATCTCATAAAATTAAAATATTTCTAAATATAGAAAGATGTCAATCATTTTGGGGCAGGGGAGTACTTTTTTTGATATACCACTCTGCTCATAGAGCGATCGAATGAACTCGTGCTCAAAATATTTTAACCTCTGCACATTAACAGCCGTCTATAGTAATTCTAATTCACTAACCTATAATTACATACCTACTTAGTTATAACTAATTAAATTACATTGATAATGTGAAGTTATATATATATATATATATATATATATTAGTTTCTCACCACCTGCGTTGCACGTGTTTGCCTAATCACATTTCTTATAAAATAATATTAATATTGTATTTAAATAAAATTTTAAGTAAATAATTATACATGAAAAATAAAGTACCATTTGTAAATAATAAACATAGTATATACATGTAAAGATCAATACATGAAATTTTTAGCAAAATATATACTTCCAGTTCGTTGTGATCTCAAAAAGTATGATTTTGCTTACAAAAACCGTTATGTTCAATATCATAAATTTTTCTGATCCATTATTTTAGTAACACAAAAAATCTTCGTCCAGCCGCTTGTGTATTGCAAGCTATATTGATTTGCACATATTAGTCCTACAAAAGACGGTAAGTATAATTATATTTTGATGAAAGGTTATGCTACAAAAGACAAAGTAGGTGCAGAATAGTGTAATTTTCTTTGTTTGGAGTCTTCTCATTAATTCAATATATATAGGTGTTTACAATTATAATCTTAATTGTATGAGAATATCTACTTTATATAATTACACTCAAATAATAATTACAGAATATATGGAGAATATTTACGTATTCTCTATCGCACCCCTCAGTTGGAGCGGGAGGAGACCGGACGCTCAGACTGGATCTGAAGTCAAGGATCAACTGCCGAGAAAATCCCTTGGTGAATATATCTGTGTATTGATAGGAATAAGGAACATGTAACACCCGAACATGGCCCATGGCAACCTTCTCACGAACAAAATGAATATCCATCTCAATATGTTTGGTTCACTGATGCTAGACCGGGTTATGACACAAGTAAATAGCAGATATGTTATCACAGTAGACAAGAGATGTCTTACGTAAGGGTAGAGATGGCAGTGGATCCTGGACCCGGTCCGGATCCGGTGGATCCAGATCCGTTTTATAGGATATGAATCTTCAAAATTTGGACCCGACGGATCCTGATCGGACTCGGATCCATTTCTGACAGATCGGATCTGGATCTGGATCCTGTATTTGAGATCTGTATCCGGTCCAGATCCGACTTGTGGATCCATTTTTTTTAAAATATATAATTTTTTTTACTGAAAAAATAAATAAAAAGAAATAAAAATAGATTGTAGTAAGAAACTAAGAAGGGGAAAACTCTACTTCATCTCATTTCTCACATGAACAGCCGCTTCCTCTCTCCGTGCTCAACTGACTCCTACACTCATCCTTTCATCTCATAATCTATCAAATACTCAGACAACCACCGCTTCCTCTCTCGGTGCTCAACTGACAACAACATCGGCGAAGGCAAACGTTGCTTAATTTCAGATTGTTGAAGCTCATTTCTTAAAATGTTATTTTTTTTACTTTTATCAATATAATTATGATTAAATTCTTGTGTGTTTTTATAATCCTTGAAACTGAAATAATATTTAAGTGCTCATTGTTGTCACTTTGTCGGTGATTAAATTAGAATATATACTTGATAATTGGGCTTAATTTGACATGTTTGCTTAGAGGGCAGAAGTTAAAGTATCTTATACAGTTATACTCAATAATCCTTAGTACCTTAATACTTGTAGCTTTTAATTGTTGTATGACATATCTATCAGTATACTCATTGTGTTTTTTAAATTTTTTATTATTAACTTGTAGAAAATGGATGGTGTACAATCTAACAATAATGCAAATGCTACTAATAAAAGTCATGTTGCTTCTTATCGCCCACCTTCAGTGCCTCTGTTTTGTGAAGTGGGTGATTTAGAAGGGAATTCGGAAGGTTTTATTGAGCTTGGAGATGACCATAACACTCATATTGTAAATGGATAAAAGGAAAAAAATTAATCAAATAAACTAACAAGCAAGAAACTCACTTCCGAGGCATGAGAATTTTTTTATAAGGTCGTAGTGAAAGGTGTTACAAGAGCAAAGTGTAAATATTGTCCATCTTTACTCTCTTATAATAGTGCAAATGGAACCTCACATCTTCTTAAACATTCTAAGAAGACGTGTCCGAAAAAGCATTTGCGGATTGGAGTTAGTGGTCAAACACAATTGAAGGTTAAAACGGAATCCGATGGGTCTACTACTTTAGAACTTAAAGAAAAGGGAAAGAAAAAGGAATTTCATCAAGACTTTTCAAGGAGAGAATTGGTTGGTATGGTGGTGATTCATGAGTATCCTTTACCCATTATAGATCATATAGGTTTTAGAAGGTTCGTGAGGAGTCTAAATACTTCTTTCAAGATGATTTCGATGAACACTTTGAAGAGTTACATTTTGAAAAAGTACAATGAAGATAAAGGTTCTCTTAAGGCTTTGTTGGAGCATAATGAGGGTAGAATTGCAATAACTACCGACATGTGGACGGCTTCCACCCAAAAAGGGGCTATATGGCTGTGACATCTCACTTCATTGATCAACAATGGGTTTTACGCAATCGAACCTTGAGGTAATGAGCTTATTCTTATTTATAAATGCTAAATATTTTTAATGAATCAACAATGCTGATTTTTTAATGTATATGTTTATTTAGGTTTGTTTTGTGCCATGTCCACGTACAAAATGGGTTACTGCAAAGATTTTAATGGATGCCTTGCATAAGGGACAATGAAGCTCTAGAAGAAGGTTTCTGAGCCAGTAGATCTCGGTAACAACATTCGCAACGCCTCTATATTCTGTTTCTACACTCGAACGGGAAAGTGTGGCTTGCTGTTTGGTAGACCACGAGATGAGATTATCATCCAAAAATACATAGTAACCGAAAGTAGATCGACGTGTGTCCGGACAGCCGCCCCAATCGGCGTCCGTATATGATATCAGTCTGGTCGGTGGAGATGGATAAAGATGTAATTCGTAGTCAAAAGTACCCTTAATGTATTGAATGATATGTTTAAGAGCGGTAAAGTGAGTCTCCCATGGGAGCATGCATGAACAAACACACCTGTTGAACGGCATAGGCAATATCGGTCCTAGTGAAGGTAAGATACTGAAGTGCACCAGCAAGACTCATGTAAAGAGAAGGATCGAGCACCGGATCCCTGTCATCGGCACTAAGTTTTGACTTTAAGTCGACTGGAGTAGGCATGATCTTGCAGTTTGTCATTTTAGCCCTGTAAACAATTTTTCAGGATACTTACGCTGACATAGGAACATTGCATTTTCGGATCTGGTCACTAAAATCCCAAAAAAATAACTCAACTTACCCAAGTCTGTCATAGCAAATTCATATTTGAGCAGGGTAATGATCTCGTGTTTCAGCACATCAGATGAGGCAGTCAGAATAATATAATCCACATAGAGAAAAAATTATGCAGTGTCATTACCTCAATGAAAAATAAAAAGTGAATTATCACTTATGTTGCACACAAATCCGATCTGCATGATGTAAGTGGCAAAGCGCTCATACCAATCCTTGGGGCTTGTTTCAATCCATAGAGTGACTTTCGAAGGCGGCAGACATACTGAGGAGCATTTGGATGCACAAAGTCAGGCGATTGATGCATATATACGGTTTCTTTCAAATCCCTATGTAAGAACGCATTTTTCACATCAAGTTTATGAATCGGCTAGTTCTTTCCTATAACTATGCTCAAAACAGTGTGAATGATGGCTGGTTTAACCACTGGACTGAAGGTCTCACCATAATCAACTCCTTCTTATTGCCCCATGCCATTTACCGCAAGTCTCGTCTTATAGTGTTCAAGCTCACCACTATCTCTAAATTTGTGATGATATAGCCAATTGTAACGAACCACATTCACCCCCTCTGATCTCGGGACAATATCCCGAGTACGTTGTATAGTGAGCGCATTAAATTTTTCACGCATGGCCGCATTTCAATTCCAGTCAAGCTTGGCTAATTTTGGGTTTTTAGGTATATGTGAGATAGTCTGAGTAGATAGTTTAAAGTATACTTTCGGTTTGAAAATCTCGTGTTGGGCACGGGTTTCCATACGATCGGTCGGAAGCGGGACTATTTAGGTCACGGGCAGTGTGGTGGTTACGGGAAGTGGGGTGGTTTGGGACACGGTATTTTATATAACGGGAATAGTGGTAGGAGGTGGAGCAGTGGGCTTGGTGAGACGGGATTTTCCATCAAGGGAATAGTGGGTCGGATGGTGGTCGATGGGATGGGGGGTAGTCGACGAGGGCTAAGGCAGTGACGGGACAGGATGGGTGCCACGATGTATTGCGTTTCTAATGATGGGGGAAATGTCCAGATCGTCAAGGAATCCATAATCAGTGACTTGAAAATTTTGGACATTTGCAAATGGGAAAACATTCTCCTGGAATATGACATGGCGAGAGACTAGGATTTTATTTGTGGACAAATCATAGAATAAGTACCCCCTATGGTTTGACGGAAAATCTAAGAAAATAGAAGGGGTAGTTCTAGGTACTAATTTGTGAGAGGTCGTGGAGGAGAGATTCGGGTAGCATAGACAACCAAAAATCTGAAGGTGATCATAAGAGGGTATTCGACGGAAGAGAATTTCGGTTGGAGTTTTATTTTGAAGAATTCGTGTTGGTAATATGTTAAGGAGGTATGCCGCCATGTGTAAGGCGTATATCCAAAAAAAAATGGGGGATGGAAGCATGGAAGAGCATAGTGCGGATCTTATTATTGATGGTGCGTAGGATTCTTTCAGCTTTACCATTTTGAAGTGAGGTATGGGGGCAAGAAAATAGAAACACTATGTCGTGGTCCACACAAAATTTATGGAAGGGAAGGTTGTCAAACTCACGGCCATTATCACATTGAAACGTTTTATGATCTTTTCAAATTGGGTTTTAACATATGCTTGAAATTCAAGAAAAATTGTGTAGACTTGGGACTTATATTTTAGAGGATACACCCAAAGAAAGTGAGAGAAATCATCCAAAAATAGTAAATAATATTTGTGACCTAGTTTACTAGTAATAAGAGATGTCCATAAACCCGCATGCATAATATCAAAGAGAGAAAACGTTACACTTAATGAAGATTAAAAAGGAAGTCTAACATGTTTTTCTAAATGACAAGAGTAGCAAACGGGGGTAAATTTCTCGTTATTACATCAAATGAAATTCTGACTTCTAAGAAAATTAAAAATTGGTGCTCCCGGGTGCCCGAGTCTACTATGCTAAGTGGATTGAGAGATTGCAGCTAGAGAGGTTGGTGTATTTACACTTACATCAGAATTGGATGAGAAAGGATATAGGTCCCCCACACTATTGCATCTCGTAAGAGTTGTCCCTGTATGTAGGTCTTTCACAGAAAAACCAAAAGGGTCAAACTCAATAGGTACAGAATTGTCACTAGCAAACTTTCTAACAAAGATTAAGTTTTTAATGATGTTAGGAGCATATAGGACATTTTTTAGGATAAAGGGTGGGTGAGGCGGTTGTGTTTGAGTGGTGCCATAGCCTTGAATTGGAATGCGATTGACATTGCCGACCAAAATAAATTGAGGATTGTTCAAATTAAATAGGTGAGGGAGATTACCAGAGTTGCGAGTGAGGTGGTATGTGGCCCTTGTATCCATGTACCATGCGTCGTCGGGCTGCAAGAGGTTCATAGGCAGAATGGGAATATACACCTCTGGATGACCGAAGAACCAAAAGAGATGCTGGTATAATATGGGGTCTCCTCCTCCGGCGGGATCGAGAAAAGGTTGTATTAAAGTTTCGATCGGTTAATAACATGGTAATTGCCCCTGCCAGTACCGGAAGTGATAATAAAAGTGGGAATGTTGTCACTAGAACAAGGGGGCTTCACCTGATCACTCTGAATCCGCTGATCAGGAAGAGAGAAAGGAAGAGGTTTTTTCTTTAGATAAAGCGGAAGCTCGTTCCTGGCCTCTTTGGCAGTAGCTAATCTGAATTCGTAACCCGCCATCTTTTGGCAGGAGTCGTCAGATCTTGCACAGGCAAAGGAGCGTATAGGTTCAAATCCTATTGGACGCAATTTTTTTCCATATATTTTTTTTAGATTTCGATAGCAAGAAAGACTGTTTGAATATTTGAATCCAAGACGCTTAATTCCTTTTTTATGAAGATTCATGGCTAACATGATAACATTTTATCACAATAAGCTGGAAACTAGGGTCTAATACATAATTACAGGGCACATAGGGGGCTAAAAGATGGGGACACTACATGCTGTCACGGAGGTCTTCTCATAATGGAGGCAGGAGAAAGACGGATACACAATCAGTTTTTAGAACACTAAATAGGATATCATGTGACCTAGAGGACTCCTCATACTAGCACATGTCAGTTTTACACTAGGACAGGCAGGACAAGCAAGTAGTCACTTCACAAATGTGGAAGGCAAGAAAATAGAAAAGGATCATATGACCATTTAAATGTTAAACAGTTCTGGTATGCATGGCTATTTCGCATTTATATGTTGGGTGTGATGTTGTTTAAACAGGGTATGACATGACCAATCTTACAAATACATTAGACAAGGAGCAAATGAACAGTCACAATATGACATTTTAAGCAGGTAAGGATAGTTATTGTGAACGAGACATATGATTCTATTCAGACTGCATGTTTCCTGAAGGCATTTCTAATCAAGCATAGCATATTTAGACATGAACAAGTGAATTGAATAAGTCAACATCATAGGATATCCAACTAATCATATCATAGTCCTACATAAATCTACTGAAACTCAGGGAGAGTCTACATAATAAGAAGAGAATCCGGAGTGGAAAGCCTTCTCCAAATCCTCCAAAGCTTAGACCACACAAGAAAAACCAAAAAGATTTAGACTATGAAACTCTAGAAAAAATATCTAGGGTTTTGGATTGCACAAAATAGAGACTGTGCTTGATTTTTGTGATGATGTTTAAACAAGGTATGACATGACCGATAACGATCTTTCAGCTAACCTAGCCCCTCTAAAGATCGAGCATCTGATTTATCAATGCATTGCCATAAAGAGGAATATGTATGCAATGCATGCATACCGTATGACTGTATGCTCGCTTGTGTATGCGTACATATGATATGTTTGAAAAAAAGACTATTGCAATGTTTAGAAGATTTAACAATATCGTCATAATTATTATTAGAGGCATTAATAGTACTCTCTCCGTCCAATTTATATGACACTCTTTCCTTTTTATTCAGTCCCAAAAAGAATGACAACTTTGTATATTTAGTAACAATTCAACTTTAAATTTACATTTATACCTTTAATGAAATGATTTCTAGTCACACAATTTCTATGGGTTGTTTTAGACAACAAGTTTTAAAAGTCTTACTTTATTTTTAAAACTTGTATAAGTCAAAGATCTTCATATAAAATGGGACAGAGATGAAAACCCCCTTTTTCTCAAAGAGGAAGAGACCCCAACAAAGCCCAAAGCAGAATCTCTGTTTAAGATTGGCCAATTCGCATGAATGCCCTTATTTTGGGATAGGGGTGGCCAACGGGGCGGGGCGGGTCCCGGTGGGACGGGACAGGGGTAGGGCGGGACCGGGATCGGTGGGATCTGTTGATGTCCCGTCCCTTTCCCGATCCCGTCGAAAAAGGGGACCGGTATTATCGGGTCTGGACGGGATCGTGTTTTTCCATTTTTTTTTTGCACTTAATTTTAAAAAATAATATATATAAAAACACCTCAATAATTGAACAAGATAGTGTAATAAAAATATCTCAATGCTATTTTTGTGTCTCTTATATTATTTAATAGAAATATGATTTTTTTTTTTTGTAATACAATTGTCAAAATTGCAACTTTGTGGTGTTGAAAGTTGCAAATAACATAGTAAAATTGCAATTAAAAAAATTACATATTTAAAAATACATTTTTCTAGTTTCTTTATAATTTCTTGTGGTTCTTCTGTTGAAATTGGTATTTGTTGGTCAAATTGTTCGACGTCGCTTCCACCTCCGTCGGATAAGTGTCGCTGTAGTTTTTGTCTTCTTCTTCGTTGATCTCCGGTTGACCGCACCTTCTCCACTCCGCTCTTATCCAATCTCTGAATAATACTGCAATCTCCAAGCTGTCTCCCGCTAATGAGTGTCTGTGCTCTCCTATTTGAAATCTGCCTGCAAAAAAAGCGCTTTCAGACGTTGTTGATGATGCTTGAATGTTCAACACATCTCGGGTCATCTTTGATAGTGTCGGAAATGTCTTCTCATTCTCCCTCCAATATTCCAGCAAGTCTTCACGTCCTTCTTCATTGAGAACTGCTTGGTACGGTACAACACCCTGCAAAACAAAAACATCAAACTCGCTAATTTGATTAGTAATGGTACCACCACACATTCTATTTCTAAGGCTTTCAATACTAGCCGCAGAAACAACATGTCTTTTTTGAGGTTGTGTTGAAGAAGAAGAAGAAGAAGAAGATGGTATGGAAGTCGGTTGGTTGCTAGCACTTTCTTGTTGGTAATACGTATATACTTTTTTGCATTCATCATGTATGTTAGACAACACTTCATCTTTAGTTTGTTCAATATATGGTGGGACATTTGGATTTTTTGGAGTTGGAGGTGGAAGTACTGCTATACAATCATAAATAGTTTCAATAAGTGTTTTACAACCGTCTATTTTAATAGTCGGATTTAATACAGCACCAATAATATAAATAGTGGGAATAGGAATAAAATATTTATCTAATGTAATAGTCATAATTTTATCAGTTATGCCATAATAATCGCAAACTGAATAAATATTTTCTTCAATAAAAGTGTCAGTGTGCCTATCATCTATATATCTATACGCTAAAATACGTTTTTGCATAGACCATTTATAATCTATCCAATGACATGTTACCGTTAAATAATCATGTTCGTTAGTACTACGGCCTATATCAGACGTGATAGATACTTTACCAGGAAAATGATATAAGGAATAACGTAAATACTGTTGATATTCATGCGCAAATTTAAATACATCTCTCCTAACAGTTGATCTAGGAAAACCGTTAAAAGCAAGATTATACATATCTCTAATGTAATGAATAAAACTATGAGATGAAGAAAATGAAAAAGGCAAACTCTCCACCGCAACTAATTTTGCTATTGCTTCTCTATCTCTATGTTTATTGTATTTAGGGCCTACAATTTCCCCCGTCATAGGGTTAATTTGACCATGTACTTGATCCGGGACAGTATGTGAACCGTGTCCCGACTGAGAGGGCATTGGCGCACCCGATTTTCAGCCAGGTATTGGTCCCACCTAAATTTGTGAACGTTTTGTACGTGTCTCAATAAACCTTTCGTCCCACCCTGACATTTTCCCATTTAAAATTTATAAATATTTTTACAAATTTGACATCTAACTACTTGATTCTCTTCGTCTCTATCAAAAAAAATCCATGCATGTGATTTTAATTTTCGTTTTATTAGTCCTCGTCTCATACTAGGGGGAATAGGAGGCGTTCCAGTTGGAGGTGCACTAGTGGGTGTGTCATCTAGATTAGTGGGTATGTTATCTAGATTATCTTCTAAATTAAAGTCTTGTTGTGTTGCAAAAAATATCTCCTCGTCTAAATCTAATGGTATTTCAGGGAAAATTCATTTTCAAGCAAATCATCTTGTCTAGGAATAGGATGACTAGAAGAAGTACCCCTGCCCTTGTTACCCCTACTAGAAGAAGTCTTACTCTTACCCTTACCCTTAACGCATACCTCTAAATCCTTTCATTTTAATTATATGCTAATAAATAATTAAAGATATGAAATTAAGTACGCTAATTAAAATAAAAAAACAATAATGATTTAATGAAGGAACGAATATACCAAATGCCGACGTAACGTCGACGTGTAATCGGGAGGTTGAAAATTGAAATTTTGCTCGATGGATAATCCTCAAGCTAGTTGTCAACTTCACTCTCAAATGAATAAATAAAATTGAATATTCAGTAGACAATGTAGACTTGTAGAGAGAGAGATTGAGAGATTAGAGAGATTGTAGGAAGATTTGTGAGAAAGATGAAGAGAAAATGAGGTATTTATAGTTGGAAAAAATATATTTTTTCTAGTCATTTTCGTCAACACCAGGTATTGTAGAACAAAGATATAAGACGTGCCTTTCCTATACATCAAAGACATCTATTGATATGTGCTTCCAGAGTATCCTAAGAAGTCATATTGTTAGTTTTTCTATAGATTTTTATTGAGATTAAGTGGAATTTGCCTCATGGGGTTTTGAAATCAAACTCAAAAAGTTTCAAAGTCAATTTGAGATTTGAGTTATCTTCCACCCACAACAACCATATGCACTGGCATTTGATGCTACTGCCATTTGAACAATATTGTTTTGGTGCAAAATACGAAGCTGTTAGTTAATACATGTTTTCATTGAGATGAGCTCTGAACTTATTGTTCTGTTTCTGTTCATTTCTTGTTCTCATTTGATGGTTCACCCACTACTAAAAAAAGGAATTAGCGACGGATAAATTTTGTAGTTAAACTGCAAAATTTTGTGAGCTATAAACAATTTAGCGACGGATTAGCGATGAAGTTCGTAGCTAATTCTACTTTTTTTTAGTGACCTCCTGAAAATATTTGCTTTGTAGAAGTTAAATACTTGCTAAGGAGAGTTTTCCCGTCAATCTTCTTTGGTGCTAAAAAGGTTTTTATCAGAATCCATAGTGCTTAAAATTCTATCATATCTGAGGCAATAAGAAGTTAGTCAGTTACAGAACTACTTCTCCAATCACATTTCATTAAAAGGGTATCAAGAAGGATTACTAAATAAGATAATAATCGAACATGAATTTATAGTTAAGGACCAATACTGGAACCAGCAATGAGTTTGTATCTCCCGGTCTACTGGAAATAATGATGGATAAATGTACAATCTCTTGTAAACTAATACGTTGAAAATTTCTTCTCTTCATGGATCATGGGATTTTTACTGCCTTCAACCACTTCTGAAGTTTAATCTGCAGTTTTTTCCTCGTTAACTCTCTTTCAGCTATGTTGTCTGATATTACTCTTCCTGATATGAATGTTGCTTGGCTTGCATCCACCAAACTATCTAGCACCCCACTCATTCTACTAGTAAGGATCTTTGAAATGATTTTATATATCACAGTACAATATGAGATAAGTCTATATTCTTTAATGGCTGTAGGGTGTTGTACCTTTGGGATTAGTGTCACAGTTGTGCAGTTCATTGGTTCATACATTTCTACTAAGCTGCTGAAGAATTCTTGAATAGCTTGTGTGATTTCATCTCCTATAATGCTCCATGTTTTCTTGTAGTATACTGCATTGAATCCATCCATTCCAGGGGATTTTTGGTCATTTATTCCATGAAGTGCTAGTTCAGTTTCTTTTTTGGTAATTGGTTCAATGAGTCTCACTTGTTGTTGCCTTGTCAGCACTTTTCCCTGTTTCATCACCTCTTGGTTGACACACGGGATTTCTTTTGTTGCAGTTCCTAGCAGTTTTTTATAAAACCATGTGATCTCAGCTGCAACTGTTGTTGTATCTTGTATTAGGTTGCCATCAGTTGTAAGTAAGCTCTTTATATGGTTCTGTACTATTCTGTTTTTCATGCAAGCATGAAAAAATAAGGTGTTAGCATCCCCTAATTTCAGCCATTGGATCCTTGATTTTTTTTTTTTTATGCTTTCTTCCACCTTGCTCCACTTTTCCCACTCTTGTTTCAATAGTTTCTCATCTTCAAATAATCTATGGTGCTCTGGTATTGTTCTCATCTGGCTTTGTAGTGTTTCTAATTTTTCTTTGGCTTTCTGAACTCTAAGTGTTACTTGTGCATACTCTTTCCTATTTAATTGTTTGAGTTGTATTTTTACTGCCTGCAGTTTCTTCCATACATTTTCCATGTTTTTTCTTCCATACTTGCTCAACTGTTTTTTCAAAGTCTGGATGATCTGGTAGGCAATTTAGGAATTTAAAATGCCTAGCCACCCTCATACTAGGCTCTTCTATGTCAATACATATTGGTGAATGGTCAGATAGTGCAGGATCCAGAACAGTTACCTCTAAATGAGTCCAGTTGTTGACCCAGTGATTGTTAATGATTGCCCTGTCAATTCTACTAAATACATGATTCTTTATCCATGTAAATGTTCTCCCTACTGTTTTCATTTCGAGTAAGCCTGTGTTCTGCATAAATTCTTCAAAGTTTCTGATCTCGGCCTCTTGTACTTGTACCCCATTTCTTCTATCTTCTACCTTTAGTATTGCATTGAAATCCCCCATGATTAACCAAGGTTCACTCATGGTGCTGGCTATTTTCTTCAATCCTTCCCAAAGTTGCAACATGTCAGTTATGGTATGTAATCCATATATTGCAGTGAATCTGAACTCCATTTTTACATTTACTAGTTTCACTCTCCCATGTATGAATTGCTCATAAGTGTGTGTAACTAGTATATCTGCTGTTTTTGGATTCCAAAGTATCCATATCCTTCCTTTTTCTGAGTATTTAATCCTCTTATGTTCCAAGTTATTAATCTCATTTAGATAGTATTGGTGGTGTTGTCCTCCCATTTCTGCTCCCTTGTATCACCCCACCCCACCCCTCTATTATCTTCTTTTCCTTGCACTAATTGTCTACTTATCAATGGGCTGAATATGTTTGCAGTACCAACCTGTTCTTTGTGGTTTGCTATTCTGGCTGGTGTGGTGCCTTTTGGTTTCTCCCATACTCTTGTTGTTGTAATCTGCCCTTTTCCTGTAGTAGTAGTCACCTCTTTTGTTATGTTCTGGCTCTTGCTTGGGGTGGTAATATCATATGAAATACTTGTTATATTACTTTTTTCCATCTCACTGGAAGATACTTGCTATATTACTTTTTTCCATCCCGTCTTGAGTTGCCAGTTCTGAGTCACTTTGGTTTTTTGTTTCTGTTTTTGCATTTTGTCTTCCTTTCCATTTGCCTTAGCTTCAGTTTGTCGACACTTATGTCCAATCATAAGGCATTCAGTGTAGTATGTTGGCTTCCATTCATATTCAACAGTTTGTTCCACAATCCTGCCACTAGGATCTTGCACTTTTACACTCTCTGGCAGTCCCCTTGTGATGTCCATTTCAACTAATAATCGTGCCTATGAGATCCTTTCAATTTCAGTTGTACAAGCATCACCATATATGGGTTTTTCCAATCAAACTCCCTATCATACTCAGTGTCGAGCTTCCCCAACAATTCATGGGTAAGTTTGGTAGTCTGATCCATAGTGGAATTGTCCTCAATACTTCATTAGTAAAACAGAAATCCAGAGTCCATGCTTGGATTATTACTGGTCTACTATTTATGGTATGTGGCACTGAGTACATTACTGCCTCTTTATCCTCCATTTTATCAAATAGTATCAAGAAATATCCTTCATTATGGTTATAGATCTTAGGTTTAGTAGCAAAGTTCCAGTTATAAGTAATGAACCTGTCAATTGCTCCGATGGTTGGTTTATTGCCCCACCACGTACAACACAATTGATTATTTTCATTTTTGCGTGTCTTCTTCCACTTCCTTTAACTGGATTTGAGCTACTTTCTCCCCATCTATTATTGTAGGTTCAACATATTGTAATGTCTTACCTTTGGCCTTCATCTTCGAGAATAATGATGCCCATGTTTTCCTCACATTTTCCTCAGTTGTGTCTTCCCTGGGCTAGGGTTTGCAGACTTGGTTGCATTTACCACTTCCCTTTTCCCCGATTGATTTAGGTCTTCTTCTTCTAATATTCCTTTGCCTAGTATTTGGAATTCTTCCATTCGAATTGCTTCATTTGCTCCATCGATATGTGAATCTACCTCTGGATTGCATGTTGTTCTGGCCGTATTTGATGGTAGTATTAGGCTTCCTATCTTCCTTGGTTGCCCTCTCTTCGCCGTTTTCAAGCTGAGAGAAAAAATCTTAGGCATTGTGTTCACAAATCAATGCATATTGAACTGTCTACTTGTTATGTTATAAAATTGAGTGAATATGTTAAACAAACCGTAAACTATTGTTATTTTGCGAGTTTCATACCTAAACGATTGAGCGTTCCTGTTACTCCTGAACTAGAACTCCCTTTAGATTAAAAACTCCCAATTGAATATGTGGCAAAATATTTTGGGATAAGTTTGTTGAGAGGCGTGTGGGAGATGAAAAATGTCTTAGAAACGTGTCCACCTACAATGAGTTCGTGGTAGATAAAATAAAATTATACTTAACGAATAATTGGTGAAGTTTAGAACTTCTATGAACCAAGAATTCTTTTGTAAGCCCATGGTCTTATTCTATCACATTATACTCGCACAATCTTTATTGTTATCGCGGTTTTGTGCTAAGAGGTCATGTGCGTGTCCTGATATTCATGAATGCTCTAGAAATCTGTCACAATTTCATAGGAGCGGCACCATTCCACACTCGTATAGTTTCAATCATCAAGTGTGTTCCAATTGAAAGATTCATCTTTTGCAATGACTATTATGGTTTGACAATCACAACACATCGACGCGAAAGTGTCAGTTTAATTCCTAGTAGAATACTCATCAAGAGGTTTCCTAACTATTCAACCTCATTGCCAACCAACTCAAGATCCATGATAAATTCAGCTAGTATTATTTGTTTAGCTGATTTTCCTACAATACCCCTTTAAAGGTGAATACACAACCGCTACTGAATAATAATAATACCAAGTGGAATATTATCACTTTTAAAAAAAAAATCTAGACATAGCAAGACACCATAACCCCCACATTTTCAAAAAATTTAAGATAAACTCATAAGACACCGTGACCTCCACATTTTCAAAAATTCTACGACAGGGGAATAATATTTTCATAACTCATAAGAAATATTACTAATTTCTCATAATACATTTCATTTTATAAATAACAAGCTAATAATGTAGCTTCACCCAAATAATTATATAAAGTTACTCATTCTATGTCATCAACAAATATTTTAAGGAAACAATATGAGAAAAGTAAGTACCAATACTAATATTTTCGTCATTTATTTAAAAAATAGTAAAAACAAATAAACTATGGTTAAAATATTGCTCGGAAAAATATTATTTTGGTTTACACAACCTTAACATACTCCTATAAAACTTTCACTCCATTTTTTTTTCGAATGTGATTTTAAGAACTTTTCCTTTTCAAATACTACTCAAGTTCTTGGATCACCGAGATAAATAAATCATTCTTCATCTTCAACTTGGGTTTAAACTACAAAATTATTTGTTAGCACAAAAATGCTTAGTAGCAACATTTTCTAACACCCAATGTCTTATATTAGCCACAAGATTGTTTTACAATGACAACAATAATTATATCATTCGCTTAATCAAATTTAATTTTACTTAGCGAGATTATCATTTCTCCTAATTTTCTTCTTCATTCAGGAATGTGATGGCTAAGTGGGGGAGGGGAGGCAACGGTCTCTAGTTTTCGTTTATTCCTTTCTAGAACGTATGATGGGGTTGGTAATCTTGACGAAAATCACCCACTGCAAACCGCTTACACGTTTAACTTGTACTATTTTATTCGGAACTTTGTGAGATAATTCTTTTCTCGTTAGTCATCATGCCTCTTATGTCCTAGGGGACACGAGCTACAATAGTGTGGACACGGGGCTGCAATCCCATAAGGGTGAGCTAGCCCCAAAAACATGTGAATGAAACCGGAATCGCTATTAATCGCAGCCAGCCACACGGTAGTGAATTCGTTCCGGAATTTGTCACGCCACCCACCACACCATAGCTATAGAGACCAATGACAACTGCAAGTTTTACTATAAAAACAAGATTCTTCGTTAAAGAAATTTACCCACCAAAACAACTTCCTTTATTTCTAGTTCTCCCCGTCAAGTTGAAGACTCGCCCCCGAGTCGTGCGGTACTTGTCTGCTAGATGATCAAGCTTCTTTTCCTTTTTTTTCACCCTCGGAATACAATACATATATTATATCTAGAGTTTCAACTGTTTGTTGGGGAAAACGGTTATATTGACACGCATCATTTATGGTACAAATACAAAAAGATTGGAAGCAAAAGCAGAGGGGAGAAGCACTGGGCAACTAGAACGATATGTTGAATTAGAACTGCTTGCAGTTGTATCAGTTCAAGTCAAATATAAGATTCCGTCAAAATCTTCTTGGTAGATACCCCCAAGAACGTAGCAATAGCTTCTGAACCATGGGAAAGACCTTCCTTTGTTACAGCATCATTCATTGTCAAGAAATCATGCATCCTGCTGAAGTCTTCATTGACTAATTGTGGACAAAATCTGCAGTCACATTGATGTTAGGCAGTACCAAAGAAAATGTTGATTTATTAAGTTTTATTATGGTGAAAGTGGGATACTATATGCATATACCGAGCAGGGAAGAAGGGATATAACATATACCTTTTCACTGAGTATGCGAAATTCTTCCTTTTCCATTGCCTTATCAAGTTCCTGACAGACGATAATAGAAAATTGAAGCAGCATTAATAACATACCTTTGGTTAAAAAGAACCGTATCTATTTTAGGGAGAGATGATTGATATTTTGTTCCACCACGAAAAATTACTACTCTTTTTCTTTCAAAAAAATTCCACAATAAGCTTGACGATCATTCATAGGATTTAATGATTCCTAACAACGGATTCATCTTTGTCACTATCAGAATTTGGTACTGTTATCACTTGTAAATAAAAAGAACGAATAAGAAAGAATAATGGTTTGGTAGTGTATCTACGATCAATCTACAGTGGAAGAGAAGGTTCTATCAGAACAATTATTTATTTCCCGTTCTTTTCCGTTGGCATTTGGACTAAATTAGACATATTATCCTTTGACATGACTTCCAACCATAAATTTATTAGAGTTGCGCATAATCGATATTAAGTAAGGCTATGGTACTTACAGTCTCTGCATCCAAAGAAGAATCCAGGTCGTATATGAGTTTTTGAAGATCTTTGTTCCTTATAGCCTCGAGAATTTCATTGGAAGAGGCTGCACGAAAGCTAGAAAATGTCACGGGTGAAAAAATGATTCAATAAACAGTATTTTGGTTTGGCACATAAACAAGAAGTTCGTTCAATGCTACAACAAATTGCAACTTCGAGTATAATAAATTGGGACTTCTGTTGAGAGGATGAGCATAAACGTGCTAATCAATAGGGTTCTATATCTGAGAAAACCTATTTCAGCTTCAACATACTACCTGAAGAACTTATCCATGTCTTTTCTTGCTCTTAAAATCACGGAGTCTCATCCTTCTATGATAAACATCATAGTCGGTGGTGGATGCAACATGCAGGCACCGGGTTCATCTGAACCCAATACTTTTAACGTGAAACATAAATTTATGTATACAAATTCACTAAAATTGCAACAAATAGTAGTATGAACCCATAGTTTTATAACTACAATGAGTAAATTAAAAATTGAACCCACATAATCTAAATTCTAGATCCGCCTCTGATCATAGCTAGTCTAATCAACGTTCCAAAACAATTACCAAAAGCTGAAGTATGTCCATTTCACAGTACTAGATTACATAATAGGCACATTAGAAAGCAAAACCAGTGTTGATAGCTTAGGCTCTTATTAAGGTGAGGTTCTTAGCAACTCATGCCTTCTATCCTAAGGGAAAACAATGCGTCAAAAATAGATGCCGCTTCAGCCAACCTTTCATACATCCTGATTTCGCCTCTGGTCTAAATCTCCAAAGACGTACACTTGCTTCATTGCAGGAAATCAAATCATTTCTTATTTAGACTTGCTTCAATGTAAAATCATATCATTTCAAAATAATTTCTTGCAATGAAGCAAGTCTAATAGCATGTTCGGCAAAGCACTTCTGGAAAGCCAAAATTGTTTTTTTAAAAAGAAATGATGCTTATAAAAGTTCTTATTTAGAAAGTTGAGGGGTTTGGCTTAAGCTTTTAGGAGAAAAATAAGTGTTTTTGAGAAGTAGAAGAATTGAACAAGTTGTTTCTTAGAAGATGAAAGAAGTTGCTTTTCCACATAAATACTTTTGGAACGTGACTAAGCACAAATTGTTGCTCTACTATTAACAAAAGTATTTTTCAAATTGATTAGGAAAACACAAATTGTTATTTTCCAAAAGTACTTTTTCGAAAAGCATTTCCGACAAAAGAATTTGTCAACTAAGTAGATCTTGAAAGCTTGGCCAAACAGGCTGTAAGTTTTGAGATTTACACTCGGTGCATGAAATCACATCATAATCCCATTGGAAGCAAAATGAAGCATCATTCCTTAACTACAACATTGTAGAAACATTTATTTCAGTCTTATGTATAACTCTTCAAGGGAACAAGATCGTTATGCCTCTCGAAGCTGAATTATGAGTGTTTCTCACAAATATAAAGCAACATGAAGAGTGTGTGCAGACGTCATATCATTCGCTCACTATGTTACGAAAAATCATGCAGAAAATGAGATGTTCAGGTAATTTCCTGAGTATCATAATTATTTTCTCATTACACAATTTTGTAATACGTACCTATAGACTCTAGCTGTGATTGATTGAGCGCCTCGCTTGGCTCATCAATATAGATTGGCTTCTCCACATGAGGTGCTGGAGCAGAAGCTGAAATAGAAGGTAAGGCATGTTAGCCGTTTGGCCATGAGAATTATACACTTTTTTCCGGAATATTTTCACTTCATTTCGAAATCATTGTTTGGTTAAAGAAATTCCAAGTCCAACTTCGAGTTGGATTCCAAAATTTGGAGATCGAAACTTCTTAAATTTCAAATAAAGTGATAAATATTTGGAATATATGATCAAAAGCCTACTAATACTAGGATATTACACATCAAGCTTAAATGAAAACAACAAATAGTGCCTGAATTAAACACTGTTCACGCACACAAGTTGGAATAGAAGTGTAAATAGTTTACATAAGTCGGTTTTAAGTGTGTAGCAACTGGCAAGGGGGTTAGAAAAGCACAAAACAGTGACTGAATCTCTTTAGTTCATGGAAATAGCAACATTCACGTTATGTCCAAAACCAACATTTACAAATCCCATGCACTATCCACGAACCTAGTAAGCACCCTCCACCGAAATCTCTACAAACACTTCTTCCCATCTACCCCAACACCCTCCTTTTGCAGCCATTAGACGATCAGCTTTTAAGAAATACTCAAAGCCCTAAAATAATGGAACATAGGATTTGTATATATAGTATACTACATGGAAAAGGGTTGGGATGTAGCATTGGTGAGAAACATCCAAAAAAAATAAAGGCACAGTCACGTGCATCAATTCAGGCGATTGTACCACTACTGCTTGTGTAGTCGTCTTCTTTCCTTTAGTGTTTGCAAAAACAAACATTGTGATCGGACTCGGAATGCTCCGGCGACCAAAACCCAGTCAACATCACCGGCAACAAGTCACTCACGCGCGGAAATACCCACTGCTTCGGAGAGTAGATCTGTGACACGCGCCGGCACATGCAACGTGCTCCGGCGACTTTTACCGCAAGTCTTTTGTTCCAGTAGGGTCGCGCCATCATTCCAACCCTACCGCTATATTTTTTCCCCGATTCTGATCACTTTTAGTTTTTCTGGCAAGTTTCTTCGGGGACTGTTTTCTGCAGCTTCTGGATCACATTTTTCTGAGCATCATCAGCTAATTTGTCATCTTTTGGCCAAATTTCTTAAAGTTTTTTAACCATGTCTCTCGAATTTGATGTTTTTTATTCCAAAAACACGGAAATTGAAACATCAAGCCCTATGATTACTTCCGAACCGTTGATGGGAAGTTCAAACCATTTAGCTTGGACTTCCTCAGTTGAGTTGTCGTGCAATGGTCAAGGTGTTCAAGACCAATTAACGCAAAAGGCTATTGTGGTTGATGAAAAGGCAAAAGCTAGTGAGACAGACGAAAAGGCCAAAACACAATGGGAGAAGGTTGATGCTCAATTATGTAGCCTCCTGTGGCGATCTATTGATCCCAAGTTGATGCCCTTTTTTCGTTGCTTCCAGACATGTTATTCAGTATGAGAAAAGGCTCGCGCTTTATACACTAATGACATATTTTGATTTTATGATGTGATATCTCGGATGACGAACTTTAAGAAATAGGAATTAAATATGTCTACTTACTTGGGACATGTACAGGCAATCATGGAGGAATTTGAGCAGTTGATGTCGGTCACTACAAACAATGGAAAAAAACATGAGCGATGTCAAATGGTGTTTCTAGTTCTTATGCATACATGGATACGGGTGTGGCGATTCGGCAAAAGAAAATTCAAAATTATAAAAAAAAAATAGAGCTATAAAGATATATCGTTGCTATTGTCTACCATCCAAACTTAGAACACGCTCTTGAATTATTGGTTTCTTTGAAACACGAAGCAGCAAAAATGAGACAAAAATACTACAATATTGAAGGCATGTCATTTCCCTTTATCTTAAATCTGTTTTATTTTTAATTTTGAGAAATCAAATCTCAATTCCCCCCCCCCCCCCTAAATTTTTTATGTACTCCGATCAAAGTATCCGATGTTGGTTGACCGTATGCGAAACGTATCACGCTCCCGTATCCCCGCCGTACCCGGATTGGTTTCTTGTTGCGCCTCCTAATCACACATTAATTTCATCACCAACCGTTGACTCCTCTGTACTCACATCTTAAAACATAGAGAATTGAACATCTTAGTCTATGAATAATCGACGAGGAGGTTGTTTTGAAAAATCTCGAACTAAGTGTAGTTATTGTCATAAGTTTGGACACACTCGTAACGTATGTCGTGCTCTACATGGTCCACTACCCAATGATGTTCAGTGTAGTTATTGTCATAGGTTTGGACACACTTGTGACGTATGTCGTGCCCTGGGAATGGGTTTTATTGATCTCAATGGATCTATGATTTCATTGAAGAACTTTCAACCGCTTTTAATCCATACCTATTTTCCTCTTCTTTTACTAGATGTATTATTTTGGTATCACGGCGTTCATTATCTTTATGTGTGTATTACTATGTTGTACCATTTGTTTTATATCTTGATATTTTGTTTTATTTTTCATGCAAGTCGATGGTCTATCGAAAACAGCCACTCTATCACGCAAAGGTAAAGGTGAGGTATACCTACATCCTATCATCCCATGCAAGCTGATGGTCTATCGAAAACAGCCTCTCTATCCCGTAAAGGTAAAGGTGAGGTATGCATACATCATACCCTCCCCAGACCCCACTTGTGGAATTGTATGTTGTTGTTGACATAAAGTTATTCCTAGGCGCGCTGCTCATCTCGAGACTCTGCAGCCTCCGAGGTATCAATCGCAGCATCAACAGTTGTCGGCTCTAGAACTAGAAAGGGTAGGGTTGAGGCAAGGTCACTCTGGCCGATACACTACTAGGGCACCTACAGCCTCTTTGGGGACTGATGTAGGGTCACTATCGAAGATAGACTTCTACAAGGCTAATTGTACGTTCTGCTCCTCTCGGTGCAGCCTAGTCCTAGTCATCTCCAACGTCTCATCACCCGACTGATCCAGGTTTCTTCAGTTTGTTAATTGTGGCACCAAAAGCAGCATAGAACTCCCGAACCAAAACAGGGCAATACTCACCAAGGGGATTATTAAGAAAGGCCAGCTTATAGAATTACAGTGTCTCGATAATGCGGGGAAGGACCTTTATCCCAATGAAATTGATCCGACGTTCCTCGTATATAGTCCTCTGCGGGTTTTTTCCACACACTTCAGTTGTATCCCCTGGTCAAATGATGCTTTGGCCCCTGCTACCGTAAACAAAAACTATCTTCCTCCACTTGCTTACTCATTATCTCACGAGCTCTCCCATCTTCATCACTATGTGGTTCCAGAGAGGTGGTGGGAGATTTAACAGCCTAATCGGTTGCATGTTCACTGTCCCAGCCGCAGACTTGGTTGCATGGACAGTGTCCCATCGTTAGAGTGAGATGAGGACGATTCCTCCTCTACATACTGGAGTCAAAAAATGATGTAATCTGACTAGGTAGCGGTATGCATGGACGTTGTACAGAGATATGTGGAGGAAGCTTGGCTATAAAAGGTTTAATTATCTCAAGGCTATAAAGGCTTGGCTTACTCCCACCGTTAAGGGAGTTCGAAGCTTCCTTGGACATGTTGGTTTCAATAGATGTTTCATTAAAGACTTCTCAAAAATTGCTAACCCGATATGCAAGCTTCATGCTAAGTTCATCTTTGATGAGAAGTGCCTTAAAGCCGTCGAAGAATTGAAGGAGTGATTCCTCCCAGTCTACATCAATACGTAACCAGGCTACATCATCTTCCGACTCATCTCAGTCTGAAGAGGAGGAATCGTCCTCATCTCACTCTAATGATAATGGGATCTGACCATGCAACTGAGTCTGCGATTGGGGGCACTGAACATGCAACTAAGTCGGGTGCTAAATCTCCCACCACTTCTCCAGAACAAGATAGTGATGAAGATAGAGGAGCTCGTGAGATAAGGAGTAAACAAGCGGAGGAAGATAATTTTCTATTTACTGTAGCAAGGGCCAAAGCATTGTTTGACCAGGGGATAAAACTGAAAAGGGGAGGTGGAAAAACCCCACAATGGAGTTTATACGAGGATCGACAGATCAAATTCATTAGGATAGAGGTCCTTTCCCGCACCATCGAGTTGCGGGAAACTGGAATTCTATAAGCTGGTCTTTCTCAATAACCTCTTGGTAAGTATTGCCCTATTCTGGTTTGGGAGTTCTATGTTGCTTATGGAGCCACGATTAACAAACTGAATAAACCGAATCAACAGGCAAATCAGGTTGAGCAAATTGAGGAAGTTGAGGTTCATAGGGTGAAAGTAGACATATCCAACACTACCATCAACAAAGTCTACTTCGGAGATGAGTATATTGATCCGCATGAGGTTTAGTTGACACATAAATTGACCCGGATAAAGTCGCTAGTTGTGCTTAAGTGGGTGGCTTCGGTGATTGCAAAAGCTAACCCGCCGAGTTGGGTAACAAATAGTAAAGGAAAGATCTACAAACGGACACTTACTCTCGAGGCTAAATATTGGTGGAGTAATGTGCAGTTCATAGTCCTTCCTACTCAGACGGACAATGTTCTCACACTTGATCGAGTTGTGATAGTCGCAGCATTGATGTCCCGGTACCCAATCAACTTATGAAGGCATATCGCGGGAGAGATTCAATTGAGAGCAACCCAGCTGGCCACTTTAATTTAACCTCCATGTATCTAAAATCCCAAAACTCTCTTCTATTGCTCTACTCTCAACTTTGTACAATTTTTATTTTCTTTTACATACATCATCAAGAAAGCACAAAAGGAAGAAAAAATGGGATCGAAAAAATGCAAAGTATGTGAAGAAGCACAATCAAAATACAAGTGTCCCAATTTCTTCACACCTTAGTAAATTTTCCCTCTTTGCTATTTTTCATTGAATTATGCACACACACATATATAAACGGTTTATTTCCATTGTTCATAATTTTAGTTCTGATTTTGAATCTTCAATTTAAACGGGTCTAGATAGAGCTAAATAGATATAGATGATTCACTCTGTTAGGAATTTATCTCAATCCAGTACTTTCGATGCATAGCATAAATTTATGTGGGGGGGCAACAAAAATTGTAACAATAGTAGATAACAATTGTAACAACACCTTAAATTGTGTTCATTCCAACTTTTCACATGGCATGTTTAAGACCACAAGATTAAAGGACATTTTTTATACATTCGACACACCTTTAATTTAAGACCACAAGATAGAAAAGTCTTCTCTACTTTCTTAAGCTTTGTGCCACATCAAAACCAGACAATCATTTTAAAACGGAGGGAGTACTATTTAGCCTCAATCCCAAACTAATTGGGTCCACTGTGTGCATAGGCAAACCCATAACTTAAGCTTTATGGATTCAACCTTTAAGGTGTTTAACATTGAATCCTTATATTTCTTAGTTATGTTTATCTACTATTGTTGCAATTTTCGTTGTTCCCCTACACATAAATTTATGATCTGCATCGAAAGTACTGGATTGAGATAAATTCCTGACAGATTGAACCATCTATATCTATTTAGCTCTATCTAGACCCGTTTAAATTAAAGATTCAAAACCTAGAACTAAAATTATGAAAAATGGAAATAAACGGTGTATACATATATGTGTGTGCATAATTCAATGAAAAATAGCAAACAAAGTGAGGGAAAGTTTACTAGGGTATGAAGAAATTGGGACACTTTTAGTTTGACTGTGCTTCTTCACATACTTTGCATTTTTTCGGTCCCATTTTTTCTTCCTTCCTTCAGTGCTTTCTTGATGATGTCGGTAAAAAAGATAATAAAAATTGTCCAAAGTTGAGAGCATAGCAATAGAAGAGAGTTTGGGGGTTTTAGATACATGGAGGTTAAATTGAAACATTGGTCCCTTGACTTTCCCAATTAAAACATCTCTTTCAGCATTTCCATACTGAAGTATTTTTTAGGTATTGAGGTTGCCCAATCCACGTCAGGTATTGTTATTTCGCAACGCAAGTATGTCTTAGACATTTTTGAAGAGACAAGAATGATGGGATGTAAACTCATTGACACTCTTATGGATCCAAATGTTTAACTACTACCATAACATGGGGTGAGTGATCCTGGAAGATATAAGCGGTTGGTTGGTAAGTTGAATTATCTCACAATACATGACATTTCATTTCATGCGAGTATTGTAAGTCAGTTTATGAATTCTTTCTATGATAGTCATTGGGATGGAGTTGTCTGTATTATGCGATATATTAAGTCAGCTCTAGGTAAATGATTGCTTTTCGAAGATCGGGGTCATGAGCAGATCGTTGGATATACAGACATTGATTATAAGAATCACCCTCTGATAGACATTCTACATCCAGATATTGTGTGTTAAATAAGAGTTACTTTGGTATTATGGAAGAATAAGAAACAGAGTGTCACTGCTCGATCTAGTGCTGAATTAGAATATCGAGCAATGGTTGTAGAAACTTATGAGCTAGTTTGAATTAAGTAGTTGCTCAGAAACTAAAATTTGAAGAAACCAATCAAATGGAACTTGTGTGTAGCAGCTCTTCATATCGCATCAAATCCGATATTTCATGAAAGGACTAAGCACATTGAGATGGGATGTCACTTTGCCAATGAAAAGATACTCTCCAGATATATTGTTACTAAATTTGTGAAGTCGAATGATCAGCTCGCGGATATTTTTGCCAAGTCACTCAGTGGTCCTCTCGTATTAGATACGTCTATAACAAGCTCGGTACATATGACTTGCACAGCTAGCGCACGGGAGGTGACATCAACCACACTACTGGCTAGGCGAATGCACCAGCTTGAGAAGAGTGTTGGAATAGGAATAGGATTTGTATATAGTATCCTACGTGAAAAAGAATTGGAATGTAGTGTCTATAAATAGGGCTCAATGTAATAATGTAAATACACAATTCAACAATATTCTCCCATATTCTCACACTATTATAGATTTCTTAATGTTTTAAATGAATACGCACAAGATATTGATACTAAATACTTCAACGGCAAGATGTATAATGCGGGACTTTGATAGCAGATCTAACCCAGTTGAGAATGCTACATTGAAGAATTAGTTGTAAGAGGCATGCATCCAATAACACAACAATTACAACCACACATATAGCAAATTTGGTTTCTCCAACAAAAAAAAGGGAAACCTCAGAGCAACGACTAAGTTGTCTCAGTGTGATCTATAGGTCACAGGTTCGAGTCGTGTAATTAACTATTGATGCTTGTGTCTAGGTTGGCCTACATTACACCCTTGTGGGCGCCCTCCATAAGACCCTGCATGAATACAGACTGATTCATACACCGAACTGCCTTTTTTAAGGTTCTCCAGAAACTCATTCATCAAAGAGAAGGCTTATCGGGTAACAAAGTTGTCACTCATCACTACAAATGCAAATAGCTAATGAACGTAATGCACCATCAAAAACTAAAAAGGATAGTTAAACGACAACCAAATAACGGTGAACCTCTTGATAATGAAATACTAACAAAGACAATAAACTTGAAGAGAAAAAATATGCATATCATTCACATTCTTAATATGATCATGCAAAGGTATATGGATGAAAAAAAAAGTTCATCTTTTTATTTGAGAAGCCATCCTTACCGAGCTTTTCCTCACAAGAAGGTTCAGGTTCTGCTTCCGATTTCCCACATGGAATTTCTGCACAACCCACAAATAAGCTCATGAAAAAAAACATTTTTTATAGATTCCACGGAATATTTTTCCAAAGAACGTACCTTTATGCTTCTTGAAACAGACCAAAGAACAACTGCAAGATCAAAACAAGCAGAAATAGAAAAAGAAAATAATGGGTTTGTCATTAATAATCTCTAGTAACAGAACCCATACAACAACAGCATAGGAGAGGGTAGAGTATACGCATAACTTACCTAAATACAAAAATAAAAATTAAAAAAATATTACTCCCCCCTTTTCAAAAAGATTGTCTTATTTTTCTTTTTAATTCGCTTCACAAAGAATGCCACCTTCTTTTTTTTGCAATTCTTTCTTTCCAACTTTTCACCTGGCATGTTTAAGACCACAAGATTAAAGGACATTTTTGTACATTAAACACATCTTTAATTTAAGACCACAAGATTCAAAAGTCTTCTCTACTTTCTTAAACTTTGTGTCACGTCAAAACTAGATAATCGTTTTAAAACGGAGGGAATACCATTTGGCCTCAATCCCAAACTAATCGGGCTCAATGTATGCTTAGGCGAACCCAAAATTTAAGCTTTATGGATTCAACCTTTAAGGTTATAAACATTGAATCCTTATATTTCTTAGTTATGTTTATCTACTATTGTTGCAATTTTCGTTGTTCCCCTACACAAATTTATGCTCTGCATCGAAAGTACTGGATTGAGATAAATTCCTGACATAATGAATCATCTATATATATTTAGCTCTATCTAGACCCGTTTAAATTAAAGATTCAAAACCCAAAACTAAAATTATGAAAAAAGGAAATAAATGAGAGGGAAAGTTTACTAGGGTATGAAGCAATTGGGACACTTGTATTTTGACTGTGCTTCTTCACATATTTTGCATTTTTTCGGACCCATTTTTTCTTCCTTCCTTCAGTGCTTTCTTGATGATGTCTGTAAAAGAAAATAAAAATTGTCCAAAGTTGAGAGCAAAGCAATAGAAGAGTGTTTTGGGGTTTTAGATACATGGAGGTTAAATTGAAATGTTGGTCCCCTTACTTTGGATTTAGATTTGATTATGTCCTAATAATTTGATCAAATAGTTGCAAATTTGGAATTTATTCAAAAAATGACAAAATTGGTCCCTTATGTCTGGGGTTGGCTCAACGTAGTTTCTTAAATATAGGGAAAAGGGTCAGCAATATCTCTCTACTTTGAGAAAAGGATTAAAAGTATCATCCGTTACGAATTTGGGTCAAAAATATCCCTCTACTTTGAGAAAGAGCTAAAAATACCTCTCTGCTTTGGGAAAGGGCTAAAAATGCCCTTCTCTTAATGGAAATTCTCAAATCACTCAATATAAACCGATTTCAATTTTTAAACGGAAAAGACTTAAATATGCCATCGAACTATTGAAAATGGCTCATTTATGCTGCTCGTCAATCTTTATGTACTCCATGTTACCAAAATGGCTCATCCATGCCATTTTTTATTAACGTCGGTTTACATACCATATATGACATGTGGCCGCCAACTAGAGGTCTGCGTTGTTTAATTAAACAAGCATAAATTAAATCCTAAATTAAACTAAAACCTGGCCCACCCAAATCCTTTAAACCCTAGCATTTAGAGGTTAAAGTAGTTAACTTTACTAAGAATATACTTAACATCTGAATGCTAACTTTAAAGGTTAAACCAATTGTTCATCACTTTAACCTCTAAATGCTAGGGTTAAAAGGATTTGGGTGGGTCAGGTTTTAGTTCAATTTAGCAAACCAACAAATGAACAATATATCACAAAAGACCTATCTAAGTACCATTACAGCACCTCTAGACAATAGATCATGCTATATTTAAAGGTAGGCATCAATCAATATTCGGACTAGGTACATATTTAAGTTAACATGCACAGATATAGTTCAAATCAAAATTGCATAACCTTAACAATCTGTTAAGAGCCATTTAACAGAGTGATGACCAAATATCTAAGTAATTCACATAATACTTAACACCAACAGGTCTTAATCCACATATATTAAGCACATAACAAACTATATTAAACTAATCGAGACTAATCTAACATTCTAGCTACCTAATCTAAAGTACTTAAACCAAATAAAACAGGCTAATCAAACATGAACAATTAAGCTAAACACTAAACTAAGCACATAACTAACTAAACTAAGAACAGAATTAACAAAGCAACTAAAGAATGCAAAAATTAACTTTAAACTAAGAGGATTGCGTAATTACCTCTTTGATGTGCAGCCGTGAAGAGAATCCGGAGTGGAAAGCCTTCTCCAAATCTTCCAAAGCTTAGACCACACAAGAAAAAACAAAAATATTTAGACTATGAAACTCTAGAAAAATATCTAGGGTTTCGGATTGCTCAAAATAGAGACTTGTGCTTGATTTTTGGGGGTAAATTACCACTGTCAAGACATTATGCTCAAACTTTGGGAGAAAATTCAATGCTTAATACTTTTGCTGAATTGCCGAGATCTCTCTGAGTTTTTGCTACTTTCGTCGAAGGGGAAGGGAGATGGGGTGCGGCGCTCTAGGGTTTCGTTGCCCTAATAAGGAATGAACGAAATGAGAGGGCTTTGTCCCCTCTTTGTTGTCTTAAGGGTGTTTGGGCTGGGCCTTGGTCCATTACGAACTGGACTCAGCCAATTAAACACAAGAAAGGCCCCAAAACATGTAAATAAAAGGGTTGAGGTACTTAAGGGATAAATTGCGCACACTTTAAACAATTGAGGGGTAAATAAGACGATATTTGACACTATATTTAATTACTCAAATTTTCTTAATTTACAGAGTAAAATATTTACCAAATTAATATAATTAAATTTTAGATAATTAATTAAATAATCGTCCTCTTTAAACCATAGAAATTGATATATATTTCCTTCAAAAATATGTAAAAATATGCAAATGATATATAATAATATATTCAATAATATTTTACCAAATAACTTGCCAAAATGTTACCGGAATAATTTTGTAAAATCATTTTTGGTTTGTAAAATGTACATTTCACTTCGTTCATAACTAATGAACTCTAAATAATCAAATACAATATTGGAGGGTAAAAGAGCCATACACGTTATGGAAAGATGCTTTCAACTCATTGAGTATCTGTAATGGTGGCCGGAAGGGAGACAAAAAATTTGAAGGAAGAGGATGAGGTCAACAACAACATCAGAGGAGAGGTCCGGGATCCGGTCGCAGAAGAGGCAACTATCGGGCTAACGATGTTGCCGTCAAAGATACACATGCGGAGATATACTTGATGAACACATGAGGAATAAGACCTCACAATCTAAGTGAAGAAATCCGGAAAATGGCTATTCACATATTGAATTCACAAATAATAAATTCGAATGACAATATAGATGGACCCCACCACAAGAAAGTTGTTTGGAACGGGTGAGCGACGAGGTGGACTTTACTATTTCCGAACTATGTTGCGGATACGAGCTTTGAAGGCAGAGGGAGTTGATTGGTTCGATCTTTGGCACAAACGGTTAGGTCATCCTTCTGCACACAAGTGATAAAGTCTATTACGACATGGGTTTAAAAGAAAATAGTTTTAGTTTAGATAAAGAATGTGATGTATGTCAAAGGGCAAAACAAACAAGAAGTGTTTTTCCTTCAAGTGATAATGTAGCTCCGATATTTTTTATATGATTCATTGTGATTTATGTCGTATAGAATATCTTCTTGTGGTGCTTTGCATTTTCTGACCATTGTGGATGATCGGTCGTGAGCCATGTGGATTTTTCTTTTAGTTGATAAGAAAGAAGTATCCCAAACCCTGAAAAAATTATTCGCACTGGTGGATAGGCAGTTTGGTAAAAAGGTAAAAATTGTTAGAAGTGATAACGGAACTGAATTCATATGTATGAAGGATTACTTCTTCGAGCATGGAATTATTTTCCAAACTTCTTGCATAGGGACGCCACAGCAGAATGGAATAATTGAATGGAAAAAAAAACTATGAAATTTTATACGGAAAGGCACCTCATTATGATCACCTACGTGTGTTAGGGTCACTGTGCTACACACACACGAAGAAAAAATAAGAGACAAATTTGAGAGTCGAAGTCATAGGTGTCTTCTTGATATACCCCTACGGACAGAAAGGTTGGAGATTATATAACTTGAAAACGATGAATATTTAGTCTCGAGCGATATGGACTTCTACGAGACTAATTTCTCTTTTGCCAAAGGAAAATGTAAATTGATTGACAATATAGAAGTGGTCCCGGACGAAACGAAGGAAGAAAGGAATTAGCATGATTTCGAAGAAGAACAGACAGATAATGTAGGTACGAACAAAGCTCAAATAGAAGAAATCCAGACACCAGATACCGAACCAACGGATCAGCTAGAATTAGACCAGACAAATACTAGTCTGAATAATGAAGACATGGAAGAAATACAAATGAAAGGTACACGAGCCAATGAAAAAACATTGAAGGAACAATTGGGTCGGGGTAAACAACAGAAGCATGACTCAGTTCGATTATGTAACTACGTTACTGAAAATTTTTGAAAAGAAAGTCCATCGAACTCGATCCTCAGCAACCCTCAGGTACGCCTTATCCTTTAGCTCACTATATATCTTGTGATAATTTTTCCTCGCAACTCCAAAACTTCCTTGCAACAATTACCACAGTAATTTAATCAAAGTCCTTCTCAGAGGTCATGAATAAGGAATGTTGGAGAAAGTCATGCAACAAAAAATACAAGCATTAGAGGACAATGACATATGTACATTGGAAACATTACCGCCAGATAAGAAATCACACGGATGTAGATGAGTGTAAGAGATCAAATACAACTCGAACGTCACAATTGAATGACATAAAGCTCGGTTGGTCATTTCAGTAATAAGTAGGAGGAAGGTATCGACTACAATAAAATATTTGCTCCAATTGTGAAGATAGTGACCGTTCGGACCTTCATGGCAATAGCAATAGCAATCGCTTGAAATTGAGAGTTGCATCAGATGGATGTTTATAATGTTTTTTTGCATGGCGAACTAGCATAGGAAGTTTATATGAAATTACCATCGGGATTTCGTGTGTCTAGTCCGGGGAAAGTATATCGACTCAGAAAATCCTTGTATGGGTTGAAACTTGAAACAAGCCCCACAGTGTTGGTTTGCCAAATTATCAAGTATTTTAATGAAATATGGGTTCAAATAGTCATACTCCAATTATTCATTATTCACGATGCATCAGAGGTACACAACTTAACGTCTTAGTTTATGTGGATGACTTGATTATCTCCGGCAATGACCATAGTGCAATTGCACGGTTCAAAGATTATCTGTGAGCCTATTTTCACATTAAGGATTTGGGTTCCTTGAAGTATTTTTTGGGGGTTGAAGTTGCACGTGGACCAACCGGATTATTTTTTTTCAACAAAAATATGCCTTAGATATAATCTAGGAGTCTGGGTTGCTGGGAGCAAAACCAATTAATACTCCCATAGAACAAAATCATAATTTGGTGTTGGCCAAAAGGGTTAATTTAGAAGATCCGAAACCATATCGACGTTTGGTTGGTAGATTGATATACCTCAAGTTTACGATATCGGAGTTGTCCTATTGTGTGCATATTATGTCCCAATTCATGCATCAACGGAAGGAAGCGCACTGGAGAGCAGCTCTCTGGGTGGTAAGATACTTGAAGAAGAACCATGGACAAGAAATTGTGTTGATGAATGATTGTGATCTCTGGTTGTATGGGTGGCGTAATGCGGATTGGGTTGGATGTCTGTTGACCCGAAAGTCACTCACCGGCTGGTTCATCTCCCTAAAAAATTCACCGGTGTCATGGAAAACAAAAAAGCAGCACATTGTCTCTTGCTCGTTAGCAAAAGCAGAATATCGTTCAATGGAAATGACAGTTTGTGAATTGAATGGTTGAAGGGAATCCTACATAGCTTAGGTGTCGAACATAAATCTCCAGTAAATATGTATTGTGATAGTCAAGTAGCACTGCATATTGCACGAAATTCGATGTTCCACGAACGGACTAAACATATTGAAGTTGACTGTCATTATGTCCGGAAAGCACTCCAATCTGGTATAATACTTTCAAGTTATGTGTCAACCAACGAACAATTGGCCGGCGTGTTTACAAAGGCTTTGGGGAAATCACAACATGAATATCTGCTTGTCAAGTTGAGCATTCGAGACCCCCATGCTCCAACTTGAGAGGGGTATTGAAGATTGAGATTGACCTCAGACCCACCAAACCTACAAAAGACATCGTCGTTGGACTCAAGCCGTTTATGGTAAAATCCTAATCTAAGTATATTTTGCAAATTATAATTTATTAGAATAAGGTTCTGGTTTCCTTGTTAGACTAGGAATATGAGGAATTTTACCTCTATGTAAAGAGACCATTATGATGAACGAAAGCAAAAAAGAATTCTCTCAATATTTTTTTTATTTCTAAAATTCCGTCGCTTCTTGATTTTACCATCACGAGGTATGAATTTCCCACAAGCTGGTTCTCTCTACGTTTAAACAACTCAATTCATTATCCATAACTGGAAAGGAATTGTGGTTGTTTTATCCTGGATCCTCTATAGGAATGCATCGTTATTCCTTTCCTCCACCTATAAAGGTTCATCACAACGAGTATCTATAACTGGAAAGGAATTGTGGTTGTAAGTTCTGCAGTTTAGTCAGTTGCTTATTGTTAACTTGTTAAAGTATTACCTAAAGTGAGGTATGTTCTTCCTCTGTTTGTCGTCTTACTCCAAAACAAATTGTTTGAGATAACAATAAACAAGACAATGTCCCACACGCGGTATGAATTTCACACAAGATGGTTCCATCTACATTCGAGCAACTCAATTCAATTCTTGGGTTTAAGTTTTGGTGTCCTTGAATATCGGAACCGATAACGATCTTTCAGCAGCCTCCTCTAAAGATCTTCATATAAAATGGGACAGAGATGAAAAATCCATTTTTTTCTCAAATAGGAAGAGGCCCCAACAAAGCCCAAAGCAGAATCTTTGTTTAAGATTGGGCAATTCGCATGAATGCCCTTATTTCGGGATGGTCTTTAATTTTTTCCCTCAAATTGAATTTTTTTAATTTTCCCCTTAGCTAAAAATTTATGGGTTCCGGGTTCGAATCCTCGCTCAGTAAAATTTTTAAAAAAAAATCACAAAGAAGGTTTGGATTCGCAAGGCAGAGTTTACATGCAAATTATGCATGAAGTCAAAGTTTCAAACTCTACCTTAAAGCATCTGGCGGAGTTTGTCTTAAGGTAGCAAACTCTACCTTAAGGCGGACAAAGTTTGCTTTCAGACATAAGTCAAACTCTACCTTGCGAATCCAAACTCTACCTTGCGTATTTTTTTTATTTTTGATTGAGCCGGTGTTCGAACTCGGAACCTCGAGAAATTTGTAAGCGAAGAGCAAAAATCAAAGATTTCAAATTTGAGGAGCAAAAATTAAAGATCAGTGCCTTTGAAGAACAATCCGCCCAAAAAAAAGTTTACGATTTTGAAATGGCCCTTCCATGAAATTTGGCCTATAGCCCATCCATAATGGGTCTTTATCCAAAATGGACTCCTCATACCCAACCCGAAAAGAACCCATGTCTCCTTTCCATCTCTTTCAATGTAATTCCATCTCAATTTCAAGAATCAATTGTGTAGCCTCACAAAAAATGGTACTAGTATATATCTGATTTCTGCTCATAATAATTAACATAAAATTCTGGGGATCCTTTTTGTAAGTCATAAATATATTTATGGCTTTACAACAGTTGCATTTCATTCTACACTTCTTGTTTCAGTGCAATCCCAACAATATTCATAAATTTGTAAGATTATTATATGAAAGTTGTATACAAATGTTGTTTGTAGTTGTATTAAATTTTTTAGAAACCAACATGAATTTTTTTAAACAATTATACAATTACATACATATTTCATATCGATTTTATACACGAAAATTGATTATTTCCATAAACCTAACATGAAATTTATATTAGCAATATTATAAAATATTCAGTACATATTTTGTAATATTTAGTGTTGTATAATTATGGTAGATATAGAATCCTTAATGTATTAGGATTTCACGTTGTGCAAATTAATACAATTCTACATGGTATCAGAAGCCAACAATCCTTCCCAACCCAAACCCTAATTTCGGCCGCCAATTCCCTTCCTTTTACGGTGCTGAACCAACCGTCTACCGCGGATATACGCTGATATACAGTTGTCCAAACCCCAAATTCTACTAACAACCATGTATACCCATGGTATACTACTGATATACAACCCTCCCTCATTCCCTATCTTTCCAATAAGTCGTATACCCCTTGTATACATCCTATACACATCGTTATACACTATGTATACGTCTGATATACCATCTCTGCCACTGAATACTACTGGTATACAGCCTCTCTAAGACGTTATACACCTCGTATATGGTTGTTTCTGCCTCATATACGCTTCGTATACATCCTAAATCCCCCATACTATTTTGTCTCTCCTATCTGATCTCCGACAACCACCATGGTCGAAAACTATCATAGATATGGTTGTGGACAAAGGCGCAGGGATGGCCGCAGGGGTCGAGCTAGGATCTGGGCTTCCAGCCTGGGCCTAGCAGCCCCCAGACAGAGCCCATCAGTTGTGGCCATCAGGCACAACCCAAAAGCTACGGCCCAAGTTTCAACAACAGTGCAACAGCCCCAGACCAATTATTGGGCCACGACCATCCGTCCCACCATTCTTCAGCCCAACAATGGCCAATAGTCTGGGATCACGTCCGACGGTCCATAAAAGTCAGGCCCAATTTCCTGGGGGCCACTTCTCTACTCTGGGCATTCTCCAATCTAGTTTAGGCCAGGTTTTCAGCACATTGACTATTCGGAAGCCCGATAATGCGCGGTATATGAATACGGGCGCCACGTCTCACCTCACCAACAATTCTGGTAGTCTTCCTCAAATGCGTAATTTAAATACTCTGCAATCTATTCTGGTTGAAAACGCTCAACACATTCCAATTTAGGCTTTTGGCCATACTCTAACCCCACAACCGCATACCCACTTCTCCCTAAATAATGTCCTTTATGCCCCACACATTATCAAGAACCTAATCTCTGTTTGAAAATTTGCCACAAATAATTTTGATATCAATTAACTTTGACCCGTTTAAATTTTCTATAATGGACCTACGTACCGAAAAACTCCTTACCCGATGCAATAGTGAGGGGGACCTCTATCCTTTCTTATCCACGTCTGCTGCCAGTGTCACCCTCCCACATTGCTAAATGACCACGTCTCTCCTCCCACCGCTTTAGCAACAATCTCTCTGTCAACCTGACACAATAGACTTGGACATCTAGGAGCTCATGTTTTAAATTTTCTTCAAAACAATAATTTAATTCGTTGTCCTAGTGGAAAATCTGTCCAATCATGTTTTTCTTGCCCTTTAGGCAAACACGTTCGCCTCCCTTTTCAGTCTTTCTTAAGTGTTACGTTTTCTCCATTTGATGTTGTTCATGCAGATTTATGGACATCTCCTGTTATTAGTTCATTGGGTCATAAATTCTATCGTGTGTTATTATATGACTTTTCTCACTTTATCTGGATTTACCCTCTAAAATTTTAGTCTGAAGTTTTTGCCAATTTTTTTGAGTTTTGTAACTTTATCAAAACATAATTTGAAAAATCCATCAAATCATTCCAATGTGATAATGGCCGTGAGTTTAATAATTCTGTTTTTCATAATTTTTGCACCAATAATGGATGGTCTTCCGTTTCTCATGTCCTCACACCTCACCCAAAACGGAAAAGCCGAACGAATCATCTGTGCTATCAACAACATGATTCATACCTTTCTTTTCCACGCTTCTCCCCCCATCATTTTGGGCCTATGCAGTCAAAATGGTAGAATACATTCTTAATATTTTACCCACCAGTACTCTTCACAACAAAACCCCCACCGAAATTCTCTACCGTCGAATCCCTTCCTATGATAACCTTTAGATTTTTGATTGTCTTTGCTATCCAAACCTTGCCTCCACCGCCTCTAATAAATTAGCACCCCGAACCACTCCGTGTGTCTTCGTAGGTTTCCCGTCTAATCACATGGGCTATTTGTACTATGATTTGTCCACTGGTCAAATTCACATCTCATTATGTCACGATTGACGAGACCACTTTCCCTTTTGCAAATATTCAAAAATTTATAAACACGGACTACACCTTTCTAGATGAGTCCGACATCTCCCCCATCATCCTCATCAAAATCTGTCGTACCGCCTCTACCACATCATCGTCTCTACTGACCATCTCTACCATTGTCAGTAGTCCGATAGCATCAACGTCAGCATCTTTGCCGACCACCTCTGCATTGTCGGCAGTCCGATAGCATCACATAGGTCACCGCCGATTGCCCTTTCAGCCACCGACAATTGACAACCCAATACCACTGCACCCGTAGCTGCAACTCTCAACAACCGGCACCCACACCCTGAAACCATTGTGCCACCACCGCCCAACGTTGACAATCCATCTACCAAACCCCTCACCGAAATAGTACCATACACATCCCTGTCACTGGCCTAGAAATTGTCGACCCCACTACTACATCCACTACCCAGATCGTCGTCCTCACCAGCTCTGATGTCGTACCCAGCAACCACCAACCCAACCATACCCCCACCCGTGACCACACCCACCCAACATACCCATCGACCAACACAGTCACCAATATAAATCTGCGATAACCACACTGCAATACCATACCCGACAACCACCCAAACCCAGAACCCGCACCAAAACACAGTTCCAACTCCCACCCAAAATACCCAACATACCCCCGCCCCTACACACCGTATAGAAACTTGTGCCCAACACGGGATTTTCAAACCCAAAGTCCAATTTAATCTATCCACACAAACCATATCTCCAATTCCCAAAAAAACCCAAAATTAAACAAACTTGACCCAAATTGGAATGCGGCCATGCGTGAGGAATTTCATGATTTAACGAAACAACACACTTGGGATTTGGTTCTTATACTGGATGGGGGTGAATGTGATCCTATGCATGTGGCCTTTTTGTCACAAATACAGATACAATGGTGACCTAGAGAGATATAAGGCAAGACTTGTGGCTAATGGTACTAATCAGCAGGAGGGCATTGATTGTGGTGGGACATTCAACCCAGTTGTTAAACCGGCTACTATTCTCACAGTCCTGAGTATTGCTATGGGTAAGTATTGGCTGATTCATCAGCTTGATGTCAAGAATGCATTTTTACATGGGGACTTGAAAGAAACTATTTTCATGTACCAACGGTAGGATTTGTCCATCTTGCAGCCCCCATTATGTATGTCATCTCCGTAAGTCATTGTATGGTTTAAAACAGGCCCCAGAGCGTGGTATGAACGCTTTGCATATTACATTATGCAGATTGGGTTTGTATGCAGCAAGTGTTATAATTCTCTATTTATTTTTTATCGAGGTAGTAACATTGCTTATCTGTTGTTATATGTGGATGATATTGTCCTTACTGCCTCCTCTGATGTGTTGAAAAATGAGATAATTGCACTGTTTAAAACATAATTTGCTATGACTAACTTGAGAAAGTTAAGTTACTTTTTGGGTGTTTCAGTGACTAGATCTGCAGATACTATGTTTTTATATCAGTGTAAGTATGCAGAAGAGATTACATTCATGGCTAAAATGGCGAACTGCAAGATCATGCCCACACCAGTTGACTCTAAATCAAAGCTCAGCGTTGTTGATGGTGATCTAGTATCAGATTATACTCTGTATAGGAGTCTTGCATGTGCACTTCAGTATCTTACTTTCACCAGGCCCGATAGGGGTGAGCACGGGTACAGGGTACCCAGATATCCGACCGAAACCGACACTAACGGGTAGGTTCTAGGTATATATATTATAATAACGGATAGGTTCCGGTTAGTAAAATTAGAAACCGATCAATGTCGGGTCCGGGTCCGGTTTCGACAAATAGAGACAGGGTACCCGGACCCGGAACCGATACTCGAAACCTATAAAATATTAAATATTTTTACTTTTTTTTATTCCATTATTTTTAGTTAATAAAAAAAGAAAAAAAAGGTCATACTAAAGTACACCATTTAAGGGGGGAAAAATCAAATGCAACAGTCACTTTCACCATCAAGAAATAAATTAAATAATACAAAGTGACAATCATAAGCAGAGAAAAAGCCAAAAGCGGTAGAAAACTGAAAAACTGGATTTTTTAAACTATCTACTCCTTTAAGTTATTGAAAAAGAAAGTTGAAACGAAAACCAAAGAAAATCTTTGAAACATTCTTGGGATATTTGCTCTGAAAAGATTCTTTATGGGTTTTGTGGCACTGGCTTTCAGAGGATAAGCAGACGAGTTTATTCCTAAACCAAAGCTGTTATACGAAGGCATTATTTTGCGCAAAGAAACACTGATTCCGCGTAGGTTCCGGATAGTAAATTTAGGAACCGATCTTTTACTGGGTAGGGTCCGGGTAGTTCAAAAAAGTTAGGGTACCCGGACTCGCTCACTCCTAAGGCCTGATATTGCTTATGCTATTCAGCAAGTGTTTCTATTTATGCATGCCCTAGGGAGCCTCGTTTCATTGCTCTTAAACGTATCATTCAATATGTTAATGTCACACTTGATTATGTGTTGCATCTATACCCCTCTGCACCGACCATATTGTTATCATATACGGATGCAGATTGAGCAGGATGTCCGAACACGTGACGCTCCACTTCTGGCTACTGTGTGTTCTTAGGGGATAATCTCATTTCATGGTCTGCCAAGAGGCAAGCCACCCTATCCCGCTCGAGTGCAGAAGCAAAATATAGAGGCGTTGCAAATGTTGTTGCTGAGATCTGCTGACTTCGGAACCTTCTTTTGGAGCTCCAGTGTCCTTTGCGTAAGGCGTCTTTGTTTTACTGTGACAACATATCCGCCATATATTTATCTCATAATCCGATTCAGCATCAGCGAACCAAGCACATTGAGATAGATATACACTTTGTTTGTGAGAAGGTTTCTATAGGTCATGTTAAGGTGTTGCATGTGTCTTCTTCGTATTAATATGCAAATATCTTCACGAAAGGACTTCCTAGACAACTTTTCCTCGACTTCAGATCCAGTCTCAGCGTCCGACCTCCTCCCGCTCCGACTGAGGGGGTGTATTAGCAATATTATAAAATATTCAGTACATATTTTATAATATTTGGTGTTGTATAATTATGGTAGATATAATATCCTTAATGTATTATGATTCCACATTGTACACAATATATATATTTGTATTGACGAAAAAGACTCCCCAAGGGGGAGATTAATACAATTTTACGATTTATATACAAATTTATTCAGTTATATACCTATTTCATATTGATTTTATATCGTGTTCATACACGAAATTTTGAGCAAAATTTCATATATGTTTGGGAAAAAAAACTCCTGCTAACTTTGGTAACAGAAATCTCCTACGTTTCGTAAATATGGGTCTAATTTCGTATATAGTATAGGTGATTCGCCCTTTTGAAAATGGCCCTTCCATAAAACTGGGCCTGTAGCCCATCCATGACGGGCTTTTATCCAAAATGGACTCCTCACACCCAACCCGAAAAAAAACCCAATATCTCCTATCCATCTCTTTCAATCAAATTCTAATTCAATTCCAAGAATCAATTTTTGTAGCCTCACAAAGAATGGTAGTATATACATATCTTGATTTATGATCATAATAATTAAAATAAAATTCTGGGGTTCCTTTTTGTAAGTCATAAAATATATTTGTGGCTTCCACAGTTGCATTTCATTCTACACTTTTTGTTTCAGTGCAATCCCCTCAATATTCATAAAATTTGTATGAATATTGTATGAAAGCTGTATTAAATTTCAGAAACCAAAATAAAAATTTATGCAAAATTTATACATATTTCATATTTCATATCGTTTTATACAGTTTTTATACATGAAAGTTGTTTATTTCCAGAAACCTAACATGAAATTTATACAAAAATTATTCAGTTATATACATATTTCATACTGATTTTATATAATTTTCATACACTAAAATTTGAGAGAAATTTCATAAATGTTTTGGAAAAAAATTTCTGCTATGTTTGGTAAACGGAAATCTCCTGTTATGTTTCGTGAGTCTAATTTCGTATATATAATATAGGTAATTGGGTCATTGGCACAAAGGCCTTTGGGTTGGTCTTTAATTTTTACCCCTCCTATCTTATTATTTTAATTTTTATCTTTCAGTCATTTAAGTTAATAATAAATGGACGAAACTATCCCTCATATCCCACATAGCTTAGGTTTCTCTCCAATTCATCTTCTTCCCTAACTTCATCAGTCTCTCCTCCTTCAAATTTCAAACCCAGGAGCTCCAAGTATCAACAATGGTGAATTTCAATTTCTTTATTAACTTCTCTCTAATATCAACTTCAAATTGTTATATTTGAAGGAAATAATTTAAGCATGTGCATTTAGTAATATGAAATTGTCACCATATTGAGAAGAACTCATTTTGTTTCTTTTGTTGGGTCACAACTTCAGTTGGATACAAGAGAACACTTAGGAATCCAGGTGGTTTTTGGTGATTGGAGTGATAATGTGGGTTTGAAGGTGGGTCATAAAATTTATATGATTTTAAAAAAAATATTATCCTTATTTTAAAAATAAAGATATGGAAAAATCAAATATCATACAAAAAAAAATAACATCATAGAAGATAAGTTTAAAATTTATAAAAGTAATGGGTCAAGTTGAGTTATGATCCATCATTTAGCCCATTTTGACCCACCCATCTTAGCCCATGTAAGTTTTGGGCGGGTTGGACATTGACCATCTATTGATTCAACCCATCTTGACCCGTCCAACTTCAGCCCAAACGACCCATCTGCCACCTCTAGTTGTGAGTTATAGTGGTGGAAAAATAATTTTGGTGGTAGGTTATGAATTTGGTGGTGATGGGTGATGAAATCCATTGTAATTGCTAGATATTTGGTGGTGGAAATCCATTGTAGTTGCTATTGGGTCATTGGCACAAACTATTTAATTAATAAGATAAGTTTAATCTTCAATTATTTTGCCTCTAGGCATAACTTTTCATTAAATACCTTGCAAGTTTCGTCTAATAAGGCATACTTGATGAATTTTTACTTTTTTCATGTATAAAATTAAACTACTTTTGTCTACAAGCATGACTAACTTTGGAATCTAAAGTTATACCTTAAGGCCTAACCTGACTAACTTTGAAATATAAAGTTATGCCTTAATGCCTAGCTTGACTAACTTTGGAATCTAAAATTATGCCTTAAGACCTTACTTGGCTAACTTTGAAATATAAAGATAGGCTTTAAGACCTAACTTGACTAACTTTGGAATCTAAAGTTATACCTTAAGGTTAAGCCTAACTTGACTAACTTTAGAATATAAAGTTATGCCTTAAGGCCTGACTTGACTAACTTTGAAATCTAAAGTTACGTCTTAAAGCCTTACTTGACTAACTTTGGAATATAAGGATAGGCGTTAAGACCTAACTTGACTAACTTTGAAATCTAAAGTTATGCCTTACGGTTAGGTCTAACTTGACTAACTTTAGAATATAAAGTTATGTATTAAGGCATGACTTGACTAACTTTGGAATCTAAAGTTATACCTTAAGGCCTAACTTGACTAACTTTGGAATATAAAGATAGGTCTTAAGACCTAACTTGACTAACTTTGAAATCTAAAGTTATGCCTTAAGGCCTAACTTTGAAATCTAAAGTTATGCCTTAAGGCCTAACTTGACTAACTTTAGAATCTAAAATTATGCCTTAAGGCCTAACTTAATTAACTTTGGAATATAAAGATAGGTCTTAAGACCTAAATTGTCTAACTTTGGAATCTAAAGTTATGCCTTAATGTTAAGCTTAACTTGACTAACTTTAGAATATAAAGTTATGCCTTAAGGCATGACTTGACTAACTTTAGAATATAAAGTTGTGCCTTAAGGCATGACTTGACTAACTTTGGAATATAAAGTTATGCCTTAAGACCTAACTTGACTAACTTTGGAATCTAAAATTATTCCTTAAGGCCTAACTTGACTAACTTTGGAATCTAAAGTTATGCCTTAAGGCCTAACTTGACTAACTTTGGAATCTAAAGTTATACCTTAAGGCCTAAATTGACCAACTTTGGAATATAAAGATAGGTCTTAAGACCTAACTTGACTAACTTTGAAATCTAAAGTTATGGCTTAAGGTTAATTCCAAAGTTAGTCAAGTTAGGCCTTAAGGCATAACTTTAGATTCCAAAATTAGTCAAGTTAGGCCTTAAGGCTTAACTTGACTAACTTTGGAATCTAAAGTTATGTCTTAAGGCCTAACTTGACTAACTTTGGAATATGAATTAAGGTCTTAAGTCCAACTTGACTAACTTTGGAATCTTAAGTTATGCCTTAAGGCCTAATTTTTAAATTATTTCAAAATCAATGTTTGGTTATAAATTTTCAAATCTAACTTGGAGTTGTATTCCAAATTTGAATAAGTGGTTCAAACCTGTTTTCAAACTCCATCTTCATAAACTTCAAATAAAGTTCTTTCTTATCTCCTTTACAAAAAGTATAACCAAACACAACTTTATCCTCATAAATACCAAACAACTTGAAAAATATTTGGAATCTATGACCAAACGCCTACTAAAATTACCTTGTTTGATAATTGGCATTGTACCGGATACAAAGGAGATAAACTAAGCTACTTTTACAATTACACCATAATCATGTATTATCACATCTTTAAAACCAACATTCTGGAAACATTACTGCCTTGTAAAACTGCGCATCATATAGGCGTTGTAGCCTTCGCTAATGGTATAATGTGAGGTCCTTCAACAACAAAAGAACCCCAGTAAATACTGTTGCAAATTTACTAAATGTGGAATTAAGTATATTCCATTATTTATGACTCAAACAATTGGGGCCCCGCACGTCGGAAACGTTGTTTCCACACACGTGCACACATAGTGCCAAGTATCGCAAATTTCATTAGTGAAAGAGATATTGGTACGTATGTAATACGTTTGAGACATAGAATGATGGACATTTATTGGCCAAATAACAAAGTATTCCACGTTGGTAAACGAAGGAAGAAGTGTACGAAGTGTAAGATGAAACAAGTCGAAAATCTCCGCGGAGCCGTGAAGGGCCGCGACGCTAATTCATAGAGCCGTGGCACTAATTCACATAGCCGCGCGCGCTTCAGAGGCAGAATGCTGCGACGGGAAGTTGGAAAGTTCTGACCTTTGGACTGGTTTTGGAGCATTGATTCTCCATTACATGGCATATGAATTCATCCATTATTTGGCTGAATGTTACCCCTCTAGTAAGTGTCATTACATGGCTATTGAAGGCCGTTAGTTGGCTAGTTGAGGGGTCTTCTCTTGCACTATAAAATTGAGGCCTTTAGCTCAATTGAAGAATACTACACAACACTTAGAAAATACTCTAGAATTTCTGAATTCATCTTCTTCCTCTCTAGCAAAGTTACTACACTCAAAGTTCTTCAAGAGTAAGAATTGAGTTTCCTTTGCTCAATTGTTAAGTTGCTGTTGTATCTTGGGAGACTATTGCCCGACAACGTAAAAGGAGATATACGAGGCAATCTTGTCTTAAAGACAGAGTGCCATCACTCGACTCAGCAAATCACACAAGCATTTTGTTAAGTTCTTGATTTCTAGTTTATTGTAATATTTAGTTTATCCTTTCTTACCATTGTAATAGTTACTTACTTCCCGTTCCCTGCAACAATTGTATCCCAACAACAAAGAACCCGCGACCACAAGGTTAAGAGCCTAGTTGAGGGGTCTTCTCTTGCACTATAAAATTGAGGCCTTTAGCTCAATTGAAGAATACTACACAACACTTAGAAAATACTCTAGAATTTCTGAATTCATCTTCTTCCTCTCTAGCAAAGTTACTATACTCAAAGTTCTTCAAGAGTAAGAATTGAGTTTCCTTTGCTCAATTGTTAAGTTGATGTTGTATCTTGGGAGACTATTGCCCGACAACGTAAAAGAAGATATACGGGGCAATCTTGTCTTAAAGACAGAGTGTCATCACTCGACTCAGCAAATCACACAAGCATTTTGTTAAGTTCTTGATTTCTATTTTATTGTAATATTTAGTTTATCCTTTCTTACCATTGTAATAGTTACTTACTTCCCGTTCCCTGCAACAATTGTATCCCAACAAATACTATTCCCTCGCCCGATAAGGCATACTTAACTTGATAGATTGTTACTTTTTTCATATATAAAAATTAAGCTACTTTTGTCTGTAGGCATGACTTCACATTATATACACTTATAAATTTTGTCCGATAAGACATACTTAACTTGATGGATTGTTATTTTTTTCATATATAAAAATTATACTACGTTTGCCTTTAGGCGTAACTTCTCATTATATACACTCACAAAATTTGCCCGATAAGGCATACTTAACTTGATGGATTGTTACTTTTTTCATATATAAAAATTAAACTGCTTTTGCATCTAGGCATAACTTCCATTATATACACTCGCAAATTTTGCCCGATAAGGCATACTTAACTTGATGGATTGTTACTTTTTTCATATATAAAAATTAAACTACTTTCGCCTATAGACATGACTACTCATTATATACACTTGCATATTTTGTCCGACAAGGCATACAAGTTAAGATTCTTGCTTTTTTCATATATAAAAATTAAACTACTTTTGCCTCTAGGCATAACTTCTCATTATGTACACTTGCCAATTTTGCCCGTTAAGGCATATTTAACTTGATGGTTATTTAATTTTTAATATAAAACTTCAACTAATTTTTGCCTCGAGGCAAGACTTCTCATTATGTACACTAAACATATTTTGACTCGTTGTATACATGTTTTGCCTTATACAACTTAGCTCGATGATCCTTTTCTTTCTTTAATAAATACTTTTGCCTCGAGGAAAAACTTTACATCATATATATTATGCATATCTTGCCAAACAAGGTAAAATTTAGCATATTTCATCAATATTTTGAACTCGTGCTCCATTCGGCATAAATTCTTATAGTTGAAAAAATAGAACAATTAAAATAAATCATGTTATAATGAAAATTTCTAACTGAACAAAGCAGAGTTCTTTCTGTAGGGAAAGCGCAAAGGATCACGAATGAGTTAAAGTATCACAACCATCTTATCGAAAAGAAGAAATACAGTAGCAACCCCTTTGTTCTTACACAAGCAACATACAAAATAAAAAATATAGATTAGCCTTCTGTCTTTATCATGTCAAATGATGGTGAAAAATCTCATTGGCGATGAAGATGAAATCAGCTTTACAATTACACTTAATCCCCATGGATGGTATATCATTCTCACTTCTTTGTAGGGTCATAGATCTCCCGCCGAGAAGCTGGAAATATGTGCTTGTTATCATACCAATGCCTCTCTACAACTTTTCCAGCATGTGACTCATCCTTCTCTATAGTAGTATCAGGCAATGGTCCGCACATCTTCATGGACATCAAAGTGAAAAAGCGGTCCACTCTTTCCCCTGGCTTTATTTATAATCAGCTCATAGAAATTGTGTTGATGAGGAATGATTAGATCTTCTTTCACATAAAGAAGATTCTCCACTGAAGTAGTTTGAACATCTCGAAACTTAGGTGCAAGTTGCTGCTGAACTGCCCGAGGAAACTCTCCTATGTTATCACCCTTCCGCACCTGGATCACCCATCTATGGCCTGTTCCGTCCCAATAACTCTAAGTGATCTGTAGAGGCTCATTTTTTATTAGCTCCTGCTCACGCATCCACTGTTTCCGGGGCCTTTCACGTTCTGCTTGTTCTTCTGCCTCTCTCATTGAAAAAGTACACTGTCCGGCAAGAAGCTGGTCACTACTGTAGGATCTTTCCCAAATTTTCTCCACACGCGCTTGTCAGATTCTTCATTCTTATTTTCCTGTTCTTCATCTTCATTGCCATTATCCAAATCATCACAAAAAGAGAGTCGAGGATCAGCCTTTATCTTCCTCTTTTTAAGCTTTTGTAACTGGAGCTCTTCCTCCTCTTGTTGCAACTTCTGAAGCTTCTCTCCTTTTCTTCTTCTTCAAGCTTGGTTTTCATAGTGACCCTCTTCTCAACATAATGCTCCCCTGTAACAAGACCGCAGTTTCCTTTTTTAAATGCAGTCTCAGAATATCGGATGTACTTGACCCGAATTGAATAAGACCGGGTTGACCTTTAGATGAAGCAGTCTTATTCTTGAACTCCTGAATATTTACTCATGCCATGAATAGCTATACCACTCGACTAAGTACATAAGAAACCCTCGCACTTCATTTGTTTTCACGGCAAGAGCAAAATTCAACTAATTAACATATATGTGCACATTGCCATATGTATCTCTTCTGTTGAAATTTTGAAAAAAGGAACTCAGCTGAATCTATGTATCTTGAGATGGAGAACCTTCAGCACTTTTAGTTCAACATCCACATATGAAAATACAACCTGTTCATTACATGAAACTATATGAGAAGTCTCGACATTGTACAACAAATTTTGTTTTAACAAACCTACAACAACATACCCAGTGAAGTCCCACAACGTGTAGTCTGTGGAGGGTAGAGTGTACGCAGACCTTACCTCTACTTTGGTAGGTAGAGCGGCTGTTTCCGAGAGACCCTCGGCTCAAAACAAAGCATAAGCACAAACAAAGCAAGAGAAACGGTCAGACCCAGACAAGAAATTTAAAGCTGTATGAAAATGCTGGTGTCAAATGTGAATAAGTCATGCTAGCACATTCTGAAAAAGAAGCAGTAACTAATGCAGATACATAAGATAAATAAATTACACTACAGAACGCATAGCAGTAGAAATCAAACGCTACTATAAAGCAATACTGCGCCTACTAGTATTATAGCCTAAGCCGACCTACAATAATAACACTACAACTATCGGTTTGTAAGCGTAAGTAGGGCTACGCTCGACTACCTACTATCCTTCTACCCTAATCCGTGTCCTCCACAACCCCCTATCTAAGGTCATGTCCTCAGTAAGTTGTACCTGTGCCGTATCCCGTCTAATCACATCGCCCCAATAATTCTTCGGCCTACCTCTACCCCTCCTGAACCCGTCCATAGCCAACCTTTCACACCTCCGCACTGGGGCATTTGTGTCTCTTCTCTGCACATGCCCTAACCATCTCAACCTCGCTTCCCGCATCTTATCCTCCACCGAGGCCACTCCCACTCTGTCCCGGATATCATCATTTCTAATTTTATCCCTCCTTGTATGCCTACACATCCATCTCAACATACTCATCTCCGCAACTTTCATCTTTTCAATGTGCAAAATCTTGATTGGCCAACACTCCGCCCCATACAACATAGTCGGTCTAACTACCACCCTATAAAACTTGCCTTTAAGTTTTGGTGCCACCTTTTTATCGCACAAGACTCCAGATGTGAGCCTCCATTTCATCCACCCTGCCCCAATACAATGTGTGACATCGTCATCAATCTCTCAATTTCCTTGGATAATAGACCCGAGTTACTTGAAGCTTCATTTCTTCGGAATGACCTGAGTACCAAGCCTCACCTCCACGCATGTCTCAAGGTCGCTCCCGTTACTGAACTTGCACTCCAAGTATTCTGTCTTGGTCCTACTCAACCTGAACCCTTTAGACTCCATAGTCTGTCTCCAAACCTCCAGCTTAGCGTTCACTCCGCTGCAAGTCTCATCAATCAGGACTATGTCGTCTGCGAATAACATACACCATGGCACCTCCCCTTGGATCTGTCGCGTCAGGCCATCCATCACCAAGGCAAATAAGAATTGACTAAGAGCTGATCCATGGTGTTGTTTTAACAAACCTAGATGGTTCAATTACCATGTTAATTGAAAGTGCTCACGAATTTATGTATCACACCCCTTCCGCATTCAAAAATAAGAGAATCACACCATTGCGAATTCATAATAAAATAGGAGAATCACACCCCTTCGGCATTAAAAAATAAGGGAATCATACCCTTACAAATTCATAATAAATAAGGGAATCACACCCCTTTCCACTTAAATTAAAATAAAATGAAAACTTACTAATTCGTTTCCAAAATATGTGATAACTTTTTCTTTGAGATCAAGAGGAAGAGGCTACAAATAGAGGAACGGGTTTAACCGCTCTGTCTCCAATAAATTGCACTACATTACCTTTATCTGTCTCCAATTTCCTTGAGCCTGTTTAGTCAGCTTAGAGGGTATAGAGCCACTAAACAAATTCTGTGAAAGATCCAAAAATTCCAATGACATAATCAACCCAACTTCCTCAGTAATTTTCCCACTTAACTGGTTGTTTGCAACTGACAAATTCTGCAGCATTTTTAGGCCACTAATAGCTGCAAAATCCAGACTTCCAACTAAACCTACATCATTTAATTCAATTGAAGTGATATCGCCATCGTTGCAATCGATACGGTACCAGTTTTCTGGGAAGCCATTTGGTCCTAATGACTTAGAATCCCATGAAGAAAGGACTTCCCCAGAAGGGTCTTTCATTACTCCCTTCTTAAACTCCAAAAGAGCATCCAAATCTAAGGTTCTTTTAACTAACTCAACTAAAAATAGCAGCACTAAACATATGAAAGACTGCATTTCCTCCTCTTATTTTCCTCCCAATGAAAAACCAGTGCTAAATTAAAAAGAGAAAAATAGCATGTTGAATGGGCCAAGAAAGTAGACAAACCCCACCTAGTAAAAAGACTTAGACAGGAAGTGAGAAAGCCGAGGTTTATATGATTGCACAATCATTTCAAGAATCCCAAGAAATCAATTAGCAAATCCTTTAAAACAAATGCATTCATCACTACATTATGTAAGTGAAATAAGAGAGTATAAACCTAAGATAAAAGAACAAGCAGCAACACCAATAATGTCCAAATACAAATTGCACATTAAATGTACTCACCAATAACCAAAACTATCAAAACCAAAGCAGGGGACCCTACATTTCCCTATATGAGAAGCAAGTCAAAAGGGGTTTTATTTAGCCAAGAAAAGACCCCATAAACACAGTTTGCTCATACTAATGGACCACCAAAAAGCTCCCATTTTGACTAACCACTTTCAAGAATGATACTACAGAATGATACAGTAATGGAATGTCCTGTGAACAGAAAGGTGAAAAGGACTGAACTTTAAGAAAAAACAAACAAAGTTTAATGTGGGAAAGCTGAGTTTTTGAAGAGCAAAAAACAGATCAACAAAAGGGGTTAGGTGAGTAAGTTCCCTCCTTCCCATATTAGTCATCTATATTAATAAAAATATTCTCCACAATACTTATCAATTAACAAAATCAAGATAGAATTAATTAATTTTTATTTATTTTATCCTAAATATTAAATATTTTTGAAAGTAGCTAATATTAATTAGAGTACAATTTATTAGAAACAGATAAACTTAATGTAGTAAAAATACACTGTACCGGCAAAATTTCAATATACTAGAACTCTCAAGAACCCCACATTTGCATCCAAGCACTTGATGAATTACATTATTCGTTGAAGAAAACTAAGATCATTTCCTAAATTAGTTGGGACTTCATTTATCAACTTAATTACATTATATATAGGTGATTGAAAATGGCCCTTCCATAAAACTGGGCATATAGCCCATCCATGATGGGCTTTTAGTCAAAGTGGACTTCTCAGACCCAACCTGAAAAACCCAACATCTCCTTTTTTCATCTCTTTCAATTTAATTCAAGAATCAACTTTGTAGCCTCACAAAGAATGGTTGTATATATCTTGATTTCTGCTCATAATAATTAAAATAAAACTTTTGGTTCTTTTTTGTAAGTCATAAATATATTTATGGCTTCTGCAAGAGTTGCATTTCATTCTACACTTTTTGTTTCACTGCAATCTCCAAAATGTTATTACAAAAGAAATCAAAAAACAATTTTTGCTCTCACCCCATCACAATTTATTTCTTCAAATTCAATGTTAAAGTTGAAAAAGCAAAGAGCTTTGTCCACTACACAATTCAAGAATCTGAGGAGCCACAAGTTTAAAGCAAAACCCTTAATTTTTGCAGCTCAGTCCAATTTCTTGAAAGGTACAATCTTTATCTGTTGTAGAGAATATCGTGAACTTAATTTCTATGTTGTTAACTAAATATCAATTGGGGTTGGCTATTTGTGTTATTCAGAGTTCATTAGACTATTTTTGCAGCTCAATCTAGTTTCTTGAACTTTTTTGGATGGTTGTTGTCTATTGTGTTAGTATTATTGTTAGTTTAAATTTAATATTTGCTTTGATTATTTAAATTTTATTGTATCATATCGTTAAATTCATCCTGATGTAACGACAAAAAGTCCATTTCATGTAACGGCCATTTTGGTGTGGTCACAACTTACCTTATTTTTTTTCCTCATTTTCCCTTTGCTTATTTAATATTTTATTTTATCCTTAACGGTACCTTTTCTTTATAATAATTCTACACGTACCCTGTTTTTCTTAATGATATTGTAAGTTTATTCTTTAGATTATTGATATGTGACATTAAGTAACAACGAGAAACAATACAATCTGTCTAAATGTTGTATTCATCAAAACATCAGTACAATGCAATACGATATGTAAGGTACAATCTTTAACTATTGTAGAGAACATTGTGGATAACCTAAAGAATTTTGGCTGGATTTCTTGTTGTCAACTAAATCTCAATTGGGTTGGCTATATGAGGCATTTATTTGATTTACTCAGGTCCAGTATTCAGAGTTCATTAGAGTATTTTCAGGCTTAGGGACCAACTGTGCTTTTGCACATAGGCAGAATTGATATTAGGTTTTGCTGGTGAACATTCTGTATCAGAGGGAATTATGATCATTAATGTGTACCGTTGTTTAGTAATTCTTTTTTAGTTTCCAACTGTTCAAGTAAAATGTACATACTTCAACAAAAAGTACTATAATCACATAATTAAACATTTACTGAGAAAGTAGTTAGAAAAAACATATATTGACTCCTCAAATAGTGACTCGAGGAGTACGAATTTGATGCTAGTGCACAGCTTGCTTCTACTTACACAGAACAGCTTATTTGGATTAAAAGACAATGCAGGGATTAAGTTCTCAACTTGAGGATCATCTGATAGGAACTAGGAAGGAGCTGAATCAGTTTTGAAACCACTGGAAGGGGCGGATCTAGAGGCATGCATACGGTTCACAGGAACGAGTAGCTTTATTAAGAAATCTACTAAATATCTATAAATATTTGACCGTGAACACAATTATTATTATAGTATTAACTTGAGGTCGCTGTAGGAACTCATAATCTTCAAATTCTGAATCTGCCTTTGACCAATGGGGGTGTCAACCTTTTTGTCTAGTAATTCTCGGTGGTACTGGGAACCAGGAGGAAGTTTATTCCTTTGTTAATGGATGCTATCACAGTTTAATTGATGCTATTTAAGAAGTTGTATAGAGTTGTTAGTACCTGGGCGTTAAAAATCATCATCGTATTCGGAAGCAGTTTGAACATAATGGTTGTTGCTGCTTTCTACATCGAGACAAGTTCTTATGCTTCAGGAGGAACAAACTTCAATGGCGAAAGAAATTTTACATATTTCTTCGAACTTCAAATCTTATCCTTTGGAAGTGTCTATGCACAGGGTCTTCATGGGCAGTTTTACTCGAAGTTAGTACTCTATAAAGAAGGCATTTCCCCCCCACACATTTGGATGTTCATGTCCTGTTTTGGAAGAGTAAAATATAAAGTTTTAGTTAGGAAAAAAGAACATATTTCAGTTAGCTTTGTGTAAAAAATACGTTTTTCTTTGCGATATTTTCTTGACATATAGTCTTAGATTCTAATGATTATTCCAATGTGTGCTGAAATTTTAATAGTTCTTCAAACTGCATGGAGAGTTGGAAAGGATGGAGTTGAAGCTGGAACCAACATGGTACCTGTAAGTCATCTTTATATCAATTTGTCAGTCACGTTATCAATTACTTCCTCCGTCCCTATTTATGTGGCACACCTTCCAATTTAGTATGTCCCAAAAAGAATGTCACTACTAAACTTTAAAAATCCCCTTTTACCCTTAATGAAATGATTTATAGCCACACAAATGTCTAAGGTTTGTTTTGGACCACAAATTTCAAAAGTATTTCTTCTTTCTTTCTTTAAATTTTGTGCCTAGTCAAACGGTGCCACATAATTTGGGACGGAGGGAGTATGAATGTATGAGACAAGAACATGTTAATCCAGTTACATAATTGCATATACTTCTCTTTATTTTTTATTTTTTTGTGTTAGTATGTCATCCCCAACCTGTTTGAGACTGAGGTATAGTTGTTGTTATTGATTTTAGGAAGCCATCCCAAGACCAATAGCCAGGATTTCTGTTGCTGCAGTAGGAGTGTCCTTTGCTCTTTTTGCACTCAAATCATTCCTGTCGACAGCTTTCTTCGTGTTGGTACGTTTTCCAGCCCCTCATTGGTGCGTAGATTGGAAAACATAGCTACTACTTTGGTTTCATAAGTCGCTTTTTTGGTGAAAATTATCGTTGTTGCAGCAATAAAAACTTGAGTTATTACAAGAGTGGCATTATCCACTGAGTTTAGAACCTGCGTCACTGGCTCAAGGATTAACAAAGATAATATAAATAAAATAATAAAGGGAGAATAATACTTTGGTCCCTCAGTTAGAGGTAAATTCTGATTTTGGTCCTTGTGATATACCATGACTCAACACATCTGAACTTCAATCAATTAAAATGTGTGCTTTTGGTCCCTTTATGTAGGAAATATGTTATATTTGAACTATTTTTAAAAGTATATTACCCTCCAATATAGAGTAACAATAGAAGTTTAACATAACACATGGATAATTAAATGGTAGAGCACTCTGAAAATTTGTGACTATTCATAGGCAAAAGGATCAAAAGTGCACATTTTAAATATGCTTAGTTTGATATCACAAGGACTAAAATTGTCAACGCTCCTTGTCTTCTTCTAGCATTGTTCATTGTTTCCCTTCTTAGCTTTTCAAAAGAGATCTTTAAACTAACTTTTGTTCATTGACGACTAAAAAACTCCTCGTTAACGTATAGGCGATGATGGGAGTCATTTACTCTGGATTTATAGCCTTGAACAAGGATGATGGTCCAAAAGGTGGCGAAGGCACGGGTTCTGTTGACGACAATCTAGAAGAAGCAAGGAGAATAATGGAAAAGTACAAGTAAGAAATGCAGAAATGGATCTTGTTGCGGTAATTACTAGTGTCTCTGGCTTCTTTCAAATTAGTTAGTAGGCCTTCAAATCTTATTATAGTAAAGGAATCCTCTATTCTTGGATTTATTGGTTGTTAGGTGATGTTTTACAGTTGATTGTAAATTTCTGAGTGTCTATCACGTATTTGATCTGAAAGGGTTGCATTATTTCCGTTTAATGACACTTATGGTGATGGAGAAACAATTGATCTTTACATAGTCAAAGACAACCCTGGGACAATGGATAAATACTTAATATACAGGTTAAAAAGGGTCAAAAGATCTCATAATCCCTTATCTGGAAACAAGAGAAAAATACAGTAATAGTTCCCAAGTTGATAGTTGATTATTCTGCAAAGGGAAGGTATGTCAATTTGCCTACACGATAGATACGTAACTGCACCGGGTATTTACACCAAACTAATTCAACTTGCCATGGTTAAGTGACTCAATGAAGTGAATATGAATTAATTAATCATGGTTAAGTGACAGAATTCTATATACAGATACATGACATGCATTATAAAGGCCCAGTGCAGGTAAGTTTTTATCAAAAAATAAGTTATCTCTAGATTTCCCTAGTGTAATCATCCACAAAGAACAGCCTTTGATCAGGAAGCAGCATACAGTTCATGCAAGGCGCAACGGGTGCTACAGTGCTCAAACACAGAGTCAGCAAACATGAGCGTAAGTAAGCTTCTGCAAAATAGTTAAGAACCAAAGGAGAAATTGATCGTCTAGTACAAGGACGATAAAAACATGAATTGAGGATAAATTCTCGGAAAATTTGGAACGGTCATTACAACCCTGATTTTCTTTTGCTGAAATACAATTGGTATTATTTTTGGGGGAAGCAATGTGCAAGTAAATTCATGGAAAGAGTGATGATTACAACAATTACGCCTCAATCCCAAGCAAATTGGGATCGGCATGGAACACGTCATAATTCTTTCTGGCAGAAGAGCACCGGTGGCAATATGTATAAATAATAGTACATAATTACAAGAATGGGATACAATAGTTACTAGAGAAGAATGCACAAATACAATAGCACGTCTTTTACCACTCCTGTCTAGGAACAACCAAAGCAGCTTCTTATTGAAAAGACACTTGATGGTTTAGGCAATAGCTCAGGCTCGAGTTTATTGTGTGGTAGCTGCTTAAAGAAGGCTTTTACTGCTCCAGTGACCCCATCTTCATTTTCCATAGCTTTGGCTAGCTCAACCGCTCGCTCCTTCACCTGTGCCCCATCTCACTAGTTAATAACAAAAACATTTCGAGCTTGCTCATGATTTAAACATCCGAAATAGTTCACGAATGAAATAAGAGGATAAGTTTTCAGCCGAGATAGCACATGATAACCTCACCAGAAGTCAAAATTTCTTGTTATCTGAGTTAAGCGTATGACCATCTCACCAGTTCATATCAGGGACGTTTAGAGCTTTGCTCATTAGTTTAAACATCCGAAATAGTTCACGGATGAAATAAGAGGATAAGTTTTCAGCCGAAATAGCACATGATAACCTCACCAAAAGTCAGTTTCTTGTTATCTGTGTTAAGCGTGTGACCATCTCACTAGTTCATATCAGGGACGCTTAGAGCTTTGCTCAATGGTTTAAACATCCGAAATAGTTCACGGATGAAATAAGAGGATATTTTCTCAGCTGAAATAGCACATGATGACATCATCAAAAGTCAAAGTTGCTTGTTCTGTGTTGGAGTGTGTGCCCTATTATCAGTAATAGCTTAAGTTGTTAGACAGAGTAGACTTTTAGTTACTTAATTATGTCTTGAACACTCCCTTACATGAAGACTTGATTCTTTTCGATGAGCCAAGCACATGGAAAACCTTTTTAATAATAGGTGGCGGCGAGACTAGAACCCAAGACCTTTGTCTGCTCTGTTACCACGTTGAAGTGCGCAACCATCTCATCTAAAAGTTGATGCTATTAGTATACAGAGTACACTTTTATTTACTTAATTATGTCTCTAACAACCGTAGATTATTGTAAAGACTTGAGCAAGCACTTAGCACATAACATTATCAGATTACACTATTGGATATGCACTAAAACATTTTAGTAAAATACCTGTGGATCAAGCATGAATTTGATTGCATCAACCAGCTTATCAAGCGTAAATTGATCAGCTGGTATGGGTAGAGGGCCTACACCTCTGGCATGAACCCTTTCCCCCCAAAATGGCTGGTCACCAAAGAAAGGGACAATAGTTGTTGGACACTGTAACCGAAGAAAGGTGATAAGTTACACGTAGAACCAATAGATATTACCAGGGAGATGAATGTACAACAGAAGTTTGAGATATTACCGCAGCTTTAAGACCAGCAGCAGTTGTTCCAGCACCCCCGTGGTGCACCTGAAAGGAAAATTATTGGGGTAATTAAAGGTCAGAGTTCCTTAATCTCACACTTATCTCTACAACATTGACGTGCAAGACTCTAACCGGACCAAAAACTGCTGACTAGCACCAGAGCTAATGTAAGTTTTAACGATAACTAAGCCTTAACATTAACTAGTTGGTATCACGTATATAGGTCCTTTACTTCCATCGTGTTATGTTGTTCTACCTATTTAACCTGCTCTGGTATTGCTTTATTCTGAGCCGAGGATATATCGGAAACAGCCTCTCTACCTCCCAAGGTAGAGGTAAGGTTTGCGTACACTCTACCCTCCCCAGACCCCACTTGTGGGATTTCATTGGGTATGTTGTTGTTTGTGTTATGTTGTTCTAAGCAAAATCAGTATCTATTTCAATGAGAAAAATTCACAGTAATGGAATTGCACAAATCTTTCAATTGAAGCACAATAATTCATTGAAATAAGCAAAATAGATTATTACGAAGCGACAGAGTTTTGAAATACCTCATCGATCCAACCCCTCACTCCAAATCAGTTTATAGCTTTAACAGCATGATAAAATATTAAGTCCCCAACTCACCCACCCAACCAAATTCCTCATGCTATTAATCGGAATATGACCTGAACTTGCAAAAAAATAACCTATCTATCCCATTATCTATTGACAGAATTAAAAAAGAAAAAAGGCGGCACAAAGATAACGATAAGAGTCAAATGCTCTATCTTGTTATAAATAAGCTTAAATTATGATCCAGCCTCTTATGACTCTAGCTCAGACAACTTGCCAAGTCCCGATTCAAATCAGTTGTTAGTCTCTGGCTTGTGTTCTGCCTGCCCACCAACCATTAACCTCTATTCCTATGTTTCCTTAAGCCACATTTATCTTATCATGAATAGATTAAAGAAGAAAAAAGTAACGGATATCTTAAAGAATAAAGAAACAAAAAATCAAGGTAGAAAAGACTCACCACTGCGGCACACTGTAAGAAAAGCCAATCATGGGGACAGTTATCGAGCAAATACACAAAATCTTTTGGTTCCGCCACTGGAGACACAGAGAAAAGCAGGTAAATAAGCTGAGAACATCCTCTCAAAGAGATGATCTACAAAAATAGTCAAATACACAAGTGCTATAGAAAAATTAACAGGTTAATCTCATAAGCAGAATAAAGTAATGCAGGAGAGAACTTACAGTCTCCAAGGCCACCCCATCCTTTATTGATGATTCCCCTTTGCCCAGTGATTGCGAGTGCTTTAACAATTGTCTCACTCATTTTTTGTGGATCTTGAACAGGCTGAGATTGAAGAAATAAGTTAGAAGTATAAGATGGATCTGAAGTCAGGATATCAAACAGTAATTTGATTTGTAGGACGAGTTTAGTATGAAGGATATTTAGAGTTATTTGAATTGTATCTTAAAAACGCTTAGGACGTAGTTTGTATAGCAGACCCTTTCCTGGTGAGCCTGCATACTTTTTTGTGTTTTGTTATGCACCTAATGTGGAGAAAAGTGTCTGAAATGAAACAATAGATTGTCGAACACAGTTCAAATGACACACATATAACCACTAACCACCGGAGTCCAACTGCAAGCAAGGGTACAACAACAAGAAGTCACCACAGCCCATTTTTCAAAAGCTTCCTCAGCAGAACCAAAGAAGCGACAGATGGTTACATAAGGGGAGAATTTGCTTTCTTTGCTTTTCCTTTTTATTTTTGTTGGATCGGGGAAGGGGAGAAGAGGATAGCTAGAGAAAAATAATTATAAAGAAAGCAAGGCTCCAAGAAACTCACAAGACTACCAAACCCAATGTATATGGGCTTTGGACCAGCTTTAAGCCAGTTAACAAGTGATTCTGGAGGTTCATAACCCGTCGCAAGATCAAGGAAGCAAAATCCCACCACATCAATCTTAGGTCCCCAATCTTCAAAAGTCAGACAGTATAAAGCTAGAGTTACAACTTAATTAAATAATCAAGTCATCTCGTAGGAGTAACTGATTATGTAAAGGGATTTACCATGCAGTGTTTGAACTATGAACTATTAGACCTTCAGAACTAAGTTAGATTTGAGAAGAGAAAGGACTTGTATATCAGATTAACAGAAAATCTGAAGAATGAATACCTTTTGGTTTAGGAACAAGGTGAGGACTCCAAATATATGCATGTGGGATATCCAACTCAGAGCCTTGCGAACCACTTAAGTATGTGACTGGTCGTAGTTTCAGTTTTTTCTTCCTAACATCATTTATCAAGTCGCGTATTCCTAGCCAAATCAAGGAGTCAACAATCTGATATGATAGCTGCACAGTTCATAAAAGAACAAACGTGAACAGAAACCAACCATTTTTTTTCAAGTGGGAAGGATAGGGATGGGAGTTAGAAAACGAGTGCAGCACAGCATTGCAACATCAGAGAAACAGTAAACACAAGGTACAAAAGGCAGATGCCAAAATCCAACTTACCCTGTATCCAGCTGGTTGCTTAACACGGGACAAAGGATGAGGAAACTCAGTAGTTGGCCTACAGAAAAGATAAAATGGTAACTAGTGATAAGTAAAGGCCCAGATCTAACTTGTCCGCAGGATATCTTAATTGAAGTGAATAACATGAAAAACTAAATAGCTTCTGAAGCCTCTATTACCCAAGCAGACTTACGTCCATGGCATTGTAAAAAATATATGAATTGGGATTTGCAATGCTTCTGCAACATGTGCATGCCCTGAAATGGGATTCAATGTTAGTAGGACATACTACTCTTTCATCACATGACCATCTATATATATCCGAAATGTTTGATCAACAAAACAGTTTTGACATGGAGCCCCCAACAGGTTGATTTGGTCTTTCATGAACCAATAAAACTAAGCCAAGCATGCATAATATTGGAACACGTTATACTGCTGCCTCATATGTCAAACCCAATGGCAATATCAACTAAAGATTCAATTGCATTAGCTGTAACCCACACACAACCACCCTTCAGAGCCAACCCCATGCCTTTAACCGCAAGAATTAAAACTTGCAGGCCAATCATGTGTATTTACCACTCCACGATAATGCTTCTAACCCAATGAACAAGATTTAACTACTATTCATCATTCATAAAAGGGAAACAGCTCAAATATGCTATCGAACTATCCGAAATGGCTCAGCCATGCCACTCTTAATAGTTGGGCTTATTTATGTCATCGCCGTGACCAAAAGTGCACATTCGTGCCACTTACCATTAACGGCTCAAATAGCCGGTTTTAAAATACCAGGATTGGACACATGGCCTCCAATTAAAGGTCCACATCACTAACCAGTTCTACTAAATTAAAACTCATCCCAATTAAATTAAACCCGCCCCAGAACCCAACCACTTACCTTTTAACCCAAACCCCAATCCATTCCCCTCATTTCCTTGACTGGGAAACTTCAGTACGATCTTGCAACTTTATCTTTTGCCATTTCTAGATTTCAGTTTTGGGGTAATTGGGTCAGGTAGTGGGTCAAAATTTGGGGTGGATTTTAATTAGAATTGGACATTAAAATTGGGGATGGGTTATTTTATTTTGAGGCTGACACGTCTGACTCCGTTTAAATTTGGGGAAAATCAGTGCCAAAGTATAACGGTAGTGGCACAATTGGACGAAAAGAATAACGAATAAACAATATTTGAAAGTTCAGGAGTATTTTTGACCCTTTTCCATTAATTTAATTGGGATGGGTTTTAGTTTTGTGGGACCGGTTAGTGACGTGTACCTTTAATTGGAGGCCACGTGTCCAATCATGGTATTTTAAAACCGGCTATTTGAGCCGTTAATGGTGAATGGCAAGAATGTGCAGTTTTGGTCACGGCGATGGCATTAATATGCGCAACTATTAACGAGTGGCATGGCTGAGCCATTTCGGAGAGTTCGATGGCATATTTGAGCTTTCTCCCTTCATAAAAAGTACTCCTAATCAAGATGATATTTTCACAGATCTGAAGTAATGATAGATATGCACATAAGACACATCTTCCAAGTTTAAAGTGAAATACACACTTTGACTACACACTTGTGAGTCATCAACATTACTAATTGAATACATTTGCTGGATTACTATGTGACTACTACTTTTATACATTAAAGTGCCGAGTTCATGAGCACCAATCCAACATAAGCATATAAACAGATTCTCCAATATAGCAGTAATTCTTTTCATTATATGTGGATGATTGTTTGATAAATAAAATTCTCCGAGGCAGTTTCTCTTCGGTGATTACAGTCTCTTTGATTGCCAAATGTAGTACAAGTGAATCTGGTCTCCACTAAATTGACGAAGCAAAAATTGAGAAATATTATAAACTTTTTTCCTCGCATGCTGCAAAGAAAAGGACACACCACAAGCTTGACAAGCAGATGGAAAGTTTTCCCTATTATATGGCGTAAAATTAATTCTGTCCAAGCATTACTCACTTTAGTTGCCCTTTCTAATAAGATAAGGAGCTTAGTATGTGTTTTTTTTTTTTGATCAGGTATCTGCTTTTGAGTCAGTACCTGAAATATTTATTCAAACTGCTGGAGTAAAATCTTTCCATTCTTTCTTATTACTTATAATACTATTGATTCAGCCTCTTAAAACAACTTGATGCAAATGACTAGATAAAAGTATCAGCATATAGGAGAGTGTGACTATGGCGAGAATAGGAAAGGGGCAAGCCAGTATATAAACAAGGAAATGAATTAAATAGTATCGAATATGTAGATAAACTACTAATCTTACCATAAGCCGGGGGATTAGCAATAATGGCATCTGCTTTGAAAGGAACTCCTGTATCCATGTCAGGTTCTTTGCAGGCTGGGAGTAGAGAGTATATAATCTCCTTCAACTGATTTCTCTGAGTAGGGATTTCTGAAGGTCCAGAAGGCAAGAATCCTTTGTTTTTAACCATGTCTGTGGATGCAAGAAAAAGAAAATTGACATCATCTGGTAGAACCTATACATTTAATGACTGTAAGCATGAGGGATGCCTACAGATATAGACCAGCACAAATACAAGTATGAAATTTATCTTGCAAATAATACGTAGAAAAAAGATACATCATATGCTAATCCTCAAATTCATTGCAGTGAAATCACAAAAAAGAAAATCTGCAGGCAAAGCAAATTTAGGGGAAAATGATGCAGTCGATTAGTGCAGTGTGAATAAAGTGAAAACTCCCACAGACCACAGCTGTAATGAGTTTTAAGAAAAAGATGAAAGTGCATCTAAGCAATGCAATAAGATGCTTATCTGAACTAGAAAAGTTAATAAGAAGTTGAAGTGCATGCTTATCATTAAATTCTCCTTCGTGGTTATTTAATGTCAAAGGTTCTCCATAAGCATGTAAACCAAGAAAAAGCTGATTCTCCACCATTTCTTTCAGGCTAAGCACAGTGGCAAACGATTATGATGAATAAGCTACTCAATCTCACAATGTAGTTTAAAATATTTTAAAAATAGAAAACATCCATTGACAAATGAACAGCAATCGCACAAAGGAAGACAGGAGACTGAAATAGATTGCCAGATAAGTTACAGAACAAACAGCAACTTAGGAACATACATCCAGCCAAAATTTTTGGATCACCCCCAAGGGGATAGAATTCCAATCCAGCAGTCAAGACAAACTCTTTGAAATTTGCATGGGTCGCCAACCTCACTCGATGGCCAAAATCCTGCATCAACAGTTTTGTCAAGAGACTAACATAGACCACATCATACTCTTTCCACTATGACAAGGATGACAAATCACTACAAGTTCTTTTTCCACAAGAAGTTATCAAATCCAATTTCTACAACAAAATTCGGGTCAGACAACGAGCAGAAATGAAACAAGATCTGGACAGGGTTGAGAGGGTGCAGGATGTTGAGTATCATGATCTAGCATTCAGAAGGCTGGATCTTTTATAAATAACTAGCATTGCAGCAAAAAAAATGGAAACCGGAAAAACAATGTGGCATGTCCAATTTCCGTTGCAGAACTTAGTACATAGAGAAATACACACACCTATAAGAAAGTTATGCAAAATCATTATCGCCAAATGGAGATGCAAAGAGCACATACATACGCATCTACAACCTAGGGACACCCTTAACTTGTACATATACAATCTGTTTGCCAAATGATGTCCAAGTACCTGCAGACGCTTGCCAATTGCAGTAAAGGGCTGCACGTCACCACGTGTTCCTACAATAAGCATTACAATCTGCATAGGTGGAAAATATTGAAGTTCTGTTGCATCAAGAGGTTCATCCTCAACTGCAGTATGTACACTTTCAGATCCAGTTCCAAGGACTCTGGTGGTTTCAACATCACCTGGAATATCAAATTCCACAGTACCATCATCTTTGACAGTAGCTATTCGCTTCAACAATTTGAGCTGCAGCACTTTAAATGGTTAACAGGCATCTCACACAAGTAACTGAAACTTTTATCCATCCTTTTTATAAGATAAACAGAAAAGGTACATTATAAAATCAAGTAAATTTATCGGCAAACAACAGAGGATAGACAACCAAATAATATAATGATGCCATAAACTTGATGTGACGTGATGAAATCATTTTGCATTATACCTTCTGTTGTTCAGAAATATTATTATCAAAAATTTTTGCTGCCGCCTGAGCAAATCCGCTACTATGTGTCGGTGTCTCAGTTTTTGATCTTCCCAACTTAAGATGATCTGAAGGTGATTGTGGCTTCTCAGAACTCAAAATCTCTAGAGGCAACGTATTTACTCTGGTAAGTTCCATCGCAGGGGTCCCTAGCAAATTAAATTGCAAGCTTGCAGTCAGCCTCAGATGGTCCGTTTCAAATAGCTTCAGAAGTCACAGTAATTAACTGCATTTCCAGTTGCACAACTCATAAACAGTCATTTTCTAATGGTTATGCATAACACAGAACTAAAATTTTGCATTGAAATAGATGGTGAGACCTATCTGAGGAAATTCCATCCCAATTTTTTTAGATCAATGACATGTTTTTTTCTTTTTTCAAATTTAAAAGAAAAAAGTTATCTTTGCAAAGTAAAAATCCTCTCTTCTCATGGACTGTTAGGCGTTGAAGAACAAGATTAGGCAAGGAAAAGCTTACCCCTGTAAGTGTTCATATAATTAGTCTACAAGAAGGGAGAAAAAAAGAACTTTTAACAGATAAGAGCGACACAAACCTTTGATTTGAGCCACAAGAAAAAAAAAGTTCAAGAGCTAAGCATTAAAAATGACATGGAGGCTCATACATGATTATAAGGATAAAGATCCAAATTAGTATCCTCTGTCCCAATTTATTCTGTCCCAATTTATGTGATCTTCTTTCCCTTGTAAAAAGGGCAGCCCGGCGCACTAAGCTCCCGCTATGCGCAGGTCCAAGGAAGGGCCGGACCACAAGGGTCTGTTGTAAGCAGCCTTACCTTGCATTTCTACCAGAGGCTGTTTCCACGGCTTGATCCCATAACCTCCTGGTCACATGCCAACAACTTTACCCGTTACTCCCTTGTAGTTTGACCAAAATATATTTGGAAACTTTTTTTATCTCGATATCACCATTTTGCTCTTACTAACATGACTTGTCGGAGCACCACTCAATATAAAAGGGCAGCCCGGTGCACTAAGCTCCCGCTATGCGCGGGGTCCGGGAGGGCCGAACCACAAGGGTATATTGTACGCTGCCTTACCTCACATTTCTGGAAGAGGCTGTTCCCACGGCTTGAACCCATGACCTCTTGGTCACATGGCAGCAACTTTACCAGTTACTCCAAGGCTCCCCTTCAGCACCACTCAATATAAAAGCTTTTTCTTTCTTAGAGAGAATGATAAAGGAGCATGTAGAACTCTTGCCATCTTTCTTTAAATTGTTGTCTTGCTAGTATGGCCAATGTTGGTTTCTTTTTATGTATCAAAAGACTTTCTTTGTTCCTTTTTTTAAACTCCTCTCTAGTAAAAAACATTCATATAAAATGAGACAGCAGAGAGTAATATGTATTAAAGTCAATTGACAGCTTGGCGCAGCGACATACTAACATCCACCACTGATCCTCAATCACGAAGAGAGAATTTTTAACCTTGCAAACATTCAGCTAGTCAGTAGAAACTATAGATAACTTGTAGTGCTTTTTCATTTTATTTTACATAATATCAGACTAGGATAAGCTTAAATGGAGCAACATGGACATTATGGATCCCTTCATATAGCTGACCTCGACTTGCTTGAAATTGAGGCATAGTTGTTGTTAGCTTGTTTCAAGATTTGGCTACTAAAATGCTACAAAGTAGCTTCCACAATGGTAGTCGTAAAATATACTAGTAGTATTAACATTAGACTGGGATAAGCTTAAATGGAGCAACGTTGCCGTAAAATATACTAGTAGTATTAATATCAGACTGGTATAAGCTTAAGTGGAGCAACATGGACAGTCATATAGCCGACCCTAACTTGCTCAAAATTGAGGCATAGTTGTTTGTTTGCTTGCTTGTTTGAAGATTTGGCTACTAAAATGCTACAAAACAGCCTCTACAATGATAGTCATAAAATATACTAGTAGTATTAATATTAGACGGGGATAAGGTTAAATTGAGCAACATGGACAGTAAGGATCCACTCGGATCCATTCCTATAGCCGACCCTAACTTGCTCGAAATTGAGGCATAGTTGTTGTTTGCTTGTTTAAAAATTCGGCTACTAAAATGCTAAAAGAATAGCTTCTGTAATATACTAGTAGTATTAATATCAGCCCGGGATATTGCCGAGCCTAACTTGCCTGAAATTGAGGCATATTTGTTGTTTGTTTGCTTGCTTGTTTAAAGATTTGGCTACTAAACTGCTATAAAATAGCTTCAATAATGACAGTCTGAAAATATACTAGTAGTATTAATATCAGACTGGAATAAGCTTAAATAGAGCAACATACACAGTACGAAATTGAAACATAGTTGTTGTTTGCTTGTTTAAAGATTCGACTAATAAAATGCTACAGAATAGCTTCCATAATGACAGTTGTAAAATATACTAGTGTAGTATTAATATCAGACACCCTTATAAAAAAAAAGTATTAATATCAGACTGGGATAAGCTTAAATGAAGCAACAGGGACAGTACGGATCCATTCATATAACCGACCCTAACTTGCATACTTGTTGTTTGTTTGATTGCTTGTTTAAAGATTTGGCTACTAAAATGCTACAAAACAGCTTCCACAATGACAGTCGTAAAATATACTAGTAGTATTAATATCATAAGCTTAGATTGAGCAACATGGACAGTACGAATCCATTTGGATCCATTCATATAGACGACCCTAACTTGCTCGAAATTGAGGCATAGTTGTTACTTGTTTGCTTGCTTGTTTTTTTTTTTGTTTGCTTGCTTGTTTAATGATCAGCTACTAAAATGCTACAAAATAGCTTCCACAATGACAGCCATAAAATATACTAGTAGTATTAATATCAGACTAGGATAAGCTTAAATGGAGCAACATGACCAGTATGGATCCATTCGGATCCATTCATATAACCAACCCTAACTTGCTCGAAATTGAGGTATAGTTACTGTTTGTTTGCTTGCTTGTTTAAAGATTCGGCTACTAAAATGCTACAAAATAGCTTCCACAATTACAGTAAAAAAATATATTAGTAGTATTAATATCAGACTGGGATAAGCTTAAATGGAGCAACATGGATAGTACGGATCCTAATGGATCCATTTATATAACCGGCCCTAACTCGCTCAAAATTGAGGTGTAGTTGTTTTTTGTTTGTTTGCTTGTTTAAAGATTCGGCTGCTAAAATGCTACGAAATAGCTACCACAATGCCAGTCGTAATATATACTACTCCTAGTAGTATTAATTTCCAATTATCTACTAGTACTATTTCTAGTTAAATTGTTGTCTTGCTAGTAGGGTCAATGCTAGTAGTTTGCATACATTAGCTTATGCCTTATGTATCAAAAGACTTTCTTTGTTTCTTTTTTTTTTTTTAAATTCGTCTCTAGTCTAAAATGAGATGCTGAGAGTAATATGTATTAAAGTTCAGATCGACGGCTTGGCGCAGAGACATGCTAACATCCACCACTAATCCTCAGTCACAAAGAGAGAAAAATGAAACTTGGAAAGATTCGGCTAGTAGAAAATATAGAGAAGTTCTAGTGCTTTGTATTTTAAAAATTAAATGAAGCAACATGGACATTACAGATCAATTTCATATAGTTGATCCCAACTTGCCGGAAATTGAGGCATACTTGTTTAAAGATTTGGCTACTAGAATGCTACAAAATAGCTTCCAAAATGATCGTAAAAATATACTAGTATTATTAATATCATACTAGGATAAGCTTAAATGGAGCAAACATGGAAAGTACTGATCCATTCATATAGCCGACCCTAACTTGCTCGAAATTGAGGCATAGTTGTTGTTTGTTTGCTTGCTTGTTTAAAGATTCGACTACTAAAATGCTAGAAAATAGTTATAAACAAAAATAGCTTCCACAATGACAATCGTAAAATATACTAGTAGTATTAATATCAGACAGAGCTAGATGGAGCAACATGGACAGTACTTATCCATTCGAATCCATTCATATAGCCGACCCTAACTTGCTCGAAATTGAAGCATTGTTGTTGTTTGTTTTTTTGCTTGTTAATAGATTCGGCTATTAAAATGCTACAAAATAGCTTCCACAATGACAGTCATAAAATATACTAGTAGTATTAATATTAGACTGGGATAAGCTTAAATGGAACAAGATGGGCAAACAGATCCACTCATATAGCTGACCGTAACTTGCTCGAAATTGAGACATAGTTGTTTGTTTGTTTGCTTGGTTGTTTAAAGATTTGACCCCTAAAATGCTTACAAGATAGCTACCACAATGACAGTCGTAATATATACTACTCCTAGTAGTATTAATTTCCAATTATCTACTAGTATTATTTCTAGTTAAATTGTTGTCTTGCTAGTATGGTCAATGTTGGTAGTTGGCATACATTAGCTTATGTACCAAAAGACTTTCTTTATTTTTTTTTTTTTAATTTCCTCTCTGGTCAAAAACATTCATATAAAATTAGATGCAGAGTAATATGTATTAAAGTTCAGATCGACGGCAACATCCACCATTGATCCTCAATCAAGGAAAAAATAACTCCTAGAACTTTTTATTTTTATCTTACATAACATCAATAAGCTTAAATAGAGCAACATGGACAGTACGGATCCATTCATATAGCCGATCCTAACTTGTTTAAATCGAGGCATAAGTTGTTTGCCTATTCGGCTACTAAAATGCTACAAAATTGCTTCCACAATGACGAGTTAATAGTCAAAAACACACTTAAACTATCACTTTTTCGCGAGTTTCACGCTCCAACTATATGTTGTTCCCTTTTCCTATCTATCTGAACTATCAATTAAAACACACCTCGAAGCTAATTAGTTCAATTATGTTTTTGACAATTATGGATCTAAAATATACTAGTAGTATTAATTTCCAATTATCTACTAGTACTATTTCTAGGTCTGGCAGAATCCTGAGATAACAGCAGAGTCGCTTTCATAAGACAATTAGACAAACAAACCTGAAGAGTCAGTGACGCCATTGGTAACTGAACCACCAACTGCATCTCTACTATCCACGTCATCACCCACACCACCACCAGTATTACTGTCATTTTCCTTCTCAACGGTAACGAATACTTCGCCGGAGCTAGAAGAAGAGCTCCGCCGATCGAATTTCGTCGACGGTTCAGCCATCGGCGCCGGCGAAGTTTGCTTCTGATGATCCAGATTCTAGAAACTTCTCAGAGCTCTAGAATTTTTGTTTGTGGAATGTATAAAATTATTAGAGAGAATATAGAGGAATTTGAACAATTTGTTGTAATGACGGGTTTTAGAGAGAGAAACAAGGAGAAAAGCTTTGCTTTTGGTGTTGTTTAATTGTGCTTATGATATGTCTTTAAGACCGGACCGTCTCTCGGAAAAAGTAACTCTAATTTTTAAGAGTTTCTATCCTTTTGTTATTATTGTTGTAATTTATGTGATACAGTAAGTATTTTTGATCATTTTGTATTAGAAATATATTATTTTTAGAATTATATTATTATTTAATATGAATTAATAATATAAATTAGACATGACACATGATGATAAATTTATGAATATTCCACTATCAACGAATCAAAAGTACAATTATTAATTAATTAAAATTAAAATAAATATTATAAAAATTAAAATCAAACTTATCAATAATTGAAAAAATAATATTAATTCCAAAAAAGAGGAGGGCTCAGAGTGTGTGGTAGACGTTGGGAGGAGTGAAATGGTCTGAAATTGTGCTGGAATTCAACGGAGGACAACGAAGCGCCAAAGGTGGATTTGCTATCTGTAATAATGTTTAGTAATCGACTTGTATTTATAATACCAAATTAATGTTAAGTAATCAACTTGTAATTATAATACCTTGTACCTCATATGTTTTGTTTGCCATGCTATTTTACTATCTGTTCTTTTTTTTAGTCTATCTATATTTACAATTTTTTAAGCCGACTTTTAATGAAAACAATTTCTATCCTGCAAAGGTATGAACAAAATTTGCGTACCTCCTACCATTCACAGATCCTCACGTGTGGGATTATGTTGTTGTTGACTTGTATCTATAGAATTTATTGTGATTTAATTATTATTAATTATATGTAGTCTAATTTTAAATCTATATAGGGCGAAATTCGTATAAGACAGTTGTACGAATTATAATGTGACACGTGGAGCCGATGCTGAGTTATGACTATGTCAGCCTACGGTATTACCGATTCTGTACGCATGGTACCGGGAATAAAGCATGCATGGTCAGTGCCGGTAATGAAGAAGGCTGAGAGTCATTTGAGTTGTAACGGACAATCGTTACTAAAGTCGGTCGTACGACTTCCGATAGCATTTTAATGGCATTTATGGATATATTGATTGTCCAATTATTACAATATTCATTCTCCTGTATTAATTAGGGCATATTCCGTGGGTTGTGTACCCGTGTAGCTCATATATAAATAAGACACATTATTCCATTGTAACACATCAGATTCTAGCTATTACAAAATACTTATTGATATTCTCTTGATTTCCGTGGTTTTATACAAGTTATAGTCATTTTGCTCAGAAGCTGTCATAAGACTCAGGCTAATTAGTACTTACTTTATCTTGTTATTACTTGTTTTTAGTATAATTCAGTTAGAATTCTTATCTAACGTGTCATTTTAGATCCACGTATCCTTGACCACGTATACAAATTCAACTGTACTGTTTTACTAGTAAACATTTGGCGCCCACCTGGGGCCTGGACAATTATGGTGTCACAAGTCATCCCTCTACTAATCTAATTTTTTTTCTTTAAGTCTTATTGTTTGTTCAGATCAGACAGATGACAGGACTAGGAGAAAACAATCATAACATTGGGTACAACACAAGCAATCTTGGAGCGGATGGTTTGCCAAGAGGAACCACGACGCCTAGAGACTTGATGCATACAGAAGGAGTCACTTTCGAAGACGGTCAGACTCAACATGGGGATGTTCCCACTGATGAAACACCTGAAGAAGCCATACAGAATCTTTGGGCGCAGAACGCCGCAATGAGAGAGGAGTTGGAGCGTTTGAAGCGGTTTCAAGAGGAGTTCATATCCAAAAATGTGGGTAGTACCCCCATAGGAGGACCAGTGCTCTACCAAATGCACATGAAGAAACCGGTGATGATCAAGACAAATTTGCAAATGATGGTTCAGAGAGTGAAGCCCCTGAAAATTCATTCCAGGATAAGGTTTTAAAGTTCATGAAATACATGACTAGCAAAGTCGATACCAATGCAGAGAAGGCAGAAAAAACAGCTCATGAGTTCCGGTGCTAGTTCAACCAAATTCTGGGGGCTCCTCTCGTGGTTGATGGTTCGGATGTAAAAAAGTATATTCAGTTTGCGTGTAAGCCCGAGGTTGCGCCCGAACTAATCCCCAAAAGGTTTAAACTACTGATCCACTGGAGCATATCATGGCCTATACTACGACCGTGAAAGGAAACGGTCTAAGAGAGCATGAAATAGAATCGATTCTAATAAAAAGGTTCACTGAAACACTTGCTAAGGAAGCTCTAACATGGTATTCACAACTCCCTGAGCATTCAATTGGTTTGTTCGCCCAGCTCGCTGACATGTTCATAAAGGCTCATGCGGGGGATCAAAAGATGAAGACACGCAAGGCAAATATCTTCCGCATTTCACAAGGAGAAACATAGCTTCTCAGAGACTTCGCTACACAGTTCTAGAAGGAACGAATGGGCCGCAGAAGATTTAAAAAAGGGTTTGAACCCTTCGTGTTCGGATGCTTCACGAAAACTCAAGGAACATCTTTTGGAATTTCAGGCTACAACTTAGGAAGACGTGCACAACCAGTATGAATACAAGATCTGGATTGCAGATGATATGTTTGAGTTTAAAGCCGGGAGTATTTTTACAAAGTCAGAGAAAGAGAGTTCCTCGAAAAACTGTTATCAACCTTATCCTTCCACCGAGAAGCAAGAAGGTGGATATATGTTCCGCTCCTTTGAAAAATCAAATAACATGGGAGGTTCCGGGCGAAACAATTAAGAATTGGTGAATTTCGAGAAAGGTAACACATCTAAGGGTACCAGATATAAAAAATTATATGAGTACAACTTCAATATTGATGAACACAAATGGTGGCGGTGTTAAGAACTCATCTGGCATTTTGACTACCAAAATTATTGCAATATGATACTACTAAAAGAGATCAGTCCATATGGTGTGATTTTCATGGCACTTATGAGCATAAAACTATAGATTATAGACATCAATGAGAAGATGTGGTAGAAATTTTAAGCAGGGGCCACCTTCGGGAATATTTGACCAAAATAGCTCGAAACAACTACGAGCAGAGACCACCCACAGAAGGTAAGACAAATCCGGCTACACCATCTCATGTTATAAACATGATCTATAGTGGATCAATAATTACAGCCACATCTTTCACGGCTGCTAAGAAGACAAATTTCTGTAACTCGGGAAAAAAAGTACCAAGAGATACCTGACGAACATACTATCACGTTCACTGAAGAAGACGATGCCAGTGTTATCTTCCCTCACAATGATACACTGGTGGTCACGGTGCCTATCAACTACTTCTAGGTGAAAAGAGTTCTAATTGATCCCGGAAGCTCATCTAATATAATCAAGCTGAAGGTGGTAGAAGAAATGAAAATGACAGAAAAAATAGTCCGACTGCCAGAATCCTTTCAGGTTTCAACATGTCAAGTGAGACCACAAAGGGGGAAGTGGATCTACCGTGGACGTGATGGAAGTCGTGAAGTTGACAAAGTTTTATGTCCTCGATTGGGACATGAGATACAATGCAATATTCAAAAGACCGTGGATATATGATATGAACGCGGACTTATAAATATTACATCTGTTTGGTAAAGTTTCCTACACCAGAGAGGATTCAGCAAATTCGAGGTGAACATATTGTTGCCATGGAAATGTACACCATAGAGGAACCAGATGTGGCAGCAGACCCCAAATAGCAATTACAGGAAGCGGAGCCGGTACTAGAGGAGGTTCGCCAGGTTTTGCCGGTAGAATCAGTAACAACCTTTTCGGATGAGGAGTGAGTTTTCAAACCGATATCAAGTACCCAGATACTTTCAGGTACCGGATGAATTAGATGCCACCAATTCCACTGTAGAAAAATTGAAACAAATTGCACTACATCCGGAAATTCCCAATAGGAAGGTATACCTGGGCATCAGGTTAACCCCGGGGTTCAGGGATTTAGTTCTTAAATATCTTATATCTAACATTGATTGCTTTGCATAGTCACATGAAAATATGATAGGCATTACTCCATAAGTCAACAACTCATAAGTTGGGCTTGGATTTCAGTTTTCCTCCGGTGTGACAAAAAAAATGGTTGATAGCCGAACTCTGTAATAGGTTTGTTAAAGAAGAGGTAGCTAGACTACTCAATATATGATCAATCCGGGAGGTAAAGTACCCGTACTGGTTAGCAAACGTAGTTGTAGTACCTAAAAAGGAAAACAAATTTAGAATGTTCATTGATTACAAAGGTTTAAATAAAACATGTCCAAAAGACTCGTTCCCTCTATCGAACATAGATCAAATGATCGATGCTACGGCTGGGCACAAGATAATGAGTTTTCTCAATGCGTACTTCAGGTATAACCAAATAAAGATACACCCGGAAGACCAAGAAAAAAACATCATTTTAAACTACATTCGGTACTTATTGTTATAACGTTATGCCTTTTGGACTAAAAATGATGGGGCCACATATCAAAGGTTAGTAAATACAATATTTGAAAAATAAACTGGTAAGACAATTGAAGTGTATATAGATGATATGGTTGTTAATAGTCTTTGTGCAGAAGACCATTTAAGTCATTTGCAGGAAATCTTTGAGGTGCTGAGAAAGTATAATATGAAGTTAAACCCCGAGAAGTATGCTTTCGGGGACGGCTTCGGTAAATTTTTGGATTTCTTATTTTCCCAAAGGGAATCGAGATAAATCCTGACAAAATAATGGTTATCGAAGACATTTCAGACACACTAGAAGATGTTAAAGTAATGCAACGATTGATCTGGCGTGCACCGACTTTAAGCAGATCTATATCCCGATCCTCAAAAAATGTCATAGGTTCTTATCACTCCTAAAGAAGAAGAATGATTTTTTTGGACACCCGAGTGCCAGCAGGCCTTAAGGGACATGAAGACTTACCTATCCAGTCCTCCGCTCATGTCAAAGCCAATGAACAGAGAACAACTATTAATATACTTGACAGTCTCAGAGGTAGCGGTAAGTGCAGTGCTGGTATGGGAGGAAAAAAATATGAGGGTTTGGTTGCAGGTTTAGAACTAGCCCGAGGTTTAGGCTCACAAATCATCGACGTCAAGTGTGACTCGATGCTGGTAGTAAACCAAATCCACGGTGTGTTCGAGGCCAAATATGAGCGTATGTCAAGATACCTTGAAAAGACTTTGAAGTTTCTGTCTCGTTTCCAAGAATGGACGGTGGTACATAACCCGGAAGGAAAATATAGAGGCGAATGCACTCGCAAACTTAGGCTCCAGCATGGAGGCCAGGGGTTCTAAAACCGAGTTAGTTGTTCAATTGTTGCATTCAGCATTGGATCCTGTCGGATACGATGAAATAAACTCAAACAACCTGACTTGGGAATGGAGAAACAAATTCTTAGACTATTTCGTGAACGAAAAGCTCCCAGAGGATCCGAAAGCATCCAGAGATATGAGGACCAAAGTTGTCTGGTACTATGTTGTAGACGAAAAGTTTTACCGTATGTATTTTTATGATCTCCTAGCCTAATGTATAGGCCCCGCTGAAGCAAATTACGTAATGAGGGAAGTCCATGAAGGCATTTGTAGAAATAATTCAGGAGCAGAATCCCTAATGAGGAAGCTAATGAGGGTTGGTTACTATTGACCCTGGATCAAGGAAGATACAAAGACATTTGTACGGAAATGTGATAAGTGTCAGCGCCATGCACAACTGTTACACCGACCGAGAGAAGAACTGCATCCGGTAGTATCCCTGTGACCGTTCATGAAGTGGGGGATGGACATTGTCGGACCTTTACCAGCGGCACCAGGACAGATATGTCAAATTATTTTTATGATTGACTATTTTTCTAAATGGGTTGAAGCTATAACTTATGTAAAGATACGAGAGAAAGAGGTGAGAGACTTCATTTGACAATATATTATTTGTCATTTTTTGCATCCATAAGGCGATAGCTTGTGACAATGGCAGAAATTCATCGGAGCCAAAGTCACGAGGTTCCTCGATGACTTGAATATCAAGCGGATCACCTCTACTCCCTATCATCCCAGTACAAATGCACAAGCAGATTCAACAAACAAGACTATAATCCAGGATTTAAAGAAGAAATTGGAGGCTGCGAAAGGAAACTGGCCGTCCATACTACCGGAGATTTTATGGGCATATTGAACCATGATAAAAATGAGTATCGAAGAAACTCATTTTCCCGATCTACGATGCAAAAGCCTTAATCTCGGTAGAAGTCGGGACTCTCAGCTTGAGATACCTCGGGGCTGAGGAGGAATCAAATGCAGAATCAATGTCATTACACCTGGATTTGCTTGAGGAACATCAAGATTTAGCATACATCCGAATGGTAGCCCAGAAGCAGAGAATGGAGCGTTACTACAATCGGCGCACAAATCTCCGATACTTCAAACTCGGGAAATTGGTGCTTTGGAGAGTCACTCAGAGTACTCGGAGTGCAATGTTGGAAAGTTAAGAGCAAACTGGGAAGGACCATATACGATAACCGATATAGTCAATAAATGAGCTTATTAACTAGTAGACCAACAATGAAATATACTTCCTAGTAATTGGAATGTAAGTCATTTGAAGAAGTACTATATGTAGTAGGTATAAGCATGCGCTGCACTTTTTTTCCCTTCGACCGATTTTTATCTCAATTGGGTTTTTCCGGCAACATTTTTAATGAGGCAACATCACGATATAAGCATGTTCATGATCTTACTACCGAAGAGAACTATCCAGTAACTGAGTCTTCATAGCATGAACTCTCAGATGTTGGGGAGCCATATACACCTGCAATGGAGTGAAGGAAATTTTGAAATTTAACACTTATAAGGAAAGCACCGATATTGGGGACTTCTCATATGCTGGGGACTGCCCGGATATTGAAAGTATATGTAACCGGACTAACCACACTAGGTGGCAGCCATATTATTCTTGTAACTGTCGTCACATTTGTAAGTCAAAGAAATCAATAAAAAATTCCTTTTATGATTAATAAATCTTTGTCATCACGAACATAAAACGTATGTTGTTATATTAAGCATATCGAAAATTATGTGCCATAATGAACAAGAGATGTCATTTTCTACAACACCATTAAAAATAAAGGCCCTCTCTTATTAAAATCATAACAAATAAGTTAAGGCTCCATATACAAGAAGTACCGGGGTTTTAAGTTATTCGAAACCAAGTCAAGTCCGGAATTAACTTTGGAGGTCTTAAGAAGACCCGAATAAACATGAAAAGAAAAACACATCTTTGGAATTTAATTAAGGTTATCGGAAAATTTGTACACTTCAAGGCTTAACATGTTCTAATAAAATGATCCTCAAAACTAGGTTCTGGTTCATAAAGCAAAGTAATAAAGTTTGAAACTAATGCTTGATTATGCAACAACAACAACATACCTAGTGAAATCCCACAATGTGGGGTCTGAGAAGGGTAGAGTATACGTAGACCTTACATCCACCTTGGTAGGTAGAGCAACTATTTTCGGGAGACCATCGGCTTAAGACAAAGCATAATCACAAGCAAAGCAAGCAAGGCAAAGCAAGAGAAACGGTTAGACTCAGACAGGGAATTAAAGCAATATGGACAATATGAACATGCTGATAACACGATCGAAATACGTCATTGTAATGCATTCTAACAACAGGAAGCAGCAACTAATACAACTAAATAAGATAAACAAAGTACACTAAATAACACATAGCAACAGAAATCAAACTACAGGGGATTATAAAGCAATATTGTGCATATTAGTATGATAGGCTAGGCTGGCCTACAATAATAACACTACAACTACCAGTTTGCAAGCGTAAGTATGACTACGCTCGATTACCTACTACCATTCTACCCTAATTCGTGTACTCCACAATCCCCTATCTAAGGTCATGTCCTCAGTAAGTTACACCTGCGCCATATCCCATCTAATCACATCTCTCCAATACTTCTTCGGCCTACCTCTACCCCTATTGAACCCGTCCATAGCACACCTCTCACACCTCCGCACTGGGGCATTTGTGTCTCTCCTATGCACATGCCCAAACCATCTCATCCTCGCTTTTTGCATCTTACCTTCCACCGAGACTACTCACACTCTGTCCTGGATATCATCATTTCTAATACTATCTCTCCTTGTATGCCCACACATCTATCTCAGTATCCTCATCTACGCAACTTTCATCTTGTGTATGTGCGAAGTCTTGACTGGCCAACACTCCGCCCCATGCCCAAACCATCTCATCCTCGCTTTTTGCATCTTACCTTCCACCGAGACTACTCACACTCTGTCCTGGATATCATCATTTCTAATACTATCTCTCCTTGTATGCCCACACATCTATCTCAGTATCCTCATCTACGCAACTTTCATCTTGTGTATGTGCGAAGTCTTGACTGGCCAACACTCCGCCCCATACAACATAGTCGGTCTAACCACCACCCTATAGAACTTGCCTTTAAGTTTTGATGGCACCTTTTTTGTCGCACAAGACTCCAGATGCGAGCCTCCATTTCATCCACCCTTCCCAATACGATATGTGTCATCGTCATTAATCTCTCCATTCCTTTGGATAATAGACCTAGGTACTTAAAGCTTTCTTTCTTTGGAATGACTTGAGTACCAAGCCTCACCTCCACGCCTGTCTTAGGGTCACTCCCGTTGCTGAACTTGCACTCCAAATACTCTATCTTGGTCCTACTCAACCTGAACCCTTTACACTCCAGAGTCTGTCTCCAAACCTACAGCCTGACATTCACTCCGCTGCGAGTCTCATCAATCACGACTATGTTGTCTGCGAATAACATACACCATGGTACTTCCTCTTAGATTTGTCGCGTCAATCCTTCCATTACCAGGAAAAATATGAATGGGCTAAGAGTTGATCCTTGGTGCAACCCCATCATCATTGGGAAGTGCTCCGAGTCTCTTCCTACTATCTATACCCTAGTCTTGGATCTATCATACATATCATTGATCACCCTAGTGTACGCCACTTGTAAACCTCTAACCTCTAAACATCTCCATAGAACCTCTCTAAGGACTTTATCGTATACCTTCTCGAGGTCGATAAAAACCATACATAAATCTTTCTTCCTCTCCCTATACTGCTCCACCAACCTCCTAATAAGATGAATGACTTCAGTAGTCGAACGCCCCGGTATTAATCTAAATTGGTTCTCAGAAATAGACATGTGTGTCCTCATCCTAATCTCCACCACCCTTTCCCAAACTTTCATAGTGTGGCTCAGCAGCTTGATACACATATAGTTGTTGCAACTCTTGATATCACCTTTGATTTTATACAAGAAAATCATTGTACTACACCTCCATTCTTCGGGCATTCTTACCGTCTTAAAAATGATGTTAAACAACTCATTCAGCCACTCCAAACCTGCCCTGCCTGCGCTCTTCCAAAATTCAACTAGGATCTCATCAGGTCCGGTCGCTCGTCCCCTACATATCCTGTGAACAACAACCTTAACCTCCTCAACCTTAATGCTTCTATAATACCTAAAATCCTAGTACCTACTAGAATACTCCAGATCTCTCAAGCATAATGTCTTTATCTCCTTTCTCGTTCAAGAGTTTATGAAAGTAAGACTGCCCCCTCCACCTAATATGTTCTTTCTCCACCAGTACTTTGTCATCGTCGTCCTTAATGCACCTCACGTGATCCAAGTCATGAGCCCTTCTCTCCCTTGCCTTGGCTAGTCTGTACAACTTTTTATCCCCGCCTTTATTCTATAATTCCACATATAGGTGTTCAAAAGCCACCGTTTTCACCATCGTAACTGCTTGCTTTGCCTCCTTCCTCGCAATCTTATATAGTTCCATATTCGTCAACTTCTCCACCTCATCCTTGATTTATACTAATTTCAAATACGTCACTTTCTTCGCTTCCACCTTCTCTTAAACTTTACCATTCCATCACCAGTCCCCTCGATGCCCACCACGGTTACCCCGCGAGGCCCCTAGCACTTCTCTAGCTACCTCTCCAATGCAACTGTCCGTCTTGTACCACATACCAGTCGCATCCCCACTACTCCCCGAAGCCCCCTTAGCCATCAACCTCTCTCCCATCTCTTTTGCACTAGCCATGGTCAAACTCCCCTATTTGATTCTTAACCTGTCATCCACAACCCTCTTCTTATTATCCAACTTGATCTCTAAATCCATCACCAAAAGCTTATGTCGGGTTGTAAGATCCTCCTTCGCAATAACCTTGCAGTCTTTACAAAGACATTTGTCAACCTTCCTAAGGAGCAAAAAGTCTATATGAGTCTTAGCCACCGAACTATGAAAAGTCACCAATTGTTCCTCCTTCTTTAGGAACCTCGAATTGGCTATCATCATTCCACAAGCTCTAGCGAACTCCAAAAGTGAGATGCCTCCCCCGTTCCTGTCCCCGAGTCCAAAACCTCAATGCATATCGTCATAACTCCCCGAAAGTGACCCGATATGTCCATTGAAATCTTCTCCTATAAATAACTTTTCAGTGAGTGGTATACCTCCCATCATTTCGTCCAAATCCTCCCAAAAGCGTATCTTATCCTCTTCGTCCAAGCTTTCATGTGGGGCATATGCACTAATAATATTCATAATGAACCCTCCAACTACTAACTTAATCGACATCATATTGTCATTTACCCTCATTACCTTTACCACATGATCCCTTAGTTTTCTCTCTACCAAAATGCCTACCACATTCCTATACTTCGACCTACCCGAGAACCATAACTTATACCCGTCTACATCCTTAGCCTTAGGTCCTACCCATTTGGCCTCCTGGACACATGCTATATTAATCCTTCTCTTTTTAAGAATCTTAACTAGCTATATGTACTTCCCCGTTAAAGTCCCAATATTCCAAGACTTTATTCTCAGCCTAGTTTCTCTCTTACCCCACTTACCCCCTAACTCTCGCCCCCGTCCCCGACCGAGAACATAACCTTATTCTACCATCATTCACCAAAGCCACTATATTAAATATAAAATAATAAATTACTCAAACGTTTACCCCAAAACAGGAAGGGATCAAAGTGAAAGCACAATTTAACAAGAATCTAGAGACAAGTAAAACTACTACGCCAAGAATGTTATAACTAAAGATAAGAAGCGGAAAAAATTTAACAACAAGGTTAAGGACAGAGAATGGATACAGGCAAACGGATGTACAACCTCCAGTTGAATCGAACTTGTTTGTCGGCAAAAATCATTGTTCACTGGCACTGGAAGTACTGTTTGTCCGTCGGTGTCGGAACAGTTCACGGATTGTTCGCGGTACTATTCACGTACCGTTCACCGTACCGGGAGTACTGTTCACTGGAGTTTTCGCCCAAAAAAATTGAGCACTTGTGTAGATGTAGGAGAAAAAGAACACAAGAACAAGAAAATGAACAAAAGAGCGGTGTTGTTGGGGTCTTACCGTCGCCACCGGTGGGTGTTCAGAGCGGCACTATGGGGGGGGGGGTCTTACCGTCAGGAGTGTGGGGTGGGGGTTGTATGAGGAGAGGGTTGGTGATGTTACCGTTGGGGAGGAGTAGGTTAGAAAGAGAGAGAAAGAATTCATGTAGTCAATACGCAATGAATGAAATTAATAGATCCTGAGCTAATGATACCAGATGAGAAGATCCATTCTCTGGGGAGTAGCTCAAGATAATTTTCTAATATCCCCGCTTTCACCATATCTTGAGCTACCCTTCAACTTCAAAAGTGGTAGCAGAATACTACGGGCTACATTAATGTGAGGAGAAGACAATATTTGGTCTTGTTTTAACAACCAAGGTGCAGAAAATGGTTCTTTTTTAATCACGAAGCAGAACAAACTGGAATTCAGAATCAACCGTTTCTCGCTTGTGAAAATGAATTTGACTTAGATCATACCGTTGAAGGTTTCTCTTCTATTCCGGAGGATATTGAAGACCTAATGCTTGCTTATGAAAATAAATAAAGAATGAAAACTCGACACAAAGTTGCAAAGGAAAAGGTTCATTCATTCATATTTTTTCCAGACTGAAACCAGTCCGGATATAAAAGATATTGACCAGGCCCAAAAGTGACCCGATAATGAAAAAAAAAGACAAAAAATAAAATTCACACGAAAGGTTACGACCTGCCTGCTTCATGGTTTGCCGCGGGTGTGTCAATTGTTGCCAACAAAAACAAGAGATCTAAAAAGATCAGTTCAGGAGGGGGGTTCATCATCCTCACCAGCCTCTCCATCAGCTTCTACGTCAGAATCCTCTATCTCTACGAAAAGTTTACAAGGACAACTCAGCATCAATAAGATCAATTTTTGCATCCATGATTTCTAAAGCAATATTGAAACCATGTTTGCTTGCTTCCTCAAGAGCATCCACTCCACTCTACAAAATGGCCAAGTCTCTTCATAGTTTCCACATTTGACACTTGGATTAGAGTTCAGTGATGGTATGCTCAGAAATATAGAGTTGTCTCTGGGCACCGACTAAGTCGACGGCAAGATGTATCATACGTGCTTAAAGGGTCGTGTAAGAGGTAGTTAAGACTTGAAGAGAGTTCTCTTAGCCGTTCAGAGAGTCAATTGCATCTTGCAAGTATAGCCAGAGTAAGGCTTGAAGAGAGCCTAAATCGCTAAATCCCTAAGATCAGTACGTAAGACTTCTACTTCTGCCCTGAGGTGCTGAATTTTATCTTTCAACTTCTTTTTTTCACTAGAAGGGCCGATTTCCTTAGCCAAATCCGTAGTGGAGAGAGCAGAGGCATGACCCTGAATGAAAGGACCGCAATCGGTAAATAAGAGCAAGTTTATGGAAAACGGAAGGAAATGAAAAAATATTCTATCTGTAGAAATAAATCTGTAAGATGAGCGATAGAGGCCTCGAGGTAGCGTGGGGAGATTTATGATGGGAAGAAACAGATGTCCCGGCCTCGATTTTAGAAGTAGGGATTAAGCTGTGCTTAGAATGGTCCTCAAGAGGAACGAGTGTCTATGCTTCTGGAGCTTCATATCGAGGACTATCTGGGCCTGTGCTTTCATCGGTCACCTTCTCCTCATCATCAATGCGAATAATACCTGCATTATCCTTCACCTGCAACTCATTCCAGTACTCTGTGAGTTGATGACACTTTCTCACATGAGAACTAATTTCCACCGGGGGTTCGGGAGCCTCATCTCAAGCTTTTCATTTCCGGTTGCTAGAAGCAGACTTAATGTTTGGCAAAGTAGCCACACAAAATAACACTTTTTGGGCTGAGGACTTTCATGCCGGAAGCCCTGCGAATGGAGAAAAGATGCTAAAAAAAAGTTTCAGAGAATCTGAGATGAAGTACATATATGAGGAAGTGTTGGTATTAAAGAGCTTACCATGGTATTTTTCCTTCCACCATTTTGAGGCAATACTCTTCCATGATTTGGTGGTGTTAGAAGAGGCATGGATAAGACTTACTACCCAAATAAAAATCCCTTAAATTAGTTGCGGCTAAACTAAAACGGCTGAAAAGTTATAACACTTGAGTTAGAAATGAATTATTCTTTATTAGGATAACCAAGAAAATAAGCTTGTAAGGGAAAAAAATAAAATACTCATAGGAGGGATTTCACTATTCCGAGAAAGGATCCGAAGAAGGCTGGTAGATTTCAGTCCTGATCAGAATATAATGGGTCTGCCAACCACAGTCATGGTCATCCTTCGCATTAATAAGGCTATGGATTTCCCGAGGGTATATGGCAATAATTCTGCCTTGTAAAACCCTAGAGTAATATAATAGGAGGAGGTGGTCAATTGTAAATGGAGCATCGACAACATTGGCTAACATTTGAATGCAGTAGACTAGCCTTCAAATCTGTGAAGAAACTTGGTCGAAGCAAACCCTACCGGCAACAAATATCCTCAATAATCTTTGAGATGGGAAGGTTGAAACCGATGATGAATGGATAAGTATACGTCATGAAAAGCGGGTCTAACATGACAATGAATTCGATCGACAAGGTCGATTGTTCTAACAACTATGTCAGGGGAAAAACCACAATCCTTTATGACTGCAAGAAGAATCTTGGCTGTTATTTTGGATTCAAAATTCTCGACGTGTTCGTAGTTGTTTTTAACACAAAGATCTCTAGAGAAGTCAAAACCTGAAGGAAGGATTTCAGCAGGAGTGGAGTGCAAGTCGATCGTTTTAGTTGTAGGTGAAATGGGTTCCTTCCCGTGGCAGCGGTTTTTTGGGTTGTCATTGCACTGAGAGGAGTAGGGCGGGCCAGTGGGCCGGGCTCGGGTCTGGCGGTGTCGGGGTCGGGGCGGGACGGGAGAAGGGGCGGGGTCGGGTCTGGCGGGCTCTGGCGGGGTCGGGTCTGGCGGGACTGGAGCAAGTCCCATCCCGATCCCGATCCCGTCGGGCTCGGGTCGGGATATGGCGGGTTTTTTTTTTTTTTTTAAAAAAAAAAAAAAAACATATGTATAAAAAAAACTCAATAAACAAAACAAGATAGTGTAATAAAAACATCCCAAGGCTGTTTTTGTGCCTCTTATATTATTTAATAGACATATGATTTTTTTGTAATACAAATACAATTGTCTAAAATCTAAATTGCAACTTTGTGGTGTTGTCCAAAAGTTACAAATTACATAATAAAATTACAATTAAAAAAATTACATTCTCAAAAAAACCTGTTCTAATTGCTTGATGATTTCATGTGGTTCTTCGGTTGGAATTGGTATTTGTTGGTCAAATTGATCCACGTCGCTTCCACTACCTTCGGTTAAGATTTCGTTGTAGTTTTCATCATCTTCTTCGTTGATCTCCGGTTGACCGCACCTTCTCCGCTCCGCTCGTATCCAATCTCGAATAATACGCAATTTCCAAGTCGTCTCCGGCTAATGAGTGTCGTGGTCTCCTATTTGATATCTCGCTCGCAGAAAAAGCGCTTTCGACGCGAGGTTGACGACGCTTGAATGTTCAAAACATCTAGAGCCATCATTGAAAGTGTCGGAAAGGTCTTCTCATTCCCCCTCCAAGTATTTCAAAGCAAGTCTTCATGTCCATCTTCATTGATAACTTCTTGATACGGTACAGAACCCTGCAAAACAAAAATATCCAACTCGCTAATTTGGTTAGTAGTAGAGGTACGGCCGCACATTCTATTTCTGAGGCTTTCAATACTAGCCGCAGAAACAACATGTCTTTTGTGAGGTTGTGTTGAAGATGAAGAAGATGGTATGGAAGCCGGTAAGTTACTAGCATTTTCTTGTTGATAAAATCTATATATATTTTTGCATTGGTGTTCTACGCTAGACAATACTTCTTCTTTAGTTTGTTCAATAGGTGGTGGGTGATTTAGATTTTTGGGACTTGGAGGTGGTAGTACTTCTATACAATCGTAAATAGTTTCAATTAGTGATTTTGTACCGTCTATTTTAATAGTAGGATTTAATACAGAACCAATAATATAAATAGAGGGAATAGGAATAAAATATTTTTTTATTTTGAGAAACATTTTTTTAATAGTTTGCCTTATAAATTTGGTTTTTCCATATATTCACTAAGTAATAAAAATATTAGAGTTATATAAAATAACATAGTTGAAATAGTAGGATAATATATACCGAAAAATTCTTTTGTTGCTTGAAAAAATTTCTCTAAAAATACAATAAGTTCGGAAATTTTTTCCCAATCACTATCTAAAATCATATCATTTGGCTTTTTATTATGAGAGTTAAAAAATAAAGTTATAGGTAATTTATAGTCATAAGCAACAAGTAGTTGCTCGTATAAAGAATTCCACCTAGTGGATACTTCTTGTGGAATTTTTCTAAAAGGTAGTCCACAATCATGACAAATTTTTTTATATTCTTTTCTACGTTGTACTTTATTACTTTTAAAAATAAAGTTTATAGCAAATTGTATTTTACTAAGAATGTCTTCAAAAAGTGATAGACCATCCTTTACAATTAAGTTATAAATATGGCACGCGCATTTTATATGAAAATGGTCCGGAAAAGACGGAGTTAAACTATTTTTTAAAATTGTAATTGCGTAATTGTTACTAGAAGCGTTATCTAATGTAATAGTCATAATTTTATCGGTAATTCCGTAATAATCGCACACTTGATAAATATTTTCGCAATAAAAGTACCGGTGTGCCTATCATCTATATATCTATACGCTAAAATACGTTTTTGCATAGACCATTTATAATCTATCCAATGACAAGTTACAGTTAAATAATCATGGCCGTTAGTACTACGACCTATATCGACGTGATGGATACTTTGCCATTAAAATGATATAATGAAAAACGTAAATATTGTTGATATTCATGCGCGAATTTAAATACATCTCTCTTAACAGTTGATCTAGGAAAACCGTTAAAAGCAGGATTATATATATCTCTAATGTAATGAATAAAACCTAGGAGATGAAGGAAATGAAAAAGGCAAACCCTCCACAAGCAACTAATTTTGATATTGCTTCCATATCTCTATGTTTATTGTATTTAGAGCCTACAATTCCCCCCGTCATAGGGTTAATTTGACCACGTACTTGGTCCGGGACAAAGTATCGGTATGTGAACCTTGTCCCGATGGAGCGGCGTTTGCGCACCCAGTTTTGAAGCCTGGTATTGGGCATACCTATTTGGATGAGCACTTACTACGTGTCTAATTAAACCCCCGTCCCACCGTGACCTTTTCCAGTTTTAAATTTTAAAACATTTTTACAAATTTTACATATGGCTACTTGATTCTCTACGTCCCTATCAAAAAATGTCCATGCATCGATTTTAATGGTCGTTTTTCTTGGACCTCGTCTCATACTAGGGGGAATAGGAGGTATTTCGAGTTGAAGGTGCACTAGTGGGTGTGTTGTCATCAACATTAGTGGGTATATCATCTAGATCATCGTCTAAATTAAAGTCTTCTTGAGTTCCAGAAAATAGCTCCTGGTCTAAATCTAATGGTATTGTAGGAAAATGTTGAGTATCAACAAAATCATCATGTGTAGGAATAAGATGACTAGAAGAAGTACCCTTGCCCTGGTTGCCCCTACTAGAAGAAGCACCCTTACCCTTACCCTTAAACATACCTTTTAATCCTTCCATTTTAATTATGATAATAAATAAATAATTAAAGACAATAAAATTAAGTGATCTAAACTAAATAAACGAGACAATAATAATTTAATGAAGGAACGAATGTACCAAACGCCGACGTAACGTCGACGTGTAATCGAGAGGTTGAAAATTGAAACTTTGCTCGATGGAAGATCCTCAAGCTAGTTGCCAACTTCACTACCAATTCCCAAATGAATAAATAAAATTGAATATTTAGCAAACAATGTAGAATTGTAGAGAGATATATTGAGAAATTAGAGAGATTGTAGGAAGATTTGTGAGAAAGATGAAGAGAAAATGAGTTATTTATAGTTGAAAAATTGGGTTAAAGTGTAAATATAATAACTTATGGGTTAAAAATAAATATTAAGGGGTAGGGGGTTGGGGGGGGGGGGGGGGGGGGGCTAAAATGGCGTTGCAACGGCCGTAATCTAAAATGGCCGTTGGTGCAACGGCCATTTTTGCAAAGGCGAGGTGAGGGCGGGGTCGGGGTCGGGGTCGGGGCGGGGTCGGGGCGGGGTCAGGGCGGGCTCGGGTCTCGCGGGCCTGGGGCGGGCTCGGGTCTCGCGGGACGAGACATCGTCCCGTTCCGAGTTCGAGTCCCGCCCCCGTAATTTTTTTTTTTTTTTTTTTTTTTTTGGCGGGGTCGGGGCGGGACCGGGGCGGGCTCGGGACGGGCTCGGGTCGGGGTCGGGCTGTCCCGGCCCACTGGCCAGCCCTAGAGAGGAGTGAGAAGAGGAAGACTTGGTAGAAGACATTGTTGAAGAGGTTTTTTGAGAAGGAAAGAAAGCAAAGTTTTCAAGAAGTCTTGCAAAATTTGTGTTTGCCTTTCGTGAAGATTTGGCATCCTATTTATGGTAAAATAATATAACGTTTGGAAATGAAAAGACATGTATCATCATTATCACAGTTCACGACGTTCATGCGATTGAACAGTGCCGCCGTCTAAAAAACATTGAATGGATGTGACCCTTGAAATGACTTGCAGTTATTACTCTTCATATTTGCCACCAAAGTATGTGGAACTTGCAGGTGGGTAGTTCAAATCCACTTTTCGGTTGCACAAGAAAAGACTGACAAATTTATTAAATAATTTCAATTATTGAGATTTGTTAAATCTATAGAAAAGACTGTAAAATTTATAAACACTCCAAAATTAAAATAATATCATAGAAATTGAGACGATTGAAGTATAATATGATTACCAAGACGATTTTAAGTTTGGGATGACTTTTCGAGTGGTATTGATTCTTGAACACTCCTTTTTCTTCTGCTTTTAAAAACAAGTTTGCAATATTCTTGTGGTTTTTTTCCTTTTTATTCTAGTGATTATTATTCTTGATCTCATTGTCTCCCTTTGTTACAAAGCAAAAGCAATTGTTATATAAAAAAGAAAAAGTAACTTTTGCGTTCATGGTCCTGGATTTTTTTTAATTTTAGCCTCTCTTGATTTTCATATTTGCAAAATTAATCCCAATTACCAAAAGTGACATTTTAATTGGACCATCCAAAATAAAAATAAAAATAGAGGAAATCAAATTCCAGTAGTCTAGCGGTAATTGTGAAGTTTTATTTCGATTTGAGATTAGTGAATATATTATTTAAACTCCAACACTGATGGCTTTGCTTAAATACATTCTTGATTTGTTTTTAAACAAATTCTAGAATTGAGGAAAGCAAAACACAGAACATCATTGGAAGATTTTTTAAGGATTTTTATCTTTTTATTATTTTATTCTATATAGATCTAACCAAACATAGACCAGAAGCACCATTTTTTTAAATGCATAAGAAAATGTGAAAAACAACTAATGCTAAATATCATTTTTCAAGTGAAAATTTTCTTTTCAAGGGTGTCTTTGGTATGAACGAAATCATTTTCTTTTCTTGAAAAATCTATTATATTAAAAAATCAAGTGCTCTTTTCACAAACTTCCTGATGTTTAGTAGGTGAGTCGAAAATAAGAATTATTATTTACTCTGTAAGTTAATCCTTATAATTCATTCATTATGTTATAAATTATCATGGAAAACATATCATAAAAAATGATAATATAAAAAATGTTCAATCAATAATTATAATATTTTTAAAATATCAGCTCGAGATATTCCAGGCTTTGGCTTGACGGAACTGAGATTTCCAGTTGGCGAATCTTAAGCCATGTTTTATTTTCCCTTCTTTTTCTCGTCATGAGTTGGATATCTTTTTATGAGAATAAAAACTGTAAAAATGAATATATTTTGGGATTCAAAAGACTAAATTGTATTCGTTAAATTATAATTTTCTTTTTTCTTTTTAAATTTTATCTTTATAAGTGGGTGTTTCATCAAAATAATGGCGAAGAAAATATAACTAAAAAAAGGACGTTTGGTGATTTATGATCTTGCTCTTACGTGATATTAGATAGAATTACGACCACCAACAAGGGTGTTATGGTGGGATGGATAAAATCCCTCCACCCTTAATCAGAGGTCGATCTAGGATTCGAGCTTTGGTGGGTAAGAAAAACAATCCGCTCTTTCTCTCTTAAATAAATAAATAAATAAATAGGTTTTACACTGCGTGAATTTGGATTAGTTGGAGCTCAATACATGTATATGGAACAATGGAACGGGCTAATTAAGGATTAATTTCAACATTTTTGTCACGTGTTGATGTTAATTAAGTTCGTAATTTCGCTGATGTAAGCTAAGGAACAATAACAAACGTACGAAATGAAGTTTCTTTTTTAATTTTCGCCCGATGTTCGATACCTGCATTGAGACTCTAATTAACCTAGGTTCAGCTCAATGTTATGACAACGTTCTTTTTTAATGCAATTTGTCAAATATGCATAACTTTATGAATAATACATTTCGTTAACCCCAAAGTACACTTCCCACTTAAATCATGGTTCAAAAGAAAAGAATAACAAATTGTATGCGTCCACATTTAAAAGTCGACGCAAACATGTTTTTTTTAATTTCAATTTGTCAAACATGCTTAATTTTTTGAATTTTACACTCTGTTCACCCAAAGGTGCAGTTTCACTAGAATGAAGTTTATGTGTCCACATTTGTAGTTTGACGTAAACCATGCTAGTGAATAGTACTGGGATTTTCCTTCTTTTTGTAGTATAGACTTGTGGAATTTCATTAACTATTGCAATTAGTATTTCATTAGTTTAAGGTTTGAATGTATCTTATCATCCTTAGTTCCTTCATATTTACTACTAGTATTACTATTACGCATTATACAAGACAAACACAGAGTTGAGAAGTGAATTACTAACTCGGAAGTTGGTCAATTAAGACAAAATGATTTTCTATAGCTTGACAAGAGTGGTGGAAGCCAGAATTTTTACTGACAAGATTCAAAATATAAAAAAGTAAATATACGAAGAAGTAAAAGGGGTTCAACAATTAATTGTGTGTGCGTGTGTGAAAAAAATACAAATAATAAATCTACCGATTGTGATTTCCCGGCGAATGGGTAGCTCCATCCCTACCAGACATATATGACTGTTTTGTATCTTATTTTCGTCTTCAATGGGACATGATCTTAATATTTTGAATTTTTATATTAAAAATGTAATAAGAATGAGAGGTGTTATGCTTTTTATCATCTTGGCGTGGAGCTAGGGCTAACTTGAAAGAAGTTGGACAATCTGATAACATGATACAGTAATGTATATAGAATTTTTTGCGAGCTGCATCAATATTTGAATAATGAACAAATGATTTGTCACGAACATACCTATTACTGATTATACTATTGGGCTAGAAGATAAGGCATTTGGGGCCGTCGCTAAAATGAGGAAAGACCAATATATTGTGAGACCCAGGTTGAGAAAAGTTATGGGTATTCGGGTGGTCTTAATATTTTGCACCTTAAATGGTTAGTTTTTAATTTTTGTCCTTAGTTACTTTAAGTAATAAAAAGTGACCGAAAATTTTACTGACATTAAAAAAAAAAATTAAAAAAAAATCGGCATACTCATCTATGACCTAATTTCACAAACTTTGCCTTATCCGGCATAAGTTCTATAGGAATTAAGTTATCCGACATAACTTCATTTCTACAAAACTTATGGCCTTGCGAATTTTTTTTTTCCGACTCTACTGGGATCGAACCCAGAATCTCTGGTTTTGTAGACCATCAAATAATGATACTTTAGCTCATAAATTTTCATTAAATGAGAAATAACGGTAAATATTAAAGACCGGTGATTTGAGGAAAAAAAATTAATGACTAATACGTATGAAGGAAAATCCGTGCAAAAAGTTGAGAAGTTACTAAAAGACTAGTGGCCATGATGATCATAGATAGTAGGAGTATGTAGCGGTCAGGTATGATAGAACTTGATATTTCTTTCATTAGCTATTTTATAATACCAGTCTAAAACCTCCCTTTTTATTTTGATTTTAGTTCCTTGTTTGAGAAACATTTGGTTAAGATTGAATATCAGATCTTATATTTACACTTGATGAATATGGATTCATTACATGATTTAATTATTGTAGTAAGATTATATTAGTAAAAAGCAATTCAAGTACATCAATATAATTATCTTTGATAACAATTTCAAGAAGAACAAATGAAAGCAAAAAACTCAAATAACTAACGACGACTACGCAATTATTCGTAGACTAAGCGGTCAGGTTGGCGTATTACCAAGGTGATGCATGTCAAAGTGGCGTTATTCAATATTTTATATTTGATTTTCGTATATTTCTCCTAACTAATTAATACGACACACTTTCCCTTGTAATTAATTATATTTATTAATAATTTAATTTCAAAATAACTATTTTATTCTTAATAAGATGATATATAGTGCACAATTTATGACTTATTTTAAAGCTATAATTTCAAAATCTTTCTTTATTTTTATATTTCATGTCCAGACAAACAACATCACATAAATAAAACTGAGGGAATATCATTTTATGGGTGTTTATTCACTAAACGAATTTGACGAAGCAGCGCATGACCCTGCATAATTCGTCTGTTTTGTTGGTTAATAGACAATGTTATATATACTTACTCCCCAATTTACTTTTACTTGCCCACTATACTAAAAATAAATTTTCACTTTTACTGGTTCACTATATTAAAAAAAATCACTTTTACTTGTCCACTTTAGCATATCAAGAGAAAGACAAACTTTTTTTTTCTTATTTTACCCTTCACATTAATTACTTGTTCCAAGTCTATTGAGACTATACATCAATTAATATGAGGTATTATGATATCTTTATTTATTAAATCTTAAAATGTGTGCAAGTCAAAAGCGGATAAATAAAAGTGAACGGAGGAAATATTTAGCAAAAGTAGCATAACCAGTGTTTGGGCCGTGCTGGGCAACTAAATTTTTTTAGATGAAAGTATCATAATAGACAAATTTTATGAGGTTCATGTCTCATCATCACCATCATTTATAAAAAAAGATCCCCGTGTTTGGATCATAAAAAAATCAAACTCGTACGAGAAGATCGTTCTAAGGATATAATTAAGTAAATAAAAATATGAATTCTCTAATAACTTAAGCTTTTAGATGATATGAGCAGAGTGTTGGCCAGTAAAGAACTCTCACGTTCAGAAGATGAAGGTAGAGGAAATGAGGATGTTATTGTGGATGTGTGGGCATACGAGGAGTGATAGGATTATAAATGAAGATATCTGAGGCAAGGTGGGGGTGACCTCGGTGGATGACAAGATGCGGGAAGCGAAACTGAGATGGTTCGGACATGTGAGGAGAAGATGTGTGGATGCCCCATTGTGAAGGTGTGATAGGTTGACTATGGATGACTTCATGAGAGGTAAAGGTAGAAGAAGTATTGAGGATAGATTATTTGAAAGGACATGGTGCCGTTACAGCCTACCTAGGACATGACCTTAGATAAGAGGTTGTGGAGGACACTATTAGGGTAGAAGGTTATTAGGTAATAGAGCATTGTCTCGTATTTCTTTCTATACTAGTAGTCGTAGTATTTCTCTTATAGTTTCTTATACTTTGATTTCTATTACTATCTACTATCTTTTGTTATTTGCTTAGGTACTGTTTGTTGTAGTTATTGTTTCTTTTTCTTTTTGACCTACTTTTTTTTTGCTTTATTTTGAGCCAGGGTCTTTCGGAAACAACCTCTCTATCATTCAAGGTAAAGGTAAGGTCTGCGTACATTCTACCCTCCCCAGATCCTACTTGTGAGATTATACCGGGTATGTTGTTGTTGTTGTTTAGATGAGATGATCAAAAACTTCGACTTTGATGTTGTGACATTTGTCCCAACATATCTCCTGAAGTATTGATTTGAATGTATAAGAATGTTGGGACAAATGTTGCACAACATTCAGACCAACATTTTCATAACTAATTTTTCCTTACTTCACGTAATGATTACTATGTAGTAAATATGACTTGGTAAGATAAAAAGGAGTTGGTAAACACATGTGAAGAACGAGTCAAGGCTGCTGCTTTTCGTGAGGAACAAGTCAAAATTGTTAGAGATTTTTGCTCCTTGATCATCTCCAACCAATCCTACCAGCTGCCCACATTTCCCTCAACCTCCACAACCAATCGATGAGCTTTTTCAAGGAAGACTCTCTACTATAAATAGAGAGGCTACTACAGTGAATTGATATCCAGAATCAGAAAGCAAAAATACCAAGAAAGCTCTCAGAATTTCATCTTAGAAATCTGGATCACCCGTGTTTCCTGAGTGTGTTAACAACGTTTTGTCAAACATTACAATTGCTGATTTGATTCTAGATTAGTTTTGTATGGAGCGATTGTAATGAGAGGTTGTCTATGTCTACTTAGTTAGATTTTTCAGGCAGAAGTCATCTGCGACTTCAACTTTTAATTCCTTTCTTTTGTATTGTAAATCTGTAAATAAAAGAATTTGTACTGTTGTATATAATATATACAATACATTTAGTCATTGACCATCATAAGTTATATATATAATATATATAACTTATGAAAATTTAAACATTTGTGTTCTTTAAATTCCGCTGCATTTACTCTTTAAAGTTTCTGTTTTGCTAAGCGTTGTTACTAGTGTCGGATGACATAATTGCCGACATTCAGAAACAAAATTGGCATTCGATTTATTTCATCTCTTATTTTTAGTTCCCATATCATTTGACACCCTTCAAGTGGTATCAGAGCCGACACTTAACACAATAAGTTCTTGGTCCTATTGTCATAAGCTATGGATCCAACAATTCTAACTATTAGTAGGCTTCCTATTTTAGATGGATCAAACTATGCCTATTGGAAGATTCGCCTACGTTCTCATATCAAATAAATTGATGTTAGGGCATGAAGATCTATAACCAATGGGTATGTCATTTCAATATTGCCACCTGATGATGAAGATGACATTCTTGTTAAACCTGAATTCGAATGGACTACAAAAGAAACCAATAATGCTAGCTTTAACGAAAAAGCCTTAAATGCAATTTTTGGATGGGTTGATATGTATATGTTCAAACTCATTCAAAATTGCCCAATGGCTAAGGATGCATGAGATACTTTACAAATTCATTATGAAGGTAGCTCAAGTGTTCGTCGAACAAAGCTACGCATGCTCATGAGTAAATATGAACGTTTAAGAATGGAAGAAGCGGATGATATTAAATCTTATTTTGAAAAGTTGATTGATATCTCAAATGAATGTCAAGTGCTTGGTGAACCATTAACCAACACTCAACTTGTTGAAAAGGCTCTCCGCTCTCTTCCTGAATAGTTTAATTTAAAAATTTGTTCTATTGAAGAAGCTCACAATCTTGCCACAATGGACCTTCATACCTTGATGAGCATTCTCAAAACTTATGAGATGAACATTGAGAATCAAAAGGAATTGTATAAAAGTAATAATGTGGCACTTCAAGTTCAATCCTTGGAGAGTCAAATCGAAGAAGAGGATGTGAATCTTGAAGAAATTGACGATGGTGCAAATGTTGTCTTACTCACTCGAAAATACAATTTGATGGTGAAGAAGTTCAACAATGAGAGAAATCAATCTAAATCTAAAGAGCACCAAAACCAAGTCTTCAATCAAAAGCCCACTAGATTCATTCCAAATACACAAAAAAGAAATCAACTAAGAAGAACCAACTCAGATCATACAAAATTTGATCCCAAACAACTTGAGTCCGTGTAGTATCATGCATGCTCGGGTTGGGGACACTATGCTAACGAATGTGCAAACACTCTTAGAAAATTTGGTAAGAACTTATGGGTTTCTCTTAGTGATGATGAATGAGAAGAGGAAGGAGATCATGAAATTGAAACACAAGCAATGTTGGCTATTCTTTTCGAATAGTCTCTATCGGATAATGAATATGTCGTATACAATGTTGTATCAGATGCCACGACATTTGCTCCAACATCAGCAACGACATCAACATCTTCAGCGACATCCAAAAGGTATGAATTTTTTAACTATTCTGATGTTAATTGCTTTAGTGGTTCTATTTCTGTTAGTGAAGCTGATTGCATGGATCAAGTTGAATGCAAAAATGATATGATTAAAGAATTACAAAGTATTTGTAAAGCTTTAATCATAGAATCCAAGCAACTTGACAAAAAGGTAAAATCTTTAACTCATGAGAATTTAGTATTAAAAGGCACGATAACCCGACTTGAGATTGCACTTACCAAGAAGGATATTGAATTTGGTAAGATCCATGCAAAATTGAATTTAGCCGAAGCAGCCTTCCGTAAGCTCAACACGGGGACTTCAAAATTGAATAAGATACTCAACTTTAGTAAACCTTCACATGCATGAATTGGATACGAAAACTCTCTTAAAACCCTATGCTCTAATCTCTTTGATAAAAAAGAAAAAATATGCTTTGTAAATGAAAAAGGGATGAATAATAGGTTCTCATATAGGTCAAAGAATATGAAGTTTGTGTGTCATCACTATAACTCCATGGACACTTAAAACCATATTGTTTCAAACTTCAAGATTATGTGAGCAAAATATTACCTAAAATGTTGTCCAACATCCCGGATAACAATCGAAACAACATTTCTGAGCCAAAAGATAAAAAATGTTTTAAGAGAGTTTGGATTTCTAAAAAGGATGTAACATGTAATGTTGCTATTACTACCTACATTAACAACTATCATTTCAGGTTCTTGGTACTTTGATAGTGGATGTTCTCGCCACATGACATGTACAAAAGGTTTTCTAAAGAACTATGAGTCATTCAATGGAGGAAACATGACTTATGGAGGTGGCAGTAAAAGCAAAATAATTGGAAAAGAGATCTTGGATGTTCCTGAATTTCCAGCCTTAAGAAATGTCTTACACGTTGAGGGCTTAATGACTAATTTGATTAGTATTAGTCAATCGTGTGATGACGATCTCGAGGTAAAATTTAATAAGAATGCCTGTAAAGTTACGAATGAAGCAAATATATGTGTCATGACAGGTACAAGAACATGTGACAATTGCTATCTTGTTGTAAGACAAGAAACATGCAATAATGCTAAGGTCGATGACACAACACTATGACATCAAATGTTGGGGCATGTGAACTACCACAATTTAGAAAAATTGTCTCATATGAAGCAGTTAGAGACATACCCAAACTTAGCCATAAAGGTAAAACTGCATGTGAAGATTTTTTGAAAGGTAAGCAAACCCGTGTCTCTCATAATGTTGTCCAACACGACGGACAATATTCAGGTACGTCTCACTATTTTCAATTGATACATATGGATTTAATGAGTCCAATTGAAGTAGACAGTCTAGGAGGCATGGGGTATTCATTTGTGATAGTAGATGATTTTTCTAGATATTCTTGGATATATTTTTTGAAAGAAAAATCACAAACGTTTGACATGTTTAAAATCTTGCACTCCATAATTAGAAATTTATTCTATTCTCCTATTTTTCGGATTAGATCCGACCATGGAAAAGAGTTTGAAAATAGTTCCTTCATAATTTTTTGTGATAAAAATGGATTTTTTCATGAGTTTTTCTGCCCCCAAAACTCCTCAATAGAATGGGGTTGCAGAACAGAAGAATATGGCATTGCAAGAAATGGCTAGAGTGATGCTTAGTTCTAAACATTTGTCAAAATATTTATGGGCAGAAGCCTTGAATACTGCTAATCACATAACTAATAGAGTCTATCTAAGGCCAGGAACAAAGATGACACCCTATGAGATTATAAATGGAAAGAAACCAAACTTGCATTACTTTCACATTTTTGGGTGTATTTATTATATTTTAAATGACAGGGATCGTTTGGTAAAATTTGACTCTAAGAGTGATAAAGAAATTTTTGTTGGCTATTCACAAAATAGTCATGCGTATCGAGTATACAATCTGAGATCCAGAACTATACACGAGTCTGTAAATGTTATCTTTGATGATCTTTCTGATGTTTCAGGAAAAATTATTGAAAATAACATTGTAGATACAATGAAAAGTCCATAGATAGTAGAAGTATCGGATGTTGCCACAAATATTGCCACACCTAAAGCAACATCCGAAACAACACTAGATACCACAGAGGCGACATTTGAGGAGTCAAGTGCTGAATTGTTAGACCAAGTTCGTAGGGACCCCTCATCAAAGATTAAAAAGAATCATCCAACGGGCCAAGTGATAGGGGGAGTTTTTGAAAGAATTAGAACAAGAGACAAAGAACCACTCAACTATAGAGAAATGGTAAGGTATGTGTGTATGTCAATCATATACCAAGAGGTTAGCCGTCCTTGTTTTATATCTACATTAGAACCAAAGAATGTTATAGAAGTACTTAAAGATAATTTCTGGATACAAGCAATGTAAGAAGAGCTTGATCAATTTTCTCGAAATGAAGTCTGGGACTTTATTCCACGTCCAAATAATACAATTGTAATTGGAAGTAAGTGTATTTTTAAAAATAAAATAGATGAATCGGGAACAATCATTAGAAACAAAGCACGTCTAGTTGCACAAGGTTATACTCAGGTTGAAGGAATTGATTTTGATGAAACCTTCACACATGTAGCTAGAATCGAGTCGATTAGACTTTTACTTGCTATTGCTTGTTGTATGAAAATTACTTTACACCAAATGGATGTAAAATGTGTCTTCTTAAATGGTTATCTAGACAAGGAGGTATATGTTGAACAACAAAAAGGATTTGAAGATCCTTACCGTCCACACTATGTGTACAAGCTTAAAAAGGCTTTGTATGGGTTGAAACAAGCCCTCGTGCATGGTATGGTGGTTTAACTAACTTTCTTTTTGAATTTGGTTTTAATCGTGGTGAAGCTGATCGTACTTTGTTTATTAAACAACACGGTGTAGATATTGTAATTGCTCAAATCTACGTGGATGACATAGCCTTTGGATCGACTTCACAGTCGTACCTAAATTCATTTGTTGAAGCTATGTCATCAACATTTGAAATGAGCATGATTGGAGAATTAACTTTTTTCTTAGGCTTGCAGATAAAACAAAGTGAAGATGGAATTTTTATCCCACAGATTAAATATTCCAAGAATCTAGTTAAAAGATTCGGCTTGGAGAACGCTAAACAGATGAAAACACCAATGGATTCATCGCAGAAGGTATGTAAGGATAATGTTGGTAAAAATGTCGACCCAATATTATATCGATCTATGATAGGTAGCCTTCTTTATCTTATTGCTAGTCGCCCATATATTATGTTTAGTGTTTGTGTTTGTGCACGTTTTCAAGCATGTCCCAAAATATCCCACTTGAATGCCGTGTAATGTATTATTCGATATGTTGCTGGCACACGTGAGTTGAGAATTCGATATTCAAAAGACACTAATTCTAACTTAATATGATTTAATGACTCGGATTGGGCTGGAGATGTGGATGATAGAAAAAGTACAAGTGGAAGATATTTTTATCTTGGTAATAACCTTGTTTCATGGTATAGTCGTAACAAAACTGTGTCTCACTTTCAATTGCTGAATCTGAATATGTAGCAGCTAGAAGTTGTTGCTATCAATTAATATGGCTACGACACATGTTAGACGACTATGAATTTACTAGCAACATTTTGATTTTGTACTGTGATAATTTAAGTGCTATAAATATTTCCAAAAATCCAGTTCAACACTCACGTACAAAATATATTGATATTAGACATTACTTTTTAAGAGATTTAGTTGAAAAACAGCTAGTTCAAATTGAACACGTTGACACTCTTCATCAACTAGCTGATATTTTTACAAAAGCTTTGGACCATGAGAGATTTTCTAGTTTAAAGAAATCTCTTGGTCTTTGTAATCTCTAAAATGACATTTTTGTTGAAGGTTAGCTGAAATGTTGTCTAACATTTCGGGTGACATTTACCTATGTTATATCACTAACTGATTATTGTTGATGTATGGTCCATAACTTTTGGTCACACAAGCATGATCCTTCAATAAGAATATATTATCAAAGTGATAACGTTCTCTGCGATGATATATGATTTTTTTATATATATCATAAAAAGGGAGTATCAAAATAAGGCAAAGCCTTTACAAATATTTGGCAACTGTAAAAAATGGGCAAAGCCCTTGAAAAGATACCGTTCCTATTCTATAGGAGTATTGAGTGCTTCAAAAGAGATTTGAGAATACCATAAAAGTATTCTTATTTTTGACATGAAAAATTCTTTTATATGTGTTATATGATTAGACCAAGGACACGATGAGAAAATGTTACATTGGTCCAGTGGTCAAACTCATAAAGTGCATATAAAACGTGTCTTGATTTGTTGCCAAATCTGAAAATTCTTGTGGGATCAAAATACTTGTGTCGTCCAAAATGTTACTAACATTGTTGTTGATATTTTCAGAATGTGATAGGTGTTGGAATGTTGTGCTTATTTAATCGTTGAAATATCAGATCTTACTCCCTGTTATATGCATTGTTTACAGGAATTTCAAAATTTAAAATAATAAGATTAATTTTTATTCCCACCGTGATGTTTACTTTTATCCCAATATTTTAGGTGTAAGTTATTATGTAAAATTGAAACACCTAAAACTAAGGGATTCTTGTTGCTAAGAAAATGTTTGCCATGTATATAAATATTCTTCACATTTGTAATTTTTACAAAAAAAAAAAAATAAAAAAATCAGCGGGTGTATATCTTTCTACCTACCCGATGGAAACACCAAATCAAACTCCAATCACTTTCACAAACCCTAATTCCTCAAAAATATCCTCAATTCTCACCGATGGAAACTTCTCCAATGTCAGAACAAATGTCAACCAACATTCCATCCAACACTCCCATGAGCATTAGCCCTCCATCGAATACACCTCATCAACCAGGCCAGTCTTCTTCCTCAAATCTCCCTGATGATCTTTCTAAAGCAATAGTGTTTAAAGGTTTTGATGAACCTTTAGATATCAGTTATCCAGGAGATAATAATAACCCTATAGATGTCGATCAAACTTTTGATTTCTCATCTCGGGGTAAAAGGCCAAGGTCATCTACCTTTTCTACTCGCCGATCGAGTAGAGTGTTTGAGAAAACCGTCCAAGAGGGTTCGAGTAGCAAAAGGACTAAATGTGAAACATCTAAACCCGCTTACTCGAGCAGTGATAGTGAAAATACGGACTATGTTTTCTCAACTGAGGAAGAACCATCTGCTTCTGAATAAACCAGTGTGCCTCAAGAAAGGGAAATCCCGGATGAAACACCCTTCAAGTCGATTGTGACATCTGAACAAGTCACCATGTTGTATAAAGTTGGGAAAGGTTTGAAAGTTGATTTGGGAAAAATGATATTTCATCAAATTGCCAACTTGGCTGGGAAAGAATCAACTCCAATCCTTCATTTTCCCTCTCTGATCTACAAAGTATTAACCACCCAAGGCTTAAAACCTAAGAGGGAAGACACTCTAGGAAAGACTCCTGAGCTTTACACTATAAATAAAGCAATTTTGAAGAGCAAGGACAGAGTCATCGACTTGCCCTGGAAGAAGGAAGCTGAAAATGAAAATGTTGCCAGAAATATCACCAACATTCTGGGCAACACTGATCCAAGATAGTCTACACTGTTTACAAAATGGCTTGTGCATCAAATTGCAAAAATCAACCAACAAATTGCAGAAGTTGATGCGGCAAGGAATGCCCTGATACAAGCTAGAGACAATTTCATGATGCTACTTTCTTCACACAAAGGGGGAGATAATGCTGATGCAGGGGGATGAAGCTGAAGCTGTTATGCAGGGGTAGGATGCTGATGCAGGGGGAGGAAGCTGAAGCTATTATGCAGGGGTATAAAGCTGCTGCTGCTGTATGATGAGCAAGGAGGAAGCTGAATGATATTGCTGAATCTAAGCTGTAAATATTTGTTCAATGGTTTGATGGATTGATGTGGATATTTGCTGACAATGGTTTATTTCTATTCGTGTTTTGTATGTATTGGATGGTATGTGTATATATGTGCTCATATTTTTTTCTAATCCTATGAATTGGTATACACATGTTTGCTTGTATGCCATCACATGTTAAGGGAGAGCATGAACTTGAAATTGTTGATCACAGATGTTGGATAACATTTGTGACAACTCCATAAGTCAACTTTACATTTTAACGAGTTTTGTGAAGAAATGCAAAAAGAGGGAGATTGTTAATGTTGGATTTGATGTTGTGACATTTGTCCAAACATATCTCATGAAGTATTGATTTGAATGTATAAGAACGTTGGGACAAATGTTGCACAACATTCAGACCAATATTTTCAGAACTGATTTTGCCTTACTTCACGTAATGATTACTGTAGTAAATATGACTTGGCAAGGTAAAAAAGAGTTGGTAAACACGTGTGAAGAACGAGTCAAGACTGCTTCTTTCCGTGAGGAACAAGTCAAAATTGTTAGAGGTTTTTGCTCCTTGATCGTCTCCAACCAATCCTACCAGCTGCCCATCTTTCCCTCAACCTCCACAACCAATCAATGAGATTTTCAAGGAAGACTCTCTACTATAAATAGAGAGGCTACTACATTAAATTGATATCCAGAATCAGAAAGCAAAAATACCAAGAGAGCTCTCGAAATTTCATCTCAGAAATCTAGATCACCAGTGTTGCCTGAGTGTGTTGACAACATTCTGTCCAACATTACAATTGCTGATTAGATTCTAGATTAGTTTTGTATGGAGAGATTGTAATGAGAGGTTGTCTATGTCTACTTAGTTAGATTTTTCAGGTAGAAGTCATCTGCGACTTCAACCTTTAATTCCTTTCATTTTTGTATTGTAAATCTGTAAAGAAAGGAATTTGCACTGTTGTATATAATATATACAATACATTTGGTCATTGGCCATCATAAGTTATATATATTATATAACTTATAAAAATTTAAACCTTTGTGTTCTTTAAATTCCGCTGCATTTACTCTTTAAAGTTTCTGTTTTGCTAAGTGTTGTTACTAGTGTCGGATGATATAATTGCCGACATTCGAAAACAGAATTGACATTCAATTCATTTCATCTCTTGTTTTTAGTTTTCATAGCATTTGACACTCTTCAATCGTAATTGATTGTCTTCGGGAAGACTTAGCTTAGGTCTGAAAGAAAGGAAAATCCAACATTCATTTCCATATTCCTTTTTAACATACTTTTATTTTGACTGCAACAATTTTTACTCTGCTTTTAGTTAAATTTTGCGCATGCATTCAAACAAGCACAACCAATCTTTGATATAGTGCAATGGAAACATTTTAGTACACCATCACACCTCTCGATTCACATTTGTTCAAAAATGAACTAGTGAATAGTGTAAGGCATTAATTAACCTGTCCAGCTTATTGCATCCTTCCTTTTCTCTCTTTTAACTATAGCATAGCTAGACTCCTTGAAATTTGAATGTCAAATTTTAAAACATATGAAAATCAAAGGGCATATTTGTCTCAATCTTGTGAAATTGAGGGTGAACTCGCAAGGTTGGAAAGACAATTCATTTTGTATTTGTTCAAATTAACAAACTCCCAAAAAGTGTCCAGGTTCATAAGTAGTGAAGGACAAATAGGTAATAGATTAATCACATTTTTATCCCTCAATTATTAATAAATTTTATTTTAAATCCTTGTGATATTTGACGAAGTATGTTTAACCTTCAATTATTTGAAATGCGTCTTTTTTATCTCTTTGCTCGTGAATATTCATAAATTTTCAGAATTATTAGTTAACTCACCATTTAATTACACATGTGTTATGTTAAGCATGTATTGTTACTCCATATCTTAGAGTAATATACTTCTAAAAATAGTCCAAATATAACATATTTCTACATATATAAAGGGAACAAAAACACACATTTTAAATAATTGAAAGTTAAATGTGTCGAGTCATATATTATAAGGATCAAAATATTGTGAGAGACCAAAAATTGAGCTCAGTTAGCTTCCTTGCGAGCTTCTGTTGCATTGCAGCCCGTCCTACAACCTTCGGGATAATCTATTAGCGAATATTTTTCAAATATTCACCGTATATTATGTAATTATGAATGTCGTATATTTATGGTAAATTAGGATCCTTACCGTATTAGGGTACCACCTTTGTACAACTATATATATATATATTGTGAATTAATGAGAATACTCCTAAGGGAGAATATTATATTCTTACATGGTATCAAGAGTCAAACCATAAACTCTGTTCTTCTCTAAACTCACAGCCGCCGCCGATCTCTCCCCTTACCATCGGCCGACAACCAATCTCCAATTCTTTTTTGCTTCAATTTTGTGACCACCATGTCTCCTCCCACCTCCCCTAAAACTACCGGTTCCTCCTCCGCTGTTTTTGACGTCCCATCTCCCTCTTCTTCATCTTCTTTTCACCAAGCATTCACCGTCACTAACATCAAGAATATTATTCCTATAATTCTTGATCAAGAAGATTGCCAATATTCAATGTGGGTCGAACTATTCTACATCCATGCATGCGCGTACAACATGCTCGACCATATTGATGATTCCATTCCCCGCCCCTCAGATGTTGCAGACTCGACATGGCATCGTCTTGACGCCATCGTCAAACAATGGATATACGGTACCATCTCTAAAGATTTGCTGTGTACCATCATGAAAACAGGTGCCTTTGCACGTCACCTATGGATTCGATTGGAGGAAATATTTTAGGACAATAAAAATACTCGAGTCGTGTATTTGGAGGAATAGTTCAACAATACGCGTCTCGAGAATTTTACCAACATGTCAGAATACTGGAAACAACTAAAACTACTTCCAGATCAACTTTCCAACATTGGCACACCCGTTTCTGAAATGAAGATGGTCCTACAACTAGTTGCTGGCTTACCAAAGGGCGCATACGATACGCTAGCAACAATGATTCAACAAGCCGACCCACTACCGAGTTTCAACAAGTCACGTTCACAATTACTATTGGAGGAGACCCGACGTGCTAAACAAGATGAACACAATCACAAAGCCTTAGCGGTTGAAAGTATGGCGCCAACTGCGACCCCCACCACACAACCGCCACCGCCAGATCACCAATAACAGCAGAACAGTCGCGGCGGAAGAAGGGGCGACAGAGGCAGATGTAATGACAAACATGGCAAAGGGCGAGGCAGAGGGGGAAAGGCCCAACAGGCAAGCCCAGCGCCTGTCCAACAGTTCCCATGGCCTGGTCCAACCGGGTGGCCTAATGCAGGGAATTGGGCCTCACCCGCATGCCCTTATCCACAACAGGGGCCCAGTTCCCGTAAGCCTCGATGCCTGGCATCTTGGGCTCAGCTCCAGTGAATCGACATGTCCACACGCTTACTCACCATGCCAATTTCGTTTCGGCCCAGCAAATGCAACCTGGTCCTAGTATGGCCCCAACAAATTTGGGCCAGGCCTTCAACTTATTAAACCTTCAACAACCCGACGAAAATTGGTACATGGACACCGGAGCCTCATCTCATCTCACCCGCTCTTCAAGTAATTTACCTCAACTGCTTCCATTAAAGCATCCTCAATTCATCACTGTTGGCAATGGTCACCGCATTCTAATTGCAGGTTATGATAATATCCACACAAAACCTCCCCATCCGCCCTTCTCCCTGAACCATGTCCTTTATGCTCCTAACATCATTAAGAAAATTTACTCGCAATAATTTCGTGTTTGTGAAGTTTGACCCTTTTGATTTCTCTGTGAAGGATCTTAATACGGGGAAAATTCTTACGCGATGCAATAGCGTGGGAGACCTCTATCCCTTCACTCCATCTTCCGCTGTTAGAACACAATCTCATACATCCCTTGCTGCAATCTCTCCGTCAACTTGACACAATAGACTTGGCCAGCCAGGAGCACATGTTTTTAATTTTCTTAGAGATAATAAGCTTATTCAATATAATAGTGGGAAACTTGCCCAAATTGTTTTTCTTGTCCGCTGGGCAAACATGTTCGCCTTCCATTTATGTCATCTTTAAGTATTACATTTTTTCCATTTGATAATGTTTATGCTGATTTGTGGACATCTCCTGTTGTTAGCTCAATGGGTCATAAATTTTATCTTGTATTATTATTGGATGATTTCTCTTATTTTATCTGGATTTACCCACTAAAGTTCAAATCTGAAAATTTTGCCAAGTTTCTTGAATTTTGAAATTTCATAAAAACTCATTTTGAAAAATCCATAAAATCTTTTCAATGTGATAGCGGTCGTGAGTTCAATAATTCGGCGTTTCACAATTTTTGCACCACTCATGGCATGGTTTTCCCTTTTTCATGTCCTCACACATCACCCCAAAACGGTAAAGCTGAACGAATAGTTCATACCATAAATAACATGGTTCGTACTATTCTTTTTCATGCCTCTCTCCCACCTCCATTCTGGGTTTATGCTATTAAAATGGTAGAATACATCATCAATATTTTACCCACTAGCACACTTCACAACAAAACCCCCACCGAAATTCTCTACCGCAGGACTCCATCCTATGACCATCTCAGATTTTTTTGTTGACTGTGCTACCTAAATCTTGCCTCCACCACCCCTCACAAATTAGCTCCACGAACCACCCCGTGTGTCTTCGTTGGTTTTTCGTCTAATCATAGGGGTTATATGTGCTATAACTTGTCCACTCGTAAAATCTTGTCTCTAGTCACGTCACCTTTGACAAGACGTGTTTTCCATTTTCGAACATCCAAAAATTCCAAAACACGGATTACACATTTCTCGATGAGTCAGACCTCTCCCCCGTCGTCCGGTCAGTTCTTCACCGTGAATGCACTGTTTAGTCACTGCCTGCCTCGGCTGCCCCATCTCCCTCAGTCTCCGGCACCATCTACACATTGCCACCACCAGCTACTGCCTCACCTACTTCCAGGCCAATCATTCCAGTTTCCGAGCCACCGCAACCACCACCATACACTATTATCGATCCCGGCCTTCAGTCCTCTCACCTACCCTCTCAAATCGGTAACTTGCCACCAGCTCCTCTACCAGAAACCCACAGCCCAATACTGACATTGACCCACCTCCCGAACTTGACACCACCACCACAATCCAACATTTTTCCAACATGTACCCAATCCCCACTGTCACCGAAAAACGAAACCCCCCACCCGACGTCAACCCAACCAGACCCTGTGAACTAGGAAACCCAAACCCAGCAACTTGCCGAAACTGCCCCTTTACCCACCTACCGTATTGAAACTCGTGCCCAACACAGGATTTTCAAACCCAAGGTTCACTTTAACCTCTCCACACATACCATATCCCCGATTCCCAAAAATATAAAATTAGCCAAATTGGACCCTAATTGGAATGCGGTCATGCGTGAGGAATTTAATGCTTTAACGAACCAACAGACTTGGGATTTGGTTCCTAGACTGACTTGGGTGAATGTGATCCAATGTATGTTGTTATTTCGTCACAAATTTTGAGACAGTGGTGACTTGAAGAGGTATAAGGCTAGGCTTGTAGTCAATGACACTAATCAGCAGGAGGACATTGATTGTGGTGATACATTAAGTCTTATTGTTAAACCGGCTACCATTCACACAATTCTCAGTATTGCTATGGGTAAGCATTGGTCGATTCATCAGCTTGATGTCAAAAATGCATTTCTACATGGAGATTTAAAAGAAATAGTCTACATGCATCAGCCGTCTGGTTTTGTCCATCCAATTGTCCCTCAGTATGTATGTCATCTCCGTAAGTCCCTGTATGGTTTGAATCATGCACCCAGAGCATGGTATAAACGATTTTCCAGGTATATTTTGCAGATTGGGTTTATATGCAGCATGTGTGATAATTCTCTTTTCATTTTTCATCGCGGGAGTAGCACTTATTACTTACTGCTCTATGTGGATGATATTGTTCTCACTGCCTCATCTGATGGGTTAAAATGAGATTATTGCTCTCCTTAAGATCGAATTTGCTATGACTGACTTGGGAAATTGAGGTACTTCTTGGGGATATCCGTGACCAGATCTGCAGTTACTATGTTCCTGAGTCAGCGTAAGTATGCAGAGGAAATGATATACAGGGCTAAGATGGCCAATTGCAAGATCATGCCCACTCCGGTAGATTCTAAATCAAAGCTTAGTGCTGTTGATAGTGCTCCAGTCTCCGATCCTACTCTTTATAGGAGCCTTGCATGTGCACTTCAGTATCTTACCTTCACCAGGCCTGATATTGCATATGTTGTTCAACAGGTGTGTCTATTTATGCACGCCTCCAGAGAGTCTCACTTCACTGCCCTTAAGCGTATCATTCGATACATTAACGGCACCCTTGACTATGAGTTGCATTTATACCCCTCTGCACCGACCAGGCTACTATCATACACGGATGCAGATTGGGCAGGGTATTCGGACACACGCCGCTCTACCTCCGGTTATTATGTATTCTTATAGGATAACCTTATTTCATGGTCTGGCAAGCGGCAAGCCATACTATCCCGTTCGAGTGCCGAGGCAGAATACAGAGGCGTTACCAATGTTGTCGTTGAGATCTGTTGGCTCCGAAATCTACTTTTGGACCTCCAGTATCCCTTACGTAAGGCGTCCATCGTCTACTGTGATAACATATCTGCCATATATCTATCTCACAATCCGGTTCAACATCAGCGAACCAAACACATTGAGATGAATATACACTTTGTTCGTGAGAAGGTTGCTCTAGGTCAGATCAAAGTGTTGCATGTACCTTCGTCATATCAATATGCAGATATTTTCACAAAAGGGCTTCCTAGACAGTTGTTCCTCGACTTCAGATCCAGTCACAGCGTCCGGCCTCCTCCCGCTCCGACTGAGGGGGTGTATTAGCGAATATTCTCCAAATATTCACCATATATTATGTAATTATGATTGTTGTATATTTATGGTAAATTAAGATCCTTACTGTATTAAGGTACCACATTTGTACAACTATATATATTTTAAATTAATGAGAATACTTCTAAGGGAGAATATTATATTCTTACATAATCATTCTAATGATAGGGCCTGCTGGTCTGCTTTTATTATACCTTTTATTACAAAAAAACAAAATTTACTGATATTTAAATGAAATTTTAAACAATGACTGTGCAATTTAGCCTACAGTAAATGATTATTCGTTCATTTTTCAAGTTATTAATTCCATAAATCACGAGTAGCTATTTAATTATCTTTATTTCACAATGTAATTATAAGTGTAAATATAAAAGTTAAACTCATGAAAAAATTCTGAACCCGATGAAGGTGGAAACAAGCACAATCTTACTAAAAAAATAATAATCAGAACACCACCTTAAAACATGTTTAGATAAGAAAACAAAAAAAATAGTAATCCCTTTGTCTCATATGATATAAAAATATTTGATTTAAAATAAATTAAAAATGTTATGTGATGAAATATAAATCATCTCAATACTGATAACAGAAAATTAAAATTAAATTATATTTTAATATAAAATATATGATTCTTTTTAGGACAATCTAAAATAAAAAAGGTATCATACTATAGTATAGAATAACAGAGAGAAGTAATAATTTTCACAAACGTGATAATAATGCAACAATACATGTTACATAGCCGGTGACACTGCAGACCGTATTAGCACTACCGCTTTTAATTTATAAGTAAAGAAGGAGGTACACTTTATATTCATTGGCATAAATTTTTACCATATCAATGCAGTTTAGTATACTACTAGGACTATTAAATATTCTGATATAAAAATAGCTTCTGGGCTAAAGCTAATGGATAGAATAACGACGGTGAGGTGTATAAGTTTTAGGGTAGGATCTTTTCTCTAATCTCTTGATACCATGTAAGAATATTTTTTTCAATTATATTCTTTCCAAATGTGTGGTAAATATACCACAATTACAAATGTAATCTAAGGATATTATAAACATATTCTAAGTATATGATAGGATAATACAAGGCTAAGATTATGCTAATTTGTCTAGGGATAAGATAAGTCTATCTATCTATCTATCATATTTAGATTATCCTATTATTAATTATAATTATTACTAGATAATCATAATTAATATTTTAATATTTACACATTATTCTATCACTAATAAATTTATATGAATTCATAATCAGACCTCTTGTTACGTTGTTATGCCCCTGCATGATGTCATAATATAAAAATTAAACAAAAAACAAAAAAGGAGGAGGAGATTAACTAACTAATTAATAGAGACGGATAGTAGTCTAGGTTCAATATTGGACTCCCACAGTGATGGATTATTGGTGCAGGTTAGGAACATATAATGTTTGTACAACTTTGTCTCTTATATCTTTTTTCTGAATCTCTCACCAGATTCATAGATCTTATCAGTTAAGCTTTTATATATTTGTATTAAGTATTTATAGAACTATATATATAGTCTCATTTCTCTTCACAAACGAACCATATATAGCTAGTTGCTTCACATAAAGGAAGAAGATAAAGCAAGATGGAAATGGAAGTTGGAAGCATAAAGAAGAAGAAAGAGAAAGAGTTGTTTCATGTAGTTCATAAGGTTCCTTCAGGTGATGGACCTTATGTTCAAGCCAAGCATGCTCAGGTAGTTGGTTATTTTAATGAGTCATTCAACTTTTAACAGTATAATTAATTTTTACGCATATGGGTAGCAAGAGGGCGCTTATGCCCCTCTCTATTCCCAAGTAAAGGGTGAGTCCCATGCGTCAGTTTGTGGATCGCGGTCCCCCATCGCATCATTAACCGGTGTAGGATTCAAGATCAGGTCCAGGATTCGAGTCAAATCAACCCGAATCCTGGACCTGATCTTGAATCCTACACCGGTTAATGATGCGATGGGGGAAGTTTTTCTTTTGTCATCAATGCTGGCCCAGTCTCTCTTTCGTTATCTTCCGCTCTCCTTGTATAGGTTGGGAAAGGGCCGGGTGGATTACCTTTGGGAGCTAAGTCGAAGATCAGATATACTCATATGTATATATATATGTAACCGTTCATATAGAATAAGATAGTTATATGAAAATAAGGATCGTTACCTGCTATAACATGTTCAACTGTGATTATTTTTACGTTGACAGAATATATGACTACGTCCTATTTTTGCTAGGATTCAATTTAGAACATTTACACTATCGGTGTGAATTTATCTATTATAGATAGTAGGTTGAGTAGTTTATTTTCCTATGTTACTAATTTCACAAATCATGAATGGTTATTTGTAATTCTTTTAGGTAACTTGATAGTTATAAATTTTATAACACAATCAATATACAAAAGTACAACACTCTTTGCTGCTATTTAATTTATAATAGTAACGGCTTATCTGCGTCGTTAGTTCTTTTATGATATGTTAAACCATTGTATTGGTACAACAATCACCACTTGAAAGAATTAATTTACTTGTAATCAATATACAATCATACTCGCTATCATCGCTCAACTTTTATATACTGATGTATCACCTAAAAGATAATTATTTAATTATTAAAAAATAAATAATAGAAGACGTTTAATAAAACAGTCAAAGTACATTATTAATTATAAAATTCTTTACATTGTCGATGAATATAAGTTAAAATCTAAAAAAAAACAAAAGAATAAGCTAATTCAATGTATAGTATTAAAAGGCGAAAAGGGTCAAAAGTGCGTACCCTGAACTATTTAAAATAGGTTAAATTTTACCATTTGATATATTTTTGGCTCAAAAATGCCTTCCAACTAGCCAAAGCTCAAAAATACCTTTCCTACTAAGGATTTCTGCAAATCAAGAAAGAAGTTGGCCAATTTTATCCTTGAAATGTTCAAAATGGAGCAGTTTTGCAGCAAAGCTAACTCTATCAAGTCTATATAATTATCCCGTAACTACCTCCGCCTCAAATTATTTGTCGTGGTTTTTGAAAACAATTGTCTCAAACTACTTATCATTTTAGAAGTTCAAGGCAAAATTAATAATTTTTTTGCATTTTATCTTTAGTAGTAATTGTTCGTGAAGACTACACAAACCTCATTATGGGGTGATATTAAGATTGTACAAATACTAATGAAGGGTAAAATAATTAAAACCTCCCCCTTTTCGTAAGGAGTGAGCAAAAGAAAATCACGACAGTTATCTGAAAAATAAAATAGGCACATTTTACATTAATAATTTTAAAATTCTTTACCCTGTCGGTACTAAAACATGATATTATGCAGCTAGTTATGAAGGACCCAGAGGGATCAATAATATGGTTTTGGAAAGCCATAAATGGAGGGGACAGAGTGGACAGTGCACTAAAGGACATGGCAGTTGTGATGAAGCAATTGGATAGAAATGAAGAAGCCATTGAAGCTATCAAGTCTTTTAGATGCCTTTGCTCAAAACAAGCTCAAGAGTCCCTCGACAATGTCCTCCTCGACCTCTTCAAGGTATTTTATATTTATGCAATTTTTCATCAATGAGTATATATCGATGAATGTTTGTTACAAAAAATTTAGACCAATTATATGTAGTTAAACCTTTCGATAACGATGTCGGTTGTTCTGTTGTATTTGAGTGCTATAGTGAAATATTACGAGAACATATAATATAACATAACATGAAAGATCAATTCCACAAAATGTTGGTACTCTATTGTACTTTAAAGAGCAGTACGGAAAGTAATAACTATTACAAATGTTCAAAAGGATAAATAAATGGTCAATCTTCAAAACTGCCGCATGTGTGTTGTGTCTTGAATCTTGATCACCTTGCAAAGACAATGTTGAGAACTGCCGCAAGTTTGTTGTGTCTTGAATGTTGATATCCTGAAATCAAGAAACAACTAAATCTGGATGGTTACAACGTTGTGTGTTGAGTCGAGGATATCCCTCTATCCTTAAGACAAGATTGCCCCGTATATATGCTTTTACGTTAGCGGGCAATAGTCTCCCAAGATAAAACAACACTTTAATCTCAACACTACAAAGTCAATAGGTTGAGCCTGCCGAATAAAACAAATATGACTCGACTTGCTGAAGATATGGAATAGGAAGGAAGAGTTTCTCAATACTCTTCTCTTTTGTCTCTCGTGTATATAGTGTGTCTCGTAGTGTATATCTTGTGTATATGTGTGGGTTTGCTCACCGATTTTCGTCACAATTTGCTCTTTGTTTTGAGCTATTTTGTGGCTGTTTTTCTAGTGTATTCCTCACTGTTTTCAGCCTTCGTGCAAGTGTATTTCCGTCATCGTTTTCAGTGTGTTTTCTGCCTGTTTGCTGCCAACGAATTGAGCCAAAAGAGGCTCAATCTATAGCATGGAGGAGGGGCTGATCAACTGCCCAAACATGGATGTTAATGGCCATTAGGAGGGCTGTAAATGGCATGTTAAATGCCATTAGTGAGGCTGATTTAAGGTCTTGAAGGAGGCTGCTCAATTGCCCAAGTAATGGGCTGTTAATGGAGAGTTAATCAGCCAAGTAATGGCTGGTTAATGCTCCAAAACGCAGTTCTAGGGACCAAACTGTAAAATATTAAACTTCAGGGACCAAACTGTACATAAGAAACTTCTGGGATCAAACTGTACATCTGGCAAAGTCCTCTGGTCCAAAAAGATAATATCAGAAAGTCCCCACAGCCCACAGCCCGAGACCGGACCGGAAAGGCGGGCGGCGGTGGCGCGCGTGTGGGTTTAGCCTTGAACCTAAGCACATCTAGGTCTTCCCTCCTTTAAACACATGGGATACCCCTTGGGGATCCAAACCCTTTACCACATTAGAGACTTATATAGAGATCAATTCTTCCTATTTCCACCGATGTGGTAGATTTGTCCCACACCACATTTCCATGCTTCAAACACCTTACTTCGTGGACCAATATCTCTTTCATTTCTCAACGAAATTTGACGATTCTTGGCCCTACGGTCATCTACTCACTTCGTAGATCATGCATGTGCGAAGAGACAAGGTCTCCAACATGCGGAACACTAGTGTTTAATTCATCAAAGATGGGTGGACGCATCTCCCCGCCAAAGGCAAATTTCCAACACAAAAGACATGAATGTAATAGTAAAATATTGTTATAGAGAGATTAACTACATATTGAAAGAAATCACCGAGCCTTTTGCGATTGAAATTTAGAACCTTATTTGTTATGATTTACATTCCATTGACCGTTAAATCACACCCTTAGCTTGTGTGCATACGCTTTATTGTCTTTTTCAAACTGTACAAAAGCAATTCCATCCTCAATTATATTTTAAAAAGAAATGATATCTTCTTATATTTAAGAATAATTTAATTTTAAACTCCCCAACTTATCATTAATAACATAATTAAAACCGTAGAAATATCATGACATATTTAAGATCACAAATTTTTAAAATATTTCTTTTTCATAAACTCTTTATCCAGTCAAACAACTTCCCCTTCACACAAAATGATTCATCAGGAGTTAATATTTTAATCAATGGTTAAAATCCATGATCATTTGTCTCCTATTACTCCTTCCATTAATTTCAGTGACAAAATTTAAATACATTTTAAAAAAGAAATATTTTTATAAACATGTCATAACATATATTTGCTATTAAGACTTTGAGAAAATACATAAGTTCCCTCTAAACTTGTCTGAAAACCCAGTTTCATATTATAACTTTATGGGCGTTTATTTTACCCCATATTCTTGTTTGAAGTGGAATATATCACCCTAAGATTATAATACATGTCTCACAATAGGAGGTGCATTACACATGCGCCACGTCACTGTCATGTCAGCACCACATCACTACTATGTCAGCGCCATATCAGCGTCACATATAAAATTATCCAAATTTTGATTTTTATTTTCTTTTTTGTTTATTAATTTCTTTTCTTACTTATATTTGTATACACTAATTAATCCCTAAAATCATGATAATTTAATTGTTCCTTATCTAAAATAGAGAACGAATTAGGGAAATTGAAAACACAATTTAGCGGAGGCCATCCACCCGTTTTCTTCTCCGACCTTGTATGTCAGCTAAGGCTATTGAAAATGGTAAACATAAATAGCAGATGAACCAAGCACACCGCCATAGCAAGATCGATGTTGAGCTTAGGCTCTATGTTAATGTGATTTTTTTTTTTCATTTGATGGCAATTTCAGTTGTAAAAGTGACAAGTTTGATGATCTTTCCCAATTATCATTAGGTGTTCAATGGACCCATCCATTTTTTTTCTTTAATTTATGTGTTTTTATTTTTATTTTTTGTCACGTCAGCATTTGAGGTGGTATTTATTTCATTTCAAATAGGAATTTACCCCATAAAGTTATATTGTGAAAATGAGTGTAGAATTGTGTAATTCTCCTTGGTTGGAGGCTTCTCATTAATGTAATATATATAGGTGTTTACAAATACAAAATCTAATTGGAGAATGATCTCTACTTTACATAATTACACTTGAGTCATAATTACACTTGGAGAAAGATCTCTATCGGATCTCTATCACACCCCCTCAGTCGGAGCGGGAGGAGGCCGAACGCTCAGACCGGATTTGAAGTCAAGGAACAACTGTCGAGGAAGTCCCTTAGTAAATATATTTGCGTACTGATAGAAAGAAGGAACATGTAACACCCGAACATGGCCCATGACAACCTTCTCTCGAACCAAATGAATATCTATCTCAATATGTTTGGTCCGCTGATGCTGAACCGGGTTATGAGACAAGTAAACAACAGATATGTTATCACAATAGACAAGAGATGCCTTACGTAAGGGATAATGAAACTCTGGAAGAAGATTTCTGAGCCAACAGATCTCGGCAACAACGTTCGTGACACCTCTATATTCTACTTCTGCACTCGAACGGGAAAGTGTTGCCTGCCGTTTGGCAGACCATGAGACGAGGTTATCACCCAAGAATACACAGTAGCCGAAAGTAGATCGATGTGTGTCTGGACAGCCGCCCCAATCAGTATCCGTATACGATAGTAGCCTGGTCGGTGCAGATGGATAAAGATGTAAATCGTAGTCAAGAGTACCCTTAACGTACCGAATGATGCGTTTAAGAGCGGTAAAGTGTGGCTCTATGGAAGCATGCATGAACAAACACACCTGTTGAACGACATATACAATATCTGGCCTAGTGAAAGTAAGATACTGAAGTATACCAGCAAGACTCCTATATAGAGAAGGATCGAGCACCGGATTCCCGTCATCGGCACTAAGTTTCGACTTCGAGTCGACTAGGGTGGGCATTATCTTGTAGTTTGCTATTTTATCCATGTAAACAATTTCTTCGGCATACTTACGTTGACACAAGAACATTGCATTGTCTGATCTGATAACTGAAATCCCCAAAAAATAACTCAACTTACTCAAGTCAATCATAGCAAATTCAGATTTGAGCAAGGTAATGATCTCGTGTTTCCGCACATCACATGAGGCAGGCAGAACAATATCATCCACATAGAGTAAAAGGTATGCAATGTCATTACCTCGATGAAAAATAAAAAGTGAGTTATCACTTTTACTGCACACGAACCCTATCTGCATGATGTAAGTGGCAAAACACTCATACCAAGCCCGTGGAGCATGTTTCAAACCATATAGTGACTTTCGGAAATGACATACATACTGAGGAGCCTCTGGATGCACAAATCCAGGCGGTTGATACATATATACGGGTTCTTTCAAATCTCCATGTAAGAACATATTTTTCACATCAAGTTGATGAATCGGCCAGTTCTTTCCCATAGCTATGCTAAAAACAATGTGAATGGTAGTTGGTTTAACCACCGAACTGAATGTCTCACCATAATCAACTCCCTCATGTTGGCCTATGCCATTAGCCACAAGTATCGCCTTATGGCGTTCAAGTTCACCATTATATCTGAATTTGTGATGATATAACCACATACAACGAATCATATTCACCCCATCTGGCCTCGGGACAAGATCCCAAGTGCGTTGTATAGTGAGCGCATTAAATTCCTCACGCATGGCCGCATTCCAATTCGGGTCAAGCTTGGCTAGTTTTGGGTTTTTAGGTATGGGTGAGATGGTTTGAGTGGATATGTTAAAGTGGACTTTTAGTTTGAAAATCCTATGCTGAGCACGGGTTTCCATGCGGTGGGTCGGTGGCAGAACTTGGGACTGGGTTCGGGGCAGTGGGGTCACGGGTAGTGAAGGCAGTGGACTGGGTTGGTTGACGGTAGTCTCTGGAACTGTGGGCTGGGTTTGGGGCAGTAGGGTCACAAAATTTTCCGTTATGGAATTTTCCATAACGGGATTTTCTGTCACGGGGCTACTGTTTTGGGTCGGAGATAGGACTGATAGGATGGGTGGGGCAGTCGACTGGGGCAGGGGCAGTGGCGTGACGGGATGGAGTGCGTTTCGAACGATAGGGGAGGTGTCCGTATCGTCAAAGAATCTATAATCGGTGACTTGGAATTTTTGGACGGAGGCAAAGGGAAAGATGTTCTCCTCAAACGTGACATGACGAGAGATAAAGACTTTATTTGTGGACAAATCATATCATAAGTACCACTTATGATTCGACGGGAAACCTAAGAAGATGCACATAGTGGTCCTAGGTGCCAATTTATGAGGTGCCGTGGAGGCGAGCTTAGGGTAGCATTGACACCAAAAAATCCGAAGGTGATCATAAGCAGGAATCCACCGGAATAAAATTTCGGTAGGGGTTTTATTTTGAATTGTTCGGGTAGGTAATATACTAAGGAGATAGGCGACCATGTGAAGTGCATAGACCCAAAAGATGTGTGTGTGGGGGGGGGGGATAGATGCATGAGAGAGCATGGTACGAATCATATTGTTAATGGTGCGGAAGATTCTTTCGGCTTTACCATTTTGAGGTGAGGTATGGGGGCACGAGAATCGAAACACCGTGCCATTGGTCGTACGAAACTTATGAAAGGAGGAATTGTTAAACTTACGACCGTTATTACATTGAAATGTTTTAATAGTCTTTTCAAATTGGATCTTAACATAAGCTTGAAATTCTAGGAAACTTGAGTAAACTTGGGACTTATATTTTAGGGGATAAACCCAAAGAAAGTGAGAGAAATCATCCAAAAATATCAAATAGTATTTGTGACTCATATTGCTAGTAATGGAGGATGTCCATTAATCTGCATGAATAATATCAAAAGGAGAAAAAGTAACACTTAAATAAGATTTAAATGGAACTCGAACATGCTTCCTTTGGGTCAATTTTCCATTATTACATCGAATGAAATTTCCAAGAAAACTAAAAATTGGTGCTCCCGGATGCCCAAGTCTACTGTGCCAGGTTGATCGAGAGATTGCGACTAGAGAGGTATATGGAGTGACATGTGCAGCGGAATTGGATGAGAAATGATAGAGGTCCCCCACACTATTGCATCTCGTAAGAGGTGTCCCCGTATATAGGTCCTTCACAGAAAAACCAAAAGGGTCAAACTCAATAGATATGGAATTGTCACTAGCAAATTTCCTAACAGAGATTAAATTTTTTATGATGTTAGGAGCATAGATGACATTTTTAGGGGAAAATGAGGGTGAGGGTTAGGTGTATGAGTAGTGCCATAACCTTGAATTGGAATGCGATTGCCATTTTCGACCAAAATGTATTGAGGATTTTGCAAATTAAATAGTCGAGGAAGATTACCAGAAGTGTGAGTTAGGTGGGATGTGGCGCCCGTGTCCATGTACCAGGCATCGTCGGGCTACTGAATATTCATATTGCTATAAGCCTGGGTTAATTCAGTGAGAGTGAGGAGGCTAGAACTCGGCTGATGCTGTTGGGCTGGTGCGAGATAGGCCTGCTCGGCATGGCATGTCAGACGACTGCCTGAGCGAGGGCCCATTACGCTGGGCTGTTGCCACTGGCCCGCGTGCTGACCCTGTTGCATTGGGTACGTGCAGTATGGGGCGGCTCAGTTTTCTCCATAATTAGCCCAAGGCAGCAGGTCGACCCAGGGTGTTGGATAGGGGGCCTGCTATGTTGGGCCGGTGGAATTGGGTTATCCTTCGCGACCCTTTCCTCTTCCTCCACGTCCATTGCCACGGCCACGCCCCATACCGCAGCCTCAGCCACCACAGCGGGATGTATTATCCGTGTGTGGCGGTGGTCCGATGGGCGTAGTGGTGGTCGGTGGTGCGTTGACCTCCAAAGCCTATTGATTATGCCCATCTTGTTTGGCTCGTCTAGTTTCCTCCAACAGTAATTGAGACCGGGCCTTGTTGAAGCTAAGGAGGGGATCGACTTGTTGGATCATCGTGGCCAGCATGTCGTACTCACCTTTCGGTAAACCATTGATGAGTTGCAAAACCATCTTTGTCTCGGAAATTAGGTTTGCTAACATTAGGCAATTGATCGGCCACTAGTTTAAGTTGTTTACAATAGTCTGACATGTTGGCAAAATTTTCAAGACGAGTGTTGTTGAATTGCACTTCCAAATACACGACACGTGTATGTTTATTATCCTGAAAGGTTTCCGCTAGCCTTGTCCATAGTTCATGAGCCGACGCACCTGTCTTCATAATAATATGAAGTAGGTCTTTGGATATGGAGCCATATATCCATTGTTTGACAATTGCGTCGAGCCTTTTTCACGTCGAGTCGTCGACGTTGGGTGGACGGGGGTGTTTGGTATCAATGTGATCGAGCGTGTTGTATGCACATGCATGAGTTTGAAATAGTTCAACCCACGATGAGTATTGACCATCCTCTTGATCAAGAATTAAAGGGATGAAGTTCTTGATGTTCGTCACGGCGAAGACCGGATGAAAGGTGGTATGAGGAGGGGTAGGATTTGTGTCGTGAGTGGAGGAGGAAGAAGCGGGAGAATCCATGCCAACCGGCGGCGTGTAGAAAAACAGAGGAAAAAAAAGGAGAGAAGTGTCGGAAATTGAGGGTTTTCAAGCGGCGGCACTCGAAAGATAAGGGGGGGTTGGGGGTGCGGCCGGATTTTAGTTTTTTATGAGGGTGGGTATTTGGCTTCTGATACCATGTAGAATTGTGTAATTCTCCTTGGTTGGAGGCTTCTCATTAATGTAATATATATAGGTGTTTACAAATACAAAACATAATTGGAGAAGGATCTCTACTTTACATAATTACACTTGAATCATAATTACACTTGGAGAAGGATCTCTATCTCTGAGTTTTCTGGACAAGTTTAGGGGCAACATATGTATTTTCTCTAAGACTTTTGAAACTTGCGATGTTAATATCTGTGTGGCTATACTTTTTTTTATTAATTAAGAGCATAGTGAGAAATTTAAATTGCATTATTTCCAAATTTAGAAAGCGCGTTGTTATTCTTTTCGAACCAACTAATAAAATATTGCCGGACATAAATAGAAAGAATATTTAGTATGAACTAACTACTATATCAAATCTCTGTTGAAGTGTATGGTTATCTCATTTAAAAACTTAAAGAATTTGAAGATCTCAATAGTCGTATGGCACATAACTTTTTAGGTTGTATCAACCAAAACAAGACATGCAACAAGCGCTTAATTTCTGAATTACCATATGGACTAATAAATCTTATATTATATTACTTTTTGTATGTAGAAATGTGGAAAAGTAGACGAACAGATAGTATTATTAAAGCGAAAGCTGAGACAAATATATGAAGGGAAGCTGTTCAATGGCAGGCCTACTAAAATTTCCAGATCTCATGGAAAGAAGATTCAAGTTACTATCAGCCAAGAAACTGCAAAAGTTCTGGTAAATATTATACCTTCCACATTTTTTAATTTTGTTGGTAATTGGTATTAGATGAAATGTATCAGACAGATATGAATTCATGATTTAAATATTACAGGCTGAAATTAAGTTATTTTGCTTGAAGTTAAGCAAAAATAGTTGGACTTCAGATATTTTTCCTGACTTCAGTCATTTTTGTTTGAAGTTTATATATGAAGTTCAAGAAAAAAATGATCGAAGTCAGACAAAAATGACTAAACTTCAGCCATATATGACTGAAGTTCAAACAAAAATAGCTTGAAATGAGGCAAAAGTTATTGAACTTCAACAACATATGGCAGGAGTTCAGGAAAAAATGACTCAGCTTCGGCCATATATACTTGGACTTCGGCTATATGAAACATCAAACACAATATCTGAAGTTGACTTTGTTGAGACTAACTTGAGTGTAAAGCCAGAAGCGGATACATATGTAAAAACTTTTAAAAAGCAAGTACTAAGTTAAATGGTGGAGTCAAAATCAGGTATCCTTGCACTTTGCCCGTAAAACTCTCAAGTAAATTATGTTTTGCAGGGTAATTTGGGCTGGGCTTATATGCAAAAAGGAAACTTTATGGCAGCAGAAGTGGTGTTCAAGAAAGCCCAAATGATTTATGCAGACAGCAATAAGGCCTGCAACCTGGCCCATTGCTTGATCAAGCAAGCCCGATATGATGAGTCCCGTTATATCCTCGAAGATGTTTGGAGAGGTAAATATTTAGGTTCTGATGATACAAAAACAAAGAATCGAGTTGAGGAATTGTTGTTGGAATTGGACTCGAAACAACCCCCACCCTTCTTGCAAAACATTCCGGGCCTCGATTCGGATGATGATTCTGTAAATGGGCTTGAACAGTTGATTAATGAATGGGCCCAGCCCAAATCAAGAAGGCTGCCAATATTTGAGGAAATTTCTACATTCAGAGATCAATTGGCTTGTTGAGGGATTTTTATGATTTAGTAAGGTTTAGATGTTAATTTTTTTAAATTTTAGATGTACAGAATAAGAGGCATGTGATATGTATAGATTGTAATGTAAAATTAGAGCTTGGGGACAGTTTAGCATGTTTGGCCAAGCTTTTGAGAAGTCAAAAGTATATATATCTTTTAAATTTTTATTTTTAAAAAGTGGAGCTATTTGGCAAAGCTTTTAGGGAAAAATAAGTGTTTTTGAGCCGTGACAGAAGTTGCTTTTAGAAATTAAAAAAATAGTTTTTCCGATAAACTTTCTGAATATTAACCAAACACGACGTATTGACCTATATTTCGGGCCTTGAATTGGATGATGCTTCTGTAAATGGGCTTGAACAGTTGATTAATGAATGGGCCCGCCCAAATCAAGAAGGCTGCCAATATTTGAGGAAATTTCTACATTCAGAGATCAATTAGCATGTTGATGGATTTGGGGTTTATGGTTTAGATGTTAATTGTGTTAAACTTAGATGTATAAGATAAAAGGCAAGAGAATTGTATAGATTTTAGGGCACAATTTGGAAATAAATCTACTCAGCTTGTACATACCTTTTATCTTTTCATGGATTTTCAGTTTTTTTTTCCTTCTTCTAAAATAGACAATTCGACGGGGAGCCTTGGAGCACCGATAAAATTGTCTTTGTGTGACCTATAATCAAGGGGTTCGAATCGTGGAAGCAACCACTAATAGGCTGTCTACATCACACCCCTTAGGGTGCAACCCTTTCTCAGACCCTGCTAGCGCGGAATGCTTTGTGTATCAGATTGTCCTTTTTTTTTTAAAAGTAGATAATTCCACGATTCAATAATCCAGTATTACAAGTTGAATCCCAATAACCATTTAGAGAAGTAAGTGTAATATCACAAACTACAAGGAAACTATAAGACGAAACAAGAAAGAACGATTCTATGAGTTTATATTTTCTTTACTGACAATCTAATTTTTTTTACGCTATCAAATTAGTTGACCTAACTATTCAATTAATATGATAGTCCAAAAAATAGATTAATATTATAATATAACGGCAGGTTAAATTGCACTTATAGTATAAAAGCTCTTTAAGCTGATAGTATATATAACTTAAACTCGTTTACTATAGTTGGGGCTGGTTTCGATCAAACTAAGATTTTATGAAACAATCCACCGAGCCATCAGGGGCGGAGCTAGCATGGAAAGTACGAATTTCACAGAACCTAATGAGTTTAATTTGGTCTGAGTTTTGTACGTTTATTCTATCAAGGTGGAGGTAAGGTCTGTATACACTCTACCCTTTCCAGACCCACGTTGCGGAATTTCACTGAGTATGTTGTTGTTTTGTATGTTTATTGAAAAATTTATTGAATATATACATATATAAAATTTAGAACTAATAAAATTCAAATCTTGAAATTTATAAATTTCAAATTTTGAACCTACCTTCTGGAAGCCATAGAAAAGTCACTATCATCTCTTCCAAGTTGCAACATTCACCATGCACGGTAAAAACCGCGCAGGATATTTACACCCAATCAATGAAGGTACGTTATGTGTCCTTCTAACACAAGTTTATCATTTAACCATAATTAAGTGGTACGTATTCTTACCTTTTTATCGTTAACTAAAGTTAAATTTGTTGAATATAAACAACCTATGCGGAAATATTTACCCACCATGAACCTACTTTTCTTCTTTTCTTCTTTCATTTTCTTTTTCTAGTGGGCTCTCTATCTTTTGCAAGATTCTTTGTGGTTCACTAGGAAAGCATAGGTAAACCCCAATATGGGAACATAACCAGTTCTAGTAAATTTGCTTTTGGGAACAATAATGTAATATCATGTCTTAATCAGTAATTAGCTGTTATGAATGACCACATTAATCAGTACCTTATATATATTACTTGTTGGCTATGAAGAAGTAGAGGTAGAAACAAGCTTACTTTTTAATGGCTTGCAAACTTATAAAGAATGAGGATATACAACATCATCAAGAGCTATTATTAAAGATTGTCGCGCTACTTGTTGACTGCCCACAAGGCGTTAAATGCATTTGGAGAGAGGTGAATCAATATGCTGATTTTCTAGCAAATCAATGACTCAAGCAATGATGAAGATTTAATAATATGAAAAAGCACACTCAATAATATGAAGTTTCTCATCCTAACAAATACGTGTTGTTGCTTTTAAGATATTGTACGGTACCCTTTTAGTTCTTTCCAATACTCCCAAAACACAAAAAGTAAAATAATAAAATAACGTAAATATTTTTTACACCGTTCATATAAGTAAAATTTGCAATCGTTCACCAACAATATATTTGAAACACATGCCGAGAGTTCACAAAATAGGGATTATTAGTAATAGAATTAGATTGCATTAAAAATATATTAGGTAGAATTAGATTTCTTTTGTAATTAGGATTGATTAGTTACCTAGTTTGTGTTGGGATACAATTGTTGTAGGGAACGTTAAGTAAATAACTATTATAATAGAAGAAAGGATAAACAAACTATTACAATAAAACTGGAACTCAAAACCTTAACAAACTGCTTGTGTGATTCGCCGAGTCGAGTGATGACACTCTTTCTTTAAGACAAGATCGCCCCGTATGTCTCCTTTTACGGTGTTGAGCAATAGTCTCCCAAGATACAACAACAACTTTAACAAGTGAGCAAAGGAAACTCAAGTGTTACTCTTGAAGAACTTTGAGTATAGTAACTTTGCTAGAGAGGAAGATTATGAACTCTGAAAATCTGTAAAATATTTTCTAAGTGTTGAGTGTGAGGTTTCAATTCAGCCAAATGCCTCAATTTATAGTGTAAGTAAAGACCCCTTAACTAGCCAACTAATGGCCTTCAATAGCCATGTAATTGCACTTGATTGAGGGGTTACATTAAGCCAAATAATGGATGAATTCATGTGGCAAGTAATGGAGAATCAATGCTCCAAAACCAGCCTAAACGTCAGATTTTTCCAACTTCCCGTCGCAGCATTCTGCCTCCGAAGCGCCACGGCTCCAGTAACTGGCCAGCCAATTTGCGCCGCGGCTTCGACGGTGTGGCGTCGCGGCCCTTCACGGCTCGGCGGCGATTTCCGACTCGTTTCATTTTACACTTTGTACACTTCTTCCTTCATTTACCAACGTGGAATACTTTTTCATTTGGCCAATAACCGTCCATAATTCTATGTCTCAAACGTATTACATACGTACCAATATCTCTTTCACTAATAAAATTTGCGATACTTGGCACTACGTGTAAACGTGTGTGGAAACGACGTTTCCGACGTGCGGGCCCAATTGTTCGAGTCATAAATTAATGGGATACTTATTTTCACATTTAGTAAATTTTCAACAATCCCCTCTTGAAAGATATTTTGGCAAACACACATGGTGCCTTTTCTAGCAATCTTTCAACGGACCGATGTTGCATCTGTATAGGTAGCATACGCTTTGAACCTTCCATAGTTGAATACCATCGGTCTTACTTCCTGGGCGGTGAATGTGATGTCTTGAACCGTCAATGTTTAGTGTAAGACAAGTCAACGGTACCAACATAATAACTTCCCTTACTCAGTTCTTCGTAATGTTTTGTCCGTTGTGGACACTTCTTGGATTCTTAAGTGCGTTCATTTGAGGCGGCCTGTCCTCGCACTTAAATAGGTGGTCTCCTACAAGGTATCCTGTTATACCCCACTTTACAAGTGTTAGGAACCATTAAAAAATTCCCCAAACCTAACCTCAACCGGTGAAGATCATTAAAGGTTTTGGAAACTTAACCTTCACCCACACTGCAGATAACACTTATAGTCTACCGTGGGAACGACTTTGGATTTGGTGTTTCTTTGCAGAAATCACTATCCGAAGTGCTCATGCTTCCACCGAAGCGATCAACTGAACTTTTACAGCTTAGTTTTCCCATTGAACCTAATTCCTGGGATCTCCAGTCAGTAAGGTTGGGTTACCACCGTATTGGTCCTTATACTTAGGGTTTTAAGCTCATTCCTCTAGACAGGCAGAACATCTGATCCTTGGGTAAGCCCTTTGTCAGCGGGTCTGCTATATTATCCTTTGACTTTATGTAATCAATGGATGTTATACCCATGGTGATCAGCTGCCTAACGGTCTTATATTTCCGTCGAATATGACGAGACTTGCCGTTGTACATAGAATTTCGTGCCCTTTATAGAGCCGACTGGCTGTCGCAGTGGATCATTACAGAAGGTATGGGTTTGTTCCAACAAGGAACATCCTCCAAGAAGTCATGAAGCCACTCAGCTTCTTCTCCTGCTTTGTCTAAAGCGATAAACTCTGATTCCATCGTGGATCAGGCGATGCAAGTTTGCTTATATGATTTCTAAGACACAGCCCCACCACCAATTGTAAATACATACCCACTGGTGGACTTGGTGTTCTCTATATCAGATATCCAATTTGCATCATTGTACCCCTCTAGTACAACTGGATATCTCGAATAATGCAACCCGTAAGTTAGCGTGTATTTCAGGTATTGAGTACCCGATTCAACGCCTTCCAGTGATCATTACTCGGATTACGGGTAAACCTAGCCAACTTTTTGATTGCATAAGCAATATCAGGTCGGGTGCAGTTTGTTATGTACATCAAACTGCCAATCACCTGTGCATATTGCTCCCGGCATATGGGTGCACCACGATTTTTATCAAGTTTTTGATTTCTATCCATTGGTGACTTTATAGGTGAACTGTCAAACATCTCGAACTTTCTCAAAACATCCTCGATGTAGTTAGACTGAGATAAGACCAGTCCGTCAGACGTCTTAGAGATTTTTATCCCTAAGATGACATCTGCGATACCCATATCCTTCATGTCGAAGCATTGTTTTAACATGTTCTTAGTCTCTAGAATTATGTTAGGACTGCTCCCTGTGATCAACATGTCGTCTACATATAGACATATCATAACAAACGAGTCAGAGTTACCTTTCATGTAGACACATTTGTCACACTCGTTAATGGCGAAACCCTTCGATAGTAGAGTACTATCAATTTTTTCGTGCCATTACTTCGGGGCTTGTTTCAGCCTTACAGAGATTTGACAAGTCGACAGACTTTTTTCTCTTGCCCTGGAACCGCATACCCCTCGGGTTGGTCCATATAAATTTCTTCTTCCAAATCACCATTTAGGAAGCCTGTATTAACATCCATTTGATGTATCTCAAGGTCATGCAAAGCTGCGATCGCAATGAATACCTGTATGGACGTTATCCGAGATACCGGGGAGTACGTGTCAAAGTAGTCAAGACATTCTTTCTGCCGATAGCCCTTGACTACCAGCCTGGCCTTGTACTTATCTATAGACCCATATACTTTATACTTCCGTTTGAGTATCCACTTACAACCCAACGGTTTATTTTCCGGAGGAAGATCAACCAACTCCCAAGTATGGTTATACAGAATGGAGCCTATTTCACTCTCAATAGCTTCTTTCCAGAGCGGTGCCTCTGGAGTTGACAATGCTTCAGCATTGTCCTTGGTTCATCATCAACCATATAAGCTACAAAGTCAGGACCGAAGGATTTATCCTTCCTGGCCTTTTTACTTTGCCTTAGTTCCATCTCTGGAGTTTCCAAGTTCTGAGAATCTGGAATACTAGATTCTGGATATTCAGCCACTTCGAGATCCACTAGATCTGAACCATCTAGATCCGCGCCATCAACGACTCACGGTTCCTGAGAGCTTTGTTCATAACTTCGTTTGCGAGAGGTTTTGTCTTTTTCCTTTCTAGGAAAGGTACCTTCAAAGAATTGAGCATTCCTTGATTCCATGATTGTACCCCCGTGGATAACTGGAATATCTGACTTATGCGCTAAGAAGCGATAAGCACTACTGTTATTTGCATATCCGATGAATATGCAATCTACAGTCTTAGGCCCAATCTTGACATGCTTTGGCTTGGGTACTTCAACCTTTTCCAGACAACCCCACACCTTTAAATATTTATAGGTGGGTTTTTTTCCTTTCCATGATTCATATGGAGCCGTCGTTTGATGAACAATGCCTTATTTGGCATAATATTCCTCAAATGGCGCTACATATTCTCCCCCTCTATCGCTATGAATGGATTTAATCCACATGCTTAGTTGGTTCTCAACTTCTGCTTTGTAACGTCAGAACGCTTCAAAGGCTTCATCCTTACTTTTCAACAAGTAAAGGTAACAATACCTTATGCTATCATCAATGAATGTCACAAAGTACTTGTTCCCCCCTCTAGTTTGTGCAAACTTCAAATCACATAAATCTGTGTGAATAAGTTCTAGAGAAGTGGTATTCCGTTCGACGGATCGAAAAGGAAGCTTTGTGAGTTTTGCCTCTACGCACACCTCACACTTATGTTGAGGGTTTACGTCGATAGACGGCAACAACTCCAACTTTACCATCCTTTGGATGGACTTGTAGTTGACATGTCCTAATCTATGATACCATAAATTAGAGGACTCAAGCAAGTAAGATGAAGAGGCTTCAATATTATTGCTTTTACGTAATACAGATATGGTGTTCACTTTGAAGAGGCCTTCACATACGAATCCTCTTCCCACAAACGTTCCATTCTTAGTGACTACAAATTTATTGGACTCAAACACTAGCCTAAAACCAACATTAACCAATAAAGGACCTGAAATTAAATTTCTTCTAATCTCAGGAACATGCATCACTTCCTTCAGAGTGAGCTCCTTTCCAGAAGTCATCTTCAGGACTACCTTTCCTACCCCCAGTACGTCAGAGGAAGCGTTGTTGCCCATGAACAACTTCTTGTTTGTTACCGGTGTATAAGTGGAGAAGGCATCTCTGTTGGAACAGATGTGTCTTGTAGCATCTGTGTCCATCCACCATTGCATAGGATTCTCAACCAGGTTTGCTTCTAGCACCACCGCTGAGAACTCCTCAATCATGTCGTTCAGAAATTGGTCTTTGATGACGTTAACATGTGTCTTGCCCTAAGCCTTGGCCTTCTCTTGTTGCTCAGTCTTGAGCCTGTGGCAGTCCTTGATCATATGACCAGGTTTCCCACAGTGGTGACAGTTTCCTTTGAACTTCTCCGTTGCTTGGGTCTTGCCGTCTTTCTGGAACTTCCACTTCTTGCTTAGGTTCCCTTTGGCCTCAGCTAGATTTGCCTTTTCCTCAGCGGGTTGTTTACCCCTAGTCAAGGCCTTCTTATTATCTTCCTGAATTTGAAGTTTGATAATAAGTTCTTCAAAGGTCATCTCCTTTGTCTTGAGCTTTAAGTAGCTCATAAACTCATTCCACGAAGGAGGTAACTTTTCAATTAGTGATGTAACCAAAAACTGCTCGTTTGGTTTCATACCTTCCAAATCCGGTGATGTAGAATCATTTGGAATTCCTGGACTTGGGACATCACTGTCTTACTATCCACCATTTGAAATTTCAAAAATTTCTCAACGATGAATTTCTTAGTACCTGTATCTTGTGCGTTGTACTTCTTTTGCAGCTTCTCCCACAACTCTTTGGCGGTGCCAACGGTGCAATACACCATGTAGAGAGGGTCTGACAAGCATTTCAATATGTAATTCTTACACATGAAATCACTATGACTCCATGCATCAAAAACCATCTTCATGCCATTAATGACATGGATACCTATGCCTCCTTCACCCGTTTCAGAAGGCGAAGGGTCCATTTCATCTCCAGCTTGTGGAGGGTCTTATGTTAGAAAATGTGTCATTCCCATAACAGTAAGATAGAATAGCATCTTTTGTTGCCATCTCTTGATGTTTGACCCCATGAACTTTTCAGGGCGTTCATGGTGAAATCCAGCGGGTGGAGGAGCGACAACATTCCCTTGAGTGGCAGGAAAGGCGTTGGATGAGCCTTGAGCAATCAGAAAGGCATTAGGAGTGCCTTGAGCAGTGGGGAAGGCAGAGGGATTGCCTTGAGCAGCAGCAGCAGAATCAGAAGCAGTTTGATTTATGCAGTTATCTTTCTAACTTAGTTACTTATAACAAAATCTTGTCTTAAAATTATTGGGATACAATTGTTGTAGGGAACGTTAAGTAAATAACTATTACAATAGAAGAATGGATAAACAAACTATTACAATAAAACTGGAACTCAAAACCTTAACAAACTGCTTGTGTGATTCGCCGAGTCGAGTGATGACACTCTTTCTTTAAGACAAGATCGCCCCGTATGTCTCCTTTTACGGTGTTGAGCAATAGTCTCCCAAGATACAACAACAACTTTAACAAGTGAGCAAAGGAAACTCAAGTGTTACTCTTGAAGAACTTTGAGTATAGTAACTTTGCTAGAGAGGAAGAATATGAACTCTGAAAATCTGTAAAATATTTTCAAGTGTTGAGTGTGAGGTTTCAATTCAGCCAAATGCCTCAATTTATAGTGTAAGTAAAGACCCCTTAACTAGCCAACTAATGGCCTTCAATAGCCATGTAATTACACTTGATTGAGGGGTTACATTAAGCCAAATAATGGATGAATTCATGTGGCAAGTAATGGAGAATCAATGCTCCAAAACCAGCCCAAACGTCATATTTTTCCAACTTCCTGTCGCAGCATTCTGCCTCCGAAATGCCGCGGCTCCAGGAACTGGCCAGCCAATTTGCGTCGCGGCCCTTCACGGCTCTGCGGTGATTTCCGACTCATTTCATTTTACACTTTGTACACTTCTTCCTTCATTTACCAACGTGAAATACTTTATCATTTGACCAATAACCATCCATAATTCTATGTCTCAAACATATTACATACGTACCAATATCTCTTTCAGTAATGAAATTTGCGATACTTGGCACTACGTGTGTGGAAACGACGTTTTCGACGTGCGGGCCCAATTGTTCGAGTCATACATTAATGGGATATACTTATTTCCACATATAGTAAATTTCTAACAGTTTGTAGCAAGGTAAATATTGTTGTACAATTATATATAGTGTAAATCATTAATGAAATAATCAAGGAAGAATATTTCTTATATGATATCAGTAGTCTAGGAAAAGTTGTTGAAACCTAACCCTGTTTCCTTGTGTCCGACACCCTCCCCCTCTTCTTTTTGCCGCCGACGACCCTTCTCCCCGTCAGCCATGTCTAGCACAATCTTCTTTTCATCTAGCCCTCACAGTTTCCAACATCAAATCCCATATTTCCATCACTCTTGAGATGGAAAACGTCCATTATGCAACATGGGCGAAGCTCTTCAAGATTCACTGCTGCTCCTACCGGGTCATTCATCACATAATTCCGTCGGAAAAAGAAAAGAAGAAGGTGCCAAAAATCGACGACGAAAGTGAATTATGGTTAACCTTTGATACGACAGTTCTTTAGTGGATTTATGCCACTATTTCTAGCGATTTACTGCATACAATTATTGAGCATGACTCCACGACGATGGAGGTTTGGGATCTCTTACGCGACATATTCCAAGACAACCGGGCCGTTACTCTTGAACATGAATTCTCCACCACCGACATGGCAAAATTTCCCAATACTTCCGCATATTGTCAACGACTCAAGATGTTGTCGGACCAACTCAAGAATGTCGGTGCGCCGGTCACGAACAATCGTCTTATTTTACAACTAGTGGCCGACCTCACCGATGCGTATAGTGGAGTGTGTACGCTCATCCGCCAAAGCAATCCTCTTCCACTATTTTACCAAGCCCGCTCTATGCTCATTTTCGAAGAAGCGGGTTTTGCCAAGAAGATAACCACCATGTCAAATTTCACCTTGGTTTCCGCTCTGTCCGATGAGAGTTCGTCATAATTTGAAAATTTGCCGCCAAATCATGGCCAGAAGGGTCGAAACGGCCGCGTCGACCGTGGTAGTGGTAAAGACGGCGGCCAGCAGCAACCGCCAGCCGAGGGCACCCTGGGGCAGTGGGCCGACACCATAGGCCTGGCTGTGGCCTTGGGCCGTGTCGCCCTGCCCCTATCTAGCCGACAGTAACTAGGTCAGGACCTGTGTCACTTCCAAAGAACCCGACGAGGCCGGTCCAAAGCAGGCAAAGAACCCAGAATTCTTGGGCCACTGCCGAGCCAGTAGCAACAGGCCCACTAAGCAGTGGCGACCCCGACGATTATCGAGGCCGCGATGCACACTCTTGGGCTTACTCCGCCCGACGCAAATTGGTACATAGACACTGGTGCAACGTCTCATATGACTTCCTCACAAGGTAATCTCTCGTCCTATTTTAATTTGAGCAATAATCGTGGTATAATTATCGGAAATGGTCATTCAATTCCAATTCGTGGTTATGGTACTACAAACTTATCTTCCCCAAACCCACCGTTAATTTTGAAAAATGTCCTTCACGCACCTAAATTAATTAAAAACTTGATTTCAGTTTGAAAATTTACCACTGATAATTGGGTTTCTGTTGAATTTGATCCTTTTGGATTTTTCGTGAAGGATTTTCAGATGGGGATGCGTCTAATGAGATGTGATAGTTGGGGCGAGCTTTATCCAATCACCACAACCACACATCAAGCCAAATTACCATCCACTTTTGCAGCTTTAGCTCATTCTTTATGGCATGAACGTTTGGGTCATCCGGGAGCACCTATTTTTGCTTCCCTTAAACAAAATAAATTTACTGAGTGTACTAAACCTCGCAGTTCTCATGTTTCTCGCTCTTGTTCTCTTGAAAAACATGTTAAGTTGCCTTTTGTTGCATCGAAATCTCGTACTGTTATGCCATTTGATATTATTTATTGTGATATTTGGACATATCCCATTTTGAGCTCTTCGGACTACCGATATTATCTTATGTTTACTCTAATTTTTCTGGACGTTTCCTTTGTCTAAAAAGTCACAAGTTTTTTTCACATTTCTATCATTTAGAGCATATATCCGCACTCAATTTGAACAGGATATTAAAAATATTTAGTGTGATAATGGTAGAGAAATGGGCCTTTTTAGGATTTTCGCAAAACTAATGGTTTGTCGTTTCGTCTCTCGTGTCCACATACATCATCACAAAATGGAAAAGCAGAAAGAAAAATTCGAACCATTAACAATATTGTTAGAACCTTACTTGCCCATGCCTATCTACCACCATCTTTTTGGCGTCATGCGTTACAAATAACAACCTATCTGTTAAACATACATTCGAACAAACAAGTAGCCTACCAATCCCCACTCAAAATTTTATACCTAAGGGACCCTTCATATTCTCATTTACGAATTTTTGGGTGTTTATGCTATCCTCTCTTTCCTTTTACTACCATTAATAAAATTCAACCCCGGTCAACTCCGTATTTTTTTCGGATATCCGTCAAATCATTGTGGTTACAAATGTTTTGACTTATCCTCTAATAAAATCATCGTAAGTTATCACGTAATTTTTTATGAAACAATTTTCCCTTTTTCCAAATTACATTGTTCCGGGCCTCCTACCTATGAGTTTCTTGACGATAGCATACCCATGTATTTGATCCATAAATTAGCCTCCCAAACAGGCCCAATATTTCCCAGTGTCTCGGCCAATCACCGAGTCCAGTAGTTGCTGGCCCAGCTGAGTCTCTCGCCGGCAGCCCACTGTCGCGAGGCCCAATGGCTGGCAGTCCGCTGGGTCTCAGCCCACCGTTCGGCTCGAGCAGCCCACTGCCCGCAAGCCTACTACCCGGCAGTCTAGTCACTGTCGGGCAGTCCGTCCTTCCCGCCTAGCCCAACTCGGATTTTTAAGCCTAACAAAAAATATGGTTTTCACACCCATGTTTCCAAGTCACTGTTGCCTCGTAATCCTGTATTTGCCCTTAATGACCTGAATTGGAAAATGACTATGGATGATGAATTTAATGCTCTTATTAATAATTAGACGTGGGATTTGGTGCCCCGTCCCCATGATGTTAATGTGAGTTGGTCGATGTGGATTTTTAGTCATAAAGAAAAAATCTGATGGTACATTTGAGAGGTACAAAGCCCGTCTTGTAGGTGATGGGAAGACTCAACATGTTGGTGTGGATTGTGGTGAGACTTTCTGTCCGGTGGTCAAACCAGCAACTATCAGGATGGTCCTCAGTCTGGATCTTTCAAAGGCATGTCCGCGTCATCAGCTTGATGTCAAAAATGCCTTCTTTCATGGAGACCTCAATGAAACAGTGTACATGTATCAGTCCATGGGGTACAGAGACCCTACTTATCCTAATCATGTGTGCCTGCTAAAGAAATCATTATTTGGGCTCAAACAAGCTCATAGGGCCTGGTACAAGAGGTTTACAGATTACGTTTCGCATATTGGGTTTTCTAACAGCATGCCTGATCATTCTCTATTCATCTACCGTCAGGGTAATGATATTGCTTACATTCTTTGTATGTGGATGATATTATCGTAACTGCCTCATCTGATGCTCTACGCAAGTCTATCATGTCACTGCTTCGCTCTGAGTTTGCAATAAAAGATCTAGGGCCACTGAGTTACTTCTTGGGGATAGTTGTGACACGTCATGCATATGGTTTATTTTTATCCCAAAAGAAGTATGCAACAGAGATTGCTGAACGAGTTGGCATGTCATCGTGTAGGCTGTCTGCCACTCCAATTTACACTAAACCGAAGTTGAGTACTTCTTCCAGCAAGCCATATGCCGATCCATCACATTACTGCAGCCTTGCAGGGGCCCTACAATATCTCACCTTCACGAGGCCCGACATCTCTTATGTTGTACAACAGGTTTGTCTATTCATGCATAACCCGATGTAGGATCACATGCATGCTCTCAAACACATTGTGCATTATATTCAGGGTACTCTCGATAATGGCTTGCATTTATATCCGTCTTCGACAACCACTCTTATTTCATATACATATGTCGATTGGGGTGGTTGTCCGAATACCAGACGTGGAGCGTCTGGTTATTGTGTATTTCTTGGTGATAATTTGGTCTCTTGATCCTCAAAACGGCAAGCAACCTTATCCAGATCCAGTGCCGAAGCAGAATACCGAGGAGTTGTCAATGTAGTGTCTGAATCTTGTTGGCTATGGAACCTTCTTTTAGAGCTCCACTATCCGATTCCGAAGGCGACATTAGTTTATTGTGATAATGTTGGTGCTATTTATCTATCAGGGAATCCAGTTCACTACCAACACACTAAACATATTGAGCTGGATATTCACTTTGTTCGCATTGCTCGTGGACAAGTACGTGTCTTACATGTCCCGTCACGTTATCAGATTGCCGACATCTTTACAAAAGGTCTTCTTCTGGTTTTATTTGAAGACTTTCGAGACAGTCTCAGCATACACCGACCTCACGCTTCGACTGCAGGGGTGTAATAGAATTAGATTGCATTTAAAATTGTACATCTCCTATATTAGGTAGAATTAGATTTCTCTTGTAATTATGATTGATTAATTACCTAGTTTGTAGCAAAGTAAATATTTTTGTACAATTATATATAGTGTAAATCATTAATGAAATAATCAAGGAAGAAAAATTCTTACAATTAGGACAAAATATTTTTGTTCATTTGAGTCTTGCCAAATATATCTATTCTCTGATAGAACCTATATCCAGCTAATGATGTTAAAACAGATAAAACATTATTCACACTAAAGTCATTTTACAAGTTTGTTTCACCAATATTAAGAGTCCCACATCGGAAATGGAATGAGAACATGTACTCATTATATGGACTTGAACAATCCTCACCATACAAGCTAACTTTTGGGGTTGAGTTAGGCCCAAAATTCATTATTTACAACCAATTTAATTTGTACTCTTCTACTTCTTTTACATTGATTGCAAAAAATTAGCTTGAACGTAAAACCAATAATTTGGTAAAATTAAACATATATTAGCTATTTTAAATATCATTTGGTTACTCGAAAATGGTTGTTTTAATTGAAATTTAAAACAAATGCTGACGTTCACATAAAAAAAATTGAAATAGCGAGATAAAATGGTACTCATATATTGAATTACAAAGGACTAGCTGTTTCAAGTATGGGTGGCCAACGGGGCGGGTACGGGGCGGGGCGGGACGAGACCCGACGGGACGGGGGGTTGGGCGGGACTGGTCCTCCGGCGGGACTGGAAGGATCCGCCGATGTCCCGTCCCATTCCTGGTCCCGTCGAAAAAGGGGACCGATCTTATCGGGTCGGGTCGGGATCGGGTTTCCATTTTTTTTTGCACTTAATTTTTAAAAAATAACATATATAAATACCTCAATAATTGAACAAGATAGTGTAATAAAAACATCCCAATGCTGCTTTTTGTGCCTCTTGTATTGTTTAATAGAAATATGATTTTTTTTGTAATATAATTTCAAAATTGCAACTTTGTGGTGTTGAAAGTTGCAAATAACATAGTAAAATTACAATTAAAAAATTACATATTTAAAAACACATTTTCTAGTTTCTTTATAATGTCTTGTGGTTCTTCAGTTGGAATTTGAATTTGTTGGTCAAATTGCTTGACGTCGCTTCCACCTCCGTCGGATAAGATTTAGTTGTAGTTTTTATCGTCTTCTTCGTTGATCTCCGGTTGACCGCACCTTCTACGCTCCGCTCGTATCCAATCTCTGAATAATACTGCAATCTCCAAGCTGTCTCCCGCTAATGAGTGTCTGTGCTCTCCTATTTGAAAATTTTCGGTCGAAAAAGCACTTTCAGACACTATTGATTACACTTGAATGTTCAACACATCTCAGGCTATCTTTGATAGTGTCGGAAATGTCTTCTCATTCTCCATCCAGTATTTCAGCAAGTCTTCACGTCCTTCTTCATTGAGAACTGCTTGATACGGTACAACACCCTGCAAAACAAAAACATCAAACTCGCTAATTTGATTAGTAGTGGCACCACCACACATTCTATTTCTAAGTCTTTCAATACTAGCCGCAGAAACAACATGTCTTTTTTGAGGTTGTGTTGAAGAAGGAGAAGAAAATGGTATAGAAGCCGGTTTGCTAGGACTTTCTTGTTGGTAATGAGTATATACTTTTTTACATTCATCATGTATGCTAGACATCACTTCTTCTTTAGTTTGTTCCTTAGGTGGTGGGTCATTTGGATTTTTTGGAGTTGGAGGTAGAAGTACTGCTATACAATCATAAATAGTTTCAATAAGTGCTTTACAACCGTCTATTTTAATAGTCAGATTTAATACAACACCAATAATATAAACAGTGGGAATATGAATAAAATATTTTTTTAATTTGATAAACATTTTTAATAGGTGCCTTATAAGGTGGGTTTTCCATATATTCACTAAGTAATAAAAATATTAGAGCTATATAAAATAACATAGTTGAAATAGTAGGGAAATTCTTTTGTTGCTTGAAAAATTTCTCTAGAAATACAATAAGTTCTGAATTTTTTTCCAAATCGTTATCTAAAACCATATCAGTTGGATTTCGATTATGGGCGTTAAAAAATAAAATTATAGGTCTTCTATAATCATAAGCAACAAGTAGTTGTTCGTATAAAGAATTCCACCTAGTCGCTACTTCTTCGAGAATTTTTCTATAAGGTAGTCCACAATCGTGACAAGTTTTTATATTCTTTTTTTCGTTGTATTCTATTACTTCTAAAAATAAAGTTTATAGCAAATTGTATTTTATTAAGAATGTCTTCAAAAAGTGATAGACCATCCTTTACAACTAAGTTATAAATATGACACGCACATTTTATATGAAAATGATTTAGAAAAGATGGAGTTAAAAGGTACTTTTAAAATTCTAATAGCATAATTATTAGAAGAAACATTATCTAATGTAATAGTCATAATTTTATCAGTTATGCCATAATAATCACAAATTGAATAAATATTTTCTGCAATAAAAGTACCAATGTGCCTATCATCTATATATCTATACGCTAAAATACGTTTTTGCATAGACCATTTATAATCTATCCAATGACATGTTACCGTTAAATAATCATGGTCGTTAGTACTACGACCTATATCAGACGTGATAGATACTTTACCAGGAAAATGATATAAGGAATAACGTAAATACTGTTGATATTCATGTGCAAATTTAAAAACATCTCTCCTAACAGTTGATCTAGGAAAATCGTTAAAAGCAGGATTATACATATCTCTAATGTAATGAATAAAAACAGGAGATGAAGGAAATGAAAAAGGCAAACCCTCCACCGCAATTAATTTTTCTATTGCTTCCCTATTTCTATGTTTATCGTATTTATGACCTACAATTCCCCCCGTCATAAGGTTAATTTGACCCTATACTTAGTCCGGGACAGTATATGAACCTTGTCCCGACTGAGAGGGCATTGCTGCACCCGATTTTTCAGCCAGGTATTGGTCCCACCTATCTTTGTGAATATTTTGTACGTGTCTCAGTAAACCTCTCGTCCAACTCTGACCTTTTCCCATTTTAAATTTATAAACATTTTTACAAATTTGACATCTAACTACTTGATTCTCTTCGTCCCTATAAAAAAAATCCATGCATCTGATTTTAATTTTCGTTTTATTGTGAGAAAGATGAAGAGAAAATGAGGTATTTATAATTGAAAATTGGGTTAAAGTGTAAATATATTAACTTAGTGGTTAAAAATAAATATTAAGGGGGTCGAGGGGAGGCCAAAAATGGTTGTTGTGCAACAGACATTTTTGCAAAGGTGAGGGGATCGGGCGGGACAGGGGCGGGATAGGGGCGGGTTGGGTGAATCGGGACTGGGGCGGGACGAGCCCGGGTCCCGTCCCGGTTCGAGTCCCGTTACTATTTTTTTTAACGGGGCTGGGGCGGGGTAGGGTCGTAACCGGGCCGACCCGCTCCGTTGGCCAGCCTTAGTTTCAAGTGACAACGAAAAATGAAACATTTAAATATTTTCTTCAAAAGAAATAAAACTACCAATAGATTACACTACTAAAAACAAAGGCTTTTCCCACTGACGAATTCAGTAGGAAGTCGTGTGAAAACATGATTTTTCCATCTCATTTCAATCGAACCAATTCATTGGAAAAACACATGGTGGGAAACAAGGTTCCTATTAAAATGTTGGTAAACATCCTAATTTTTCGTGTGAAGATACTACTATTTTTTATTTTCTTACTGTTTCAATCAAAATATCTGTGAGAATAACCACTAAATATTTTTCATTGAGAAAATAAATTCTTTTTTTAGTAAGAGTTTGTCATTAACCAAATTTTTTATATACACAAGAGGAGCCTAATAAGGTCTTTCACGGGAAAGGAAAGCGTAAAAAATAGGAAATAAGTTAAGTCGGATTTGAAAAACTAGTAATTTTTTAGTTGTGTTAGTATATAAAATGCATGATAGGAATTAAAAGAGTAGCTTATAAGGGTGACGAAGAAAGTAATAAGGTATAAAATCATTTAGAAAGAATCAAAATTTGGATGACAAAATAATAAATGAATTCATGGTAATTCATTAAGCTAGTTTTCAATACATCTGAAAATTAGTCCAATTCGAATTCAAATCTTGCTCTTAATCAATTAGATATTCATTGTTTCTCTGGTAAAATTGCATTATTCACATTTTAAGGGATTTTAAAAAAAGTCAAATTATGATATAAAATAATTAGAACAGACGACTTCAGTCTTTTCACTTGGTGGCAGCTAGACTTAGATAATCACTTTGATTAATAAAGGTATAAATACTCATTAAAGTCAAATATCTTGGCCCAGTTTGGCACCTTTCTTATAGACCATGTTAAGTAGGTTCTTTATTTCAACAAAAATCTTTTTCGATTTTCCAAAACCTTTTCCTTTTTTCAAGTTCCATCAACTTTAATTTTTCCAATTCTGGAATTTCTACTCCCTCTTTTTTGTTTTGTTGATATCCAATTTTTCGGCTTACGTCAGACTATTCCTGGAGATAGTAGTCTCGGTCCCTCTTTTTTTCCTCTTCTTGAGTTTGTGTCTTCCACTGATAAGTTTATTAAAAAAGTATCAGGTTAAATTTACCTATAATAATAAGCCACTTTTCATATCAAGAATGACATGATAATCTTAAAAACAAAATAATAGAGACTACCATATTATAACGCCTCTTTGTGCAGCTCAATTGGAAGAGATTCTAAGCGAGAAGCAAGACTGAATAGGAGCCACATTGAGTTAGTTCCCCTCAAAGCCTTCTACCGAACTTGTTAAATTGTACTTATACACCTTGTTTGGGATGAAGGAAAATATTTTTTAATTTTCACATATTTGGTTGAATATTATTTCTAGGAAAACAAGTTCCTTAAATCTCAGGAAATTGACTTTCGCGATGGAAGTAATTAAGGAAAAAAAGTTTCACGAGTGACATTCCATGTTGATTGTCTCCTCCCACCCTTAACCCTCCCTCCCCCCAATCTCCTACTCCCGAACCCACTCATACTCCACCCACCCCCTCCAAAAAATACCCTAACTCATCCCAAATGCACCCCCATCACCACTAAAAATCTCTATATTTTCATTGAATTTCTCCCTGAAAAATGTTCAATGGTTATTTTTCACTAAATGTCGGTGGAAAAATCCTAAATAGTATTGTGTTTTCACTCAGAAAAATTAAGAAGTTACCCAGAGTTTCAATGGGAAACTTGTTTCCCATCATGCATTTTTCCAGTGAGCTTTCGGTGGGAATGAGGTGCGAAAATCATGTTTTATAGCACAAATTTTTCGCTGAATGTCGACGGAAAAATTCCATGTTTTTAGTAGTGCATCTACCCCGCACGCCGACACCCTCCCCACTCCACTCCTAAACCTCCCTAACCCCTACTCTCCTCCCCCACCCACTCCACCTTATTCCCTCATAGTTTTTATCTAGTTATAAATAAATGTTTTGGGATGATAATTTTTTGTTTACTTATGAAGTATCAAAACATAAGTAAGAAAATAACTAATTTGTCAGAAAAATATTTCCCTTCACACCAAACACATTACACATTCATACTATAAAAACTCATTACACACTCACTGTACATAACTTAAACTCTTTTTTCTTTCCTTCTTGTCTGCTGCCTTTATTAATAGGTCTTTTGAATCTCTAGTGGACTCTTGGGGGGTGGATTTCTCTATCAGATTATTGAATGGCAAAATTGATCAAAAACTCAAAAATCTCCACATTCATATCTCAATCTTTCCTTTTCTTGTATACCCTTTTCTTCATTTTCCTCATCCTTGTTCATTCATATCCTCCTCCTTCTAAAGTAACAATGAAATTTCACTCAAGAAAGATACCTAGAAATAATCCTCAGGACTCATCACCCTCTTCCTCTTTTACTCATAGAGAATTTGAAGTTGGTGATCATGAAGTTCCAAGTGGGCAAAATCCTATATCAAATCGGTAAGTTGATCATTTTTCTTTGTTTTTTTAGTTAAATATAATGCTACGTACGACTTACGTAGTTGATCGGATTCCTTCGGGAAAGCAATCAAATCCGGCACATCCAATTATGTAATCCAGCTCGTTAGAGGCGAATATGAGATTTAGATTTATTGAGTTGAATATTTTATTCGTCCCACTAATTCATTGTACTTTTGCAATTATGAGTTCTAATTTAGTAATTTTTCCCAAATATAATTACGTACATTTTTTGTGATAAATATTGAATTCAGATAAACTCGTTGGGATCATATCTCATCCGTCTTTGACAAGCAACATGCATGGAGAAACCGGGTAAGAGAAGAAGATTAGCAGAAAGAAGCTCGAAAGAAATAGTTTGGTTTTCACTCTCAACTCGATTTACTATTTTATATTAAATCATTTCGAAGAACACTTGTCCCTAATCTGACCGCGGTTGTCGGAACTTAATAATTTAGCCGGGATTTCTACCTCAGAGTTATGTTGATGATGATTTTGTAAAGGCCTATAAACAACAAGTTCATTATTAATACTACTTGTTTTCTCCAAAGGAGTTTAATTTAATTTCTCGTTATTGTCCTTGTTTTTTTCTTCCCCCTTTTATCTCTACTGTCTACCTTTTTTTTTCCTTAAAAAAACTTCTTTTGGACTTGTATAGCAAGAGACAAATTTTTGGTTATGTATTGAGCATTGGCAATATGATGAATCGAGTAGTGAATGAGTTTTCATTATGTTCTTATAAAAGAAAAATCAGAATTGATTTGATTTGCTTTATATGTGATGATTTCATTTTTTAATTACATATCTATAGATCATCTTCAAAGCCAAAATATTTATAGTGTCCATATCTCCAGGAGACTTCTTCATTTAGGTCTATTGGTATAAGTAATTCTTAATTTTTCCTTTTTTTTATCATTAGCATAAAGAGATGGAGAAGATTGGAAATATTTTCAATACCTTAATTCTATCTGACTGAAAAAAGAGGGGTGAGCTGGAGGTGAATAGGAGAAGAAGAGAACCTTTTGTTTTTGACTGAAAAATTGATTTGAATTATTTTGGATTTTTCTCATTGTCTTCTCATTACACAAATCCCAAAAAAGTTGATGCCCCTAGGAACATCATGAGCCCATGATTTGATAATTATCACATTTTCACTAAGAAAGTAAAAATAATACAGTAAAGCAAGCTGTCTCGTAAACAAAACATTCCACCTTATAAAGGTTAAGGGAAAGGACCACACCCCAAAAAAGACATGTGAAACCAAAATAATAGTATTCCATAATAAATCTCGTTGTGAACTATGTAAGATTTTTGTGGTCTTGATGACCAATATAGGGGATCTCTATATTAGTTATCTCACTAACTATTTATGATTACCATTTAAATTATCCCACTAATTTTCTTCTTTATGTGCATATTATTTGTTTCAGAAGTGTTTATTTTAACGAGTTGGAGGTAATTTAGTTTGATATAAGTTAATGTTGGACACTTTTAACCAAAACAATAAATCAGGGACAATTTTAGCCTTTTTGCATTTTATTTTTAACCATCCATTAGTTTTTAAGGTATTTTTCAACCAAAAGAAAACGACGGAAAACTTTTTGCTTCAATTAGTGGTCAGAGGGAGCATTATTTTACGAAATCCAGTAGACCAGACATAGTTTTGACTTTTGATTTAATGTGTGGGCCTAGACCTATTTCACTTCAGTTATGTATTTCGAATTTTTTCCTTGGATTTATCTAATCTTATGTTGGATTCTCGTTTTTAAATTCTTTTTTCAATAATTGAGCTGTGATCAAGGTTGTTTCACTGGACAAACGGGTTGTCGCCTTGTCGGGTGGAGGAGATTTTGAGCTGTGATCATAGTTTTCGTACATTAAATCAATTCTATTGTACACCTCTAAAATCTGGAATACAGAAAAAATAATTAGTAAAACGTTACCATATAGAACTGTAATGATGATTGTATGCTGGTGATTTTCTTCAATGGTGTGGAACAAACAATGAAGATGTAAAATTTATTCCTATTTTTGGCAACTCAAATCATAGTCCATAAACAAACTTCGTAGAATAAATTTAGAGTCTAAGTTATCTTATACTGTAATTTTATTTTATTTTAAATATTAAAATATAAAAATAATTGAGAACCTAATTACCTGTTTTAAGCCTAGAATGACCTCTTTTTTTTAATCAATTTTCCATCCCTACACGTTAGGGCATGGATGATATACTGTAAAAAACAAGATGTACAAAAGGGGGAAGATCAGGGGAAACCAGTTCTTCCAAGTCCTACTGAAGAAAGGAACAAGCTCCATTATGTACAGGATGTAGGTATCGGTTCAAGCTCTCAAAAATTGGCCTAAAGCTAGAATACAGAGATTCCCTTAACAGGGAAGGCTTACACTAGTAGAAATAAAAGGTTTTCCCACCGATATTCAGTGAGAAATTTGTGTTATAAAATATGATTTTCCCACCGAACCAACTCAATGGGAAATCGCTATGAAAGTGGGAAACAAGTTCCCATTGAAACACTGAGAAACTTTTTAATTTTTTCGTGTGTTCACACTACTATTTAAGTTTTTCCCTGGAAATAGTCACTGATCATTATTCAGTGGGAAAATAGTGATTTTCTGGTAGTTTTATGCACAGAAAAACAAAACTAAGGTACATCAAAACTACACATCCTGAGGATCTGTCTGTAAAGAGTGAAGAAGTTTTTGTAAAAGTATCTTTTTGAAGGAAGGCAGTTGGATTTTGTCCATGCTGATCTCAACGTTTACATATTTAGGCAGCATCTGAGAGTTGTTGTGCCATGAGGTACCATTGCAGTTCAAACCAAAGCGTGCCAAGCAATCAACCACTTTGTGACATTCCCTAAAGCAGTGACCAATGCTCTTCTCTTCAAAAAGTTCCAGTTGATTTTGGGTATCCAGAATGATGTCCTGGGGGGACCAAGGAATTGAAGCACTGTCCAGAATCCAGTTGACAGGCATCATGGAATCAGTCTCAAACACAAGCTTTCTAATACCATTATTGATGCACCAATCAATTCTAGTCTTCAAGGCAATTGCTTCAGCATAATTGTTGGATTGAATGTTGAGATACTTAACATAAACCATAACCAAATTGTCAAAGTTATCTCTAATAGCACCACCACCTTCTCTCAAGCCAGGGTTGCCTTTAGAGCATCCATCAGAATTAAGCTTCACCCAACCTTGATCAGGAGTTTTCCATTTGACTTGCGACATGGAGAAAGCATTACTAGCCTTTTTTAATTAGCTCAAAAAAAGGTACCATTTCATAAAAGGTGGAATCTGGGGATATTGCTTGTGGACGGTCAAGTCAAGAAGTTGAGTAGATAATAGAATGATTTTGGTGAAAGACATTTTAGATTTCTCAAGCCTAGAATTACTTAGACGTGTAAAATAAGTATTCACTAATAGTGGATGTACTAGTTAAACTCCATTTGAGTTTTGCCACTTTAAACTCGCTAAACTTATTATGACTGGTTACTCAAAACATAAATCTTGTCGAAAAACTCATTAATAAATCACTTGTAGAATATGTAAGATTTTTGTGGTCTTGATGACCAATATAGAGAATCTCTATATTAGTCATCTCACTTTTATTATGATGTACATTTAAATTATTCCACTAATTATCTTCTTTTTGTGCATATTATTGTTTTAGTAGTTGCTTATTTTAACGAGTTGAAGCTGATTTAATATAGAATAATCTTAGTTCTTCTTTCAGCAGAGATTTAATCAAGGGCTTTGAATGATGATTCCAGGTTTATTGGGTATGGAATGCCAAAGTGGTCTTCTCCTCTCAACCACCTGGCATATGCTGATGACACCATAATATTTGCATCAGCTCATACAGTATGGCAGTTTTGAACAAGTATGAACAGATGTCTGGTCACCTGATTAACAAGGAGAAGACCTCATTTTATATGTACCCTAAAGTGGGTAATGCACATATACAATCAGTGGCTGCCTGTACAGGTTTCTTGTCACGGCCCAAATCGTCATGATCCCCGGGTAGGCGAACCACATTCCAACATCTAAAATTATCAAGTCAATTAAGCGGAAATTAAATAGGAATAAGTTAACAAGTTTTAAATACTTATCATAACTAGAAAGATTCAGCTTCCCCAAAATGATAACGCAATAGCAGCATTAATCAACAAGTAGCACATAGAGCAAACATGTAAGATCTAATATCAATAACAAGTCCAATACCAAGATTTCAAGAATCACCCAAAGATATAGCTCACAAACAGAGCAATTGAGAATGTAATAATGGATGAGTGCAATGCAATGCAATAGTCGCCTCTCTCACTCCACTCTCATACACACATGCTCAGGACAAAGTCTCAAAGCCATGACCCATGGGGAACCCGCGAAGTCCATGAATCACTCGACTATCCGGCAAAAACCTCGAAAGCATCAATCAATATCATCTCCGACAGAAACCTCGGAATATTAATCTCATATCGTCTCCGACAGAAACCTCGGAGTATCAATCAATATCATCTCCGGCAGAAACCTCAGAGTATCTTTGTCACTCTCAATCTCCGACAAAGACCTCGGAGTATCTCAAACAACCACCTCACCATAATGAATAATCAGAGTAACAAGTAAAGCATATCATGCATCATATCAATCTCAAAAGTATCACAAAAAATAAATCAACAAGTACATATCATATTATCATTCACCTTCCAATTAATCAGTATTACTCTTGCTTTTCATAATAAGTGAGCTAGTATGTGACAGGGAAACAAACAAACAATATTCACAGAAAATAACACATATGGCGACAAGCCCACGTAAAATAGCATCCATACCAAACCAGTAGAATTTATCACCACCGCCATGCACGAAGGCCTATCATGCTATCCCCATCAATTTCTACGACATATATATGACTCTAATCAAAGTCTAACTCAAGTAAGTTGTAACCTATCTCGAAGCCGAGTAGAAGCCACGAACAATCAAGCTTGAGCCTTTCCCTTCCGGAAAGCTTCCGAACGAACAAAGTCTATCACATGAGGATTCTATGTCAAATACGATTCTCTAGACACCCATATTGCTATGGTATTAATTCAGGTCCAAAAAGTCACCCAAAAACCTAATTCCGAGCCCCGGAGGAAAAAACCATAATCTATTTCAAAAATCAAATTTTTGTTATCAAAATCATACTATACGTGATCAAACGAGTCCAATGACACCCATATTGCCTTATAAATTTTCAGACTCAAAATACGCAACTCAGACAGTGACACGGGGCCCACATGGCGAAACTGAAATTTTACTATGATTTCTACCATGAAATCTCAATATAATCGACGGTATAATTGTATAAGGATGATTAGAAGCTTACCCACTTGAAATTCCTTGCAAAATCCATCAAAATCGCCCCAAACGGAGCTCGCAAAATTGTGAGAAGAAAATGACTAAAATCTGGAACAAAGTGAAAAATGCAGCAGCTGTTTCAGCCCGAATAAGAGGCTAGATAATCACGAAACTCCTTTTTGATAAGCCCAACATGATCCTTGCAAAATTCCACTCAAGATAGCCTTTTGAATCACCCAATTTGACCTTAAAATAAGAGAGATGATATTTTAAAGGAAGTCTGAAAATTATGGACGAAAATAGGGGCATAATCGGCATTTTCAGCAAAATTGCAACTGCTGTCAAAACAACCAGTACAACAGTCTGCTAAAATGGCTATAACTTCCTGGACGAATGTCGATATCGCGAATGCTTGAACCGCGATAAACTATATTCAAAGGGCTACAACTTTCATGAAGACATCATCTCCAAATTCCTTATAGATTTTGAGAAATTCGTTGCTAAAGTAAGAATGAAAACCACATTTCAGCACTTTTGAATTTTCTCCAAACTTCCTCCAAATGCGTTGAAACTCATTTGGAATCTCCCAAACACAAATCAAATATGTAATTTGAGTAAAAACGACGCTACAAACTTGCTCGTGCACTCAAAATATTGATCTGACATCATTATAACGCATTGATCATCAAAACCACCTAACTTTTCCATATTTCCATTTTAACCAACCAAGTACCAAAAATCCACACGAACACCTCGGGACCTGAACCAAGGGCTCGACTAAGTCATAAATGATGTTCTGGACCTAATCGAATCAATGAAACTTCAAAAAAAAAACACAAATGCCCTCAATGTTGATTTTAGTAAACTAAAACTCATTTCTTAACGTAAGACCTTTCAAATTCCACAAACTTACCCGAATCGCACTCAAATCACTCGAAACTCGTTCTAACGATTCACCCAAGTCAAAAATCATATTCTGGAGCTAACAAAACTATCATAATTCAATTCCGGACGCATTTACCCAAAAGTCAACTCTTGATCAAACTTAGAACTTCAAAATTTTGAAACTTAGATTTCCTTTCATTATTTTCATCCAATTGACTCGGAAATCACGCCACATTTCCCCGACAGTCATGAACATCCATACAAAGCTAACGGAATCAACAAATTTTAAATCCGGATCTTATTTCTTCATGTGACCATCATTTTGCCATAAATAAGCATATTAAGTACAGAAACCGACTTAATTGTCAAAAACTAACCAAACAAACTCTAAAATTAGTTCCATCACTTTATACAGATCATAAATAATATTATTAATCCAATGAAAATTTCAGGTCGCCAATCAGAACACGTTCTCCCAAAATAAATAATTAATTCAAATAATTAAATACTGGGATTTCCAAAATGAAACCTTCTCCCAATGTGAACCAAATGATATCCGTTTGACTTAAATATTTCAAGCAAGTCAAAATAACTATTACAGAGCTTCTGGAATGGACTACAGACAAAACAGAGCATCGGTTCTCAAAACGACCGACCGGGTCATTACATTTCTCTAGAGGAATTTTTCCATTCACCTATCTGGGTTGCCCTATTTTTCACTCTAGAAAGAAGGAGTACTATGCTGCACTTATTAAGAAGATTAAAGGAAGACTACACTCCTGGAAGTAGAGATGGCAATGGATCCTGGACCCGGTGTATCCAGATCCGTTTTATAGGATATGGATCTTCAAAATTTGGACCCGACGGATCCGGATCGGACCCGGATCCATTTCTGACGGATCGGATCTGGATCTGGATCTTGTATTTGAGATCCGTATCCGGTCCAGATCCGACCCGTGGATCCATTTTTTATTAAATATATTCATAACCTAGAATGTAATTTTATAAGTATTTTCTTAAAATTACTAAGCACATCCTTGCAAGTTTAATTCTCAAAACAAGTTTAATTTATCCCCGCGTTAACTCAAAAATAAAAAAATAATGAGGTAACTTCGATAATAAAACCAATGTTATATTAGTGAATGACTAACATCTCCATAGACAAGTAGTTCAAATTATATTCACTTCATTTATGAAGATTCCAAGCACATGCAAGTTCTGCATTGTGGAAATACTAGTCAGCATTTTCCACAACTATTGTCATTGTCCAACATTTTTAATTAATAGCTCACAATCAAAATGAGACAACGAACAAAATATCTCATATGAACATTTCAAAATTGAAAAACAGTAAACTGTTACTTAAGTAAAAATCGTTTGTCAGTTCAAAAAAAAATTCTTAGCAAGGTAAATTTTTTTACATGTGGATCCAGATCCGATCCGTGGATCCGGCGGATCCGATGGATCCGGATTTGGATATGATTTTTATGGATCCGCTGGATCTGGATCCGGATCTGGATTTAGGTATGAAAAACGAATATGGATCTGGATCTAGTAGGATCCGGTCCAGATCCTATCCGTTGCCATCCCTACCTGGAAGGACAAACTACTGTCTTTTGGAGGTAAAGCTATACTGATAAAGAATGTTCTTTAAACTATGCCTCTACATTTCTTGTCAATATTAGCTCATCCCAAGTGTGTTCTGAATGAGATACATAAGATTTTTGCAAGATTCTTTTGGAGTAATAAGGAAGAAGGGAGGAGTAGACATTGGGTTGCCTGGAAGGATGTATGCCTACCAACTCAAGGAGGAGGACTGTGATTCAAATCTCTGTTTGATGTGTCAAATGCTCTATTTGCTAAATTATGGTGGAGATTTAGAACCACAAAATCTTTGTGGGCAAATTTCATGTGAAATAAATATTGCAAGAAAGAAATTCCTACTTTAGTCCAATGAAAATGTGGAACTCAGGTGTAGAAGAAAATGCTAGAAGCCAGGGAGGCTGGGAGCATGAAAGGGGGGGGGGGGGCAGTTAATGTTTGGTTTGAAAACTGGACCAAACTAGGAGTATTATGTCATGTAATCCTTGATGATTTTCCTTTGAATGAGAATCTGGAAGAGGTCTCAGAGCTTATAGAGGAAGGGAGATGGAAGGAGCAAATGCTATATCAATCATTTCCTGAAGACATAGCAGAACATATAAAAAAGGGCAGCCCGGTGTACTAAGCTCCCGCTATGCGCGGGGTCTGGGGAAGGGCCGGACCACAATGGTCTATTGTACGCAGCATTACCTCACATTTCTGCAAGAGGCTGTTTCCACGGCTTGAACCCATGACCTCCTGGTCACATGACAACAACTTTATCAGTTACTCCAAGGCTCCCCTTCAACATAGTAGAACATATCAAGTCTGAGATATATATAGAGCAACTGCAAGGAGTATGGGATAGACCATGATGGATGCCCAAAACTAATGGCCAGTTCACAGTATAGTGCATAGAAAATTTTGAGGTAGAGAGGGTCAAGAAAAGGCTGATTTCAGGCAATTGTGGATCAAGAGTGTGCCATTTCCTTTTTCTTATGGAGATTGTGGAAGCATATAATCTTTATTAATGATAATCTGAGGAGAATAAGAATTCCTGTGGTGTCTAGATGTTACTGTTGTGATACTCCTTAAAATCAATAGACAATGCAACATCTATTTCCGTCAGGCATTTTTGCAGCAGGAATTTGGAAGACTTTTTAAAGCAGCAGACATTCAGATTAATATGGTGTAATTACATCAAGTTATTAAGACAGTGTGGAGTGTGGATTGTAGTGAAAGGTTGAAACCAATTATCCAAGCTTTACCAGCCAGGACTACTTCGGAGTTATGAAAAAGAAGAAATACTATCATACCAGCCATGACTACTTCGGAGTTATGAAAAAGAAGAAATACTATCAAACATGGTGGTAGGAGTTTTACAAGGGTGGTACATGAGATAAATAATCACATATACTACTTTGCAAACGTGAGATATCCATGATTGAAGAATATACCTTTGATTTGGCCAGAACTGATTAACTGTTTGGAGAATTATCAACATCAAGTGGTAACAAAGATTGTGCATTGGAAATTACCAGAAGAGAGGTGGTTTAAATGTAACACTGATGGGGTATCAAGGGGGAATCCTGGGCTCAGTTCATATGGTTTTTGTGTGAGAAACTGACAAGGAGACTTGGTTTATGCCTAATGTACAGAGATAGGAGAAACTACTAATGTAGTTGCTGAAGCTAGGGGAATATTAGAGGGTTTGCTATATTGTGTAGAACAAGAGCTTCATCCCCTTATTTTGGAGACAGATTCTTCACTAATGAAGAATATTGTGGAGGGTATGTGGCAAGTCCCTTGGTGTATTATCACAGAAGTTGAAAGGATTAAGAGAATGATGGGGAGTTTTAATGTGATAATTCAACATATATACAAGGAAGGCAACAGTCTGGCAGATTTTTTTTTATCTAACCTAGCTTTTGATTTTACAAGTACCTCTAAATTTTACAAATTTTCTGAACTACCTATGTCATGCCTCAAACCCGATCCTGGACAGACATCCGATGTTGTGAACAATACCGGAAGCACCTTATAAAACATTTAAACAGTCATTCTAATTCGTTATCTATTCATAACATGGTTTTCATCGACCTCGAGAAGGCATACGACAAAGTCTCTAGGGAGGTTCTATGGAGATGTTTGAAGGTTAGAGGTGTATCTGTGACGTACACTAGGGCGATCAAGATTATGTATGATGTAGTCAAGACTAGGGTACGGATAGTAGGAGGAGACTTGGAGCACTTTTCAGTGATGATAGGGCTGCACCAGGGATCAACTCTTAGCCCATTCTTATTTGTCTTGGTGATGGATGGACTGACGCGACAAATCCAAGGGGAGGTGCCATGGTGTATGTTATTCGCAGATGACATAGTCCTGATTGATGAGACTTGCAGCGGAGTGAACGCTAAGCTGGAGGTTTGGAGACAGTCTCTGAAGTCTAAAGGGTTCAGGCTGAGTAGGACCAAGACAGAATACTTGGAGTGCAAGTTCAGGAACGGGAGCAACCTTGACACAGGCTTGGAGGTGAGGCTTGGTACTCAGGTCATTCCAAAGAAAGAAAGCTTCAAGTACCTCGGGTCTATTATCCAAGGGGATGGAGAGATTGATGACGATGTGGATGAAATGGAGGCTCGCATCTGGAGTCTTATGCGACAAAAAGGTGCCATCAAAACTTAAAGGCAAGTTCTATAGGGCGGTGGTTAGACCGACTATGTTATATGGGGCGGAGTGTTGGCCAGTCAAGACTTCGCACATCCAAAAGATAAAAGTTGCGGAGATGAGGATGCTAAGATGGATGTGTGAGCATACCAGGAGGGATAAGATTATAAATGATGATATCCGGAATAGAGTGAGAGTAGTCTCGGTGGAAGATAAGATGCGGGAAGCGAGGCTGAGATGGTTTGGGCATGTGCAGAGGAGAGACACAAATGCCCCAGTGCGGAGGTGTGAGAGGTTGGCTATGGACGGGTTCATGAGGGGTAGAGGTAGGCCGAAGAAGTATTGAGGAGATGTGATTAGACTACATATGGCGCCGGTGCAACTTACTGAGGACACGACCTTAGATAGGGATTGTGGAGTACACGAATTAGGATAGTAGATAGTCGAGCGTAGTCATACTTACGCTGGCAAACTGGTAGTTGTAGTGTTATTATTGTAGGCTCGCCTAGCCTATCATACTAATAGGCGCAGTATTGCTTTATAGTCCCCTGTAGTTTGATTTATGCGCTATGTGTCATTTAGTGTACTTTGTTTAGCTTATCTACCTGCGCTAGTTATTGCTTACTTTTTCAGAATGCGCTAGCATGACTTATTCGCTTTTTGATACCAGCATTTTCATACTGCTTTAAATTTTTTTGACCGGATCTGACCGTTTCTCTTGCTTTTGCCTTTCTTGTGCTTATGCTTTGTCTTGAGCCGATGGTCTCTCAGAAACAACCGCTCTACCTACCAAGGTAGAGGTAAAGTCTGCGTACACTCTACCCTTCCCAGACCCCACATTGTGGGATTTCACTGGGTATGTTGTTGTATCAATTCATAAGAAGTCGTATAAAGATTAAAACATGAACATGCTCAACTTAATAAGAATCAGCGGAAGTCTAATATAGATATTAAATCATAGAACGTAGCAAGGCCTCAACAAGTCATACAAGACTTCAACCATCTACCCAAAATATGACAACTATCTATTGAGCTTCTAAGATAAACAATGAGTATCTAACTTCGAAACGCATCCCAGAACTGAAATAAATAAGCAAATAAAGATAGGGTGGTGTCCTACGAACAAGCATGTGGGCTCATCAAATGATCCAGAAAGCAGCAAGTCCTCTTATCTAGTATGTGTATCACGAACCTGCTCTTCTGCGTTATTTGACACACCATAAAAAACAACAATGGTATGCATGAGTACTGGGTACTCAGTGAGTGTCTAAGAGGCAATAGTTAACAAAACCAAAATAAGATAGTAAATTCAGTATAAACAGTATTAATGAAAACAATTCGAAATCCAAAGTTAAAGTATGATATCATATCAAGCTTAGTAAAATTCAACAAAAGCAACCAATAACGAAGGATACATCAAGTTTAACTTATTAAGTGTTCACCATATTAAGACTTCCACTTACGAACCCGAAATCATCAAGAAGTCAACTTATGGGCAACCAAAGAATTAACACATACCAACTCACGGGCGAACAATCATTTGATACACCGCGGACTTATCCCTCGGAGGCTGATTGTCCTCTGGACTAGCACAACAATAGATACACCGGGTTACACGCCTCGAAGGTCAATCGCTCGTTGGACTAACAACAATACTCACAAGTGATATGTTAGGATCCATAACAGCTAATCGTCCTCTGGACTAGCACAACTTGCACACACATGCCCAAACACAAACAAGTACAAGTCATGACATGTTAGCCAAATTTACTTCTCAAGTCATCCTCTGAATCATAGAGGTATTTCAAGTCTTAGATCAATTTAGAAACCTTTTTCAAAGAACTTATTCAATTTCAAATTCAAGAAAACTCATTCAACTGGCGAATCTTGTTTTAAACCTTTAACATTTAGAAAATACATTCAATCATCCCAAGGTAGGGCACAAGTTCAAGTAAAGTAATATGTTACTTAAAAGGTTCGATGCGGGCTTGACCCTGTCTAAGAATTATCTTCAAATCGAAAATAAGTTTAACAAAGAACAATCACCAACCAAGGGTTTCACATATACGAACAATCAAAGAAGATTTTTGAAATCTAGACGTACTTTAAAGAGAGTCTCAAAAACATAGACATACCTCAATTCCTGCTCAAACGTATTCCCCCAAGTTCAACAATCATTCTACAATTAATTAGGATGATAAAGATTAGAACTTTAAACCTTTTTCCTAGAATTCCCATCCTTTTTTAAAACTAGGGTTTTTAAACCAACATTCATATCTTTCATTTCATATGATTTACTTGTGGATTCTAATCACTTGTAATAGCCCGCATTAATCTCAATTGATTCAATAAAACACCATTATAGGTTAAGTTCTTACCTTTATTGAAATTTCTCCAAAAGTCCTCTTCAATGGTTCTTCCTTTGATTCTCAAGAATCTATGGATTGGAATGATAATCTAATATTAATCCTTGTTGTTTTGATGTGGTTTAATCATAGGATGGTTAGGAACTCACCTTGTACGGTTTGAAGATGTTCTAGGGTCTTTTCTCCTCAAAACGTCGGCCAATAATGAAGTGGGATTGAAAATTTCAAGAAAATTCCATTTTTAAACACTTTCAACGAAGAGAATGCTACATCGCATATGCGGTCGCATTCCAAGTTTGAGGTCGCATACGCGACCAAAAACATTGTAAAATCTGCCTGAAATGCACAGTGAGTTTGCGGCGTCGCATATGGAATTTCCAATCGCATTATAAGTATGCGGCGGCATTCCAGCCGGCGTCCCAGACATGTTTCAATAAAACGGCCATAACGTTTGCTCACAGCTCTGATTAAGCTCCACATTATATCGTTGGAAAGATATTTCAAAGGGCTACAACTTTCATGTTCTACGTTTTCTGAAATTCCTAAATGATTGTCACGTAAAGACTACCGAAAACATGGTTGATTCTATCAAATCTTACGCACCCCACTAATCGTGTGAATCTTGAAACAACTATTTTCACCCAAACTCATCTCGATAAAACTTTATATGTCTAAAATAACACATTAACACTCATTTAATACATTTACACCTAATTTGGATTTACGAAGTGTTACATTATCCTTCCCCTCAGGATCATTCATCCTTGAATGAGGCCTAAGATTTTCACTAAACCTCAAGTCTTCAAAATTTTTGCTAGAGTTCCTTGATATTTCAAGTTGTCCCAAAACTATCAATAACCATATGGTCTTCACAGGGACTCCCCATAACTACCCCAAACAAGTCTACGCATGAAAATAAGGGATTTACACTCTTAATCTGAACTATCACAACATTCAACAACCCGAAGATTTAACACATACCTGGAATAGGGAATAAGTGAGGGTATCTCTTCTTCATGTCCTCCGCTTCCTAAGTCGCTTCTTCGGTATTATGGTTTCGCCACAGGACTTTAACTGAAACTACATCTTTTGTTCTCAACCTTCTTACTTGTCGATCTAGGATCTGTACAAGTTCTTCTTCATAAGACAACCCTTTGTTGACTTCAATCTCTTTGAGTCGGGATACGAGAAGGATCAGGTTTATACAACCTCAACATCGAAATGTGAAATACATGATGTACTATAGCCATCTCAGATGATAATTTCAACTCATAATCCACCTTCCCAATTCTTCTCACAATCTCATAAGGACTAATAAAACGAGGACTAAGCTTCCTCTTTCTACCAAACCGCATCACTCCCTTCATAGGTGACACTTTTAAGAATACTGTCACCAATAGAAAACTCAAGCTCACTAAGCCTCATGTCTATATAAGACTTCTGTTAACTCTGAGCTATCTTGAGTCGTTGCACAATGAGGTTCACCTTCTCGATTGCTTCGTGAACTGAGTCGGGACCCAATAGTTCTACTTCAGGAGGTTCAAACCACCTGATTGGAGATCTACAACGTCTCCCATAAAGATCTTCATAAGGAGCCATTTGAATACTTGGTTGATAACAGTTAATGTACGCAAACTCTAGACGAGGTAGATGTCTATCCCAATTACCTCCAAAATCAATAACACACACTCTCAACATGTCTTTAGAGTTTGTATAGTTCACTCTGCCCGTCTGCCCGTCCGTTTGAGGATGGAAGGCAGTGCTCAAGTTCACTCGAGTTCCCAAACCTTCTTGGAACGATTTCCAAAAATGAGCAGTAAATTGTGTACCTCTATCATATATGATGGATGTTGGAACCCCATGTAGTCTAACGATTTCTTTCAAATATAACTTGGCCTAATGCGCCGCAGTATCCGTTTTTTTCACTGGAAGGAAATAAGCAGACTTGGTAAGTCTATCCACGATCACCCAAATGAAATCGAACTTGGCCTTTGTGCGAGGTAAACCCACAACAAAGTCCATGTTAATCATCTCCCACTTCCATTGTGGAATCTCAATATTCTGAGCCAAACCACCAGGTCTTGGGTGTTCAGCCTTCACCTGCTGACAGTTCAAACACTTAGCCACAAAGTTAGAGATATCTACGTTCATGCTCTTCTACCAGTAGTGTTGTTTCAAATCTTTATACATCTTGGTAGATCCGAGATGTAGAGAATACTTGGAACTATGCGCTTTCACCATCAACTCTTGTCGAAGACCATCAACATCAGGGATACATAAGCGTCATTATAGCCTTAGGACATTGTCATCAGCACCAATGGTGAATGAAGTGTACTCACTCTTTAACACTCCATCTTGCAGCTTTACCAGAAGTCTGTCTTCATATTACTTGGACTTAATTCTTTCCACAATATCAGATCGCACTTGCGTAATCCCCATTAACTCCCTATTTTCAGATCCATCGAGTCGGACTCCAAGACTGGCAAGTTTTCGAATTTCCCTACCTCATGAGCATGCAAATATGCTAACGTACTCATAGATTTTCTGCTCAAAGCATCAACAACAACATTCGCCTTACCAGGATGATACCAGATGTTCAAGTCGTAATCTTTCAACAACTCCAACCATCTCCTTTGTCTAAGATTCAACTCTCGCTGCTTGAAGATATATTGCAAGCTCTTGTGATCAGTGAAGACATCACAGTGTTCACCATACAAGTAGTGACGCCAAATCTTTAGAGCGAAAATCACAGCAACTAGTTCTAAATCGTGAGTCGGATAATTCTTCACATGTTTCTTCCATTGTCGCGAAGCATAGGCGATCACCTTACCATTCTGCATCAACACACAACCCAAACCAATCCTGGAGGCATCATCATAAACTACATAACCACCAGACCCTGAAGGCAGAGTCAAAAAAGGAGTCGAAGTCAATCTCTCCTTAAGCTCTTGAAAGCTCTTTTCACAGGCCTCAGACCATTGGAACTTAGCAGTCTTCTGAGTCAGTTTCGTCAGTGGAAAGGCTATAGTAGAGAAACCTTACACAAACTTCCGATAGTAATTTGCCAAACCCAAGAAGCTATGAATATATGTTACACTCGTGGGTCTCGGTCAGTCCTTAACTGCTGAAATTTTCTAAGGATCAACTTTGATACCTTCGCTAGACACTACGTGACCCAAGAATGTCACAGAGTTAAGCCAAAATTCACACTTGGAAAATTTTGCATAAAACTTGTTCTCTTCAAGCATTTTCAAGGTTATTCTAAAATAACTTGCATGCTCTTCACGACTCTTCGAATACACCAGAATATCATCAATAAACAAAATAATGAAACGATCAAGAAAGGGTTTGAACACACGATTCATCAGGTCCATAAACACAACAGGTGCATTTGTCAGACGAAAGGACATCACCAGAAATTCAAAATGCCTATAACGAGTACAAAAAGCGGTTTTCAAAATATCCTGCTCCTTTATTTTCAGCTAATGATACCCCGACCTCAAGTCAATCTTGTAAAAGAACTGAACAACCTGAAGTTGGTAGATCCTCTAGAAACACCTTAGGAAATTCATTAACTATAGGAATAGCCGGGAATTTGGGTACTACGGCTTGAGTATCATTAACAACAACCAGATGATAAATAACCCCTTCGAGATCATTTTATAAGCCTCAAGATAAGAAATAAACCTACCTCGAGGTTTAGCAATTTCACTTTTCCACACAATAACTGGTTCATTACGGAATGCAAAATGAACTAACTTATAGTGGCAATCCACGTTGGCGTAGCACGCAGATAGCCAATCCATCCCATAATCACATCAAAATCTACCATCTCTAGTTCAAACAAATCAGTTGTAGTCTCACGACCTTTAATTACCACCACACAATTTCTATAGACTTTAGAAGCAATAATAGGAACACCAACAAGGGTATCCACAGAGAAGGCTTTTAACAATAATTCGGACTCTACCCTAAAATCAAGAGCAAAATATGGTGTCACATAGGAAAGATTTGAGGACCAATCAATCAACGAATACACATCAAAAGAGCGAATAGTGAGGATACTTGTGACCACAGTAAAGTCAATCATGTCCCCCATTAGCAGTGTTAGCAACCGCTTTACCAACACTATTACCACGAGCATTAGGTGCGTTGTTAGCATTACCAGCAGACTGATTTTTAGTAGCAACCGAAGCAAATGAATTATTTCTCTGACCAGAGGAGTTAGCTATCTCACGCAACCATTCCCTGCAATATTTCTTGATATGATCCCTTATGCCACAATGATGACAAATACGATCCTCTTATTTGGACGAATGTCGGTTACCACTTTGCGAATATCTGTTCTGATTGTTGTTTCTGTGACCTTGTCTACCAGACAGAACACTGGCACTAGAATAGGTAACCGAATCAAGAGCGAAATATGGTATCACATAGGAAAGATTTGAGCCAATCAATGAATACGCATCAAAAGAGCGAATAGTGAGAATACTTGTGACCACAACATCTGACGCTTCAACTGCCACCCTACAAGCCAAACCGTAAAGTCAATCCTGTCCCCCATTAGCGGTGTTAGCAACCGCTTTACCAGCACCATTACCACGAGCATTAGGTGCGTTGTTAGCATTACCAACATACAGATTTTTAGCAGCAACCGAAGTAGATGAATTATTTCTCTGACCAGAGGAGTTAGCTATCTCACGCAACCATTTCCTGCAATATTTCTTGATATGACCCCTTATGCCACAGTGATGAAAAATACGATCCTCCTATTTGGAAGAATGTCGGTTACCACTTTGCAAATATTTGTTCTGATTGTTGTTTCTGTGACCTTGTCTACCAGACAGAAACACTGGCACTAGAATAGGTAACATTAGTACATCAACACTTAATCTGAATTTATGGAGTGTTACATTGTGTAGGAAGGAATTGTTGGTACTCTATCGTACTTTATAGAGCAGTACGGGAAGTAATAACTATTACAAATGTTCGAAAGGATGAATAAATGGTCAATCTTCCAAACTGCCGCCAGTGTATTGTGTCTTGAATCTTGATCACTTTGCAAAGCCAATGTTGAGAACTGCCGCAAGCTTGTTGTGTCTTGAATCTTGATCAACTTGCAAAGCCAATGTTGAGAACTGCCGCAAGTTTGTTGTGCCTTAAATCTTGATAACCTGAAATCAAGAAACAACTAAATCTGGATGGTTACAACGTTGTGTGTTGAGTCGAGGATAGCCCTCTATCCTTAAGACAAGATTGCCCCGTATATATGTTTTTACGTTAGCGGGCAATAGTCTCCCAAGATAAAACAACACTTTAATCTCAACGCTACAAAGCCAATAGGTTGAGCCTGGCGAAGAAAACAAATATGACTTGACTTGCTGAAGCTATGGAATAGGAAGAAAGAGTTTCTCAATACTCTTCTCTTTTGTCTCTGTGTATATTTAATGTGTCTCTGTAGTGTATATCTTGTGTATATGTGTGGGTTTGCTCACTGATTTTCGTCACAGTTTGGTCACTGTTTTCTGCCTGATTTTCGTTCAATTTTCTGGTCGTTTCTTGCCTTATTTCAGCCAGTTTTCAGCCTGTATTTTCGTCTATTTTCTGGCCTGTTTCTTCCTTATTTCAGCCAGTTTTCAGCCTGTATTTTCGTCTATTTTCTGGCATGTTTCTTCCTTCTGAATTGAGCCAAAGAAGGCTCAATATATAGCAAGGAGAAGGGGCTGTACAACTGCCCAAAACATGGCTGTTAATGGCCATTAGGAGGCCATTAAAGCAGCCAAGTAAGGGCAGTAAATGGCCATCAAGGAGGGCTGATTTAAGGTTGTTCATGGCCAAGTAATTGGCTGTTAATGGAGGAGTTAATCAGCCAAGTAATGGCTGATTAATGCCTCAAAAAACAGTCCCACGGTAGGCTTTCTGCCTTCCGTCACCTTCCCAGAAATTTTGGGGACCAAACTGTAAATATTGAAACTTCAGGGACCAAACTGTACATATAAAAGAATTCTGGTCCAAACTGTACATCTGAAACTTCAGGGATCAAACTGTACATCTGGCAGAGTTCTCTGGTCCAAAAAGATAATATCGAAAGGCCCACAGCCCATTGCCCACCCCACCCACGGCCCACGGCCCACGACCCACGCCCCACGACCCGAGCCCGAGCCCGAGACCGGACCGGACCGGACGGGCGGGCGGCGGCGGCGCGCGTGTGGGCTTAGACTTGAACCCAAGCACATCTAGGTCTTCCCTCCTTTAAACACATGGGATACCCCTTGGGGATCCAAACCCTTTACCACATTAGAGACTTATATAGAGAGCAATTCTTCCTATTCCCACCGATGTGGTAGATTTGTCCCACACCACATTTCCATGTCTCAAACACCTTACTTCGTGGACCAATATCTCTTTCATTTCTCAACGAAATTAGACGATTCTTGGCCCTACGGTCATCTACTCACTTCGTAGATCATGCGTATGTGCGAAGAGACAAGGTCTCCAACATGCGAAACACTAGTGTTTAATTCATCAAAGAAGGGTGGACGCATCTCCCCGCCAAAGGCTAATTTCCAACAATCCCCTCTATGAAAGAGAGATTGTGGCGCACGCACAAGGTGCCTACATTTCAAAGCAATCTTTCGGCGAAACGATATTGCATCGGAGAGGTAGCTTTCGCTTTGAACCTTCCCTAGTTGAAACCATCGGACTTACTTACTGCGCGGTGAACGTGATGTCTTGAACCGTCAGTGTTTAGTGTAAGCCAAGACAACGATATCAACACAATAACTCTTCTTATTCATTTTCCTTCTTACGTTTCTATCCGTTGTGGCCATGGACACACTTGGATTCTTAAGTGCGTTCATTTGAGTCGGCCATCCTCGCACTTAAATAGGTGATCTCCTACAAGGTATCCTGCTATACCCCACTTCACAAGTGTTAGGAATCATTAAAAGTTCCCCCCAACCTTAACCTCAACCGTTTGAGGATCTTTTAAAGGTTTGGAAACTTAACCTTTACCCACCATGCAGGCATCACTTTAATGTCTATCGCGGGAACAGCTTTGGATTCATGTTTCCGTACAGAAATCATCATCCGAAGTGCTTCTTGCTTCCACCGAAGCGCTCAACCGAACCTTTTGCCGCTTAGTTTTCCCATTGAACCACATTCTTGGGATCTCCAATCGTATGGTTGGGTTTCCACCGCAAAGGTTCGTATTGTTTGGGTTTTAAGCCAATTCCCTAGACATGAGAACACTTGATCTCGGGTAGCCCCTTAGTTAGTAAACAAGGATGTGACACCCGTGATGATCAATCGCCATACGGTCTTATATCTTCGACGGATCCTAAAAGATATGTCCGACGCCATCATCCGTGTCCTTCCCGAAGCCGAGGCTAGCCACAAGTGTATAACCGTTGAAGGCACGGGTTTCTCCCAATAAGGGACGTCCTCTAAAGAGTCGTGAAGTCACTCAACTTCTTTCATGCTTTGTATAAAGAGATAAACCCCGATTCCATCATGAATCGGCCGATGCAAGTTTGCTTAGAGGATTTTCCAAGAACCACCATACACATTTACTTGTGGCTTTGGTGTTCTTCATATCTCGATGTCCAGTTTACATCACGGTGTTCTCTCGAACCATTGGACATCCGAATACTATAATCCGTAGATAAGTGAATAATTCGGATATCGTCATATCCGACTTAACGCCTTTCTATTGATCGGGTATTGAAATCATCGGTGAACCTTAGTTCAACCGATCCGCTTTGTAAGACGATACTGTGTCGGTTGTAGTGTGTACAATACATTGAACTACACGTGACCCGAGCATATCGCTCCTTGTCTATGGGTGCACCATGATTCCAATCAGTTCTATGATTCATATCCATTGGTGGCTTCAACGAGATCGTCAACTATCGACCGATCCGTTAGATGTCTTAGAAATCCAATTCCAAAGATGTCATCGTGATACCCATATCTTTCATATCGAGACTTTGTTTCAATATGACTTTTACTTATAGATCGTTGATTCTCCAACCGTTGGCATTCTAACTTCGCAGTCAATATTTCGTGGTCGATTCATTGTTCTGTTTTATCCGAAACTTTCAGACCAAAATGTAAACATTTCGGGACCAAAATGAAAGTTCGGGAAGAAGCCCAACAGTCCGCAAACCAAGTCGATTCTCTTCTTCCAACTCTACGGTTGGGAAGGCTAATTCAACATTCATGCCACGCAAGATCGCAATGGCCCTGGATGTGAAGCTACTCACAGGGGAGCACATCTTACAACCCAAAGGTTCTTTTCCCGGAGGAAGATCAACCATTACGCAAGTATGGTTCTATATGATAGAGTCTAGATGACAATTATTTATTAATTGTCCGTGGTTTGTTCTCAACCATACAAGCTAGAAGGTATGGAACAAGTCTTTGTCCCCTCTTTGCTCCTTCTCGGTTCAACATCTAGAATCCCTGAGTTCTGCAGATCTGGAATATTAAGTTCCGGATAGCCATCAACTTTCGAGTCCTGTAGATACGGAACGTCTAGTTCCGGACAGTCAGGCCCTCGCGGGTTCTTGTTAACCTTGAGCAATTACTCCTTTTTCCTATTTCAAGGAAAGTTATCTTCAATGAATTCAAGACATTCTTTGATGCCAAGAGGCGATCAACACTATCGTTATTTGCGGATCCGGTGGATATGCAATCTACGATCTTAGGTCAAACTTGACTGTTTCGGTAGCCCATCTTTTACCAAGCTACCCCTCGTAATTTGGGCGTACAACTTCGCGCTTGGCTAACACCGTTAGACCGAGGTGAGTAATGAGCGATCGTTTAATAAACGATGGTTCATATTCTCCCCTCTATCACTATGAATTTCTCAATCCGTAGGCTTAGTTAATTTTCAAATTTCGCTTTGTAGCGCTTATCCGCTTCAACAACTTCATCTTTGCTTTTCAACAAACAAAGGATTCCATACGTTGTACTATCATCAATGAAGATCACAACATACTTGTCTCCCCCTCTATTTTGTATAAACTTCAAATCACCAAGTAGGTGTGACTAAGTTCTAGAGGAGCGGTGCTTCTTTCGCTATTCCTCGACGGAATTTGGAAAGGTGATTTTGCCTCTTCATCTACCTCACATTTATTTTGAGGGTTTATGTCGTCGAAGGCAACAATCTCAACATCGTTAGCTTTTGAATGACTTGCTATTTAACGTGTCTTAATCTATGATGGCATAGATGCACGGATTACAAATATATCATTCATTCGGCTACGTACGTACCGTACCATTCTTAGTTATCACGGCACTGTTGGACTAGTCTCAAACCAAACTTGACCAACGGCGTCCCTTAAACCAAGTTAGGGATATGTATCACCTCATCTTAGAGTGATCTCATTCCCCGAAGTCCTATGAGGACAATCTCTCCAACCCCTTCTACTTTAGAGGTGGCGTTGCTTCACATGAACAACCTCTCGCCCGTGGTTAGGCGCAACCGGATCATATGTGATCCGGATATTCGGCCCACTCCGGTTGCTTTGCGATCGAGTGTCCAATTTCTTTTCTCGCCTTTTCTTTAGGCCTTCGATCATTTAAGACACTGAAACCGTGGCCCACCTTACTAGGTGTCCATTATTTTTCCTATGAAATGAATTTTGGCCCTACTCCCGTCGCCGGAGGCTTTGTATGACCGAGTGTCCAATATAATCATATCAAAGGAATTTTGGCCCACCGGTCGCCCGAGGCTTTGTATGACCGAGTGTCCAATATCATCCTATGAAGGATCTTTCGCCAAATAATATGACAGCTCAACGTCTTTAACTTTTAGACTCCTTTCGTTAAGATTGGTGCCCGAGATAATTCTTGGCGCTTACTTAAGAGTGGTAACAGTTTTCGCACAGTCAGTGGATCTTACTCCCTCGTATGTGCGAACATACTTTACACACTTTAGTAATTACACTTAAAAGAACGGATCTTCTTAAGTCGTTTACAAAATCCAATCTTTAAACGGAAAAGAAGATGAGATTAAACTTCGATTTGTTAAAGCATAAGGAATATAAATTATTTTCATATTCCTCCTTACTTTAATCCATTTTTAATCAGACATAATTTAATCTTTATTCTTGACAAGTAAGAAAAACTACTTATCCCAATTTCGGATTCTGGCTCACTTCGGCCACTTCATCGACCGAGTGTCCATTTCCTTCTCACCATTATTCGGATCTTTTGTCCGGGATATATACGGGCCTTCGCCGCAAGATAGAAGTACATCTTCGATCTTCTCCTCTTATCCCGTTGACATCCTCGTGCTCTCGAGAGCGCTTTTTCCCACCGATCTTGGTAGCGGTGACACCATGAACACGTTCATCATCATCACTCTCTTCTACCAGAAAACCATTGCCATATCCAGATTTGGTCATACAACTTTTGACCGACATCTTTCGAACACTAATAGTAATACTATACAATCTTGTCTTAAGTTGTTGGTACTCTATCGTACTTTATAGAGCAGTACGGGAAGTAATAACTATTACAAATGTTCGAAAGGATGAATAAATGGTCAATCTTCCAAACTGCCGCCAGTGTATTGTGTCTTGAATCTTGATCACTTTGCAAAGCCAATGTTGAGAACTACCGCAAGCTTGTTGTGTCTTGAATCTTGATCAACTTGCAAAGCCAATGTTGAGAACTGCCGCAAGTTTGTTGTGCCTTAAATCTTGATAACCTGAAATCAAGAAACAACTAAATCTGGATGGTTACAACGTTGTGTGTTGAGTCGAGGATAGCCCTCTATCCTTAAGACAAGATTGCCCCGTATATATGCTTTTACGTTAGCGGGCAATAGTCTCCCAAGATAAAAACAACACTTTAATCTCAACGCTACAAAGCCAATAGGTTGAGCCTGGCGAAGAAAACAAATATGACTTGACTTGCTGAAGCTATGGAATAGGAAGGAAGAGTTTCTCAATACTCTTCTCTTTTGTCTCTGTATATATAATGTGTCTCTGTAGTGTATATCTTGTGTATATGTGTGGGTTTGCTCACTGATTTTCGTCACAGTTTGGTCACTGTTTTCTGCCTGATTTTCGTTCAATTTTCTGGTCGTTTCTTGCCTTATTTCAGCCAGTTTTCAGCCTGTATTTTCGTCTATTTTCTGGCCTGTTTCTTCCTTATTTCAGCCAGTTTTCAGCCTGTATTTTCGTCTATTTTCTGGCCTGTTTCTTCCTTCTGAATTGAGCCAAAGAAGGCTCAATATATAGCAAGGAGAAGGGGCTGTACAACTGCCCAAAACATGGCTGTTAATGGCCATTAGGAGGCCATTAAAGCAGCCAAGTAAGGGCAGTAAATGGCCATCAAGGAGGGCTGATTTAAGGTTGTTCATGGCCAAGTAATTGGCTGTTAATGGAGGAGTTAATCAGCCAAGTAATGGCTGATTAATGCCTCAAAAAACAGTCCCACGGTAGGCTTTCTGCCTTCCGTCACCTTCCCAGAAATTTTGGGGACCAAACTGTAAATATTGAAACTTCAGGGACCAAACTGTACATATAAAAGAATTCTGGTCCAAACTGTACATCTGAAACTTCAGGGATCAAAGCGTACATCCGGCGAGTTCTCTCGGTCCAAAAAGATAATATCGAAAGGCCCACGCCCACACGCCCCCCACCCCCACGACCCCCACGGCCCACGACCCGAGCGCGGCGGCGGCGCGCGCGCGTGTGGGCTTAGACTTGAACCCAAGCACATCTAGGTCTTCCCTCCTTTAAACACATGGGATACCCCTTGGGGATCCAAACCCTTTACCACATTAGAGACTTATATAGAGAGCAATTCTTCCTATTCCCACCGATGTGGTAGATTTGTCCCACACCACATTTCCATGTCTCAAACACCTTACTTCGTGGACCAATATCTCTTTCATTTCTCAACGAAATTAGACGATTCTTGGCCCTACGGTCATCTACTCACTTCGTAGATCATGCATGTGCGAAGAGACAAGGTCTCCAACATGCGAAACACTAGTGTTTAATTCATCAAAGAAGGGTGGACGCATCTCCCCGCCAAAGGCTAATTTCCAACAGGAATATCATTAACCTGGACAAACAGCAAATCCCAAACCTAAGAATCAGACAAGCAAGGAATGGTAACCTTATGGAGTGTAGTAGAAATTATGTAAACCAGGTATTGACATTTTTTTGATGTGTGGTATTAGCCTTAGGCTCATCCTATCAAAGAGTTAGCAATACTTGAGGAGCATCACTCACTGCAGTCCTAAGGAAATTTTTGAAGTCTACAGAGTGAAAATTTGGAACCCTATGTGCTGATGTTTCCAAATCTGATTAGTAAGTAGATAGTGTTCTGTCTTGTTTTATTTAGATGGTGTAGAGCCTGGAGGCATACTCCTTATGATTGTTAACCATGTCCCTGGTGAGAGCTTGAGGGGAATATAAATGGTGTAAATCAAAGTCTACTATATCCTACTTAAACACAACATGCAATATTCTACAACTATCAGGTTTGTTAGCTGGTATTTGAGCCCGGTACCCAAAAATATGCAGATTTAAGCTACGACGCCCCAAATACACAAATCAGAGGAATCGATCTTTGAACAAGTGCTACAAATCAGATATTAAGTTTGGATTCATTTGATTTCCCAAAGAAAGAAGCAAAGATCTAAGAGTAAAGGTTACCTGGAAGCTCGATTTTTGTGCTGCGATTATGGATGAAGATGAAAGATCGACGAGTCCGACATCTCCATGGTTGTGCTGAGGTAGCTGAGATTGTCGGTCGCCGGAGCTGCTCCTTGCTGAGACACCGACAGCTTCATGTGAGGAAATGATGGCCAAAAGACCAAATTCAATAGATCAGGGTGGTTTATTGTACACCTCTAAAATCTAAAATATAAAAAATAATTAGAAAAAAATTACTACATAAACTGTACTTATGGTCAAGAGTGCAAGAGTCCACGTTTGGTATAGAATGATAACATGATTTGGATAATGCCGCTCTATCTTTGGGTTTGATTTAGACCTAATATTTATTCTTCACACATTCTAATTCTTTGTTATGTTGGCTCCAAATTATATTATCTACGTTACAGTTAATAAGGTCTGCACGTGCGACCAGTGTTAAGAATCTCACATCGAATATGGAATAGAAACATATATTGTACTTGAATAATCGTCACTCACAAGCTAGCTTTGGGTTGAGTTAGTCGCAAGATCTATTATTAACGCACACTGATGATTGGCTCAAATTGCTTCAATGGTGTGTATGCTGGTGATTTGCTTCAATGGTGGTGAAGATATAATAAACTGTAGAACTTACTTGGTAAAATTCCCTTTAATTTTGTAAGTCAAATCATAGTCCTAAACAAACTTTGTAGAACAAATTTAGAGTCTAAATTGCCTTATATTACTGTTTTCTTTATTGTAAGCCTAGAATTACCTGAACGTGTAAAATAAGTATCCACTAACCAATACTAGTTAAACTCTATTTGAGTTTTGCCATTTAAATTCGCTAAACTTATTATGACTGGTTATTCAAAAAAACAAATCTTGGCTAAAAACTCATTAATACGTAAAATCAAATACCCATGCCATATCAATTACTTTCTCCTACGAATTCTGCTTAGTAAGGACCTAAACACAGGAATTATGAGCTTCATTTATTCCCATTCCTGCTTCAAGCTTGGGAAAGTGTGCTTACTTCGGGGATGAAGAAGAAGGCTCCCCCTTCTCAACCCGTATCTTGTTAGTTCTGGAAACACGTCTATCTCAAATTATTTATCATATGTCTCTCTTACCCACCTCTTAAAAATATTAATTAAGAGGGATTTTGACTATTTTATCCTTATTTATGTCTTAAGATATAATTTTTTTCATTTAATATTTACTCTATTTATGTATCATCTCCCCATATTTGAGGTGTTTATAGTTTTCAAGAATAATTACTACTTAGGGTAAAATGAAAAAAAATAATGAATTTCGTTTTGAAATTCTAAAATAACAAATAATTTGAGATAACTATTTTTTGGTAGTACCACATATAGTTTGAGATGAAGGGGGTGAAATGCCAAGCCAAGGTGACTTTCCATTATTAGTATATATAAATTAAATCCATTAATTTAAGACAAGATTATTAGACAAACTGTTATGTAATTACATGTCCATTGTCCTAAAATGGTAAAATTCCTTCCCATTTTTTCCCTCTTTTTCTCTCTACCTCTTAGATAAACATCTTTAATTAGGCATTTCCAATCTAATTAAGTTACTCTTTTTGTCTAGATGGCCTTTTCTTTATATACACCATTCAACATTTTTAGGTTCTTTGGCTCTTTGCGTAGTATTACTTCAAAGACCCCCTCCCTTTACTTTTTCATATTTTCCAATACAATTGAAGGGTTTGGCATTTTCAATTTGTTGTTAATAATTTGATCTTTCTTTTTCTTCAATTAAAGAGATGAGTTGTTTTTCATGTTTTTCGTCCCATGAAAAGAAGTCATCATCGAAAAGCTCACATAATACTAATAATAACAAGAGAAGAGAACCATCGCCTTCGATTCATCCTCAAGGAGACGCCCTATTGAAACAATCATCCACGAAGCCAAAGCCACAAACACAAACGCCAACACGAACACAATCAAATCCGCAATCTCGATTTGGTAAGCATTGATATCATTGATTTTCTCATGTTATATGAAGACATTAATCAATCAACCATATCTTAATTTTAAGCCGAATGATGGGTACAATCATTTCTTTAGCCGATGGTCTATTGGAAATAGTATGTCTAGCCCAATGATTTGAGCCGAGGGTCTGTTGTAAATAGTCTCTCTAGTCCACAAAGGTAGATGTAAGGTTTGGGTACATCTTAGCTTCCCCAAACTCCACTTGTGGGATTATACTGTGTTAGACACCACAACACGTGAAAAACATAATTACTTTATTATTGTGAAAGTAATTACACCAAGACTTGAACACTATAACTTGACCACAATATACACCAAGTTCTTACTCTTTTATTTTTACCAACACTTGACACTCACACTTTACCTTACACACATTTTAGACTCACTTGGACACTTTTTGAATGCACTTGGGACTTACTCTCATTTCTTGAGAACTTCTTACTCACTTAATTACAACTCAAATAGACCACCTCTATTTATAGGTGGTGATGGAAGAATCTAGTTAGGATACTTAATTACTACTCTATTCTACAATATTCCTCACTACCTTCTTCTAAAATCACTTTTCTATTTATTTCTAGAGTTATTCTTTCTAGACTCCACTCTAGAACTTTCATCCTAAAGTTCTTCTTTCCACTCTCTAGAACTATTTGAACACTCTAGATTGATTATCCATTGTCTTGGATATTAAGTTGATGATGACTTTTAACACTCCCACTCAGCACCAACTTAATTTGTTTTTGCATCCTTAACTCTTCTTCATCTATAGCACTATTGGCGTACTTGGGATTTGACTTTCGAACTCTTGTCGATCTCCGAGGTTGTGGGCTTACTCCTTCTGGTTGACGGTCTTCTACTCTTTGATACATGCATGTTTGCCACGAATTCTGTGTTGCCTCATCCTCAGCATTTTCATCCTCACTTTGATCTTCATGTTCCTTTTCTGGACTTGGATGTACTTCAACAATTTGCTCCCCATCTTCTTTTGCAAATTGTCTTCTATTTCATTAGAATCTGGTAACTCTTCCTTTTGAGGTGACCATCATGATGCTGCCTCATCGAATACCACATTTCTTGATGTATAACATTTTCCAGTTGTTGGGTCGCAGTATTTCCACCCTTTCCTTTGGTTGTTGTATCCCACAAAGATACACTGTATCATTTTTTTATCAAATTTGCTACGTAGATGACTTGGCACAAACATGTAGCACACACATCCAAATACTCGAAAGTGACTTACTGCAGGTTTACTACTCCACAGTTTCAAATGGTGAAAGAACCCTAACTTCGCTTGAGGAAGTCTATTGATGACATGAGTTGTTGTTTTCATACTTTCTGCCCAAAATCTTCCTGGAACATTCTTCGAAGGTAGCATGCTTCGACATACCTCTGCAAGGTGTCGATTCTTCCTCTCAGCTACTCCATTCTGTTGTGGCGTATTTGCACATGTGAATTGATGGCGTATATGGCATTCTCATGGGTACTGAAAGAACTCATCTGATGTATATTCACCACCGTTATTTTTTCGGAGGCATTGGATTTTCTTGCCGAGTTCTCCTTCCGCTATTTCCTTGAACTCTTTGAATTTTGAAAAAGTTTCAAAATTTTCTTTTAGAAAGAAAACCCATAGTACCGTGAGAAGTCGTCAATGAATGTAACCAATCTAGAAATGTTCAAGTAGTTGTAGAGAGTTGAAAGAAGAACTTTAGGATGAAAGTTCTAGAGTAGAGTCTAGAAATAATAACTCTAGAAATAAATAAAAGAGTGATTCTAGAAAAAAGTAGTGAGGAATATTCTAGAATAGAGTAGTAATTAAGTATCCTAACTAGATTCTTCCATCACCACCTATAAATAGAGGTGGTCTATTTGAGTTGTAATTAAGTGAGTAAGAAGTTCTCAAGAAGTGAGAGTAAGTCCCAAGTGTACATCCAAAAAGTGTCCAAGTGAGTCTAAAGTGTGTGTAAGCTAAAGTGTGAGTGTCAAGTGTTGGTAAAAATAAAAGAGTAAGAACTTGGTGTATATTGTAGTCAAGTTATAGTGTTCAAGTCTTGGTGTAATTACTTTCACAATTATAAAGTAATTACGTTTTTCACGTGTTGTGGTGTCTAACAAGTGGTATCAGAGTCAGGTCGGTTCATACCAAAGAGTCGTTTGTTGAGTTTCTTAGAGTGTTCGTGTGTGGTTTAGTACTACAGAGCTTGTTGTCGAAATCAAGCTTTCTTGGTAAAAGTATAATTTTAGCCAAGACACGATGGGTGGCCTTCAAGTGGTCGGTGGAATCAAGAAACTTAACAATCAGAATTACAGGACGTGGTCGATGCATATGGAGGCATAACTCCAAGGCCAAGACTTGTAGGAGATCGTTAGTGGCAATGAAGTCACATAACCAGAAGACGCAACCGCTCTGAAGAAATGAAAGATTAGAGCTGGCAAAGACATGTTTGCGATTAGGACCACAGTTGAAGATGAAATGTTGAAGCACATCAGACCGGCTAAGACACCGAAGCAAGCGTGGGATACTTTCGCAACATTGTTCACCAAGAAGAATGATACGAGACTGCAACTTCTGGAGAACGAGCTTATCTGTATCAGACAACGTGACATGACGATCAACCACTACTTTACCAAGGTAAAATCTCTTTACGCGAAATTTCTACATTAGACTCTACTGCTGGCAAGTCAGACGCTAGAATTAGAAGAATTATTATTCATGGATTAAGACCAGAATATAGAAATTTTATTACCGCAATACAAGGTTGGCCAAGCCAACATTCTCTTGTTGAATTAGAAAACTTGCTAGCTGACCAAGAAGCGTTGGCTAAGCAAATATCTGGAGTCTCATTAAAGAGTGACGAAGAAGCACTCTCTAGCGGTGATAAGAAAGGTTGATGCCAACCAAATTCTAGTAGAAATTCTAGAAAATATGATGACAAAGATAATCATCGTGGAAGCTCTCAAATAGGGGGAGCTCAAAAGAAAGACAATTGGGGTGGCCAGTCAAAAAATAACAATAAGTTTGATGGAAAATACTATAACTGTGGGAAGAAGGGACACATGGCTAAAAGTTGTTGGTTAAAAAAGAACACTGCAGAAAGCAATGCAGCCACGTTAAATGCAGGAAAGACAAGTGATGAATAGTGGGACGCTGAAGCATCTTTCATCGTGGAGGAAGAAGAATTAGCTCTGGCAGTTACCGTTCCTGGAATGATCGACTACAATAATGATTGGATAGTCGACTCTGGCTGCTCAAATCATATGACAGGAGATAACGAGAAGCTACAGAACATGACCAAATACAAATGTGGTCGTGTGGTGGTGACAGCCAACAACTCAAGACTAACAATCGCTCACGTCGGAAAAACAACAATTATGCCGAGATTCAGTCCGAAAGAGGTTTCACTCCAGGATGTCTTCCATGTACCTGGAATGAAGAAAAACTTACTATCAGTAGCGCAACTAACGACATCAGGCCACCATGTCGTATTCGAACCTCAAGATGTCAAGATCTATCAAGATCTTAAAATCTATGGAACATCGATGATGAGAGGACAATGCTTAGAGTATGTCTATGCAATGTCAGCAGAGTCAACTTATGTAAACAAGACTCAAAAGATCAAAACAACTGATTTTTGCCATGCAAGACTTGGACATGTAAGCTATCATAAACTCAAGGTGATGATGAAGAAATCAATGTTGAAGGGTATTCCTCAACTCGAGGTCAGAACAGAGATTGTTTGTGCAGGCTGCCAATACGATAAGACGCATCAGTTACCGTATGAAGACTTAAAGTTCAAAGCCAAAGCACCATTGGAGCTGGTTCATTCTGACTTATTCGGGCGAGTCAAGCAATCATCAATCAGTGGCATGCAATACATGGTTACATTCATTGACGACTTCTCACGGTACTATGGGTTTTCTTTCTAAAAGAAAATTTTGAAACTTTTTCAAAATTTAAAGAGTTCAAGGAAATAGCGGAAGGAGAACTCGGCAAGAAAATCCAATGCCTCCGAACAAATAACGGTGATGAATATACATCAGATGAGTTCTTTCAGTACCCATGAGAATGCCATATACGCCATCAATTCACATGTGCAAATACGCCACAACAGAATGGAGTAGTTGAGAGGAAGAATCGACACCTTGCAGAGGTATGTCGAAGCATGCTACCTTCGAAGAATGTTCCAGGAAGATTTTGGGCAGAAGGTATGAAAACAGCAACTCATGTCATCAATAGACTTCCTCAAGCGAAGTTAGGGTTCTTTCACCATTTGAAAACTGTGGAGTAGTAAACCTGCAGTAAGTCACTTTCGAGTATTTGGATGTGTGTGCTACATGTTTGTGCCAAGTCATCTACGTAGCAAATTTGATAAAAAAGTGATACAGTGTATCTTTGTGGGATACAACAACCAAAGGAAAGGGTGGAAATACTGCGACCCAACAATTGGAAAATGTTATACATCAAGAAATGTGGTATTCGATGAGGCAGCATCATGATGGTCACCTCAAAAGGAAGAGTTACCAGATTCTAATGAAATAGAAGACAATTTGCAAAAGAAGATGGGGAGCAAATTGTTGAAGTACATCCAAGTCCAGAAAAGGAACATGAAGATCAAAGTGAGGATGAAAATGCTGAGGACGAGGCAACACAGAATTCGTGAAAAACATGCATGTATCAAAGAGTAGAAGACCGTCAACCAGAAGGAGTAAGCCCACAACCTCGGAGATCGACAAGAGTTCGAAAGTCAAATCCCAAGTACGCCAATACTGCTATAGATGAAGAAGAGTTAAGGATGCAAAAACAAATTAAGTTGGTGCCGAGTGGGAGTGTTAAAAGTCATCATCAACTTAATATCTAAGATAATGAATAAATCAATCCCGAATGTTCAAGTAGTTCTAGAGAGTTGAAAGAAGAACTTTATGATGAAAGTTCTAGAGTGGAGTCTAGAAAGAATAACTCTAGAAATAAATAGAAGAGTGATTCTAGAAAAAGGTAGTGAGAAATATTGTAGAATAGAGTAGTAATTAAGTATCCTAACTAGATTCTTCTATCACCACCTATAAATAGAGGTGGTCTATTTGAATTGTAATTAAGTGAGTAAGAAGTTTTCAAGAAGTGAGAGTAAGTCCAAAGTGTGCATCCAAAACGTGTCTAAGTGAGTCTAAAGTGTGTGTAAGCTAAAGTGTGAGTGTCAAGTGTTGGTAAAAATAAAAGAGTAAGAACTTGGTGTATATTGTGGTCAAGTTATAGTGTTCAAGTCTTGGTATAATTACTTTCACAATAATAAAGTAATTACGTTTACACGTGTTGTGGTGTCTAATGTAATTCACATTCTTTTATAATACCAAGGATGAAATGGTCTGAAAATCGGGTAGGGACATATTGGTGAAACAAGATTTTCACTTAACAAATTCAAAATATAAAAAAGAAACAGTCGAAAAAATTTAAGGGTATTCAACTTCTGCTATGGATACATATAAAACAATTTTTATCTCATAGAGTTCGGATAAATTGTCCCCTTAGCTCTGCCATGAGGTCAAGACCCTCTCATCGAAGCTTTTGAACCTCAAGTTATTTACACGTATAGCGAACACTAATTTATGATAAATATCGATAAAAATGATTCAACATTTGTCATTGCATATTCTTGAACAATTATAGAGTTTTGGGCCAAAAACATCATTTAACTATACTCAAAACATATTATACATCCTTTAACTATACGCAAAACGTAATATACATCCTTCAACTAGCAAATGAACAAAAAACATCCTTAATGTATTCAAAGCTTAGCAAGTTTCACGTTTCCATGAAACTCTGTTAAAAAACTAACAGACACCCTACCATGTGCATGTCAATGACTCCAAGCACCCCAAAATTAGTCCACTGTTAGTTTTGAGTAGGGTGTGTTAGTTTTTTAACAGAGTTTCATGGAAGGGTGAAACTTGCTAAGCTCTGAATACATTAAGGATTTTTTTTGATCATTTGCTAGTTGAAGGATGTACATTATGTTTTGAGTATAGTTAAAGGATGTTTTTGGCCCAAAACTCAATAATTATATTCTATTAGGAGTCCCACATGGAATATGAAATGGGAACATGGACTCCTTATATGGACTTGGACAATCCTCACCCTACAAGCTAGCTTTTGGGGTTGAGTTAGGCCTCAAAAGCTAGCTTGTAGGGTGAGGATTTTCCAAGTCCATATAAGGATTTCATATCCGATGTGGGGCTCTTAACATATTCGACAACCCTTTGCAAAGACAAATATTTTGGGTCTCACTGTTGTATGGGGCGAAGTGTTGGCCAGTCAAGAACGTTCACATTCAGAAGATGAAAGTAGCGGAGATGTGGATGTGTGATCATACTAGGAGATATATGATTAGGAACGAAGATATACTGGACAAGGTCGGAGTGGCCCCTATGGAGGACAAGATGAGGAAAGCAAGACTGAGATAGTTTGGGCATGTAAAGAGGAGGTGTGAGGATGCGCCAGTTAGTAGATGTGAGAGATTGATGGTCGTGAGAGTTATGAGAGATAGAGGTAGGACGAAGAAGAACTGGGAGAGGTGATTAGTGTTGGAATCGAAATAATCAGGGCGTCATGCGGAAGCTAATAATTGCAAACCTTAAACGATGATAAATCAGATGACAAAGAAAACTATACTAAAAAGACATAATATTTTAATATGATTTGGTCAAGTGACGTACATATTAGGAAGAATAATATGAAAAACATGAAACCTATTGAGAGAAAAATATCCCCCTAAATAAAATTCTCTAATGACTACATTGTGGATGTTACTGTGTGTGTATGAGAAGAAAGGATCCTCTATTTATAGAATTCCAATAGTAGAGTCCTTTTCTACAAAGAAAATATTTTCTACCAAGAAATCATTTTTAAGTAAAACACAATTATGCTAGAATCCAAATAAGGTAGAAAATTCAGGGCAAATCCTAAGAAATAGACAGGATATGGCTCAACCCAGTTCACTGAAGATATGACCTTAGATAGAAAGATTTGACGGTCGAGGATTATGATAGAGGGGTAGTAGGTGTTTGTGTTTTGTCGCGTTGTGTGTGAGAGAGGGGGGGGGGGGTAGTCTTTCCATCTCCTCTTCTCATTTTCGCAGTTGTATTATTTTGGTATCGCGTCGATCATTATCTTTATGTGTGTATTACTATGTTGTACCATTTGTTTTGTATCTTGATATTTTGCTGCCTTATTTCTCATGCAACCTAGCATTGATTAAGTTTCTTTTGAGCCGAGGGTCTATCGGAAACAACCTCCCTACCCGCAAAGGTGGAGGTAAGGTCTGCGTCATCATACCCTCACCAAACCCCACTTGTGGGATTACACTGGGTATGTTGTTGTTGTAGCCAGTCGAATTTACTATATTCTATTTCTGGATGGTATACAAAAATTATACACAGATTATATGCAATTATGCACAACTATACATTCCTCTGTTATTTTTTAGTTTAAATGATTGGTTGGTGGCTATTTAGGTTAATTCTTCAATTTTTTAGTTGATGTTTTTATTCTCCTAATATATCAAAATTCACTTTTTTTGTTTGCAGAAGCCACACACCAAAAGGCTTCTAATAAAGAAGATAGAAACAACAGTATTGCAGCTCAAACATTTAAATTCAGAGAATTGGTAACAGAAACAAAGAATTTTCGACAAGAATGTCTTATAGGTGAAGGTGGATTTGGACGTGTTTACAAGGGTCGCCTTGACAAAACTGATCAGGTACATACTTAAACATTTGAAAATTTTCACAATATTATCAAACCTCTCTATAATAGTATCGTTGTTCGATTTTTTCCTACTATAGCAAAATGTTATTATAAAGAATATATAATATAGCATAACATAAAAATTAATTTAAAAGAAAACTAACTATTAAAGTGAAATGCTGCTATAAAGGATGATTGTTATAAAAATGTCTGACCGTATATGGTTCCTATTTTGCACAAAAGGCCTTTTCTGAGACCGTTTGCCTAGTGAACTAAATTTATATAAAAAGTAATATAAAATAAAATTAATCTCATTACTTCTAAAGGCGAAATTTAGCTCGCTGGAGCAATAAGGGGAAAATTTAAAGAGTGACCTAAAAAAAGGTCATTGTAGTGCAAATAATCTAGAAGAGGATAGAGGGTGGTGGTAAAATTCACAAATACCCATCTTTTAGCCCTTTTAATTGAAAAACGCAATGGAATTTCAAATACATGTGAAACTCCAGTATATTAATATGGAGTTTCACCAGTAAAATCTGATACTTCGTGATAGTGTTTATTTTTCAAAGATAATATCGAAAACTGGCTAACGGTACCATTTATACGAGTGATGGATTTCATACTTTCAGGATTTTCAAACTTGTGTGCCAATTAGAGTCAGCCTAGAAGCCCATAGGATATATTTTTGGCAAAGTTACACATTTGATGCTCCCCAAAAATAATTACTGTCGCTAGTAAAAAAAAAGGCAACTCGGTGTACTAAGCTTTCGTTATGTGCGGAGTCCGGAAAAGAGCCTGACCACATGGGTCTATTGTACACAGTCTTACGCTGTATTTTTGTGCAAGAGGCTATTTCTATGACTTGAACTCATGATCTCCTGATCATATGACAACAACTTTACCCACTAGTTATGTATATCAATGTGTGTGTATATATATATATATATATATATATAGTGAGCGGCTATATAATGTGAAATCCCAATTTTTTATATTAAAAAAAAAAAAGGCCCTGAAAGTGCACTAACTAATTGCGCACTTTTTTTTTCTTCGGGTAGTTGCAGTGAAGCAACTTGATCGCAACGGATTGCAAGGAAACAAAGAATTCCTAGTAGAAGTATTAATGTTGAGTCTACTGCACCATTCAAATCTGGTAACTTTAGTAGGGTATTGTGCTGATGGAGAACAAAGACTTTTGGTTTATGAGTACATGCCATTGGGATCTTTGGAGGATCATCTACTTTGTATTTATCTTATCAATTCTCCTTCTTACATTACCTGCACCTGAAACTTTTTGCAAAGTTTATCTTAGAATAATTTAACTATACCTATATGTATATATCAAATAATAGAAAAATATCAGAAAATGATAAATTTAGACGCAAAAACACTAAGTAGATTGTCACTGTTGATTACAATGGTGCAGAAAATGAAAATAAGTAACTGCTAAGTATTACAACAAAATGAAATTACAACAATCTGAAATTTCAGTAAACTGGAACAAGAAACTGATTGCTTGGTCGAGTGATGGCACTCTGTCTTTAAGACAAGATTTTCCCGTATATATCATTTCTACGTTCTGGACAGTAGTCTCCCAAGATAAAATAGCAACTCAACAAATGAGCAAAGGAAACTCAAGTGTTACTTTGAAGAACTTTAAGTAATGAAATGATGTTGGAAAGTAGTAAGAAGAATCTGATTTCGTTTGTGTGTTGTGTAGTCTCAACAATTAAGCAAAGGCTTCATTATATAGTGCAAGGAGGGGACTTATCAACTGCCCACATAATTGATGTTTACTGGCCAAGTAATGACAATTAGAGAGGTAGTAATTCAGTCAAATAAATGATGAATTGTTGTGCAACGGATTAGAGCTTTTAGTGAGAGTTATTCAGCCAAGTAATGGCTGAATTGATGTGAATATTAATGGAGGTTAACGTTCCAAAACCAACAGTAAAAGCACAAGTTCTCTGCCCATTTCGTCTTCTCTGAAACCCCAGGGACCAAACTGCAAATATGAAGTAATTTGGGTCCAAAAAGATAATATCAGAAGAAGCCCGTGACCCGTGACCAGACCGGACGGCCGGCGGCGGCGCGCGTGTGGGCTTAGCATCGAACCAAAGCACATCTAGGTCCTCCCTCCTTCAAACACATGGGTTACCCCTTGGGGTCCCAAATCCCAAGCCAATTTTGAGACTTATAAACTAAACAAATCTTTATTCCCCCACCGATGAGGGAGGATTGGTCAAAACCCATATTTTCATGCTTCAAACACCCCACTTCGTGGACCAATATCTCTTTCATTTCTCAATGAAATTTGACGATCCTTGGCCCTACGGTCATCTACTTACTTAGTAGATTATGCACGTGTGAAGAATCAAAGTCTCCGACATGCGGAACCCTAGTGTTTAAGTCATTAAAGATGGTTGGACGCAACTCCCACCAAAGACAAATTTCCAACAATCACTTCATCAACTCATGTTATATAATATCTACGTGGTGCCATGTGGATATTGCGGAAAGTGAGTTGTTGATATTGCTTTACTTAGGTGTATGTAGTATGAAGGAAACAATTTGACGGAAAATGTTTTCCTAAAAATATTTCTTGGGGTGAAGTGATGGTCACGGGTGATAGGGGTTGGGGTGGTCAAAGGATGGGTGGAGGAGGAAATAATAAACTTGGATGTCAATTATAGAACTTGTTTGCCCTACCCCACTCGAAAAGTCACTTTCCTGACTTTTAACAAACCTGTTTTTCTAGATAAAATTCTAGCTCAGCCACTATATACGGAATAATGATATTCCATTTTTCCAATATCTTCAATGTGTATATCAGCTCTTTATTAATCATTTATAATATATTTTCTTCAGATCTTCAACCAGGCCAACCTCCACTAGATTGGCTCACAAGGATGAAAATAGCATTGGATGCAGCAAAAGGACTAGAATATTTACATGACAAAGCCAATCCACCAGTTGCGACCGACCAACTTTAACGGCTTAAACACTAGTGTAACGTATGTTGGAGAATCCGGTTCTTCACACATGCATGATCTACTAAGTACGTAGATAACCGTAGGGCCAAGAATCGTCAAATTTCATTGAGAAATGAAAGAGATATTGGTTCACGAAGTAAGGTGTTTGAAGCATGGAAAGTGTGGTATTGTGTGTAATTCTCCCACATCGGTAGAGGAAGAAAGAATTGTTGTGTATATAAGACTCGAAATTGGTTTGGGGTTTGGGACCCCAAGGGGTATCCCATGTGTTTAAAGGAGGGAGGACCTAGATGTGCTTCGGTTCGAGGAAAGACCACACGCGCGCGCCGCCGCCCGCCCGTCCGGTCCGGTTCCGGTTCCGGTTCCGAGTTCCGGTTCACGGGTCACGGCCGTGGGTCGTGGGCCTTCGATATTATCTTTTTGGGCCGAAAACTTTGCCGAAGCGTTTGATCCCGAAGTTTCGACGTACGATTTGAACCGAATTCTTTCGGATGTACTTGTTTGGTCCCGAAGTTTCAAGATGTACAGTTTGGTCCCCGAAGTTTCAAGATGTACGTTTGGTCCCCGAAGTTCGAATTTCGATGGTCAAAACAGAAACGTCACACTCAATTCAGCCATTTATTTTGGCTGAATTACTCCTCCTATAATGGCCAAATCTGTTGGTTCTTTCACCATTTATGTTGGTGACTTTACTACCTCCATAATGGCCATTATTTGGCTATTATGGAGGCAGTTTTCAGCCCCTCCCTCACCTATATAAACACACCCTTACACCATTGTTGAGAACGACAAAGAACAGAAAAATAACAGTTCATAAAGCTCACGAAAATACACAACAAAAACAATTTTCTTCCTACAACTTCCAAGCATCATTTCGTTACTCAATATTCTTCACGGGAGCTCTTGAGTTTCCTTTGCTCAAGGGTTCCATTGCTGTTTTATCTTGGGAGACAAATTGTCCAGGACGTATAAAGGATACATACGGGGCAATATTGTCTTAAGGACAGAGTGCCACACTCGACTCAGCAAAACCAGTTTCCATTTTTTCGTTTTCAACAAAATTGTAATTTCAGTTTTGTGGTTATCTTGTAATTTTCAGATTACTAGTTGAACTATTGAATCTTTGTTTATCCTTTCGAATACTTGTAATAGTTATATACTTCCCGTACTGCTTTATAAAGTACCATAGAGCAAAAACTCCCAACAGTTTTAACTTTTGACCTTGAAGGTTGCCCATGAGATAAGCTGCGGTCAAAAGTTCAAAATTATCCATTTTCAAGGCTAAGTTTATCTGACAAAGCTAAATTTATCCGACAAAGCGTCATTCGATGCTAATAATATTTTCTATGTCGTCAATGCATAGAACAAAAACTCATTTTTTGTTGTTATACTTATTTCAGGCTGAAACCGTATTAAAAGACACAAGTAGATACATAGAACTAGCTGATCCAATTCTTGAAGATGACTTCCCAAAGAAAAGTTTCAATCAAGCGGTTGTTGTTGCTACTATGTGCTTACAAGATGATCCAGCCGTTCGTCCATTGATCATCACTGCTCTAAGTTACCTTGGTCAAGAACCCAACAATAATTTGGGATTAATGGGTAGTTTACCAATAAATAATAATAAATTACAATTGCCTGATGAAAAAAGTCATGATCAAGAAGAAGAAATAAATGAAGTAGAAAGAGAAAGAGCAGTTGCTGAAGCCATAGAATGTGGAGAAAATTCAAGAAACGCAATGCAAGATCACTAGCTTAATTAATTCTTTAGTTATTTTAGGCTTATCTGGATTTTAGTTCTCCAAAGATATCATGACTGCATAGGCAGAGCTAGGATCTGAAGCCTATGAGTAGGATTCTAGTACTTTAAAGTTATATACATATTCGATGTATTTGAAAATATAAATATAAGATTTGGACTAAAGCTGCTAGATTCGGCCAAACCGTAAACGAAGAGCGCGCTAGCTCCACCCCTGATCATGAGCAGAATCAGATCTACGGCAAGTTCAATAGGTCCCGTTGAACCATCACTATCGGTTCAAATGTAAATGTTAAATATACACGTGATATACACTCAGCCCGTGATATACACTGTGGTATATCACGGTTTAATGGTATATTTTAGGTAAATATTGTATTAATTAGTATTGTACACTTATCATAATTATAGGATTCTTGTACAACTAGAATAGGGTTTTAGGAGTAGATTAGGAATATGTTTTTCCTATTATGGAAAAATTGTAAATTGTATATAGACTCTTATATTAATGGAAATAATCAAGGAATTATTTATTTCATGGTATCAGAAGTCTAGGTCTCTTATTTTCCTCCCCACTTTTTCGTCCAAACAGTCACGGTTCCGAGCACTTATTCTCGGTTTCCGTGCCCGAAATTGTTATTTTTCTCTTCCCAAATTTTCTTCTAAATCCCTTCCTCACGTTGTTCGTTGATATTATGGCTAAGAACACATTTCCCCTGCTCTTATTGTTTATAACATCAAGAATCAAATCCCTATCATTCTTGAAATAGAAAACGTCTAATACGCGACGTGGGCCGAACTATTCAAAGTTCACGCACGTTCACATCAAGTCCTCCACCACATAGTTCCCTTGGACCCTGCGGATACGGAGGTGCCTAAACCCGAGGATGATCCAAAATTGTGGACGACCCTTGATGCTACCGTCCTTCAGTGGATTTACTCCACTATCTCTACTGACCTGTTGCAAACGATTATCGAACCAGACGCTACGGCGATGGCGGCTTGGAATATGGTGTGTGATATATTCCATGATAATCAAAATTCTAGCGTTGTTACCCTTGAACATGAATTCTCCTACGTCAATATGGAAGATTTCCCCAACATTTCAGCATACTGCAAAAGGTTAAAGGAATTGGCGGACCAACTCTGCAACGTTGGTGCGCCCACTACAAACGACCGTCTTGTCCTTCAGATGGTCGCAGGCCTATAGTGGCGTCGGTACGCTTTTTCGTCAGAGCAATCCTCTTCCGCAGTTTTATCAAGCCCGCTCCATGCTCACACTCGAAGAAGCCGAATTAGCTAAGAAAGCATCCACTGGGGGCCCTCCTGTCGTCATGATGACCGAATCCAACTTTTCTCTGTCCGTCTCCAACTGTTCCGGCTAAAAATGCAACAACGGTGGCGGAAAAAAGGATCAAAATCGCCAAAATAATGGTAAGAATAGTGGCGGAAACTGAGATGGGAATAACGGAGGTACCAATGGGCCTCGGGTTAGTGGGCCACAAGCCAACTGGCCACAGCCCTGGCCCCTGGGCATGGAACTGGGCCAATGGGCCTGTGCCCAACAACCCTTATTACCAGCCACATGTTCCGTATCCGACATGGGCCCAATTTCATAATTCCAGCAGCCCACCACTGGAACTCGAGAGCTACTACTGGGCCAGGGCAGCAAGCCATCGTGCTTGGGCCTCAGACACACCAGGCCCACCATGCCACGAGACCCACCTCTACCGATATTGAAGCCGCGATGCACACACTCGAATTAAATCTCCCAGACGCAAATTGGTACATGGACACCGGAGCCACTACCCACATGACGTCCGACCAAGGTACTCTCTCGTGTTATAGCAGTAATCGTGGTATAATTGTTGGTAATGGCAATTCCATTCCAATTCGTGGTTACAGTCATAAAACTCTGTCTCCCCCCCCCCCATCCACCTCTTATTTTGAAAAATACCCTTCATGCCCCAAAATTAATTAAAAATTTGTGTATATCCGTAAATTCACCACTGATAATTATGTTTCTGTTAAATTTAATCATTTTGGGTTTTTTGTGAAGGATTTCAAGACGGGGATTCCTCTCATGAGATGTGATAGTTGGGGAGCTCTTTATCCTATCACGCCCACATCCGGTCTCTCGAGTCCAACCTTGCCATCATCTTTTGCAGGCGTTGCTCCTTCCTTGTGGCATGCTCGTCTAGGTCATCTGGGATCGTCTATTTTGTCTTCCTTAGATAAAAACAATTTTATTTCTTGCAACGGTACGCGTAGTACTCCGATTTGTCAATCTTGTTCTTTAGGAAAAATTGTTAGATTACCGTTTGTAGACTCTAATTCTCGTACTTTCATGCCATTTTATATTACTCATAGCGATTTATGGACGTATCATGTTCTCAGTTCTTTGGGTCACCGTTATTATGTTATATTTTTGGATGATTATTCCAATTTTTATGGACTTTTCCGATAGCGAAAAAATCTCACATTTTTTCCACTTTCTTAAAATTTAGAGCATTCATCAGAACCCAATTCGAACGTGAAATAAAAAATATTCAATGTGATAATGGCAAAGAATACGATAATGGGGTGTTTCGGGAGTTTTGTGCTAATAATAGAATCAATTTTTGTTTTTCTTGTCCTCATACGTCCTCACAAAATGGGAAAGCCGAATGCAAAATTTGTACCATTAATAACATTGTCCGAACTTTATTGGTTCATGCTTCCGTACCCCCCTTCTTTTTGGCATCATGCTCTACAAATGACTATATGTCTTCTTAACATTCTTCCTACCAAAGGTTTGGCATATTCGTCCCCCTTTCAAATCTTATATAATAAGACTCATTCGTATTCACATCTTAGGGTTTTTGGGTGCTTATGTTATCCGTTATTTTCGTCCACCACAATTAATAAACTTCAGGCCCGTTCTACCCCTTGTGTATTTTTGGGTTATCCGTCTAAATACCCTAGTTACAAATATTTTGATTAATCCTCTAATAAAATCATCATTAGTCGCCATGTTATTTTTGATGAAACCCAATTTTCCTTTGCTAACGTGAGTAGTCCCGTGCCTAGTTCGTATAATTTTTTGGATGACACCGTCTTTCCGTATATTCCGTCAGTTTTTGGACGTATCCCTCACCCAAAAACTGGGGCTGAAGCTGCCCGCGGGACCTACAGTTCCATCTCACCCCTCTGTTTCCAGTCCCGTACTTGGGCCAGCTCCTTCTGCCCCAGTTTTCGTAATTGGGCCAGCTGCCCAGCCTAATACGGACAATGCTCAGTTCTGAGTTTGCTATGAAAGACTTGGGGCCATTGAGTTACTTTTTGGGGATTGCTTTCTCTCGTCATGCAGGTGGCTTGTTCTTATCCCAATGAAAGTATGCAACTGAGATCATTGAGCGAGCTGGTATGCCCTCATGCAAGTCTACCTCCACTCCAGTTGATACTAAACCCAAGTTGGGTGCTAAGGCTGGCTCACCTTACGAGGATCCGACTCGTTATCACAATCTTGTCGGGGCCCTTCAGTATCTTAATTTCACGAGACCCGATATTACGTATGTCGTACAACATGTGTGTTTGTTTATGCATGATCCAAGGATTGAGCACATGAATGTGCTCAAACGCATTATTCGGTATATCCAGTGTACACTTGACTTTGGCTTACATTTATATCCGTCATCGACGTCTACACTTGTCTCGTATACAGATGTTGATTGGGGTGGTTGTCCAGACACCAGACGCTCTACGTCTGGCTATTGTATGTTTCTTGGTAATAACTTGGTCTCATGATCTGCAAAGCGTCAGTCGACTTTGTCCCGCTCTAGTGCAGAGGCTGAGTATCGAGGGGTAACCAATGGGGTAGCTAATGTTCAGCCTGTGATATACACAGTGATATATACACCGTGTATAGGTGTATATATCACGGTTTAATGGTAGATTTTAGGTAAATATTGTATTAATTAGCATTGTACACTTACCATAATTATAAGATTCTTGTATTACTAGAATAAGGTTTTGGGAGTAGAATAAGAATAGGTTTTTCCTTTTATGGAAAATTGTAAATTGTATATATACTATTTCATTAATGAAAATAATCAAAGGATTATTTCTTTCAGTATACATATGCAAGAGAAAATATTTAAGTATGAGTTTAATTGATATTCATTGACGGTGTAAGGAATTTTTACACTATTAGGTTACCTTCTTCAAGATTATGAATCCCACTTTTATGGAGAGTTAATGCAGATAGCTTTTGACTAATCCTTTTTTCGGTACATTATCGACGAATATATGTTAAACTCGCAGGACACATAAGATCATATTAACTGTGAATTCACTGACTTTAGATTCTGGATTTCATTTCTGATCATGAGGTGATAGAGGAGTGATATATAATCAAGGTTAGGAAGTGTTGAATTCTCGATGAGTGAGGCCACAAGTAAGATTAGATAGCTAAACTAGTATTGTGTATGTTAAATGAAAAGGGACATATTGTTTACCATATACAGACGTAAAGGAGCTCAAACAACTAATTTGTATAGTAAACAAAAAGAAAAGCAAACATTTAATTTGTATATAATGTTTTACAAAAATGTAAGGTAAATTGTGTATATAGACTTAATGTGGTCCGACTTTTCTCTGGGCACAGATAGCAAGAGTTTAGATTAGAAGATGTTGAAGTCTTTGATATTCAAAAAAATTATTTGAATTGTCCGTTATTTCACCAAGTAGTAATCCAAAATTTCGAACATTTATTAACCACAAAAGAAATGCATCATGACAACAATACTATAGATGCAAAATAGAAAAGAGAAATCAATCCTTTTTGTCATTTTTTCATATGTAATTGTTAATCAACTCGTTTTGTACACTCTACAAGATCGAATATTTCTGTAATACTCTTGGGCGAAGTGCAATCCTTCCTCAAGCAATCTTATGTCCAATCAGCCAATTGAAAATCGAATTCACAAAACACATAAATCTTTTATTAGTATTGCACATATTTTCACGTGTTGCTTTAACCTTTATTTATTTATTTTTTCACCACAATCAGTGATAATATTAAAGGGTAAAGCGCCCCTTACCAAGAGTGCTGATAGGGAAGTTACTGCTTGTACAATTCCATAATCCAAATTAAAAATGCAGAATTTATGACTTTGAAACCAGCAAATCCAGATTTTTTGGCTAAGGTTGCAAATTCTTCCTTAGTTCTTTCCTTCCCTCCAGGAGTGGCTATCATCATAAACACATCAAGGAAAAATGCATTCTTGGAAAAAATATTATTTTCTGGATACTCTGGCTTTATATGTTCAACTAGCACCACTTTACCAGAGTTAGGTAAAGATTTCCAACAATTCTTCAATATCTTTATGCAATCATCATCATCCCAATCATGGAGTACATGCTGCATTATATTTAATGTGTCAATAAAGTGATTCAGAATAATTAGCTACAAACTTCGTCGTTAATCTATCACTAAATAGCGCGTAGCTGACAATTTTTTTAAAATAATTTATCACTAATCCGTCGCCAAAATAGGATTAGCGACAGATTTTGTTGTTAGCTATGAAATTTGTCCATTGCTAGTTTTTATTATTTTTAGTAGTGTTTTTTGATGAGTTTATATTATGTGCGTTGGCAATATAAATATTTTAATATTATCAGGTTAAGTTGACCTACCATAAGTGAACCAATCATATCAAATTTGATATAGTAACATGAAGGATTTTAACTTATATACACTTTTACATGTCTTATTCTTTTTAATTGGATAGTTTGTTTCACTCATGAACAATTGTATGTAATTATTTATTATTAAATGATTTGATAGTGAAAATATAGTTTTACACTGATTGTTGTATATACTTTAACACGCATTTTCAATTCCCTAACAAAACACAATATAAACAGATATTCCCTCTATTCTAATTCATGTGACGTTATTTGAATGAGGACACATTTTAAGAAAGAGAAAATTGAAATTTGTGTTATAAAACAAGTTATAGATATTTATTTAACTATAAATCATCTCATTAGAGTAAAATAAAAAAAATTAAATTCAAAATTATTTACATATAAAATGTATCTTTTCTGGAACAAACTAAAATAAAGTTAAAGAGTATTAGCTAAATTGGAAAGGAGGGAGTACTAACTTTCATGAAGATCACATCTCCTTGTGGAAGACTTTGAAACATATCTCCTGAAACATGCTCAACCCCTAACAAGAAGGAAATATAAAACCTCTATGATAAGGATTTATTAATAATCTAATAAAACGGATAACTAACCTGATATTATAAATTAAAATAACATTAATAGTATATTGGAAATGGTTTAAATTTGCGCTCCATTTATTGGACCACAATTGTCCTTAATGTTAATTTTCATGTTAAAATGTCCCTCCTTTCATCTGTTGGAATCCAATTGTCCGAAAATAGATGAAAGACGAGGTTCATTTAACCCGAACATTAACGTTAAGAGCAATTGATGTTCAATAGGTGGAGGAAGGGCATATATAAGCTATTTTCAATACGTTAAGGACATTTTTAACCTTTTTCTGTAAAATCTTTATACTATTAGTATATAAAACTTAAATTGTACCTGGATAAGCTGGAGCATCCTTGATGACATGGGGCAAATCAAAATTAATACCCCTAATATGAGGGTACTTGGAAACTATAGAAGCCATCGTTAAACCAAGGGCACCTCCAACATCTACCAATTGTTTTACTTCTTGAAAGCTATTGTAGGACTCAAGAATTCTATCTATGGTTATTTTGTTGATGTTTTGTGTAGATTTGTTATATACCCCAGCATATCTACTCTCTTTTTTATGATATTCAAACACACCCATTCCATGGGCTTTGTTGAATGGTATTTCTCCTTCAAGAATTGCATCTTTCAAGTAAAACCTTACAAATCAAAGAAAAAAGTATAAGTTTTATACGATGACAATTCACACGATGTTGACATAATCACACCACTTCAAAAATAATTGCAATTAACTCAATATAGTACAATTATTAATAACCTAGAATAAATGATAAATAATCTGCTATAAGAGGTATAAATTATATTGGTAATGCAAAAATTATTCGTATTGCCATTGTATATAATTTAAATCATTTGAATATTATTAAATCAAAAGAGTGATTCAATCGATATAAAAGTGTGATTTAATTGGGGTGGGATCCTTATCGGATTGGGACCTTCCCCATAAGGCCCCACAACAGGGGCATTAACGACTTCTTGCTAACCATATGCTAGGCATCACCTTAGCCTTTCCTGAACATTATCACTCCACAGCTATAGTATTCTTAATCAGCCTCTTAAACTGTGTTTCGCTCGAAAGGCGGGGAAGCACAATCTCCAACCAAGAGAGAAGTTACGTCCAGTATGTCCTCCCTTATTTCAGACAGTGAAAGATTTTTTGCACTATTATATCAACTAAAAGATAATTATAGATAGCTGACGATAAAAGAGTGAGATTAATAATCTGAAAAATAATGCAATTTACCTATACACTATAACATGTTAAAATACAAAGACATTGAAAAAATTCACATTGGTAGTGCATATAAAGTCCATCAAAATATTGGAAAAGAATAGTAGTTTATACCAAGAATTAACCATGGCTTGGTCATTAATAAAGAGAAATGTAGGAGCAATTGACATCCCATCTTCATTAGAGACAAGATTTATACTCAAAGGTGTCAAACTATAAAATGGTCCATTTTCATCCTCTTTGGTAAGAGTGAATCTTAACAAAGATTGGCTAGCAAGAAAACTCAAAATCTTTTCAATCATAAGTGGGGCTTGAGGGTTTTTTGTTGGGATTTTGGATGCAATTTGAGAAGAGGATAATTGTGCGTTTGGACCAGATTTTGCTAATATATCAAATATGCCAAGTTCCATAGTGACTTTCAAGACCATGTTAAGGGCTAAACCAATTGGCAATTGCATAACACTTAGGATATCTTCTTCTTCTTTGGACATAATTTTCTTGCTTTGATCTTTTGAAATGTCCATTCAGATTTTTGGCACTAATAATGGATGATGGAGTTGTTGAGGGGAAAGCTGGAAGACTTGTTCCTTTTATAGTTAGTAGAAATTAAATTGATTGGTGTTATATTAATTAAATTCTCGTAAATATATTGACGAGTGGAAATGACTAGGTGGAAATGATTTTAAATTAAAGAAAGAAACAGACAAAAGGGTTTCTGGGAAACATGTTAAGAATCTGATTATGGCATCTTTCAGCCATTTATATTTTTTAATTTTATATAATGAAATTTATTTTATAAATAAATAGTTATATGTTTGAATATAGAAATGTCAAAACTGATAGTAATACATATTCATCCATTCAATAAAAAAAAATGATGATAAATACTTTTTATAGTAATTGAAACGTCCTTGAAATTGTTTACATTAAAAAGGAGTTGATTATCACAAGATCTTTTAAGCTTAACTTTTGGACCACTTTCTAGAAATCTACATATTATATCTCAATAGAACTTGACACGACAATGAATTTATAACAAAAAAAGACTTGTTGGGCAATATAAGAGTAAAGTAGTAAAGCCAAAATCGCTCTCCGTATATTTTGTTTGATTTCTTTAATAATGAATTGTTAAAACTTGTATGGAATAAGTTGGGAAAACTGTACTTTTTTAAATGAGCTAAGTTGTTGAACTCGAAAAGGAATTCACTATAAAACCTATTTTAAATAAATCTTACGTGAGAATGAGAAAAAAATTAGAAATCATATAAAGGTACCTGAAAAAAATTGGAAAGCTACATATAAGGTAGGGCTGGTAATGGATCGGAGGTGGATCGGGTGGAGCTCAATCCGCCTCCACCCGCCAACGATCCATCCACCACCCGACCCATCCATCACCCTATTTTTTTAATCCACATCCGATCCACCCATCATCCACGGGTGAATCGGGTGCTTCGCGGATGGAAGCGATGAAGACTTATGAAAATTGATCGATACTCAAGTCTTGTAGGTAATTTATGATAGTTAATAGATATGTTAGTTCAAATTTCACAAAAATGAATTTTACTTTGTTCATTTTATTGGAAGTAGAGAATTGTACGGATTAATTTGAGAATGGCAGGGTCGGGTAAACTCACAAAGTTGCATTTGATTATATCAACTGTTAAGATAAAATAAATATCATCAATCCTCCTAGTACTGTGAGTTCATATTTTTATGTGAAAACGATCAACATTTGTTTTCCCCTTTCTTATATTGTTCAATGTATGTTTTACTTGACCAAACTTAGAGTGGTATAATTAGCAGATAAAAATATAATTTGTTTAATCTGTTTAAATTTGGACGAGTTAGCGACCCACATATTTCTTAACTCAAGTTATTTTGATTAGCCTGATTCAGTCAAATTAAAAATAGCATTTATTAAGCGTTTGGACATGCAATTTCATCTTATGAGATGAAATCATCGTTTGGACATGTGATTTCATCTCATGAGATGAAATTCCAAATCATCCAAAAGGGCATGATTTGAGATTTCAAATTTTAAATGTAAAAGTTGACCACAAGTTTATATTTTGTAAAAATAGATCCATAAATTGGTAGATATAATTAGCAATCATGTTTATCAATTATTTATATCAAATATTAAAAGATCTACAAGAGGGGTAGATTGAAAATAATTAATTTATAACGGGTGGATGGGTGGATCGGGTGGTGGGTTGGATGTATGTCCACCCGAATCCGATCCGATCCGTCACCCGATCCATCCGTCACCCGATTAAATCCATGTTTTGTCGGATTTTCGTCCATATAATCGGGTCGGATGGATCAGATATCCATCGGGTTAGGGTGAAATTGCAAGCCCTAATATAAGGTGTAGGGTTTCTTAATGTTAAGAGTCTCACATCTGAAATGGAATGGAAACATGGACTCCTTATATAGACTTGGACAATCCTCTCATCATAAGCTAGCTTTTGGGTTGTGTTAGGCCTAAGATCCAATACTTCATGGTATCAGAGTCAGGCCCATTCCAATTCTTTGTTCACCGATGTTGGGCCCCCAAATTATATTATACACGCTCCAATTAACAAGGTATAGACGTGCAGGGGAGTATTAAGAGTCTCACATCGGATATGAAATGGGAACATGGACTCCTTATATGGACTTGAACAATACTGACCCTACAAGCTAGCTTTTGGAGTTGAGTTAGGCCCAAGATCCATTCTTTACATAGTATCAGAGTCATGCTCATTCCAATACTTTGTTCACCGATGTTGGGCCCCCAAATTATATTATCTACGCTCCAGTTAAAAAGGTCTGGGCGTGCGGGGGAGTGTTAAGAGTCCCACATCGAAAATGAAATGGGAACATGGACTCCTTATATGAACTTGGACAATCATCACCCTACAAGCTAGCTTTTGGGGTTGAGTTAGACCCAAGATCCATTCTTGACACTTAATGGTGTTACTTGTGAGGCCTTTGAGGAAAGTCGTGCTAGTTTGACCAAAAGCGGATAATATTACCCCATGTTAAGAGTATTTTGAGCTGATTTAGCCCAATAACTGATATCAGAGTCCAGATTCAACGGGACGAATATGAAAAAGGCAGATGATGTCGTGGGGCTCGGTTTACTTCCCCCACACATTCAAGAAAAATCTAGTTGCGGGCTTTAGTCACCATAATTACTCAGACGATGTGGGTGGCACACAGTAAATCTCAGAAATTGACCATAAATTGTGGTAATGAGCCTAAAAACTTAGTTCGAGAGGAGGACTCGTTGATCATGGTGATAGGCCACGTGGAATTTAGTTCGAGGAGGAAAATTATTGGGTGTGCAAGTAAAGTTCCACATTGGTAGATGAAAAGGTTGGAAAGCTACATATAAGGTGTAAGATCTCTTGATGGTGTGAGATTTTTAGAGGAAAATCATGCGAACTTGACAAAAACGAACAATATCACACCATATTAAAAGTATCATTTAGCCCAATAATTATGTGGCGCTTTTTAGATTAAAACAAACAAAGATAAAATCGAGTGACTCAAAAATCTTGAAGTAGCGCAGAAAGGTTCCTCCAAAGCCAAGAATATCTTGCATAATTAAATACAGAAAATGTTAGTCTTTTATTTCAGTGGTAACGAAAATGTCAGTCTATGGCCTTCATGAGGAGACATTAATGAAAAAAACTCAATAATTCATGCCCCCTATTTGGGTGACTAACAATAACTTTTCTAACTACTAACTAAATAATGACGAAATAATATAAAAAAAGGTAGTCCGGTGCACTAAGCTCCTGCTATGCGCGGGATTTGGGGAATGGTCGGACCATAAGGGTCTATTGTACGCAGCCTTACCTCACATTTCTGCAAGAGGTTGTTTCCACGGCTTGAACCCATGACCTCCTGGTCACATGGCAACAACTTTACCAGTTACTCCAAGGCTCCCATTCGACGATGAAATAATATATTACACCCAAATTGGTGTCCCTTGATTATTTTGTTATTGTGATGACAATTTAAAATAGTTGGGATCAGAAATTTAATTTAGTAAAATTGGATCAAATATGAACCAGTCCATATAACTCGCTCTACAAAGGGATAAGTCCCGGTTCGAAAATGGGTCTCAAGCTAATGATCCTAAACACATGAGCTGGAAAAAATCTTGTTGAAGAGAAGCCCTCCTCCATTGTTACTCACGATGCAGAACGTAAAGACTCATCTATGCTCGTTGAAAGAGATAAGAGAAGTGAAGAAGAAGACGGATGTAATGGTTGAACATTGAACACTAACATCTTTTTTGTCGAACACAAGATTGGACCGGTTCAATGTCTTATGAGCTTTGGGCTCCGATTATGCAGACAAGTATTGGGCCTGGGTGGTTTATACTTTGGGGACTTATACCAATTAGCCCATTTGTAAATATTTTCTACATAGTATTCTTTAGGAAGATTCTAGAGTAGATGAGGTGTAGAAGTTAGTTATAGTTACATATAATTAGGATATTAGTCTTAGTCCTTTATTCTTTGATTATTTGCATAGTAATATTTTGTGACTTGTATAAAGACATGTAATTATCAATGAATCAAACACGCAGAAAATTTCCATATCCAATGTTATTTCAATTTCAATTTCATCATGGTATCAGAGCAATAACTCGATCCAAATCAATCACAAAGTTATTTACAAGTTTTATTCATTTCTAATCAATCTCAAAAGGATTTTCATTCTCTTACCTAAACAGAATGACAGAAGAAAACACCATGAGTGGAAACACTGCTTGATTTGTTGTGACCTATGATAATGGTCATCCCTATCACATAAATTTCTCAGACTCACCTGGGATAAACCTCATTAACTCCATTTTTTTATGGAGGAGGTCTATCCTCATAGCACTCTCAGCCAAAAATAAGCTTGGCTTCATAAATGGCTCTTGCAAGGCTCCAGTTTTGACTGCCAAAGATTATGAGCAGTGGTCTTGCTGCAATGATATGGTAATTGCCTGGCTGTTAAATGCACTGTCAAAAGACATTGCTGACAATGTTATTTACTCTAAAATAGTCAAGGAGTTATGGGACAGTTTGGAGCACATATTTAATGGATCTAATGGAGTCAAGTTGTATCACCTACAAAAGGAACTATCAGGATCAGTACAAGGTAACAATGATGTAGTGGGTTACTTCACTAAGCTTAAACGATTATGGGATGAGCTAGATTCACTTAACCTCCTTATATGTTGCACATATGTATATGTATGTGAAGGAAAGGAGAAACTAATTAAGGCATTGCAAGATCAAAGACTAATTCAATTTTTATGAGTCTCAATGATGTGTATGCTAAAGCAAGAGGTACCATTTTGATGATGAATTCTTTACTAAGTATGGATCAAGCATACATTCTAGTGTTATAAGATAAGAATCAGAGGGAAGCTTATGTTAATGCTTTCACCCCTTATGATTCTGCATCACTTATGGCAACAGGACAAGTAAGAGGAAATTACAGATCCGGCAACCATGGTAACAAGGGTGGAAAATGTACCACAGAAATTTGGTAACTCATTTCAGAAATTTACAAGGCCAGTTCAAAAATTCAAGCCAAGAAAAACCAAGTTTAATTTTAATGTGACCTGTAGTTATTATGGAAATGTAGGGCACATTTTTTATGATTGTTATAGACTTCATGATTTTCCTGAAGATTTTGAATTCACAAAATCAAAGAACAATCAAGGTGTTGTCAAAGCTAATGCAGTGATGGGGGACAGATGATGTTGAAAGTATACGAAATGCACATGTTGATTCAGTTCAAAGTAACCATTTCCAACACGTGAGCAAGGAACAATGCTCATATCTGGTGCAACAAGTCATCAAGGAAATGAAGATGAATCATTCAGGAACTTCAGACACAACTCTAAATGTAAATCCAATAGTTGGTACAATTCTAAATTGCTCAGGTTCATGCTTTTCAATTTATAATTCAAGCATCTGGATAATTGATTCAGGAGCTTCTGCATATGTGTCTTTTAATTCTATGTCCTTCTTGTTTCTAGCTCTTCTTCCTATACCTCTTAGTGCTAGTTTATCAAAGTAATCCAAGGAAAAATACCTTATGAAATGATTTTTTTTGTTAAGCCTTCTTACCAGTTCCTAAAATGTTTTGGATGTTTGTGTTATGTATCAACTTTACCACATGCTAGAGACAAATTTCATCCTAGAGCTAAGAAATATATCTTTCTTGGTTATCCACAAACTCAGAAATGATACAAAGTACTGAACATGAAAAGTGTGAAGGTTTATGTTTTTAGGAATGTCAAATTTCATGAAGATCATTTCCCCTTTGCACATAAAAACTCTAGTTCTACACATGAAGGCATTTTTACATCACAAAACTCAGCACCAGAACCTTTAATAATTCATGTTTATTTCCCTGATTCTTTCCATGATACTCATTCTCCTATCCTTATAGAACCTATTTCTAGTCCTATATCACTCAATCCCATAACTTCTGATCGTGGTCATGATCACACTCTCCTATCACCTTCAAGCAACACTTCACCACTCAATTCTTCAGCACATCTTCTAAACACTAGAATGTCTGAGAGAATTAAACACAAACCATCTTATCTAAAGGATTGCATCTGTAATAACATTGTTCTTACATATGTCACATATTCTTGTTTCATCCACCTAAATCAACCCACTCATTTTTCCTTTTCATCCCTATATCTTCTTAATTAACATATCCTCCAATCCATCTCTACAATCACATAACCTAACAGTGTCGATGAAGCCTCTAAGCATCCAGGTTGGATTAAGGCAATAGAAGAAAAACTCGAGGCTCTTTAACTTGGGAGGTGGTGGAATTACCCCTCGGAAAGAAATATTTATCTTGTAAGTGGTTGTATAAGGTAAAACACAACTCAAATGGCATAGTTGAAAGATTAAATGCTAGATTGATGGTGAGCAGGGATATACAGAAGGAAGAGATTGATTATACTAACACTTTTTCACCAGTGATCAAAATGACCATTATCATGTGTCTTCTTACTATTATTGTCAAGGGAGGATGGAAGGTTTCACAGCTTGTTATCAATAATATTTTCTTGCATGGTTAATTGCAATAAGAGGTCTTTATGAAGTTCTATGTTGGTCTTATTCCACCTAAGCCTAATCATGTTTGCATATTAAGGAAGTCTCTCTATGAGCTCAAACAAGCCTTAAGACAATGGTATACAAGGCTTGTTGGAGCTCTAAATTTCAAAGGTTATTCTAGCTCTATGAATGATTATTCATTGTTTCTTAAAACAAATGGTGAGCTTGTTTCTATTCTAGCTGTCTATGTGGATGAAAAATTGCTTACATGTAATGGCACATCAGAAATCACTCATATCACATATTTTCTCAACAATGAGTTCAAAGTCAAGCATTTGGGAAACATACATTACTTCCTAGGCATGAAAATTATAAGGGAAGATCAAGACTTTATTGTCAGCCAAAGAAAATTTACACTTGATCTTTTACAAGAGTTTGATTGTTCAGGTTTTCCTGTTTCATCACCTCTTGACCCTTATATCAAATTACAAGCAGATGATGGACCTTTCTTGCAAAATCCTACTACTTATCGACATTTAATTTGGAAGATAAACTACTTAACATATACCAGATCAAATTTATCCTATGCATTGCATTGCCTCAGTTAGTTCATGCAAAAGCCCACGCTTGCACATTTTACAGCAACTCTTCGAGTTTTGAAATACCTTCGCATAGATTCAGGACAAAGAATACTTATTTCTTCCAAATCATCCACTCCTATAATCTAAAAGTATGAACATTCATATTATCTGTCACTTAACTCATTTTTAATTCGTGTTAAATATTAGAGGATATATTTTTATTTTTTAAAGTCATTTTCATCCGTTCATATCTAAATCGATTTGCCAATTTATCAGCATGCCAACGGTAAGAAACTAAAATGATAATCACTATGTTACCTATTTTAGGGTGAAGTGAATGGATTGTCAATTTTAGAGTCTATATTTAAATCATAGTCGTAGTATACGATTTTTCCATTTAGCAGCTTTAAATCAACTTCAGACATTCACGATTGAAGTTGCAAAAACTTTTAACACTTTTGGCTGAAGTTGTAGGATTGTTGGCAAGGAAAAATTGGATGTCCGAACTTCAACCATTTATGATTAAATTTTAGTCATATGTGACTAAACTTCAGTCGGTACAAACTTCCGACATAAATACAACAACAACAACATACCTAGTGAAATCCCACAATGTGAGGTCTGGAGAGGGTAGAGTGTTTACAGACCTTACATCTACCTTGGTAGGTAGAGCGACTATTTTTGAGAGACCCTCAGCTCAAGACAAAGCACAAGCCCAAGCAAAGTAAGACACACAAAGTGCGTAAGTCATGACAGCACATTCTGAATAAGAAATAAGCAAATACGATATGTGACATGGTCGGTCTAACCACCACCCTATAGAACTTTCCTTTAGGTTTTGGTGGCACCTTTTTTATCGCACAATACTCTAGATGTGAGCCTTTATTTCATACACCCTAACCCAATACGATGTGTGACATCGTCATCAATCTCTCTATTCCCTTGGATAATAGACCCGAGGTACTTGAAGCTTTCTTTTTTTGGAATGACCTGGGTACCAAGCCTCACTTTCACGCTTGTCTCAAGGTCGCTCCCGTCAGTGAACTTGCACTCCAAGTATTCTGTCTTGGTCCTACTCAGCCTGAACCCTTTTGACTCCAGAGTCTGTCTCAAAACCTCCAGCTTAGCGTTCACTCTGTTGCGGTTCTCATCAATTAGGACTATGTCATCTGTGAATAACATACACCATGGCACCTCCCATTGAATTTATCGCGTCAGTCCATCCATCACCAAGGCAAATAGAAATGAGCTAAGAGTTGATCTCTGGTGCAGCCCAATCATCACTGGAAAGTGCTCTGAGTCTCCTCTCACTATCCGTACCCTAGTCTTAGCTCCATCATACATATCATTGATTACCCTAGTGTATGCCACATGTACACCTCTAACCTCCAAACATCTCCATAGAACCTCCCTAGGGACTTTGTCGTATGCCTTCTCGAGGTCGATGAAAACCATATGTAAGTCTCTTTTCCTCTCCCTATACTGCTCCACCAACCTCCTAATAAGATGGAGGCTTCTATAGTCGACCGCCCCGACATGAATCCAAACTGATTTTCAGAGATAGACGCTCCTCTTCTCACCCTCATCTCCACGACTTTCCCAAACTTTCATAGTGTGGCTTAGCAGTTTGATACCCCTATAGTTGTTGCAACTCTAGATATCACCTTTGTTCTTGTACAAAGGAATCATTATACTCCACCTCCATTCCTCGGGCATCCTCACCATCTTAAAAATGACGTTAAACAACTCCGTCAGCCACTTCAAACCTGCCCTGGCTGCGCTTTTCCAAAATTCAACTTGGATCTCATCAGGCCCGGTCGCTCGTCCCCGGCGCATCCTGCATACAACACCCTGAACCTCCTCAACCTTAATGTTTTCACAATACCTAAAATCCTGGTACCTACCAGAGTGCTCCAAATCTCCCAGCACAATGTCTCTATCTTCTTTTTCGTTCAAGAGTTTACGAAAGTAATACCGCCACCTCCACCTAATATGTGCGTCCTCCACCAGCACTTTTTCGTCCTCATACTTGATGCACCTCACGTGATCCAAGTCTCAAGCCTTCTTGCCCCTCGCCTTGGCTAGTATGTACAACTTCTTATCCCCGCCTTTTTCCTCTAATTCCATATATAGACGGTCAAAAGTCATTGTTTTCACCGCCATAACTGTTAGTTTTGCCTCTTTCCGCGTCATCTTATATAATTCCCTATTTGTCCACTTCTCCGCCTCATCTTTGCTTTCTACCAATTTCGCATACGCCATTTTTTCGCTTCCACCTTCTCTTGAACTTTACCATTCCACCACCAGTCCCCTCGATGCCCACCATGACTATCCCGCGAGGTCCCTAGCAACCTCCCAAATGCAACTGGTCGTCTTGTTCCACATTCCGGTCGCATACCCACTACTCCCCCAAGCCCCATTGGCCATCATTCTCTCCCCCATATCATTTGCACTAGCCATGGTCAAACTCCCTCATTTGATTCTTAACCTGTCATCCACAACCCTCTTCTTCTTCTCCATCTTGATCTCTAAATCCATCACCAAAAGATTATGTCGGGTCGTAAGATCCTCCTTCGGAATAACCTTGCAGTCTTTACAAAGACCTTTCTCAACCTTCCTAAGGAGCAAAATGTCTATCTGAGTCTTAGTCACCGAACTACGGAAAGTCACCAAATGCTCATCCTTCTTCAGGAACCTTGATTTGGCTATCACCATCCCAAAAGTTCTAGCAAACTCCAAAAGTGAGACGCCTTTCCCATTCCTGTCCCCGAGGCCAAAACCTCCATGCACGTCATCATAACCCCCCGAAAGTATCCCGATATGTCCATTGAAATCCCCTCCTACAAATAACTTCTCAGTGGTTGGTATACCTCCTACCACTTTGTCCAAATCTTCCCAAAAACGCCTCTTGTCCTCCTATTTCAAGCCCACATGCGGCGCATACACACTAATAATGTTCATAGTACACCCTCCAACTACTAACTTAATCGTCATCATCCTGTCATTGACCCTCCCAACCTCTACCACCTGATCCCTTAGCTCACTGTCTACCCCATTCCTATACTTCGACCTACTCGAGAACCATAGCGTATACCCGTCTACATCCTTAGCCTTAGGTCCTACCCATTTGGTCTCCTGGACACATGTTATATTAATCTTCCTCTTCTTAAGAATCTTAACTATCTCTATGGCCTTCCCCGTTAGAGTTTCAATATTCCAAGACCCTGTTCTCAGTCTAGCATTACCCTTACTCCACTTACCCCCCTAACCCTCGCCTCCGTCCCCGACCGACATAAATGTCTGAAGTTAATTTTGTCAAAGCCTAATTTTAGGTATGTATGTATGAAGTTTATGCTTGTAATAGCCAACTTAAGTTATTAGTTTTCCGTAATTGCTACCCAATATTTATAATAATACCATTCAATTAAATCCAAAACAACTAGATAATCAGAAAAAATAATTAGTAATTAAGAAAAGTGATATTTCATTAAAGAAAGAAAACGATAATTTGATATGAATTGTCTGCATTTATCTTTTTATATACATATAAATATATTTGTTGTAGTAAAATCTAGAATGTATTGTCAGTGATTAATCGTTTGAATGCAATACGTATTAATTGGGGGTAAAGAAATAAGAAGAACAAGAAAGGGATGAGGAGGAGCAATTTTATTTGAATTTGCTTACACTGACCATTACTTAAATATAAGTTAAACGGGGAATGTCCAAATAAATTACCGAGTGCAATTGCAATCCTATTTCAAGTGGCACAAATTAAATGACAGCGTCAAGATCACGTATTCGTACACTTAAATTGCAATCTACCATTCAAGTGACTGGTTTTTATTTTTGGTCCTTTAAATTGACTTGTCTTTAATTTTTGTCATTTCCCATCGAACTTATATCTAATGGGGCATAAGCTCAAAAGTCATATAAAGCATAACTTGTTGGATATTATGATATAAAAATATAAATTTATGTCCCACAAGAGACAAAAAATAAAGACCGATACAAAATAGGGGAATAAGTGCCAATGACCCCTTGCTATTTCAAGAGGCACAAATTGGACCTTCGCATTTTGCGGTGAATTACCAGCCCACTAACGTCCACCCATAATCAAATTGGAAAATAATATAAATGACCATCCAACTCAAACTATTGACAACTGGATAATTTAAGAAGCGTAAAAAATATTTTTAGCTTCTTTAAAATAATTTTATTTCGTAGCTTTTTAAAATTAATTTTAGCATATGTATAAAAACTGTATTATTATTGTATAGAAAATATATCATTATTGTATAAAATATGTAGTCCTACAGTATGTGTTTAGAAAATGTATTATTGTTGTATAATTTGTGTTTAATAAATGTATAATAAATGTATAATTACTAATATACACATATTATACAATTAGTATATACATATTATACATGTTTGGGGATATTTCCCAAAGGCTCAATCAACGAATATTTACTATTATACACATATTATATATATTTTGGGATATTTTTTGAAGGCTAAATATGAATTTTTTTTGTCGAATATTTGTTTTCTTTTTGGGGTAAGCTTAGTCGCCACAAAATGTGTAGCTTTTGTCACAAAAAAAAACTTTAACAACAACCGTATATATAATGACCTTTAGTGATGACTTTTTTTTTTTTTAGTGATTCGGCTGCTGGGCTAACGCTTGGCAATAGTGTAGACCGAAAGGCCAAGTCACGGCATTAAGCCCAAACATGGGCCGAACAAATTTGTGATAGCCTAGTAGTGTCCTTTTCCATAATCAAATTTCTCTCACGTTCTCTTGTGTTGGGCTTTTCAATTCGTTGCCGGATTTGCTTTTCTCCCGTTTCTTGTTTGCTTTTTGTGCAAATATAGTTCTTGAAAAAAATATTTTTCAGATAAAGTTAAATTTTGGATTTAATCTTTGTTTATATATTACTCAACTTCTACTATTTACAAAACTGTAGACTGGCGTATAACATTTTTACATGAAAAGATTTAATTTGCTCAGAATAGATCTTTAGACTATGATAAAAAAGTTCACAAGTTACAAAATAAAAAGAGAAATTTATTATATAATTATCGTATTATTTTGTGATAGTTACTGGCCCTTTTTCAGGCTGTTATATCATATTTTTTGTAGTATTTTACCATGGCTTATTCGCTTATGTTATTCTTTTTCATATTGTTTTAAATTGCATGTCCTTGTGTTGAGGGTCTACTGAAAACAACTTCTCTACCTTCCAATGTAGGGATAAGGTCTAGGTGCATTCTACCTTCCCCAAACCCTACGTTGTGTGATTTCAATGGGTAAGTATGTTGTTATAGTTATCTCAAGGAGGGACAATCATCTAAAGTTATACTCCACTGTTTCGATTTATTTAACGGGTATCTGAATGGACACATAATTAAGGTGGGGGAGTGGAGTTTTGTAAAATGTTGCCTTAATATACCATGAGATTTTTGTGGCTATAAAAGCACGATCTTGAAAATTAAATGAGAAGTTTTAAACTTAAATATATTTTTTCCTTGAAGTGTTATTTTTCTTGATATAAACTAATAAGAAAATAGTGTAAAATAGAATAGATGTAAGTGATACATATATGCTATAAAAATCAATTAAATAAATGTACTTTCTCCCTATATTAATGAACAATTAATTAAGTTGAAAGTGTTAATTAAGCTTGATAAGGTTTATTATCTAATGTGTCTAATTTCTCCCTAAATTAATGAACATGTTAATTAAGTTGAAATGGTTAAACTTGATAGGGTTTATACTCTAATCATGATGACACAATATAATTAGCTAGTGTATAGACTCTATACCTATATATGCTTTTTAATGACTTCCATTTTTTATTTTGATTGGATGTAATTCACGAACAATGATAATTCGGCGTGCCACAACATCAATCAGTTAAAACAACAGTAAAGATGCAGTCCATTCAGACAAATATAATTGGCATGGCTCCACCAATTTGAATGACAAAAACAAAACTTGAAATTAGTAAATATTTGCTTAATGTGTATTTTTTCAGGTGCTAGTTAGTATAAAGATAGTCAAACTTTAACTTGGAAATGTTATATGCTGCAAAACAAGGATATTCTAATCAACACGACTGTTTCTCGTTTTGGTTTTGGGCGCCCCACCTTCCCTGGAAGGAGGAGTAGCATTGTCTACTCTACAAGAAAATGCTATAAAATTATAAAACACGACCGATCACTTGATTCAGGCTCTTCTTATTAATGACACAAATTTTCATGAAAATCAAGTAATATCAGGTAAATATAGTACTGTTTAATTTAAGTAGAAAAAATGACCCTTTTAAGATTTCTTGTATATTAAAACTATGGCACAATCATAGCTGAATGCTGATGAGTTATCTTTCTAAGACTAAGACTCGGTATTTAGAAAAATCACTTTTTAATTCATTGACGATGTATAAATATTTATATAATTAGATCATTTAAAAACAATTGCATGTTATTTTATTTAATAAAATGAATTGATAATCTAAAATAAATAATAAATAACCCATTGAACAAGTTAAGTTACAATAATAACATAAAAATTATTAAACTATTATGTATATAATTTAAGTCCGTTTAAAAATCTTCATCTACACAAAAATTGTTATGTAGTAAAGCAGAGACTTAACTGGAAAAGATAACAATAAGGATAAAGACCACATTATCACATGTAAGGATGATTTTAGTTTTTGTGTAGTACAAACGCACGGGGAGTATATATATGTGTGCGCGCGTAAAGAATTACTATATATTAAATCTTAAATTCATAGCTTTAAAATGTAATGGACTCAATAATAAAAATATTAAAAATTAAATTCATCAAATTTTAAATTATAAATTCGCCTATGAATACAAGGACCAATTTCAAAAGGTTTTGAACTTTGGGGGGTATATTGACCAGCAAAAATGACTTTATGAGCGCAATGCGGCATGCGTAAATGATTATCAAATTCACTGTTCTTCGTATAGCTTTAGTGATAGATCGAATAATTTTATTAAAACGATATGCTTGATACAAACTTTTTTTAAAATTATTCATTTTAATCTTTTTGTTACATTGTGATCATGGAAGAGGAAGCAAAAAAGAACGAGATGTCTCTTTGCAGACTCTAAAAATCTGAACTTGTTCAATAGTAGAGAGAGATGGAGAATTATGTAATACTAATTGAATTATTGAGGAAAAAAGGCGTAACTGTTAGGAATTACAAACGAGTATTAGGTTTATCATCAAAAGTTGTGGTAGAGTAGTACTTCTCGCCAAAGATTTTGAATTTCAGTTTTAGAAATGAAGTCACCTTGATAGGCGTTTTATCGGATATATAACTTGCTTCCACACTTTTTTTCGAGATATGAAAAGAAGGTTCAAATACAAATTGACTTTTTCGCTCGCATTTAAACAATTGTGTACTTGAGAGTCCCGAAACTTCCTTATAGATATAGACTTTCTGTATTGCCAATGAACGAATACACTTTACAAAGGATGTACTAGCAAACGATATTAACAAATCATTTAGTCAAACTGAAAGTGGAAATTGGCCAAATTCTTCCCCCAACCGACTTACTCTCGCTGACATTAGGCACTACCTTATTTGAATTGAAAATAATAATATAATTGTCCATAAAATAAAAGCATTAAATTGTTGTGTTTTTTGTCTCGTTGAATAAAATGTAAACGAAATTACTTATTGGCCACATTATATCTGTGACACATCACAAACGTGTATCAAAATCTTGAGTTTATCGATTCTTAATTTTAAGAAGAGGAGTTTACTGGATTCTGAATAAATTATTTATACATATTATGTAAAGTTTGTAACACAAATACTAAATTTTGATCAAAGATAATGTATGATTTCGGCCAAATTCCTAGTTTTCTCTCTAGTTTCGCCCATGACTTTACCCCATATACAATTTTTTAGTGCGAATCAGAATTAGCCGGACTCTAAAACAAATATCAAGCACAAGATGGGAATCCAAGAAGAAAAAAAATAAACGAGTATATTAGGTTTTAAATCTCTCGTGAAGTTTAGTACAATTAGGTGGTATTTTTGTGGCATCTGAGCATGCTTGTGTTCTTAAAGTGTGAATGTGATTCATTGACTTTGACTTTATTGATAAAGAGGTAGTTTAACTTTATTTTCGTTCTTTACTCGAGCAGAAAGCACAGTTGGTGGTGAATGGAGGGAAAGTTATATATATTATTTGCATGATCAATTTATATAGGAAATAATAGTAGTATTTTTGGTCAATCATATAGTTGGTAAATTCTATTTTTGGTTCTTGTGATATATGATTTAATATATTTGATTTTTAACTAACTAATTAATTAAAATATACTTTTGGTCCTTTTATATAGGAAATATGTTATATTTGCACTATTTTTTTAAGAATATTACCCTCAAAGATGTATTAATAATACAAGTTTATATAACACATGAGTATTTAAGTAGTAGAACGGTTAACGATTTTAAAAATTTGTGAATATTTACAATAAAGGGATTAAAACTATACATTCCAAGTAATTAAAGATTAAATGTGCTTAGTCATTTATCACAAGGACTAAAAGTGAATCAACCAATAAATTGAGAGACCAAAAATATTATTAGCCCATGTTTATTGTTAAGAGTCCAACATCGAAAATGGAATGGGAACATGGACTCTTTAGATGAACTTGAACAATCATCATCGTACAAGCTAGCTTTTGGGGTTGAGTTAGACCCAAGATCCATTCTTTACATGGTATCAGAGCCAGACTCATTCTAATTATTTGTTCACCGATGTTGGGCAAATTATATTGTTCACGCTCCAGTTAATGAGGTCTGGGGGTGCGGGAGTGTTAAGAGCCCCACATCGAAAATGGAATAGGAACATGGACTCATTATATGTGTTTGAACAATCACCACCCTACAAGCTAGCTTTTGAGATTGAGTTAAGCCAAGATCCATTCTTTACATTTATATTACTATTCTATTTTAATCTGTAACAAATAATTTGTTTTATTTGAAGTTATTAATCCGATTTTTTTATGAAAACTTACTTTTAATGATAATGATATGATAGAATCTCGTTTTTTTTTTAATATTGTCAATATATAATCAAAGTTAAATCACGATGGAAATTGTTACACTAGTTTCTGCTTTTTTTCTTTCTTGTTTTTCTTTTTCTTTTAAATTGTTATACCATATGTTCCATCATTTTCATAGTTTTCAAAGTCAACAAAAGTTTGATTATATTCGAATTAATGGGAACACTTGGGTCCCTCCCATCAAAATTTGTTTTTAAGTATGATTTGAGTTCAAGGTGGTGGGTAAAGGATAATCATGATGGTAAATATATATATATATATATATATAAAAAAAAAAAGTGCACACCTTTATCTTTTATTTTTTTCTTGATTCTGTTTCCTTATTTTTTTCCCCAACTTTTCGTCTTCCTTTTTCTATAAACATTGTCACTGTGAAAAGGCGATTGAATTCAAAGCCAAATTTTGCAATTTTTATCTTTTTAAAAAAAAACTTTAGGCCTACCTAAAGCTCTAAAAAAACAAAATGAGATCCAACATTAGGAAACATATACTCTAAAACACACTAATAGTAAGTTAAATTGGGCTAAACTTACGGATAATTTTAATACGGCGTGATATTATTCGTTTTGAATCAAGTCGGATAATTTTTTTCTAAAAACAAATCACACCATTAAGAATATTTATACACCTTATATGTAATTTTTGAGTTTTTTCAATGATCAATGTGGAACTTCAACAACCTTCCCCTCAAACTATTTTCCACACGGCAAATTACCACGATCCATGGGTCTCTATCTTGAACTAAGTCCACGTGACTCATTACGATGATCCATAGATCAATTATTCATATTAAAATAAATAATCTCTTAATTATTTTAATTAATGAATGAGTATATACAATTTACAATTTTCATAATATGGAAAATCATATTCCTATTCTACTCTCAAAACTCTATTCTATTTGTACAAGAATTTTACAATTATGATAAGTGTACAATGCTAATTATATACAAATAATATGTTACCAAAATAGGAATATACACGGTTGTGTATATCGTGTATATCACGGTCTCCCACTTGTCTAATTATATACAAATAATATGTTACCAAAATATGGATATACACAACTGTGTATCACGATCTCCCACTTGTCATGGGTTTCTTGATATACACGGTATACACAAGGTATTGGATACCGTGTATATCCTTGTATATTTTCACACCCCCGCAGTCATAGCGGGGGGTCGTCGTGCGCTGAGAATGTCCTTAAAATCTTCAAATAGACCGTACAATGCTAATTTCATAGCTTTCTGAATGGGACAATAAAGTTCTAAGAGAAGATTACGTAACCAACATGACTCAGACACCACATTGGCTACCCCTCGATACTCGGCCTCTGCGCTGGAGCGTGATAATGTAGATTGTCGCTTTGTAGACCACGAGACCAAGTTATTACCAAGAAACATACACTAACCAGATGTGGAGCGTCTGGTATCTGGACAGCCACCCCAATCAGCATATGTATACGAGACAAATGTAGAAGTCGACGATGGATATAGATGTAAGCCATAGTCAATTGTTCCCTGGATGTACCGAATAATGCGTTTGAGCGTATTCATGTGCTCAACCCTAGGATCATGCAGAAACAAACACACCTGCTATACGGCATACGTAATATTCGGTCTCGTGAAAGTAAGATACTGAAGAGTCCCTGCAAGACTGCGATAGTGGGTGGGATTCTCGTAAGGTGAGCCAGCTGCAGCACCCAACTTGGATTTAGTATCAACTATGGGTGGCCAGCGGGCCGGGCTCGGGTCTGGCGGGCCGGGTCTGGCGGAACTTGCTCCAGTCCCATCCCGATCCCGATCCCGTCGATATCGGGTTGGGGCGGGGTACGGCGGGTTTTCCTTTTTTTTTTTTTTTAAATAACATATGTATAAAAATAACTCAATAAACAAAACAAGATAGTGTAATAAAAATATCTCAAGGTTGTTTTTGTGCCTCTTATATTATTTAATAGACATGATTTTTTTGTAATACAAATACAATTGTCTAAAATCTAAATTGCAACTTTGTGGTGTTGTCCAAAAGTTGCAAATTACATAATAAAATTGCAATTAAAAAAATTACATTCTCAAAAAAACCTGTTCTAATTGCTTGATGATTTCGTGTGGTTCTTCAGTTGGAATTGGTATTTGTTGGTCAAATTGATCTACGTCGCTTCCACTACCTTCGGTTAAGATTTCGTTGTAGTTTTCATCATCTTCTTCGTTGATCTCCGGTTGACCGCACCTTCTCCACTCCGCTGGTATCCAATCTCTACGAATAATACCGCAATTTTCAAGTCGTCTCCGCTAATGAGTGTCGTGGTCTCCTATTTGATATCCGCTCACTGAGAAAAAGCGATTTCGAGACGTGAGATGACGCTTGAATGTTCAAAACATCTCTAGCCATCAATGAAAGTGTCGGAAAGGTCTTCTCATTCCCCTCCAAAGATTTCGGCAAGTCTTCATGTCCATCTTCATTGATAACTTCTTGATACGGTACGAACCCCGCAAAACAAAAATATCCAACTCGCTAATTTGGTTAGTAGTAGAGGTACGGCCGCACATTCTATTTCGAGGCTTTCAATACCGTACCGCGAAACAAGATGTCTTTTGTAAGGTTGCGTTGAAGATGAAGAAGATGGTATGGAAGCCGGTAAGTTACTAGCATTTTCTTGTTGATAAAATCTATATATATTTTTGCATTGGTGTTCTACGCTAGACAACACTTCTTCTTTAGTTTGTTCAATAGGTGGTGGGTGATTTAGATTTTTGGGACTTGGAGGTGGTAGTACTTCTATACAATCGTAAATAGTTTCAATTAGTGATTTAGTACCGTCTATTTTAATAGTAGGATTTAATACTGAGAACCAATAATATAAATAGAGGGAATAGGAATAAAATATTTTTTTATTTTGACAAACATTTTTTTAATATTTGCCTTATAAGTTTGGTTTTCCATATATTCACTAAGTAATAAAAATATTAGAGTTATATAAAATAACATAGTTGAAATAGTAGGATAATATATACCGGAAAATTCTTTTGTTGCTTGAAAAAATTTCTCTAAAAATACAATAAGTTCGGAAATTTTTTCCCAATCACTATCTAAAATCATATCACCGGCTTTTTATTATGAGAGTTAAAAAATAAAGTTATAGGTAATTTATAGTCATAAGCAACAAGTAGTTGCTCGTATAAAGAATTCCACCTAGTGGATACTTCTTGTAGAATTTTTCTAAAAGGTAGTCCACAATCATGACAAATTTTTTTATATTCTTTTCTACGTTGTACTTTATTACTTTTAAAAATAAAGTTTATAGCAAATTGTATTTTACTAAGAATGTCTTCAAAAAGTGATAGACCATCCTTTACAATTAAGTTATATATATGGCACGCGCATTTTATATGAAAATGGTCCGGAAAAGACGGAGTTAAACTATTTTTTAAAATTGTAATTGCGTAATTGTTACTAGAAGCGTTATCTAATGTAATAGTCATAATTTTATCGGTAATTCCGTAATAATCGCACACTTGATAAATATTTTCTGCAATAAAAGTACCAGTGTGCCTATCATCTATATATCTATACGCTAAAATACGTTTTTGCATAGACCATTTATAATCTATCCAATGACAAGTTACGGTTAAATAATCATAGCCGTTAGTACTACGACCTATATCAGACGTGATGGATACTTTGCCATTAAAATGATATAATGAAAAACGTAAATATTGTTGATATTCATGCGCGAATTTAAATACATCTCTCTTAACAAGTTGATCTAGGAAAACCGTTAAAAGCAGGATTATATATATCTCTAATGTAATGAATAAAACCGGAGATGAAGGAAATGAAAAAGGTAAACCCTCCACCAGCAACTAATTTTGATATTGCTTCCCTATCTCTATGTTTATTGTATTTAGAGCCTACAATTCCCCCCGTCATAGGGTTAATTTGACCCTGTACTTGGTCCGAGACAGTATCAGTATGTGAACCTTGTCCCGATGGAGCGGGCGTTTGCGCACCCGGTTTTAAAGTCTTCTTGAGTTCCAGAAAATAGCTCCTGGTCTAAATCTAATGGTATTGTAGGAAAATGTTGAGTATCAACAAAATCATCCTGTGTAGGAATAAGATGACTAGAAGAAGTACCCTTGCCCTGGTTGCCCCTACTAGAAGAAGCACCATTACCCTTACCCTTACCCCCTTACCCTTACCCTTAAACATACATTTTAATCCTTCCATTTTAATTATGATAATAAATAATTAAAGACAATAAAATTAAGTGCGCTAAATAAAATAAACAGACAATAATAATTTAATGAAGGAACGAATGTACCAAACGCCGACGTAACGTCGACGTGTAATCGAGAGGTTGAAAATTGAAACTTTTCTCGATGGAAGATCCTCAAGCTAGTTGCCAACTTCACTCCCAATTCCCAAATGAATAAATAAAATTGAATAATTCCCAAATGAATAAATAAAATTGAATATATAGCAAACAATGTAGACTTGTAGAGAGATATATTGAGAAATTAGAGAGATTGTAGGAAGATTTGTGAGAAAGATGAAGAGAAAATGAGTTATTTATAGTTGGAAAATTGGGTTAAAGTGTAAATATAATAACTTATGGGTTAAAAATAAATATTAAGGGATAGGGGGGGTTGGGGGAGGGGGGCCTAAAATGGCTGTTGGCCAACGATCATAATCTAAAATGGCCATTGGTGCAACGACCATATTTGCAAAGGGGGGAAAAGGGCGGGGTCAAGGTCGGGCTCGGGACGAGGTCGGGTCTAGCGGGCCTGGGGCGGGCTCGGGTCTGGCGGGACGAGACATCGTCCCGTCCCGAGTTCGAGTCCTGCCCCCGTTATTTATTTATTTTTTTAGCGGAGTCGTGGCGGGATCGGGGCGGGCTCGGGACGGGGTCGGGTCGGGGTCGGGCCGTCCCGGCCCACTGGCCACCCCTAGTATCAACTGGAGTGGAAGTAGACTTACATGAGGACATACCAACTCGCTCAATTATCTCATCGGCATACTTCCTTTGTGATAAGAATAACTCACCTGAATGACGAGTGACATCAATCCCCAAGAAATAACTCAAAGGCCCCAAGTCTTTTATAGCAAACTCAGAAGTGAGTAGTGTCATGATAGACTTGCGTAAATCATCACAAGAAGTGGTCAAGATAATGCCATCCACATATAAGAGAATATAAGCCAGGGAAGTACCACGACGATATATGAACAAAGAATTATCAGACTTGCTGTGAGAAAACCCAATAGTCGATACATAGTCCGCAAATCATTTATACCAAGCCCGTGGATCCTGTTTGAGCTCATATAAGGACTTTTTCAATAAACAGACATTGTTAAGATATGTAGCGTCTCGAAAACCCAAGGGTTGATGCATGCAAAATGTCTCCTTAAGATCACCATTATAAGAAAGCATTATTCACATCTAGTTGATGAATGGGTCATGTCTTGGAAAGAGCCAGACTGAGCACAGTGCGAATGGTAGTCGATTTGACCACTGGGCTAAATGTCTCACCACAATCCACGCCAACCTGTTAAGTTTTACCATCACCTACAAGACGAGCTTTATGTCTCGCAAAAGAACCATCATAAATATCTTTATGAGCAAAAATCCACATAGACTGAATAATATTAACACCAGAAGGACGGGGGACCAACTCCCACGTCTTATTTTCAGTAAGAGCATCATATTCGTCGTTCATAGCCAATTTCCAATTCGGGTCATTTAAGGCAAACACTAGGTTACGGGGTAGTGGGGATTTAAGAATATTAGAATTAAGATTAAAATATCTTTTTGGTTTAAAAATACCCCCGTTGACTATGAGTAGCATGCCGGTGTGTCGAGGGAAAATCTGGTGGATTTTGGGAATCGATCGAGTCGGTGACGGATCGGCCGCAGCGAGCGATGGACCGCCGGCCCAAAACTCGGAAACGAAAGAGGGTCGGACCTGGAGCAGAAACTGGGCCAAAAATAGTCTTGGTAATGGGCTGGGCAATCGGCCCACTAGCAGAAACTGGGCAGAAATTTGTGGGATGTGGCGGGTCAGCAGGCAGTGGGCCTACTGGCGGGTCGTGGTTACTGGATCGGCCCATTGAGTGGTGCATAATATGCGGTGAGACTTCGTAATCTAAAAAATTATACGAACTAGGCACGGGACTACTCACTTTCTCAAAGGGAAATTGGGTTTCATCAAAAATAACATGACGACTAATTATGATTTTATTAGATGACAAATCAAAACATTTATAACCACGATGATTATACGGATAATCCAAAAAAACACAAGCGGTAGAACGGACTTGAAGTTTGTTAATTGTAGTTGACGAAAACAGTGGATAGCATAAACACCCAAAGACTCTAAGATGTGAATACGAATGATTCTTATCAAAAATGATTTTAAGAGGAGATGCATACGCCAACCCTTTGGTAGGAAGTATGTTAAGGAGATAAGTAGTCATTTGTAGAGCATGATGCCAAAAGGAAGGGGGTACTGAAGCATGGACCAATAAAGTTCGGATAATATTATTAATGGTACATATTTTTCGTTCGGCTTTCTCATTTTATGAGGACGTATGAGGATAAGAGAAACGAAAAACTATACCATTAGCATCACAAAAATCCCGAAAAAAACCATTAACATATTCTTTGCCATTATCACATTGAATATTTTTTATTTTCCGTTCGAATGGGGTACAGATGAACGCTCTAAATTTTAAGAATGTGGAAAAAACTCATGATTTTTTCGCTAACGGAAAGGTCCATAAAAATTAGAATAATCATCCAAAAATAGAATATAATAACGATGGCCCACAGAACTGAGAACGGGAGAAGTCCATAAATCGTTATGAATAATATCAAAATGCATCAAAGTACAAGACGTAGAGGCTACAAATGGTAATCTAACATGTTTTCCTAAAGGACAGGAATGAAAACTTGGAGTACTACGCGTACTCTTACAAGAAATAAAATTGTTTTTATGCAAAAAAGAAACAATAGACGACCCAGGGTGACCCAAACGTGCATGCCACAAGGAAAGTGCTAGAGCTGCAAATGTCGATGGCATGGCTTGACTCGAGAAACTTGAGGCGGGCGTGATTGGATAAAGATCTCCCCTACTATTGCATCTCATGAGAGGTATCCCCGTTTTGAAATTCTTCACAAAAAACCCAAAAGGATCAAAATTAACAGAAACTCAATTATCAGTGGTGAATTTTCGGACAGACACCAAATTTTTAATTAAGTTCGGGGCATGAAGGGTATTTTTCAAGATAAGAGGTGGATGTGGGGGAGATAAAGTTGTATTACCGTAACCACGAATTGAAATTTTATTGCCATTACCAACAATAATGCCACGATTTTTGCTCAAATTAGAATAAGACGAGAGAATACCTTGGTCTGACGTCATGTGAGAAGTGGCGCCGGTGTCCATGTACCAATTCGGGTCTGGCGGATTTAATCCAAACGTATGCATCGCGACTTCAATATCTGTCGGTGTGGGGCCCACTATTTGGAATGTCTGCGGTGGCCAAGGCCCAAGCAAACCGGCATGCGGCGCCCGCCCAGAAGGAAAACTGCTGCCTGAAGCTGGACCTGAGATATTGGGCCTAGCCTGTGGCTGGAACTGGGCCCAGTTACCTGGGTAAGGGCTAGGAGGAAAATAACCATTGTTGGGCCACGGGCCACTAGCACAGTTCCACTGCCAGGAGGCCCACTATTGAGACCAATTGGACTGTTGTCTACTGCCCAGAGGCCCACCGCCATTGCCATCGTCGTTTCGGCCGCCGTTGTTATTGCCGCCACGATTTTTGCCATTATTTTTATGGAATTTACCCTTCTTACCGCCACGGTTGTTGCGGTTTTGACCCGAATTGTCAACAAAACCGTGAGAGTCATTGGATGAAGTCATCATCGCCAAGGAACTGGCCCCGGTAGCTGCCTTTTTTGCCAAGCCAACTTCTTCTAACGTGCGCATCGAACATGCTTGATAAAAAAAGATAAGTGGATTACTTTGACGAATGAGAGTCCCAACGCCATTATAGGCCTCAGATAGACCTGCAACCATTTGTAGAACAAGACGATTATTGGTAACAGACGCTCCAACGTTACAGAGTTGGTCCTTCAATTCCTTGAGCCGTTTACAATAGGCCGAAACATTCGGAAGATCCTCCATGCTTACTTGTGATCATTCTTGCTTAAGGGTGACAACTCGGGAATGTTGGTTGTCCTGAAATATATCACACAATCTATTCCAGGTAGCCATAGCCGTAGTGTCTGGTTCAATGATCGTCTGTAAAATGTCGGTAGAAATAGTGGAGTAAATCTACTGAAAGACGGTAACATCAAAAGTGATCCACAACTGAGGATCCCCCGCGGGTGGAGGGACTGCAGGAAGAATTATGTGATGGAGGACTTGATGTGAGATTGCGTGAATTTTTAAATAATTCTGCCCACGTCGCATATTGGACATTTTCCATCTCAATAACAATAGGGATATGGTTCTTGATGTTGAAAATAGTAAGGGCATGATGAAACATGTTCTTTGACGTAGACATAACGAAAGAATAATAGGTGAATGAGGGACTTGGAAGAAAAGTTTGGAAGAGAGGATATAAGATTCACGGTTGCCAAGAATTTGACACGAAAACTGAGGCAGCGGAAGAGAGAAAAATCGGTAGAAGCACATAGACTTCTGATACCATGAAAGAAATAATCCGTTGATTATTTTCATTAATGAATAAGTATATATACAATTTACAATTTCCATAATATGAAAAATCCTAATCCTATTCTACTCCCAAAACCCTATTCTATTTGTACAAGAATCCTACAATTATGGTAAGTGTACAATGCTAATTATATACAAATAATATGTTGCCAAAATAGGGATATACACGGATGTGTATACCGTGTATATCACGGTCTCCCACTTGTCATGGGTTTCTGTGATATACACGGTATACATAAGGTATTGAATACCGTGTATATCCTTGTATATTTTCACTTATCATCGGAGCATTTATGGCAATCGAAGCCCGCATCTAGCTTTTTCTCGGTTGTTTCCCCTCTAAGCTCTTAAGAGGAAGTAAACAATCCCACATCATCACTCTATCATCGTCATACTCATCTCGCTAAACTATATGCGACGATACTAGTTTGATGCGCTAAATTGACTACATATAATCTCAATATAGTGTGATAATAATTGTCCACTTTCGGCCAAACCTGTATTATTTTTTCCCAAATGACCTCATACTATTAAAAGTATCCTTATATGTAGCTCCCAGGGCCGTCTCAACAAGTTTGGGAGTCTTAAGCCAAACTTCAGAGAGATGTTCTTTTTTTTAAAAAGAAAGATCGTGATATATATTTTTATTTAAGGTCTATATTTTTAGCTTTTTTAGATGCGAAGTCATTAGTTGTTGTATTATAATCGTCAATGCAAAGTTGTTAACAATTTTTTCAAATCAATTTATTCTAAAGAGATTCAATAATATAGCTAATCAATTACGTGACTAAAAAATTCTCTTTTTTGTTTTTATAAAGGTTGTGTATTCTCTCTATCTCAATTTATGTGACACAATTTGAATTTTGAGAGTCAAATTTTTTTATTTCTATCGTGAATTCGAACATACAATCTTTAAATTTTTTGAAAAAATGATTTATATAATTAAAACTACATAAAAGTATTATAAATTACAATAATTTTGAAACAAATTAGCCACAAAACTTAATGAAAAATGGGGCCCCAAAAATTTTGGGCCCAAAGCCATTGCCTACTAGGCTATGGCCTTGAGTATGTGAGACTTTATTCACAATTTCACACCCAACATTAAACTCATTACATAAATATTGCAAAATTATTATTTATAAGAGTTTAACTTTTATACGGAGAAAAAAAAAGTTCACTTATATACCTACACTAATAGTATGTAACAGAACTTTACACTATTTGATTACCGATCTAAAAAGATAATTATAAGTTATTGTCCAATACATGAAATTTCTTTATAAGTTACTTATAGTGTAAAAACTTTACACTACAATGAATATAAAATAAAGCCCTATTATTATTAATCATTACTATCAAAAACGTGACCCGCGAGATTTCCTTGGACAAGTGCAATCTATGATTTTTTAAAACAAAAGCCAAAGGTTTGACAAAAAATGGCCGAAAAACTACTCAACCAACAACCTTTGTCTCCTTATTTTCTTCCTGTCTTCTTTAGCAACCTTTCACATTCTTATTTCTTCTTAATTTTTCTAAATTGAAATAATCTTTTTCTTTCACCATAGCCATGGACAAGCACCACCATCACCAGATGCCTCTAACCAAGTCTGCTTCAAGGCAGAGATATAATGAATGGTTTGTATATGCTAGGCCAAAATACTAGATGTTTATATACACTGACAGTGTAAAAAGAAAAAAATATTACACTATCGGTGTAGTTTTACGTGTTGTAATAGGTCATTTATAATGTTGCATGTTAGTAATTTATGTTTGGCAATTGGCAACGTGAGCCAATGTCAACAGAAAGGGAGAAGACGGAAGCTACCTATAATGCCAACAAATCCAATGTCCCCAGGGCGTATTCAAAATCTACACTAATTAGATTTTAAGTAACTTGATGGTGTAAAAAAAGATATTATACAGTGTATATTAGTTTTAACTTGGTTGGCTCATAGGGGAACTTTCAGATTTTACCAAAAAATGTTACCAGTCTTTCTGCTAATTAATGGCTATTTACTTGTTATAGGGTATTTCGAGATGTTCCTAGTGATATAACAATAGAAGTGGATGGTGGCATAATTTCATTGCACAAGGTAAGCCTCTACATTCTCTGTCTTCGCCGCTAATATTAAAACTTAATGTGTTCAAAGTTTTGAGTTATTTGAAATATGAGTTCAAGACTTGATATTTGTACTACATTTTCAAATTTTTCGCATATACATCTATGATTTATGTTGAAAAATGGATTCAATTGACCCAGCTCCCAACATCAGCAGTGGCGGAGCTAGTATTTTTACTAAGATGATTCAAAATATAAAGAAGTAAATAACATTTGCTATATATACATAAAAATAATTTTAACCTTGTACATACAATGTAATTTTTCTACCGACCCCCTTGTGGTACCCTAGCTCCGCCCATGAACACCAGTGTCATGTTCAAGAATCGAAACCTATTTGGAAACCAAATAGCAAATAGTAATTCTGATTTTTATCAAACAGTTCACATTCAATTGATCCAAGAAGATATCTTAGATAATCTGACTGGTCAAAAAAGGAAGAAGGTATAGAGTCTCCACTATTGGCTGATATTGTTGTTGTATAGTCATACCTCTCTATCACAACATTTTCTATAATAACATTTCACTATGGCCAAGTTTTCTTTGGAATCGATCTTCTGTTATGTTATATTATATGTTCTATATAACTTTTTGCTTTAACGAACAAGTTTTCTCGGAAACAATCGCTCCACCTACCAAGGTAGAGGTAAGGTCTGCGTACACTCTATCTTCCCAGACCCCACGTTGTGGGACTTCACTGGGTATGTTGCTGTTGTTGTATAACTTCTTGCTATAACAACCAAAAAGTATTGGAACAAACGATGCCGTTATAGTGAGGTTTGACTGTATCAGCTATACTCATTTCATATTAAAGTGTTCAAACTTTCTTTTATATATTTTCATGCCTGTGAGCAAGTTCAGAGACCACATAATGTTATAGAAATTCCCTAACATAAGAGAAGTGTGATTTCAGTTTCCCCTTGTGTCGAGAAGCGGACGAATCCGAAGGCTTGTAGCAGAGCACAGGGATTCTGATATATCAAGAATTGAGCTTGTTAGTCTACCAGGTGGATCTGAATCATTTGAGCTAGCAGCTAAATTCTGTTATGGTGTCAACTTTGAGATCACATCAGCAAATGTTGCTCAACTCTGCTGCATATCCGATTACCTCGAGATGTCAGAGGACTACTCGAAAAACAATCTCGGTTCCCGAGCTGAAGAATATCTTGATAGCATTGTCTGCAAGAATCTTGAAATGTGTGTTGAAGTCTTGAGGCAATGCGAAAACTTACTTCCGCTTGCTGATGAGTTGAAAATTGTCGGTAGATGCATCGATGCTGTAGCCTCCAAAGCCTGCGTTGAGCAGATCGCTTCAAGTTTCTCGCGCTTGGAGTATAGCAGTTCGGGGAGGCTGCATATGAGTAAACAAGCCAATTGTGAAGGTAACGGCTTTAGGGTTTGCTGTGAATTTCCTACTTTATTTGGACTTTGCCATAATTGTGTTTTACTTCACAATGTTATTCTTGATGGACAAAAACTCTTTTCATATTTATCCTTTTCTTGCATTCATAATGTCGTCATTAAAAGAGTCTTGTTTTGGAGGAGATTTTTCTCTCAATAGTTTTTACGCTTTCTTTGATATTAGTTTTCTAATATGTAGGTCAGTTGACCAAACCATATTAGAATATTTATGCCTTTGTTAGTATATTTTTCTATCATTTCTGATATATCGTCGTTCAAGATTTGTTTTGTTAGCTTCCGCATGACACCTTGTTATTTCGATCCCAACAGATTGGTGGATTGAGGATCTTTCAGTTCTTCGAATCGATTTGTACCAACGTGTCATAACAGCGATGAAGTTTCGTGGTGTTAGGCCCGAGAGCATTGCAGCATCACTAGTGAGCTATGCACAAAAGGAGCTGACACAAAAGTCCGTTTCTGGTTCAAATGCCCAAGAAAAACTCGTGGTTGAGACAATCGTGAGCCTGATGCCTGTTGAAAAATTTGTCATCCCCTTGAGCTTTCTCTTTGGATTGTTGCGAAGCGCTGTGATGCTAGATTGCATGGCTGGTTGTAGGCTTGATCTCGAGAGGCGGATAGGATCTCAATTGGATATAGCTACTCTGGATGATATTCTAATTCCTTCGTTTCGCCATGCTGGTGATACATTATTTGATGTTGACACAGTGCATAGAATATTGGTTAATTTTTCGCAGCAGGAGGGCGATAGCGATGATGATATGGAAGATGTATCGGTTTTTGAATCTGATAGCCCTACTGCTACACCATCGCAAACTGCATTGTTCAAAGTATCAAAGCTGGTTGACAATTACCTAGTTGAAATTGCACCAGATGCAAATCTAAAGCTGAACAAGTTCATTGCTATTGCAGAAGCATTACCAGCACACGCGCGTACTGTCCACGACGGACTTTATCGAGCAATTGACGTTTACCTCAAAGTATGTATTACTAACTTATTTGAAATATGTTTGAAAAGTTGCTTATTTCTTAGAAGACTTAAACTGTTTGCTAAATGGCTTAATTGAAATGTTTCTAGAATAGAAATGCTAACTCTTCATAATCATTTCCTTTACGGAGTTATTTGTAAATATGTACTCTCTTTTTCAGAGAAAAGGGGTAAAAAAAATATGCCTTTACTATACGAATATCTTAACTTTACCCTCCGTTATACCTTGGATCCATTCATGATTCATACCCTTGTCGTCAGTAAATTGTCTCATATTTGCCGCCGACTTTAGTGGAGCTCCAACTTGAAGTATAATAGAGGTAAATTTTAACTATAGTCCAAATTAAATGTGTAAATTTTGGACCTCCTTCCTGAAGTATTTTGACACGTGAAATTCACTCTATCAATGTTGGAGTTTCATTGAAGTCACGGACAAGTATGAGACAATTTGTTGACGACAAGGGTATAAATACCTCAAAGTATAACAGACTGTAATTACGATATTTCTTATAATAGAAGGGTAAATTATGACTTGTTACCTTACCTTTACACAGTGATTCTAAGATTCTTCATGCATTCACATTTCCAGGCTCATCAGGCTTTATCAGATCCAGACAAGAGGAGACTATGCAAATTGATTGATTTTCAAAAGCTATCACAAGAAGCTGGAGCACACGCTGCACAAAACGAACGCCTTCCACTCCAATCAATAGTACAAGTTCTCTATTTCGAGCAATTAAGGCTTCGAAGCGCCTTGTTTTGCACGTACCCCGATGATGACATTAAGCCAATGCACCAATCTTGGAGGATAAATAGTGGTGCTCTTAGTGCAGCAATGTCTCCGAAGGATAATTATGCTTCGTTGAGACGAGAAAATAGGGAGCTAAAACTTGAACTAGCGCGGATGAGGATGAGATTAAATGACTTGGAAAAAGACCATGTTTGTATGAAGAGAGATATGCAAAAATCTAGCTCGCGAAGATTCATGAAATCTTTCTCAAAAAGGATTGGAAAAAAGTTCAATATTTTCGGACATAGTTCTTCTAGGGAGTCTACTTCTCCCTCAAGGCACTCGGAAAGAACTGATTCTAAGATAACTGATAGAACGTGACTATCGATCTTCCAGGTACATCAAATTACACAGATAATGTGTTTGCTTGTAATATTTTCTCCCAAATCTTGTATAGGAGCTGCAAAGATATGCTTTCCGGTAAGCCAATTTTTTTGTTTTGTTTTGTTTTGAGACAAGGCTATTATAAAATTTCTATGAGTGAGAGGCGCGCTGATGGATGTTGATCTTATTAGATGTATACATTTTAAATTTCCGTTTTTGCATATGTACGCATAGTTTGAGCTGAAAGCAATGGATTCAATTGAACCTACAGAACTCGCCCTTGATCCACCTCTGGACTAATGGGGCGGGCTAAGGGTCACATCTTGAAAAGTTGGGACTCTTATTGTTAACTTCACAATGTACTCAATCTTCAAGCTGATTGTTTGATATAGAAGACGATGCCAACAGGCAACAACTAAATAATCACGGGAACCAAGAATTGGGAGAATAGCTAATTACTGACAACTCATTTAACTATTTTTATCTTTTTTCTCCTATAGCTTATCTTTAGCTTGTTTTGTTCTTTTCACGGAGGTAATGGTAGAGGTGAATTCAAGATTTAGAGTCGGTGAGTTTAGGAGGAATGTGATCTTGTTATATGTATACATTTTCAATCTTTGTTTTAGGTATAGTTTGAGTCGAAAACAATGGATTCAGTTGAATCCACACAACTCACCCTAGATCAACCTCTGGACTGATGGGGCGGGCAAAGGGTCAATTTTCAATACTTGTTTAGGATTTTGCAGCAATGATACTCTCCATGAATCTCCACAAGACTACCAGAATTGCACTAACTTTAGCACAGCTTCTCTCTTATTAAAATGCCATTTTGCCACAAGAAAGAACCATGAGTTACCCCAATATTCCTCCTTTCAATATGTTTTTCTTGGTTGAAAAAGTGACAACTGTGTGAGGGTACAAGAATATGATCTTTGGAAAAGGTAGTCAGTTACATTCCTAACTCACTGGATACCCACTATCTCCTACCAACACATAACACATGTATAAGATAACTCTACTAACCAAAGCTTAGGCAGATGAGGAGAAATTGTGCAACATTTTTGTCTGTACTTGGGTTTGAACCTGGTCTTACCACCTATCGTGTTCTACCTCTAAGGTTCTTAGCACTGAACTCTTCTTTTTCAACTTCAACCAAATATAGTCCAAACGCCTACTAAATCTGCTTGTAAGTTGTCAAGTGAGGCAAAAGATTGTGCATTGGTGCTCTTCCAAGGGAAGCAACTTCTGCTTATTACTTTCTTGAACATGGAGTAAAATGAAAAATAGATGTGCAGGTTTTCTCTTGAAACATAATGACCATTGTAGTTCAAGTAAAATTTGAGCCAGAAAAATGTAAAATATCATCCCAATTGTGTATTATAAAGATGGCAAGCACATCAATAGAACAGAAAATATTCTAATAAAGCAACACCAAAACAGCCAATAATCCATGTTCACAAAATTGAATTAAAGAAACCAAATATCTATTACAACAATAGCATCTCGGAAATAAAATTTGGTGTTTTTCTTTGGTGGGTGGGGGTGGGGGTGAGGGGCATCGGGGTGGATCACATCTTGCAATTTTGCACTCTTTATTATGAATTTACTGTTGTACTCAATCTTCAAGCGGATTTTTTTTTGGTGTAAAAGCGGATGCCAACAGCTATGCCCAAAATAATAAGGGGAACTAAGAACTGGAGGAGCTTAATTACGAACTCGGATGTTTTGTCCTGGTTGTAATGAGGCTGATTGGGAGGAGTGTACTTGGTTTTAGTCGGGATGGTTGCTGAATCGATATCGCCCACGTAGTACTCGTCCAACATTGCTCGAGCACTGCTGCTGTGGCCGACATCCTCAAAATCATCGGTTGCATCCTTTCCTGCACAAATTACCATAAAGAGTCGATAATCTAAAGAATTAACAAACTTTTTACATCAAGTTTTTCAAAGATAGCACCACTGGAAATTCAGAATTTAGAGTCCGTGGATTATGCTCTTAGCGATTTCTATTGAATCCGCTGCGTCGAGTCTTGATCCACTACTCGATGGCACGGTCCGGAGTCAACGATGTTCTACTCAACTTTACAATTTGAATACTCTCCCTTTCCCAATTTATGTGGCACCTTTCAGATTTCGAGAGCCAAACGAGTTTTTCTTGATTGTGTTTTTTTCATGTCGTTTAAATATTTTGAATTGCCTGCGTAGTTTCGAAATATGTAAAAAAAAAAAAAAAAAAAATTAAAAGACTCTATATCCGAATTCACTGTCAAAATTAAGAAATTTGACTCTCAAAATTCAAATTGTGCCACATAAATTGGGGCAGAGGGAGTACTATTGAAACATATATGAAAGTGTATACGACTTGAGAAACAACTTGAATGTTAGGAAGTGTGGTTTTGGTAGGAAAAAAGTTGGTGAAAGTATATTACCAGTAGCAGCCAATAAAACCTCATCACCACCTGGGTGGTCGTCCAAGAATTTTGTCACATCATACACCTATCAAATAAAAGATCGATATCAGTCAATGAACCACAATCCCATATTTCTTGCGTATTCAATTAAAATATAGCACAAGAATAATTGGGAAAAAAAAGTGGAGAAAAATGGAGGGTGGAAAGCAATTAAAAGTATCAGGTGATGCCTACTACTCAAAAACAATCCATCATTTAGTTAAACATTAAATTTATACTCTGTTGAAAGTACTAGATTCAAATGAACCAGGTGCTACAAGGCTGTGTCTTCACTGAAATGTTGTAAATCATGCCTACTTAGCTAAGAAATTACAGACCAACATAGAGCGTGTAACCTTGAAACAAAGGGAAATGCACATTACCCTTGTGCTAAATAATGTCTCATGATTACCATGTGGTATAAAAAACAGTGAATGACCCCCTCTCCGTGATTTCATATTTAATACCAGTCCTTTTCAGAAAGTGGTAAAATTGCATAAAACCCTTTGAATTTTTTTACAACTTTTTAACCATTGGACTCATAGTAACGAAATAATCTTATCACCGTCTTATGAGCACTAAAAATTTCACCTAGACAGAGTTTATTATATAATAAATTTACACTAATGCTTACGCTTAAACTTCAAAAACTGGCTATTCTTTTATCTCATCAATTTATGGCCTAAACAAGGAGATAATTATTTTGTCTTCTATAAATATAGCAAACAAAGAAACTGCAATAACATGAAAAGTACGACCTGATAAATACAAAGTCCAAAACATGAATTATCTATGTACTACCGAGCAAGCAACGCCTTTTAACTGCATGACATTTACATCATCTAAATTGTAGCTCCCAACCATATTTTCATATTGATAAATTTCTCTGTACTCATCCACAAACATTTAAGAGCTAAACTATAACAATGAACCAATGAATTTTCATTTACAATAAACCAAAGTAAATAGAATGAAAAGCACCGATCTCAGCACTTTAAAATGTCAATAACTCGTCATGCAAACGCTAAAATTCACAAAAATCCAGTATTAGACTGTTTGAAGAGGAAGTTAAAGCTTCAAAAAGGGATTGTTTGATAAAACTAAATATAGATCACTCTCAAGAACCAAACTTTTGAGTGATCCATCCTCTTGAAAGAGAAAGAAGTCAGAATCCTGCATTTTATGTAGTTATTCCCAGGAAGGAATCCATACAATATCGCTATTATTCATGAAACTAATCACACAAGCACCAAGCGAGTTATTGGATATGACAATTGACAATTGGTGCAAACTTAATATACACACAAAATGTTTCATTTTTTAAAAACTAAATATATAGTTTGCGTCAAATGCAGACAGTATAAATCCACCCCCAACCAATATGCATACAAATTTTCACACTATACACCCCTTTTCAGACCCCCTTATTGGCTTTTTCTCAAAACACAAAAAGAACGGAGAGAAAGAAAAACTAAAAAAACAATAAAAGCAGTCAAAAGTTGAATCTTTAAGATCTTTTTTTCAATCTTTAAGATCTAGGTACGAAAAGCATAAAAAGTTATCCAAAGGGAGGTGCACAAAAAGCTAATTACAGAGGTCACCAAGACTATACCTTGCCACAAATTACGAGCCAAAGATTGAAACTATGTTGGTAATAAAAAAACATCAACTCCAGTTAATTACATCAAAAGGGGTGGAGGCAGAAAAGTAACTACAGAGATCACAAAGACTTTACATTGCCACTAACAAAGACCAAAAGATTGAATCTTTAACAGTTATTAGTAAAGAAAAGCACAAGAAAACATCAACTCCAGTTAATTACATCAAAAGGGGTAGAGGCAAAAAGGTAATTACTGAGATCACAAAGACTATATCTATATATTGCCACTCAGAGGCGGATCCAGGATTTGAAGTTTATGGGCTCCTTCGGCAAACTCAAGTTATTGTACAATAATAATTGGATTCACAATCACATACTTATGTATACTTTATGAATTTCTTAATAGAAATACAGGGTCTACACAAAAGCTACTGGTTCCCATGAACCAAAAACTATGTTCTACATCCGCCACGGTTGCCACTAATATAGACTCAAAGACTGAATCTTTTTTTGAGAATGGGCCTCACAGATTGAATCTTTAACAGATATTTGTAACGAAAAACGCAAGAAAACATCATACAAGTAAATTATATCAAAAGGGGTGCAAGCAGAAATGAACATACAGAGATCACAAAGACTAATACCTTGCCATAAATTAGGAGCCAAAGATTGAACCTTTAACAGATATTGGTAACAAAAAAACACAAAAACATCAACTCCAGTTGATTATATCAAACGGGTGGAGGCATAAAGGTAATTATTACAGAGATCACATAGACTATATATTGCCACTAATAAAGACCCAAAGGACAAATATTAAATATTTAATAGATATTTGTAAAAAGCACAAGAAAACATCTCTCCAGTTTAATTACATTAAAAGTGGTGGTGGCATAAAGGTAAAACAGAGTACACAAAGACTAATACCTTTCCACTAATAAAGACCCAAAGATTAACTCTTTAACAGCTATTTGTAAAGAAAAACACAAGAAACATCAACTATCAAAAGGGGTGGACGCAGAAAGGAAATTACAGATATCACAAGGACTGTATCTATATATTGTCCAGAGGCAGATCCAGAATTTAAAGTTCATGGGTTCTTATAGCGACCTCAATTTAAACACATCCTTATGCATATTTTATAGTATTTTATAAACAGGGTCCGCGCAAAAGCTACTGGATTCCCGTAAACCCATAAACTATGCTCTACATCCGCCACTGTTGCCACAATAAAGACCCAAAGATTGAATCTTCAACAGATACTATTAGTAAAGAAAAGCACAAGAAAACATCAATACCAGTAAATTACATCAAAAGGGGTGGAGGCAGAAAGGTAATTACAGATATCACAAAGACTAATACCTTGCCACAAATTAGGAGCCAAAGATTAAATCTTTAACAGATATTGGTAATAAAAAAACACAAAAGCATCAACTCCAGTTGATTATATCAAAAGGGGTGGAAGCAGAAAGGTAATTACAGAGATCACAAAGACTATATGTTGCCACTTATAGAAAGGCTGAATCTTTAACAGATATTTGTAAAGAAAAGCACAAGAAACAGCAACCCCCAAATGGTTGAATCTGTAACAGATATTGGTAACAAAAAACACAACAAACATCAATTTTAGTTAATTACAACAAACGGGGTGGAGGCAGAAAGGTAACTACAGAGATCACAAAGACCATATATAATATATATTGCCACTAATAAAGACCCCAAAATTGAATCTTTAACATATATTTGCAAAAAACACATCACTACAAGTTAATTACATCAAGGGTTGAAGCAGAAAGGTAATTAGAGAGATCAAATAGACTAATACCTTGCCACTAATAACGAGCCAACAATCTTTAGCATTGTTGTGGGGGGCGACTTCTGCCAAAGTATAAACCTTAGTTTCACCACCCATTTATGTATGGATATAGAAAAACCAAAAAAACCCAAATTGGAGTGGAGAAACAAAAGATGTGATGAATCGTGATTTTGGGCCTTCAAGAGTGAGGAGAAAGGGTGGAGTGTGGGTTTTCAAGGATGGAGTGTGGGTTTTCTATAATTCTTTATTACTAGTATTAGTTTGGTAAACGTATTGGAAAAATCAAAGAGGGGTTGGTGAATCGAAAGATAGGACATCAAGTATCAAACAAAAAGAGGGCATGGGGAGAGGGGTAGGTAGATCCAAATCTTGATTTTGTTGTAATTTTTTTTTTTAATATGCAGCTGCAGAATGACTAAGATTTGAAAACTGATTAATAATTGATATCACCTATAAGTTCTTATCCAACCTATAAGATCCAACCTATAAGGTTTTATCTAGGAGTGGCCAGTGGGCCGGGCTCGGGTCTGGTGGGCCGGGTCCGGCGGTGTCGGGTCGGGGCGGGACGGGAGAAGGGGCGGGGTCGGGTCCGGCGGGTCCGGCGGGATCGGGTCTGGCGGGACTGGAGCAAGTCCCGTCCCGATCCCGATCCCGTCGGGCTCGGGTCGGGTCGGGCTCAGGTCGGGATACGGCGTTTTTTTTTTTTTTTTTTTTAAAATAACATATGTATAAAAAAACTCAATAAACAAAACAAGATAGTGTAATAAAAACATCTCAAAATTTGTTTTTGTGCCTCTTATATTATTTAATAGACATATGATTTTTTTGTAATACAAATACAATTGTCTAAAATCTAAATTGCAACTTTGTGGTGTTGTCCAAAAGTTACAAATTACATAATAAAATTACAATTAAAAAAATTACATTCTCAAAAAAACCTGTTCTAATTGCTTGATGATTTCATGTGGTTCTTCGATTGGAATTGGTATTTGTTGGTCAAATTGATCCACGTCGCTTCCACTACCTTCGGTTAAGATTTCGTTGTAGTTTTCATCATCTTCTTCGTTGATCTCGGTTGACCGCACCTTCTCCGCTCCGCTCGTATCCAATCTCGAATAATCCGCAATTTCCAAGTCGTCTCCGCTAATGAGTGTCGTGGTCTCCTATTTGATATCTGCTCGCAGAAAAAGCGCTTTCGACGCGATTGACGACGCTTGAATGTTCAAAACATCTCGAGCCATCATTGAAAGCGTCGGAAAGGTCTTCTCATTCCCCCTCCGAGTATTTCAAAGCAAGTCTTCATGTCCATCTTCATTGATAACTTCTTGATACGGATACGAACCCCGCAAAACAAAAATATCCAACTCGCTAATTTGGTTAGTAGTAGAGGTACGACCGCACATTCTATTTCGAGGCTTTCAATACTAGCCGCGAAACAAAGCATGTCTTTTGTGAGGTTGCGTTGAAGATGAAGAAGATGGTATGGAAAGTGGTAAGTTACTAGCATTTTCTTGTTGATAAAATCTATATATATTTTTGCATTGGTGTTCTACGCTAGACAATACTTCTTCTTTAGTTTGTTCAATAGGTGGTGGATGATTTAGATTTTTGGAACTTGGAGGTGGTAGTACTTCTATACAATCGTAAATAGTTTCAATTAGTGATTTAGTACCGTCTATTTTAATAGTATGATTTAATACAGTAACCAATAATATAAATAGAGGGAATAGGAATAAAATATTTTTTTATTTTGAGAAATATTTTTTTAATAGTTTGCCTTATAAGTTGGTTTTTCCATATATTCACTAAGTAATAAAAATATTAGAGTTATATAAAATAACATAGTTGAAATAGTAGGATAATATATACCGGAAAATTCTTTTGTTGCTTGAAAAAATTTCTCTAAAAATACAATAAGTTCGAAATTTTTTCCCAATCACTATCTAAAATCATATCATTTGGCTTTTTATTATGAGAGTTAAAAAATAAAGTTATAGGTAATTTATAGTCATAAGCAACAAGTAGTTGCTCGTATAAAGAATTCCACCTAGTGGATACTTCTTGTGGAATTTTTCTAAAAGGTAGTCCACAATCATGACAAATTTTTTTATAGTCTTTTCTACGTTGTACTTTATTACTTTTAAAAATAAAGTTTATAGCAAATTGTATTTTACTAAGAATGTCTTCAAAAAGTGATAGACCATCCTTTACAATTAAATTATATATATGGCACGCGCATTTTATATGAAAATGGTCCGGAAAAGACGGAGTTAAACTATTTTTTAAAATTGTAATTGCGTAATTGTTACTAGAAGCGTTATCTAATGTAATAGTCATAATTTTATCGGTAATTCCGTAATAATCGCACACTTGATAAATATTTTCTGCAATAAAAGTACCGAGTGTGCCTATCATCTATATATCTATACGCTAAAATACGTTTTTGCATAGACCATTTATAATCTATCCAATGACAAGTTACAAGTTAAATAATCATGGCCGTTAGTACTACGACCTATATCGACGTGATGGATACTTTGCCATTAAAATGATATAATGAAAAACGTAAATATTGTTGATATTCATGCGCGAATTTAAATACATCTCTCTTAACGAGTTGATCTAGGAAAACCGTTAAAAGCGAGGATTATATATATCTCTAATGTAATGAATAAACCGGGAGATGAAGGAAATGAAAAAGGCAAACCCTCCACACAACTAATTTTGATATTGCTTCCCTATCTCTATGTTTATTGTATTTAGAGCCTACAATTCCCCCGTCATAGGGTTAATTTGACCCGTACTTGGTCCGGGACGTATCGTATGTGAACCTTGTCCCGATGGAGCGGCGTTTGCGCACCCGGTTTTGAAGCCGGTATTGGGCATACCTATTTGGATGAGCACTTACTACGTGTCTAATTAAACCCCCGTCCCACCGTGACCTTTTCCAGTTTTAAATTTTAAAACATTTTTACAAATTTTACATATGGCTACTTGATTCTCTACGTCCCTATCAAAAAATGTCCATGCATCGATTTTAATGGTCGTTTCTTGGACCTCGTCTCATACTAGGGCGAATAGGAGGTATTTCGGTTGAAGGTGCACTAGTGGGTGTGTTGTCATCAACATTAGTGGGTATATCATCTAGATCATCGTCTAAATTAAAGTCTTCTTGAGTTCCAGAAAATAGCTCCTGGTCTAAATCTAATGGTATTGTAGGAAAATGTTGAGTATCAACAAAATCATCCCGTGTAGGAATAAGATGACTAGAAGAAGTACCCTTGCCCCGGTTGCCCCTACTAGAAGAAGCACCCTTACCTTTACCCTTAAACATACCTTTTAATCCTTCCATTTTAATTATGATAATAAATAAATAATTAAAGACAATAAAATTAAGTGATCTAAACTAAATAAACGAGACAATAATAATTTAATGAAGGAACGAATGTACCAACGCGACGTAACGTCGACGTGTAATCGAGAGGTTGAAAATTGAAACTTTGCTCGATGGAAGATCCTCAAGCTAGTTGCCAACTTCACTACCAATTCCCAAATGAATAAATAAAATTGAATATTTAGCAAACAATGTAGAATTGTAGAGAGATATATTGAGAAATTAGAGAGATTGTAGGAAGATTTGTGAGAAAGATGAAGAGAAAATGAGTTATTTATAGTTGAAAAATTGGGTTAAAGTGTAAATATAATAACTTATGGGTTAAAATAAATATTAAGGGGTAGGGGGTTGGGGGAGGGGGGGCTAAAATGGCCGTTGGTGCAACGGTCATTTTTGCAAAGGCGGGGTCGGGGTCGGGGCGGGCTCGGGGCGGGCTCGGGTCTCGCGGGCCTGGGGCGGGCTCGGGTCTCGCGGGACGAGACCTCGTCCCGTCCCGAGTTCGAGTCCCGCCCCCGTAAATTTTTTTTTTTTTTTTTGCGGGGTCGGGGCGGGCTCGGGACGGGCTCGGGTCGGGGTCGGGCTGTCCCGGCCCACTGGCCAGCCCTAGTTTTATCTCATAAGATAGGAAATTGATCTAGTTTGATTTTAAATTTTCCTCATTTGTCATCCAGTTATGCCCTGAAGATATTTGTTGCAATCTATACATATGTTACAACTTGTTTGGATGGTTGTCACCTATTGTATTGCATTGTGTTTTAATTTAAATATAATGTGTGTTTTGATTGTTGTAAATTTTATTGTATCGTATCGTTAAATTCATCGTTATGTAATGATGAAAAGTTTCATTTTGTGTAACGATCGATTTGGTGTGATCACGTCTTTTTCTTATTTCGTTTTACTTATCATCTAATAACTCTATTTTATTTTTTACCTTACTTTTTATATAGTAGTTCTACTTCAAAAAGGCAGTCTGATGCACAAATCACCCTTCCGGAGAAGGGCCGCATTTCAAGAGGTGTGATGTAGACGGTATATCCCGTATTCTAATTTTTTGTAAATTTTATCCTTCAAATCATTGGTTTGTGACAGTATGTAACTACGAGAAATGATATAATTTATCCAAATGTTATATTCCCTCGGTCCTAATTTATGCGATGTACTTTCATTTGACACGCACTTTAAGAAATAAAGAAAAAAATGAATCTTATGGACTAAAATAAGCCAAATATATTTATGTGGTTATATATCATCTCGTTTTGCGTAAAAATAAAATTTAAAGTTAAATTGTTGTCAAATAAATAAATATGTCATTCTTTTTGGGACAAAAGAAGTATTCATCAATACAATGCACCACAATACAATATAATACTATACAATATAATACGATACATTATGAAATAATTTGTAATAACCATCCAAATAGAGTGTTAGGGATGTGATCGTGTGAATGTTTTGTTAGTACTAATAAGAAGTTGTGGTGGAATGACTATGATTCCTTCATTCTTAACCAAATGTCTCATGCTCGAGCCCTGAATATGAAAATTCTTGTTAGAGAGTATTTTTTCTTTGGTGGGCTTATACGACACAAATCTATATTAATATGAGCTTTGATATAAATACCGGACACTTGGCGCAAGAAACCAAATAAAATATATGATATTAGTGATAGATAACTTAAACATACCAATATTTTTAAGAAAATGAAAATATTTATATTTGGAAATTTTTTAAACTTTAAATTTATTAATTATCTATAATGACATGTTCTTATAGTGTTCATATTTAAGGCCACGAATTTTAAATTACGGCAAACAAATAAAAAGACCTCACCCACTTAACCAGGAAACTAAAGTATGCCAGCTCTTTGAGTTGCGAACGAGTGTTGCTTGCTTAACAATAATAGATAATATTATTATATTATATTATATATCTATCTATAAAAATAAAGAGAATTATTACTTTGTAAAATTCTCCACTCTTAGGAAGAGGACGAAGGAACAACAAATTTCGTAGGTTAGTGAAGATAGCACAGATCTAATGTGTCTTTAATTCTGGGTGATAGGTTGGTTATTCAATTCATGTCTGAAGCCAAAAATTATTTCTCAAAAAGTATCCACGTCCTTGTTTGATCCTTAGAAGGTAGACACATACAATCAAACTTCTTTATAATGACGTCGTTTATTCGAATATGCTTTAATTGTTATAAAGAAATACTATTATAAAAAATATATAATATAACACAATATGAAATCGGTTCCAAATTTTTTTTGGATATTATAGTGAAATGTTATTGCAAATGCAGAGAATGACTTATAAAGATATCTAACTATACTCATGATTCTTGGGCACGGGACAAGCTGCCGGGCCAACGGGCGGTTTTGCAATATTGATATCGAGGTCGATTAATCTTGCTTTTGACAAAATTGAAACCATGAAGACGAGCAAGAAAATGTACTGGTGAATCCTCATCATCAATAACTTCAGAAACTACTGATAATTTTCAATCTTCATTTCGTTACAAAATGATTACAATTAATTATGTGCATATTATATAGGATAGTCCGCCAAGTATATTTTTGCTTGTTATTCTTCTAAACAAAGAAATTGGGCCAAAGGACAAAAGCAATACTTAATACACCCATGTTTGGTATTTCCTTATAGTTTCGGAATAAAATTTTAGTACCTCCTTATTATTAAAGCTAGTTAATGAATAAAACTAGTCAAGTTGATGTGAATGAGAAATGGAGGGAAAAACCTTTCCAAACAGTCACCAACCTATTCCGAAAAGGCACCTTCGAGGCTATATAAACTGAGGCAATGCCTCATTTTTAATACACTGAAATTTTTTCCAAAGATCCGAAAATTCTGCATTCTTTTCACAAATAAAACTATCGAGTCTTACTGTGTTTCGTTGCCAACTTTGAGTTCGTCGAAGTCGAAGGCGTTTGATGTACCGCTACTCCTGCGACACATATATCCGTTTTATCCTGGGAGGAAGTAATCCATAACCTCGGGTACAGTGAGGTGATTAAATTCCTTAAGGACACACAGTGAATTCTGTGGTCTCGGATATTTTCTTACTTCTGCATTATTTTTTCAGTTTCTGTTTTTCTGGTTTTGGTTTTTTTTTTTCGTTTTTTTTCCTGATTATTTGAACACGGACAGGTTAACAAGCTTAAGGAATTTATTAATTATTTCTGTGTTCATTTGTTCTTGTTTAACAACTACAGAACGTTGTCAAAAACAAAAAAAAACAAAAAAATTGTTTGTTGTTTCGGTGTAACGAACTTATGTGTTGTTTGGATACTAAAATCTTCGGATTTTCTATTCAGGATGAGATTAAAGTTTTCATAACTTTCTACTCATTTGGGTACTTGATTTGAAGATATAAAAACTTCATCAAGTATACAACATACAATTTACAGCAAAAAAAAAAATTGTTTGTTGTTTCGGTGTAACGAACTTGTATGTTGTTTACTAAATTCTTCGGATTTTCTACTCCGGTTGAGATTAAAGTTTTCATAACTTTCTACTCATTTGGGTACTTGATTTGAAGATATAAAAACTTCATCAAGTATACAATATATAATTTACTGTATTTCGTTTCAAGTATTTTATATCTGTTTGTGTAACCTTGATTCGGTTTGAAGAAATAAAATCTTCACCGTTGTGTATTATATTTGTTGCTGTCAAAACTGATTCGGTTCGAAGTCTTCACCATTTATTAAACTTTTTCTGTTGCTTCGTTTGCGACAGAAATGGGAAACATGACTCCAAATTTGAATGCTACTGCTACTGCCACACCAGCCCCCATGGTTGGTTCTACGAGCAATCTTTGCGTCCTCCATCATCTTTGCACCAAAGACCGCTCCGACAGAGAAGCCTGAAAAATTCACTGGAATTGATTTCAAACGATGGCAACAAAACATATTCTTCTATTTAAATACTTTAAACCTCCAAAAGTTTATTAGGAGGCCGTTCCGGTTTTGCCGGAATTAACATTAAGAACTATTGATACGGAATCCTCAAAACCATAATCATTAACCTGATTTGTGATTAAAAAAAATCGACGCATTGTTCTTCCCCATTAAATTAGCAGTAAAAATCAATAAAATCGATCAAAAAGATGTAGCAATTGTGTATCATTATTTCTAAGTAGAAAACCCTAAAAATGAGAAATTAGACGATATCTGTATACAAAAGATACAATTAGTGATTTGAATGTATCTATTTTGAGATGTTCAAGGGGCTAAGGAGAGATTTTATGGGAAGAAATTATTAACGTATTTTCACAATATATGCTCTATATATTTTGTAATATTTAGTGTTGTATAATTATGGTATATATAGGATCCCTATTGTATGAGGATTCCACATTATACACTATATATATATATATATATATATATATATATATATATATATATATATATATATATATATATATATTTGTATTAATGAGAAAGACTTCTCAAGGGAGATTAATACATTCTTACATGGTATCAGAGTCATCGCTCATTCCAATTCTTTGTTCACCGATGTTGGACCTAAACCTATTCTTTCTCATGCAGCCTCACCTCGACCGCTGCACCTCGTGTCATCAGACCAAAACTTTTTTTCCTTTCCCTGCTTACTGTCTTCCCGAGAAGCAGTGTTATCCTTTTGTCATACCGAAACTTTTTCCTTTCCCGGCTTTCTGTCTTCCCGAGAAATAGTGCTATCTTTTTGTTTTTTATTTTGTCTCGCCCCACCTGTCTGAAGCACTAAAATTTGTTGTCTGCATATTCTTTCCATTACCAGCAAACCAAGTTTTGTCAACACTTTCTGCCTCTGTTTACGTTTTCCTTTACTCACAAAGAAATCAGAAGTCAGCTCTTCCTCTGCCTCTGTTTTCTTTTACTTTACCCGACGAAAAAGACATATATTTTTATGGTAGCGTCAACACGGCACTGCCCATTATTCAGGGATATGCAGGCAGTAGCCGCGGCCCAGCAGAAGTTGGGGCTACAATCGCGGCTCAACTTCTGGCAGCCTAACAGCCCAAGTTCTGGAAATCAATTTTGGGCTCAATTTCAGGCAGCTTACCAGTCCGCCCCAAGCTAGTCAATGGGCCACAATAATCCAGATGTATTTCCTGGAGCCCATCAGTCCGCTCCAGGCTTCTCCCAATCCAATTTGGGCCTGACTTTCGTCACATTGATTCATCGGCAGCCCGATAATACGTGGTATATGGATACAGGCACCACGTCTCACCTCACCAACAATTCTGGTAATCTTCCTCAAATGCGAAGTTTAAATACTCCACAATCTATTATGGTTGGAAGCGGTCATCGCATTCCAATTCAAGGGTTTGGCCACACACTAACCCCACCACTGCATCCCCTTTTCTCCCTAAATAACATCGTATATGCTCCTAACATTATCAAAAACCTAATCTCCATTAAAAAATTTGTCACCGATAATTCTGTATCAATTAACTTTGACCCGTTTCAATTTTTCGTAACGGACCTATGTACCGGGAAACTCCTTACGAGATGCAATAGTGAGGGTGATCTATATCCTTTCCTCTCCATGTCCGATGTTAGTGCCAACCCTCACACATCTCTAACTGCCCATGTCACTCCTCCCACCGCTTTAGTAATAATTTCTCCGTCAACCTGGCACAATAGACTTGGACACCCAAGAGGCCATGTTTTTTATTTTCTTAGAAACAATAATTTAATTCTTTGTCATAATAGAAAATTTGTCCAACAATGTCCTTCTTGTCCCTTAGGCGTATATTCGCCTTCCGTTTCAGTCTTTTTCAAGTGTTACGTATTCTTCCTTTGACATTGTTCATGCAGATTTATGTACATCTCCCATTACTAGCTCACTGGGTCATAAATTTTATCTCATCTTATTAGATAACTTTTCTCACTTTGTATGGGTCTATCCACTTAAATTCAAGTCTGAAGTGTTTGCCAAGTTTCTTGCATTCCGTGGATATGTTAAAACTCAATTTGAACAAGACATAAAATTGCTTCAATGTGATAACGGTCGTGAGTTCAATAATTCCGCGTTTCATAATTTTTGCTCTACTAATGGCATGGTTTTTTGGTTCTCGTGTCCCCACACGTTCTCCCAAAATGGCGAGGACGAACGAATCATTCCTACTATCAATAACATGGTTCGTACGATCCTTTTTCATGCCTCCCCCTACCTTTTGGGTCTATGTTGTGAAAATAGCCGAATATATCCTAAATATTTTGCCCACCCAGACTCTCCAAAATAGAACACCCACCGAAATTCTATTTCGTAGGGTCCTAACTTATGAGCACTTATTAATTTCCGGCTGCCAGTGCTACCCGAATCTTGCCTCCACGACCTCGCATAAACTTGCACCCCGCACTACTCATTGGGTCTTCTTAGGATTTCCGCCCAATCATATGGGATATTTGTGCTACGACTTGTCTTCCCACAAAATCATCATCTCACGTCATGTCACGTTTGACGAAGCAATCTTCTCATTCATAAATATCCAAAAATTCCAAAATTCAAATTACATATTTTTAGTATTGCTTCTCCGACACATCACCGCTTCTCCGCTTAGCTCTCGGCCGCGTCATCATTGTTCCGTCAGCAGCTACTGTACCCACTGCCTATGCCCAGTCTCCTCTCAGTCGAGTTGTCACCGTTCCGGCAGTAGCCATAGTCCCGACGACCACCCCCACAATTGTCGTCCTGTCATCCTCACCGATCCTCCAGCGAACTGACAACACCACAACCAGCCAGTTACGTTCCCCACCCACTCGTCACTGCCACTACCGATAGACACCCCGTCATCCCTTAGTCACCACTGATTGCCACCCCCACCACTGGAAATCAATCGGTTGCCTCTCTGACCCGTCCCGAATCGCCTATTCCACCCACCTGCATATTCCACCATCATCTCCATTGTCATCGTCAACTAATGCTGTCATTCCAGTCAACCAAACCCCCGGCCCGTCGATGCCCCGCCACAACCATCACACCCTCTCTCTATCGTCGGATCCGGCGTCGACCCATTCCGACCCCACCCATATTAACCCGGCCACCCAAATCCAACAACACATCACCACAACCCGTCGACCAAACCCCACTGACACACAACACCATCCCTGCAAACCCAGTACTCACTAACCCGCAAACCGTCAGCCAAACAGTCCACTGTCAAGTCAAAACCCGACTCGTACCCGACCCGAAGCCTTCTTTTGGAGCTTCAGTGTCCCTTGCGTAAGGCGTCATTGGTTTAATGTGATAACATATCCGCCATATATTTATCTCATAATCCGGTTCAGCATCAGCGAACCAAGCATATTGAGATGGATATACACTTTGTTAGTGAGAAGGATGCTATCGGTCATGTTAAGGTGTTCCATGTGCCTTCTTTATATCAGTATGCGTATATTTTCATGAAAGGTCTTCCCAAACAGCTATTCCTCGACTTCAGATCCAGTCTAAGCGTCCGGCCTCCTCCGCTCTGATTGAGGGGGTGTATTAACGTATATTCACAATATATGGTCCATATATTTTGTAATATTTAGTGTTGTATAATTATGATAGATATAGGATCCCTATTGTATGAGGATTTCACATTATATATATTTGTATTACTCAGAAAGACTCCCAAGAAAATTAATATAATCTTACAGAAATAGAAGAGACAAATATATATATATATTTGTATTACTCAGAAAGACTCCCAAGAAAATTAATATAATCTTACAGAAATAGAAGAGAGAAAAACATTGTAGGAGAGAGAATAGGGGATGCACGCTATCATCAACTATTTTTTCTCGTTGATCTAAGGGTCATGTGGTGCTATTATTTTTTGCATCAGTGAGGAGGTGTGAAAGGTTGATGGTAGCAGGAGTTTAGAGAAGTAGAGATAGGCGAACAAGAGTTGTGATTTGGGAGGTGTAAAAGAAAGGTGTTCTTCTATGGTGGAGCTTTGGACTCAACAACTAGTCTCGGATTGTTCGAGTCATGCGACGTTGTCAGACTGTTATATTCTGAAGGGGACAAGTCAAGAGTTATACTACTGAACCGTGATTTTTTTATCGCATTAGCCTTAGATCTCCTTAAAGAGAACGAGATATATGTCCTTAGCCTGAAGATATTTTATTGTTTCTTCATTTTATTTTTCAATTTTAACTGCATTTTCACCGATACTTAGTATATAAGCTTGGGTTCTTAAGGATCTGTGAATAATTTCTACACAAACAATAAATGAATAATTAAATAATGTTTCAAATTAATGTATGCATCGTCCATAGCATCATTATGTTGCAAATAGACAATCACTTAAGAAAAATTGTCTGTTTCCAACATTGGCCTTGACATTTTCTTTCCAACATTGACCTTGATTACTTTATCAATGATATTTTCAGTTTCAAATAAATTATTTTCTATGTAGTAATGATAAATTGTTGAACTAAGATTAGATTTACAGTTTAAGGATTGCAACTGATATACAATAAAAGAAACTTCAGTTTCTTTTTGGTTCATGGGAATTTGTAATATGGATAATAATAGTTTGATCATCGTGACCAAACAGAAAACATAATCAAGAAATATTAATTCTTGATTTTAACAATACATGGGAAATCTTTCTCAGGAATATTAAATAAAGACAATTAAACATAGAACTAATCCACCATTTTCTTATATGATGTCTTTATTTTCATGGACACTTGGGTCCTCCTAACTGTGTGTGCCAATTGTTGTAGCAAGAACAACACCCTTTATTTTGCCCAACATATCCTGGTGGAACACATTGGCACCAATTACAACAATGGTTGCAGTAAAACAAACATCTTTTTTTGTGACCTTTAAGTGCGCATCTCTTAATGCATGCCTGTCCACAGCCTGAAAAACACAAAAAGTTTTTTTTTTTAAGTTTTTATATATATATATAAAACTGACTGATGCATTTGTATAATACATGTATAATCAGTTTAATCTATGTATATCGGTTAGGGAAAAAGTAACACAGTGAATTCGATCGACTATTTGTATAAAGATTCCTCTCTAAAAAGGACAGATTTGCCTCTACTTCAAAAATAGTTTACCCTACTTAACTGCTTAAACTAAAAATAGTTGATGGATGAAGAATATATGTAAAATGCATGTATAGTTAATATATAATATATGTATATCCGTTAAAAATAAATAAAGTTCGACTATAGGTGTAAAGATTCCCATCAACAAATGTTGTTAAAAATGCCCCTTTTCAGTTAACCCCTTCCAGCATTGCCAACAACATCCCATGTGACAAAACATTTGGGTGAGGCAGACATCAAGTGCATGTCACCTCACCACCCTCCCCTAATTCCTTAGTTTTAAGAAATGTTTCACCCAAGTTTTAAATTAGTGCGTAGTTCCTAATTTAGTAGGTGTACAAGACGAATTATGATATATATATATATATATTGTTTAAAAGTTCTTACAAACGCCACAGTTCATAAGGTCTCGATTTCTAACCAATAGGTTCGTGATTTGAGGATCATTTTAGAAGTAAAGAGCTAATTCCCGAACAGTTTCAACGTCCTCGTTTTGAACGAATAAGCAAGTGGATGTAAAAAAAAATATAAAATGATAAAAAAGAGGTACTTACTGTTTCTAGGCACAGGACAACTTGTTGAACCAATAAGTGGCTTAGCTTCTAACATTGATGAAGCCATGACGAGCAAAGCCAAAAAAATGAGAAGAAGCCTCATCTTGTATAACTTCTTCAAATCTCTTGTTATCTGAAATTACAACAATTGAAACAAAAGCAATCAAAAGTTGAATCTTTAATTGTTTTTTTAAATCTTTAGATCTAGATTCAAAGGCATAAAAACCAAAAAGGTGGAGGCAGAAAGGTAATTAATTACTAGATCACAAAGACTATAAGGGTGCATTTGGTACGAAAAATATTTTTTTGGAAAACAAGTACGTTTCTTTTATTTGTTGTCTATGTAATATAGCAAAATACTACGAGAGGATGGATAGGGTAGGAAGTGGGAGTTTGGGGGGCGCCTGTCGTGGTATGGTCAATGGGCGGGGATTAGAGGCGTTGAGTATGTGGATGGGGTAGACAATGAATTTTAAATATCATTTATAAAACTTATTTTCCTATTTATTTGGGAAATCATTTTACTTTTTCTAGAAAAAATCTCCTGATAAAAAAGAGTGTCTTAGCCTCTTTTTTTTTTTTTTTTAGTCAAAAAGAGTGTTTACTTAGCAAATTAAGAAAGAATTAATATTATTTTTTTATATTTTCCCTATTAAGTGTTATGTGATTAAATTATAATATTTATTTAATTAGGGATAGTTTAATCAATTTACCTATTTTTTATGAGTTAATATTTTCTCTCTTTTTTATCCGGAGGAAGTATTCAAAAGTATTTTGACCGAGGGAGAAAATTAGAAAGTAATACCAAACATACCCTAAGTTGCCACTAAAAAGACTCAGATTGAGGAGAAAATTACCGTTAAATACTATTCTGTCAGCCAGTTTACAAAATACGTACACAATATATAGATAATATATGATTTATACTAAATATAAATATACTATATATAATATGCATACATATACACAACATATACAATATATATACTTCAACCTTGTTGACAAAATAGTTGGTCGAAGGTACACTTAGTAAGTTTCCCGAAATTGAATCTTTGACAGATATTTATAAAGAAAAGCACAAGAAAATATTAACTCCAATTAATTAAATAAAAAGGGGTGGAGGCAGAAAGGTAATTACAAAGATCAGAAGACTAATACCTTAACAATGTTTGGATAGAGAAAAAAAATTGGAGTGGAGAAAGAAAAGATGTAATGAGTCTTGGATTTTGGATCTTCAAAGACTAGGGTTGATGAATGAGATGAGAGAAGAAAGGATATGGAAGTGTGGGGTTCTTTAGTTCTCTATTTATGAGTTTGTTGAACGTATTTATTGGTTATAATCAGAGTGGGGTGTCGGTGAGAAAGAGGAAGAATGGGGACATCAAGTAAGCTTTTGGACATAGAAATGAGGAGGGCCCGTTAACTTTTACTTTTCGCTTTTAACATATTTCGATAAGATAATATTTTTTTTGTTTTGTTTATAGTATTAATTGCTCATTTTAAATTATTTTTTAAATTTATTAAAATTATACATTAATTAATATAAATATTCTAATATTTTATACACTATTTATTTGGATGTACGAAGTGCATAGTAGATAAGTAAAAACAAACTGAGAAAGTAATTCCACTGTCATAGCAGCATTAGTTAGTTTTCATTTCATAACAAGTACTCCCTCCATCACAAATTATCTGTTACTTTTTTTGTTTTATACATTTCTCAAGAAATATTTCCTCCAAATAAAATAAGTGTTCACTTAATAATTTTACACCTTTAAGAAAATATTAAATTCTAGGTCAAATAGGTAATTTGACTAAATGTTCCTAATTAAATATGTATTGAGGGCAAATCTAAAAAAAGTAAGATTAATTATTTCTTTATTTGGTAAGTAGATACCCTTTCTGAACAAAAAAATAATGATTAAATTGACACTCTTTTTGATCCGGATAAAGTACTTCTTAAGTGGTGTACAAAGTGCATAGTGGATAAGTAAAAGTGAATGGAGAAGTAGTTCCACTATCATAACAGTATTAGTTAGTTTTCATTTCATAACAAGTACTCCCTCCGTTACAAATTATTTATTATGTTTTTGTTTTACACGCCCCTTAAGATATACTTTCTTTAGATCAAAAAGAGTGTCCACTTAGCAATTTTCACACCCTTAAGAAAATACTAACTTTAGGCAAAATAGGTAATTTGATTGAAATGCACCTGATTAAATAGGTGTTGAGATTTGGTCAATAAACACTTAATAAGAGCAAATCTAAAAAAGTAAGGTTAATTCTTTCTTGATTTGGTAAGTGGACGCCCTTTCAGAACAAAAAATTAAAGGCTAAGCGGACACTCTTTTTTATTCGGAGGGAGTATTTTACCCTTATTTATGTCTAGATTGTAATTTCACTCGATTAAATATTTATTCTACTTATGTGTCATCTCCATTAATGATAAAATACTATTTTTAGCAACCACGACAATAATTTGAGACGGAGAGAGTAATTTACTTCTAAGTCCAGTTACTCCATTGATTATGAAATATCTAGTTTCCTTTTGGTTTATATATATATATATATATAAGAGATGTAGTCTTTTATTTTTCAATACAAGAAACAATTCAATAATCAATACAAAGAGTTATAGTTTATTCTCTATTTAATTTTCTATTTAGTTTCTTCAATTTCATAAAAAAATTGTGAAATGAAAAAAATAGTGTTTAGAAGAGGTAAGGCTAAAAATCCTGGTATTATTTCTCATGGATTGTTACAATAACACATAAGGGATGAGGTATTCCTGAACTATTTACGATTGTCCAGCTTACCAAACGACCCCTTAAAGAATTAAACAAAAAAGAATAAAGTTGCAATGATACACAATATAAAAAAGCTCAGTTTATTTTTGGTTCATGAAAATTAGTAATATGGATAATAGTTTGATCCTAGTGACCAAACATAAAACATAATCAAGAAATATTAATTCATTCTTGATTTTAACAATACATGGGAAATCCTTCTCAAGAAGATCATATAAAGAAAATTAAACATAAAACTGATCCACCATTTTCTTCCATGATTAATTAATTTATGTTCATGGACATTTTGGTCCTCCTGATTGTGTGTGCCAATTGTTGTAGCAAGCACAACACCCTTTATTTTGCCCAACATAACCTGGTGGAACACATTGGCACCAATTACAACAATGGTTGCAGTAAAATAAACATCTTTTTTTGTGACCTTTAAGTGCACATCTCTTAATGCATGCCTTTGCACATCCTGAAAAACATAAATAGTTTTTGTTAAAAAAAATTAAGAAGTATATATACAGCTGACGGATGCATAATATATATAATGTTATATATATCAATTTAAAAAGTAAACAGTGAATTCAATCCGCTATTCGTGTAAATGTTCCTTTTTTTTAGGTAAAAAGAACAGATTTACCTATCTACTTTTTGAGTATGTTACACACTTACACCCCTTAAGAGAGTTGATAAGGAGAAGGGTGACTTTGAAAAATATTAAATAATAACCTTTTAGGTTTTGAAAAATTTATTTAATTTTTGGTCACGGAAAAAATTCGAGATTTTCACTTATTTTGAACTAGAGAGAGTATCTTTTAGAAAATTCTTACAAATATCACTGTTCATAAGGTTCATGCTTTGAGAATTATTTTAGAAATAAACAACTACATTCCGAACAATCTTTGTGAAAGGAAAAGTCCGAAGGCAAAATCGCCACACTGTACCAGAGGTCCCTTGGCCAGGTAGGATGTAAATCGAGGGATATGCGCGAGTGGCAGTCCTGCAAGGAGAGGACCAACGGGACACGAACCCAAAGAACAACCCCTTGCAATATTTCAAAGAAAGATCGTCATCACACGGATTCGAACCCGCGACGTCGGAGTAGTTGTACCCCAATCACCTTGCCACTTATCAACTCGCTTGTGCCCCTAGGGGCCCATTCCGAACAATCTTAATGTCCTCGCTTTGAACCAAAAAGTAAGTGGATGTAAAACCAAAAAAAATACAAAATGATAAAAAGAGGTACTCACTACTTCTACGCACAGGACAATTATTGAAACCAATAAGTGGCTTAGCTTCTAACATTGATGCCATAATGAGCAAGGCCAGAAAAAAGGGAAGAAGCCTCATCTTGTATACTTGTTCAAATCTCTTCTACAACAATGAAAAAAATCAGTCAAAAGTTGAATTTTTTTTCTTTTAATCTTTAGATCTAGATACAAAGGCATAAAATCCAGAAAGGTTGGGACAGAAAGGTAATTACTGAGATCGTCAAGACAATGATTGTGTTTGGTATGAAGGAAATTGTCTTTGTTGGAAAAAAATCTTTACTTATTTTATAGCGTCTGATACAACAATAACATATCCAGTGAAATTTCATAATATGGGGTCAGGGGAGGGTAGAGTGTACGCAGACCTTATCTCTAACTTGGTAGGTAGAGCGGCTGTTTCGAGAGACAATCGGCTCAAGACAGAGCATAAACACAAGCAAAGCAAGAGAAACGGTCAGATCCGGCCTGAAAAAATTTAAAGCAGTATGAAAATGCTGGTATCAAAAGCGAATAGGTCATGATAGCGCATTCCGCAAAAGTAAGCAGTAACTAACGCAGTTAAATAACCTAAACAAAGTACACTAAAGGACACTAGCAATATAAATCAAACTACAGGGATCTATAAAGCAATAATGCGTCTATTAGTATGATGGACTAAGCGGAGTGGGGTGAGATGGAGTGAGGAGTGGGTTTCAGGGTGGCCAGGGATAGAATGGTCAAGGGGTGGGGTTTTAGGAGGAGGAAATGACGAACTTGAAATGTTATTTACGAAACATGTTTTTCCTACTGAAAATATTTTTCAGAAATTTTGACCAATCAAATTTAAGAATATTGAAAAAAATTTCTCACAGAAAATGTTTAACTCCATACCAAACACACCCACTAAATTGCCACGGAAAACTTTATTTTGTATCTCACACATGGACCTTAAATTTTATACTTTTGGGTCCACATATTTTTGAAAAAGTACCTCATACAAAATAATTGTGTGAGGCACAAAATAAAAAATTTCAAATGCCCACTAATAAAGACCAAAGACTGAATCTATAACAGGTAATTGTAAAGAGAGAAGCACAAGATGAATTGGAGGCAGAAAGGTAATTACAAAGATTAGAAGACTAATATACCTTAACAATGTATGGATAGAGAAAAAACAAAGATGTGATAAAGAAAAGGGTTGAAGAATGAGTGAAGAAAGGATGGGAATGTGGGGTTTTGTAGTTCTCTATTTATTGGAATAACCAAAGAGTGGGGTGTGGGAGAGGAAGCGTGTATTATAATTTACTTGCCTTAAATTTTATAGTAATCTATATTAAGAAAAGAATATTATTTAATTTTCTTCTAAATTTAGTTACTACATTAATCATATAATATTTAGTTTTCTTTTAATTTAGTGTCTATAAAAAAAATATATATATATATTTTATTTTATTCTCTTTATTCCTTTATAAATAGATATATCGTCTTTTATTTTTCAATTGAAGAAACAATTCACGAATAAATACAAAAAGTTATAGTTTATTCTCTTTTCAAGTTTCTCTTAGTTTCTTCGATTTCAGAAAAAACATCAAACATGCATTTGGATATAAAAATTGTGAAATTTAAAAAAAAAAAAAAGATTGAAAAAGATAATGATAACAAACACAACTGAACTATTATTTTTTTTGTAAGCTTCACCCCAATTATCAGTTGTTTTCTTTTCTTATCTAAACTATTATCACATAAGTATTAGAATACACTTAAGTGATAGTTCAGGTAGGAAAAGAAAATAACTTTCTAGTCAATAACTTCGAGATGTATTTAAATATATAGACAGTAATAGTTTAAACAGGAAAAAAGAACAACTATGAGTAATAGTCATGGCGTGAGACTCGCAAAAAAAATATTTCCCCTCATGTACCTTAAGAAATATTAATTATGAAATGAATCTGATTTACTTTACATTTATTTATGTCTAAGTTATAATATCTTTCAATTAAATATTTATTCTACTTACGTGTCAACTTCATTAATAACAAAAGGTAAACTGAAGAAATAATAATTAATTATCCATTGAACGTTTAAAATGATTAATGATTTGATATAACTATTTTTAATAATCACAATAAATAACTTAAAATTGAGGAATTGTTCAGATATATTTTTTACCATTAACTCTATTTGAAAATGACATTTAAAAATAATTTTTTGGAGTTTTTGATTTGGAGAAAATTGTGACTGTTCTGTCCAAATAATTTTCCAAATTAATACTTGGAAAAGTGAGAAATATCGAAGACCAAAGGGCACCAAATGTCAAATAAAAAAGAAGGTATGGGGACCATTGCTTGTGCATCGCCTGAAATGTATCTGAAGCCATGTGCACACATGTGCCCTTCAATTATGATAATAAGTGAAGTCATGTGCATATAAATGTTCTTTTTCTTTTCTTTTTGTCTACTTTTTGACATTTCCCATTTCTTTTTGTCAAACCAAAAAGAGGACAAATGTAAATGCTATTTTTTTCTTGTTACCCAAACGAATTTGAGCCACATTTCATATAACGAATACTAACCATTTCATCACAATTTTGTTAGTTCATAAATTACTCTTTAACTTATCTCTAAAACTTACTTTAACAATTTAATTTTACCATCAACGGACTATAAATGCGTGAAGAGGAAGAAAACGAACAATTTGATATAAATGCTTGAAAAGGAAGAAAACGCTTTTTCGAACAATTTGATATAAATGCGTGAAGAGGAAGAAAACGCTTTTTCGAACAATCCGAACCCATGGGCATACGACCGGGCAAGATAACCAAAAAAAAAATAAAAAATTATACACATGTCATCTTTCAATTGAATGACATTTAACTAATTTTTTTTTTATTTCCTTTTCAATTTAAATTTTCTCTTTTTTATTTGCCCAGCCATCAGAACAGTTCTTCTCAGAGGAAAATGAAATTGTCCAGGCCATCAGAATAGTTCTTCCCAAGATAGAGGAAAATTAAATTAATTTCTTACTTTCTCATTGGCATTTGTTTTAAATCTGGATTTGTTAATTTTTTTCATGGATTTAGCTTGAAACTAAAATGTTAGGTGCTGGACTTTTGAAACCCCATAACACAGTAACAACAAGGGAGTCGTCATTGAAGGTGATCGGAGAAGAGAAAGAAAGCAATTGGGGTTACTGAGAGATACGCGTAGTTGGCCGAAAATTAATATTTGTCGAATGGAGATTAACGGGTCATCGGTTCACTGAAAAATGTATGTTTTCGGTGGGACGATGAAGATAAAGAGAGTTGATTGAGATATACTTATTTAAGGGATTTTAATAATTAATTAGAGATTAATTAATGTGAAAATAATTAATAAAAGAAAGAAAAACCTCCACTAGCACTGATGTGGCGCTGATGTGACATCGCGTGTATAATACCTTCACTACCAAGATTGACTCTTTATTTGTAAGGGGTATTAATTTTACTTCAAACAAGAATAGTAAGGTATATAAACATTCGTAAAATTAAATTGCTAAAGTGAGTTTTAGAGACAAGTTAAGGAGTGATTTTATGTATTTATTTATGGACAACTTAAAAGGCAAAATACATTGATAATTTCTAAAATTTGTTCTTGTTACTATAGTTTCAAAAAATTTAGAGGTATTTCGAGTTGAAGGTGCATTACTATTAGAGAATAGGTAAAGATAATCGAAGGGGAAAAGGTTAATTTTTTTTTTTTTTTTTTTTTAGAGCGGGGTCGGGTCGGGACCGGGGCGGGGTCGGGTCGTCCCGGCCCACTCGCCAGCCCTACTTCAAACAAGAATAGTAAGGTATATAAACATTCGTAAAATTAAATTGCTAAAGTGAGTTTTAGAGACAAGTTAAGAAGTGATTTTATGTATTTATTTATGGACAACTTAAAAGGCAAAATACATTGATAATTTCTAAAATTTGTTCTTGTTACTATAGTTTATTTAGATACTATTAGAGAATAGTTAAAGATAATCGAAGGGGAAAAGGCTTTGAGGTGTGGATAAATTGACTTTTCGTAAAGATATATTGTCTGTATATATATTGGGGTAAATACAAATAAGTTTCTTCAGGATACAACGACGCTAGTGTCATACTTGCAGATTTTTTCATAGTCACTTCATGAAGGAATACCTTATTTATAGAGTTAAAAAGATGACTATTCTGAATAGTCATCTCCATTAAGTTCAAATTTTAAATAAAATATGAAAATACAAAGGCTTTTAATATTTAAAGTCTTCAAACTCATTTTGCCTTCGGTTGTGGATCAATCCCACTTCATATATACTACAAATTATCTAACAAATATTTGAACTACGTGATATTTCAATTGAACGCCTGAACACATATTAACATATTTCTATTAAGCATTTTATACTTAAAATTTTGGAAAAATATTTGTGTGTATTTTCAAGCATCCATTATGTAAATATATAAATTAATTAAAATAGTTTACCTCTTTTACTTATAAATATTAACCTCAATAAGTCATACAACCATATGCCTATTCCAATTGAGGATGATACATATAATTGAATGAAGTGTACATTTTATGCTTGGATTCAAGTCGTGGAAACAGTCTCTTGCAGAAATGTGAGGTAATGCTGCGTACAATAAACCCTTGTGGTCCGGCCTTTCTCTGGATCCCGCGCATAGCTAGAGCTTAGTGCATCGGGCTGTCCTTTTTTTTTTTTATCTATATAATGCAAGTTTGAGAACACGTGAAAAAACTTTTTCAAAATTTAAATCGATGTATTTAATATAAACACTTTATCGTGTGTTTTAAATTGAGATGCTTAACTAAAACATGTTCAAATATCCAAATAAAATATAATAAATTTAAGGCACTTTGTTTTACAAATTATGATGTGGCATGATTTATTTGATATGAACATGATGTGTCATTCCCATTGGGCGAAGCAAGAAATAGACAAGGTTGGAGGTGATTAAACATTTGTCTTTCAAACCAAGTTGTTATTGTAATTGAACGATTTTCTAATAGCATACTCTATTTGGTAAGGACAAATGTTTAATCACCTCCAACCTCGTCTATTTCTTGCTTGTCCTAATGGGAATGACACACAACATTCAATCAAATAAAATCATATCAATTACCATCTTCATCAACCTAAAAATTTTCAAAAAGAATTGTCTACTCCTCTATTTTTCTGTATTTGGATAAATTTTTAAAATCTTTTTATTATAAGAGAAGATTATCAATTGTCTTTAGACAAAATACTTTTGGAGGAAAAAAATTGTATTCGGCTAACTAATTAAAAAGTATTTTATCACTATTAGAGTAATAATTTGTGCTTGGTTAAGATTTGGAAAGTGATTTTGGGAAAAGATATTTTTTTTAGCTTCTAAAAAGCAACTTTTGTTACTACTCAAAAATATTTATCATTGTCCTAAAAACTTGTTCAAACACATTAACTCCCTAAAATAATGATGTATTTGATAAAACAAGTGTTGATAAGCGATTTGTTGGAATGACTAAAATATCCTTGTATCTTTTTGCCAAAATCATAAATTTAAACAACGGAGGAACGACATATACATATATATATATATATAGTGAAGAGAAAGTTAGGTGTTGAGAAAGATTTTTTTAAAATTAAAAGTAATATTAATAAAAATAAAATAGTAAAATATTTGATCAAATTAAAAGTTCTTATAAGCTATAAAGTTATAAGTTAGAGATGACCAATTTATGATATTTGGTTGATTTGACTTATACGCACTTTGGTGTTTTATCAAACATTTTGATAAGTTAAAAAGTGCTTGTAAATAAGTTGACAAGTTTATAAGAATAGTCAAACATCCATAAGTATTATTAACTTCTTAAAAGTCTAGTCAAAATTCTGAAGTTCAATCTTTTTCATATATTTCTTTACCTCATCGTTATAGTCTAAATCTCTTATTCGATTTTCCATTATTGTGATCCAAATTACCTTTTCAATTTTTTAACCAAAGAAGAGTGCACATGGAGATTGAGAGGTGGATCCAAATCTAGAAATTGTTGCAATTTTTTTTACATGTTGTCAAATGGAGTTTGTATATGTGACTGATTTTTCAGGAACCTTGCTGCTATTTTTCTATTAGTATTTTAGTACTACTAGATAATTAAATATAATATAAATGTTGAAAATTTGCCTTTGGTGGAGAGGTTGCGTCCACCCATATTTAATGACTTAAACACTAGGATTTCGCATGTTGGAGGCTTTGTCTCTTCACACGTTCATAATCTACTAAGTGAGTAGATGACCGTAGGGCCAAGGATCGTCAAATTTCGTTAAGAAATGAAAGAGATATTGGTCCACGAAGTAAGGTGTTTGAGACATGAAAATATGGTGTAAGACAAATCTACCACATCGGTGGGAAAATGAAGAATTGTTCTCTTTATAAGCCTAAAAATGGATAAGGGTTTGGGACCCCAAAGGGTAACCCATGTGTTTGAAAGAGGGAGGACCTAGGTGTGCTTGGGTTCGAGGCTAGCCTACAAGCCCGTCCGGTCTTGGGTCGTGGGCTTCTTTTGAACCCCAAACTGTTTAGTATTTAGAGTTTGGTCCCTGGAGTTTCAGAAATCCAACAATTTATGGCATTAAATTTCTGATGCAAAACATTTCTAGCCATGAATACCCATGATTACTATTGCCTGCAAACGTAAAAGCATATATGTTGGGCAATCTTGTCTTAAAGACAAAGAGTCATCTCTCGACTCAGTCACAGTTATAACAATTCAGATTTAGTGTTTCTTGATTTCAGGTTATCAAGATTCAAGACTCAACAAACTTGCGGCAGTTCTGAATATTGGTTGTTTGTTCATCATTTCGAACACTTGTAATATTTATTTACTTCCCGTACGTGCTTTATATAGTCAACAATAAATACCATAATTTAGGCTTATCTTTTTTTATTTAATGTGACATTGGTACACTTGTTGGCCACATTAGAAGAAATCAGGTTTCTTGTGACGACTTTTAATAAGCTTATCTTTTTTATTTGGTGTAACATCAATACACTTATTGGCCACATTATAAGAAATTAGATTTTTTATGACGACTTTTAATAACGACACCTCTAGTCGCATTAATAGATAAGCGTAATGCGGCGACCGTCCAAGTCGCCAAAGGTTCAATTTCTTGATATTATAGATTATAGAAGAGTCATAATAGTCAATTAAGCGCAAAAAAAAAGATTAATTTGCTTAATCATAAAAGTATTATAACCACGTGTTCATTCAATGCTCGTATGTGCTTATCATCTTATAAATATTTCATTTCTTTTTCTTAAATTCATTTTTGTATCTGCCACAGGCCACACCCAAGTACTTGTACTGTGATTTCTCGTGTGGTCCCACATAACCCCATCATAAATTCTCTTTAAATGTTTTTGTCAGTTTAAATAATTTATATATTCTATAGTAGTATTTTTTTATTATGGGGTGAAATTTTTAATTTTGAGTTTTGACAATGAAAATATCTAACGAAAAAGTAGAATTTATCTTTATTTGCACATTTGATTTTTGTATGAATAACTATTGTAATAGAATAATAAAAAAGATATTGAAAAATATTTAAAAGGTATTCATCTATCCACATAATTTGAAAAGCGATTTCAAATTGAGATTTTTTATATGTCTAAAGGTAATTTTAAGAGTATGAACGGTTGAACTTCAAAAGTTAATTAAAGTGGCGAGTTATGTTTATTGTACGAGGATATTAAGTTTATATGATTAGTTGATGTGAGAATTTGATTTAAGTAATATACACAATTAGAATAAATAATTTTCTTACTATCAAATCACATAAGAATATCTATAAGTAAGTTTTTATAAAACATGAGATTTGTAATCTTAAAATAAGGCTTATTATGTACTACAATAATAAACGGAACGTGATTGTGTAAAACAATTTTACACTAACAATATATATGCCATAAAATATTTAATATATGAATTATTTGTCTTCCATTATTCCAAGAGTATTTTTCAAATGTTTCAATAAATTGTCTTAAAATTCATTTTGTGAACTTTATATTGTTTCATTATGAAAATTAACATATGATATATTTATAGAAACAAAAGCAATTATCTTAGCTCCTAAAAATACATTATTATAGTTACTTTCACTTTTAGGTAAAGAGTTATATACATTATTTTATTAAAAATATTTAGAATATATAATTTATGTAGAATTATATACAAATGTTTATTAATCTATAACCGTTAATAACATTTTAAACGAATTATATGAAACTATCTCATTGAATTATTACAATTTATATCATGTTAATTTTTGTTAGCGCCATTTGATTCCCTTTGTTGAAATAGTATATCATTTCATCACATATGCAAATTCCTTTGAAAGCTCTCCCTGCTTACTGTACTTAATTATTCTCTTATTTTTAATTATGCAGGCATGAAGTAAAGTCATAACTTTTTTCCATGTTCTATCATGTTATAAGGAAAAAATGTGATCAACTTGCACATGTGATTAATTTTTTCAAGAATCTACTGCTACTAATATATAAGTGGAAATATAAGTTAGCAGCCTCATGGTCAACATTTGGATAACTTAATGAAGTCAGTTAGTAGTATTGCAATTTGCCATGTATAAGTTGACTAAATATTAATGCTTCTCCTCTGCCTATTCCGATAATTACGTTGTCCCTGCACATGATTTGTACTTTTTCTTTTGTTTTGGTTTTCATCTAGTATTCGTTATTTATATTGAGGCCCAACTAATTTGAATTCACGTCGCATAAAACGCATTTGAAAAATTACTTTCTTTTCTATCAAGAATCTTTTTATACCCGGAGCTTAAAATCGGCACATGGTTTTTACTCCAACCTTTTTCAACTTTCTTTTTACCTGTTATATATTTTATTACTTTAAAAGTCGTTTCCTAGTTGGTTAGAGTTGTGTATGTATTAATAACATAGGTATATTAGTTATGAGATAATTTATTTATTATTTTATGCATGATTTAGTCATTCACGTATAAGTTATTGCATATTTTATCCTGCATAAAGTAATACATAAATTCTCTCCGTCCCAATTTGTTTGAAAGTTGATCAGTTTGAGAGTCAAACAATTTTTCTTTGACTTAATTTTAAACATAAATTCTTCGAGTATTTTATAATAAAATTTACATATTTAAAAATTAAATAAAAAGTACTATAAGTCTGCATAATTAATAATTCACAATATATGAAAATAGTTGAAGAAAATCATAGTCAAAGAAAGAACTGTTTGACTTTCAAACTAGTCAATCTTCAAACAAATTGAAATAGAGAGAGTATTAGTTACGAGGGTTCCTAAATTTCAATCTATACACCGTATTAGGTGTGTTAAATTATATATATAGCAAAAAAGATGCTATCAAACATGATAGCATTGTCAACTTTGCAGTCTTTACAAAGACTGTTGTCAACCTTCCTAAGGAGCAAAAAGTCTATCTGAGTCTTAGCCACCGCACTACGAAAAGTCACCAAGTTCTTATCCTTCTTCAGGAACCTCGAATTGGCTATCACCATCCCAAAGGCTCTAGCAAACTCCAAAAGTGAGACGCCTCTCCGTTCCTGTCCCCGAGGCCAAAACCTCCATATACGTCGTCATAACCCCTCGGAAGTGACCCGATATGTCCATTGAAATCCCCTCCTACACTAACTTCTCAGTGGGCGGTATACCTCCCACCACTTCGTTCAAATCCTCCCAAAAGTGCCTCTTCTCCTCCTCGTCCAAGCCTGCCTATGGCGCGTACGCACTAATAATGTTTATGGTGGTCCCTGCAACTACCAACTTAATCGTCATCATCCTATCATTGACCCTCCTAACCTCTACCACCTGATCCCTTAGCTCGATGTGTACCAAAATGCCTACCTCATTCCTATACTTCGACCTATCCGAGAACCATAACTTATACCCTTCTACATCCTTTGCCTTAGGCCATGCCCATTTGGTCTCCTGGACGCATGCTATATTAATCCTTCTCTTCTTAAGAATCTTAACTAGCTCTATGGGCTTTCCCGTTGAAGTCCCAATGTTCCAAGACCCTATTCTCAGCCTAGCATCTCCCTTACCCCACTTACCCCCTAACCCTCGCCTCCGTCCCCGACCGAGAACATGACCTTATTTTACCATAATTCACCAAAGCCACTAGAGCAAAAAGAAAATACAAAAAATACTAGTCCAAGGTTAACGCCAACACACACGGGCACCAATACTAAAGCACAAGTTAGCAAGAATCTAGAGGTAAGTCAAGCTACTACAGACCAGAATGATAGAACAAATGGCAACAAGAATACATACAAGAATGTAAAGTCAAGATTCAATAAAACGCAACACACAAACTACGCGGATAAGAACAAATATTGAGTACAAGAAACTGGAGGTACCAACTCCAGACTGATAGAACCTGTTCACACGCCGAAAATTATTGTTCACATGCCGGAAAATAATGTTCACTGCCTAAAATCACTGTTTGCTGCTGGAAACCATTGTTCGTTGCCGGACGTCGTCGCATATATGGTGATACATGCAAAAAATAAACGTCAGAGACTGTCGAAAAAAGCTAAATCAGAGTACTTTTACGGCAGCGATGAGCTGAGAATCGATTAAAATGGCGGACGCCTCTGTTCATAAAAAAATTGCCTTCTTTCGGATGCGCAAATAGGTACAACAAAACTGAAAAATCCCAAATAGGTACAACAAAAACTCAGAGTAGAAACGAAACTGACCCGTTTATGTGTAACCCGAAAAGCAGGAGGGTCTCGTTTAGATTGCAGAGAAGCACTTAGTAACCGATCACTTGGATCGTTGATCTTCTAGGGGGAAGCTAGAGCAAAATTTTAGAGAGAGAACTTGCTTAATAATAATAAATAGTACTATTTAAAAAATCATTCTTTTCGTAAAATTCTTCACTCCTAAGCAAAGGAAGACGCCACAAATTTTGTAGACGAGTGAAGATTGTTCAATTCTAATAATCAAATATTAAAAGTGTGTTCTATCTAACAGCTTAAGCTTTTAGATCAGATGGTCACACACTTCAATATGGTATCAGAGCAGGCCAAAGGTCCTGAGATCGAACCTCACCGCCACTCATTCTCAAAAAGAATTTTCACGTGCTTGGACCATGAAAAAAAATCAAGCCAGCACGTGAGGGGGCGTGTTGAGAATATAATCAAATATTAAAAGTGTGTTCTATCTAACAGCTTAAGCTTTTAGATCAGATGGTCACACACTTCAATATCTAGGCGATAAGTCACTACAACAAATTTAGTTGTCAATGACGAACTATTTTGTCATTAAAAATTAATATTTCATCACAAAAAAAATCTGTGACGAAAAAAAAATCGTCAAACATTCGTCTCTAAACATGAGTCGCTAAAGGTATACAAAGAGAATTTAGTATTTCGTCGCTAAATAAATACTATTAGCTACAAAAAAAAAGGAAATTTATCCCTAACTGCATACTTTTTATGATGAACTTGATCGTCAAAAAATGTATAAAACATTTGTGGTCGATAGTGTTTTTTTTTGTCACTAAAAAGGCAATTAATGCCGATAAAAAACCTTGTCACTAACTTTTATTTTAATCTGTGACGATCACAATAGTCTTTAAAGTTACGTATTTAATAGCTGAAAAAATGTAATTTCGTCACTAAAAACTGTTTTTATATACAAAAAAATATTTCGTCGTTAATAATATAAATTGGTGACGAAAACAATCTTGTAGTTGAACATTATCATGTCGTCACGAAAAAAATTGCTTCTACCAATAAAACAAAATTGTCACTATAAATTGTGATTATTAGTGACAATTATAATTGTCACCAAATACAAAGTCAATTCGTAGTCAATAAAGTGAATTTAGGAAAAAATGTTGTCACCAAATATAAGCATTTACAACAAACTAATTCATCGGTGATGAAAATGTGATTCTCATAAATATTGTCATTATTTTAAAAATTAACCCCTTAAGGATTAAAAGATTATAATCCATTGCATAAATTAATTAAGCCAACTAAGCAAGTACGAATTTTTATTCTTTAGCAATATACAAAATGAATATAACATAATAAAACGTGCAAGGCAATAGATTTTTCATTAAGAATGATTAGAATTGTATTGAGATAATATCTCATTACAAATTTCTTAAATTAAAAAAAATCTATTCAACATGAAAGTGTAATTACAATTAGGGGTGACAGATGGCCGCTTGGGCTAAAGTTGGGCGGGTCAAGATGAGCTGAATCAATAGATGGACCAATGTCCGACCCCGCCCAAAACTTAATTGGGCTAAGATGGGCGGGTCAAGATGAGCTAAATGATGAGTCATAACCCAACTTGCCCAACTTGACCCATTACTTTTACAAATTTCAAACCTACATTCTATGATGTTTCATTTTGTATGATTTTTGATTCACATATTTTTATTTTTAAAATAAGAATAGTATTTTTAAGAATTTTCTCATTTTTATAAAAGCAAAATAAATATATAAAATAGTGGGTGGGAGGGCAGGGGGTGGTGGGGTGAGAAAAATTTCTCATTTTTTGTAAGAATTTTATATAAGTAAAATAAATATATAAAGTAAAAACTTCGGGAGTGGTGGGGTGGGCGAGGGTGTTGGGGTAAGCAAAATTTTCTCATTTTTTTAAAATTTTGATTAAAATAAATATATAAAATAAAAAATTTAGAGGTGGGTGGGAGGGCGGGGCTGGGGGGAGGGGGAGGGGTGATGGGGTAAGAAAAATTTCTCATTTTTTATAAAAAAATTATATAAGTAAAATAAATATATAAATTAAAAATTTCGGGTGGTGTGTGGGAGGGCATGGTGCGTGGGGGGGGGAGGGATTGGGTGGTGGGGTAAGAAATTTTTTCCATTTTTTATATAAGTAAATTAACTATATAAAGTTAAAAATTCAGAGGGGGTGGGTAGGGCAAGGGGTAAGGGGGAGGGGGGGGGGGGGAGAAAAAAAGTCATATTTTCAATAATTTTCTTATTAAAATCTTAATCTAGAGTGGTTCAGTGCTGGGTGGGTGTGAGGGTGGGGGTAGGGTGGATGGATAGTATGGTGGGTGGTTGGGGTGTGTTGGTGTATTTTTATTGTTTTGAAATAATAAAGGAAATTTTTAAATAATTATTTATAAATAAAAATCTTAATCTAGAGTGGAGCTCTAATGGTTAAGATTGAGTATTTTCGTGGGTCAAGTTTGAGCATCATCATGAGTTCATTTGAGCTGTTGATTTATGATGAGTCAACTTGGGCTAACCCAAACCAACACATCAAAAAAATCACTCTTGCCAAACCCATCAAACCTTGGACGGGTTAGACGGGTCATTTGGGTTTGAGCTACTTTTGCCACCCCTAATTACTATACATGAATATTGATAAATTAAAAAGACAAATATGTTGCTTGCACATATGCTCATGTAGTAATTTAGTAATTTTACTCATGAATTAGTTTCCACCTTTATGTACCTGTGTGAAACAAAAAGAAATATATAATCTAAGTGCATTTTTTAGTATCATGATCTAAATAAAATAATTTCAAACTTTAATCACGAAATTATTCTACACTTTTGTATCCATTTGTACATACTGCACAAGAAAAAAAAGTTTACCTTATTTTTTTTTTTTAACCATTCAAAAAGTAAAAGAGAGTTTTTTTACTTTATTTACTCTGAAACATAACGAAAATAGGAAGTATCATAGAGAGGTTTGCTTTTAAGGTTAAGATTGGAGGTTATATTACGTGGAAGAGATAAGAAGTGGAGATATGGGGGAGTTGTTAGAGACGGCACTATGTTTAAAAGAGGGATTTGGAAAAAGAAAAAAAGAGGGAAACTTTGCGTCTAATATTTCGTCCAAATCTGAAAAAGAGTAAAAATTCAAAAAGATGTAGAGAAAATAATGTATTTATTATGAAATACATATTCTTTGTATGGATGTTCATATCCATTCACGTGTATGTTACATGTACCTATTAATTTGAGCACTTAATATTTATAACGTTCATTGGGTGGTTTCATCCTATAAATTAAGATTTTTATTCACCTTTTGAAGTAACATACACTTGAAATAAGAAAAAAGTCTCATCCTCCTCTCTACTTCTTTGTCTACATCTCTTGTCTTATATTGCTATTGCTATCATTTTATAACACGTTATCAGCACGAGACTCTACCGTTCACAAACTAATGATAATTTTCAATTTTTATTTCATTACAAAATGGTTACAATTGATTAATCCCTTAACTATGTGCAATACTTATTATATAAGTTTGGTTTCTTAAAGATCTATGAAAAATTTCCACACAAATAGAAAATGAAGAATTAAATAATGTTTGAGGTTAATGGATGAACCGTCCATACCATCAATATGTTGCAAATAGACAAACAATTAAGACATTATTATCCTTGGATATTGTTCAATCAAAACAAGAAACAATTAGTCATCTTAATTAGTATTACTTTTTTTAATTTAAAATTAATTATTATATTTTTTTAATAATGAAAAATTATTGAACTAATTAAGATCAGATTTACAGTTTAATGATTGCAATTTCAAACAGTCCTCACTGCTCCATTATGTACATGGATCTAATTGCGGCAAAGAGGTTCTCCTTTACTAAAATTTCCCTTTTTCTCCCTTATTCACCGTTACACTCCCACTCATAAGTAAATTCAGGATTTGAAAATTTTAGAGGTATATAACAATCTTAACTTAATACTATAGTTATAATTGAATTGACAAGCAAATATTTATATATATACAAAATATGGACATATTACTAGATTCACATAAACCTATGATCACACTTCTAGATCCACCATTGCTCTCATTAGGGTAACGAAATTTATCCATGAAATACATTTAATTGCACGATTTTCTCTTCAAATGGGCTCATCTTTAACTTTTGTCCATCAAATGAAACTTACTCATGCCCCAATAAACATAAATTACATTTTAGGGCAAAAACTAAAGACCAAACACAAAATAGGGCAAAGTGCAAATGACCCATGAAAATATGACCTAGGGTGGGTCATTGACCTCCCCATTTATGGCTCAGTCCATTTTGACCTGTTAATTCAGGTCATCTAAAATTGAGCTGATATGTGTTGCCCAAATTTACCCATAAGAAATATAGTTAAAATATTTTAAAAAGACATATTTTGGGTTGATATGCTATATATAGTCATAACAAAGAGATAAAAGATATTTAGAATTTGTAAAAGATCAAATAAAAAAATAAAAACTTAATAAAAATTGGACCGTTAACTTATGACCCACTTTTTTGCCCTTTTTAACCCAATTCATTTCAACCTAAGTAAATTGACCCACTCATTTATTAACATAACCTATTTGATGTGGTCAAATTCAACCCAAATTGCTCATTTAACGTCCCTAATTGCAATTATACTCAATAAAAGAAATTCATGTTCTTTTTTGGTTCATGAAAATTTGCAATATGGATAACAGTTTGATCATGTGACCAAACAGAAAACATTATCAAGAAATATTAATTCTTGATTTTACAACAAATGGGCAATCCTTCTCAAGAAGATCAAATAAAGAAATTAACCACAGAACTGATCCAATAAAAACCATTTTTTCATGAGTAATTAATTAATTTCATGGACACTTTGGTCCTCCTCTCTTTGTCTTCCAACTGTTGTAGCATGAACAACACTCTTTATGTCCAACAGTTCCTGGTGGAACACATTGGCACCACTCACAACAATGTTTGCAATAAAACAAACAAGGTTTTTTGTGTGATGTAGCTGAGCATCGCTTAATGCACGCCTCTCCACATCCTGAAAAACACAAAAAAAAAAAGAAGTAAAAATTGTATATATTTACGGCAACAATAATAACATATTCAGTGTAATTCTATAAATGAGCTCTGGAGATGATAAATGTACATACCTTATCTCTACATTTTTAAGGTAGAGAGATTGTATCCGATAGATTCTCAAGTCAAAAGAAATTTAATTGAAAATTGTACACATTTCTTTAGGGGAAAGGGTTAGATTTACCCTTGTACTTTCAAGAACAGTTTAAGATTTAAAAACCAATTTTTTTTTTTTTTGAGTGTTTGTTTTTTCAAGTTTGGGTTTAAATCTGAGGTGGGTAGGATTTGAAGTTAAAGATTTCGGGTTGGAGCTACTAAGTGTTGGGACTCTTGTCTCTACGGTCACTATTGTACTTTATAAAGCAGTACGGAAGTATATTACTATTACAAGTATTCGAAAGGATAAACAAAGATTCAATAATTCAACTAGAAATCTGAAATTACAATTGTAGAACGAGAAAAAATTGAAACTGTTTTGTTATTGCTGAGTCGAGTGTGGCACTCTGTCCTTAAGACAATATTGCCCCGTATGTATCCTTTATACGTCCTGGACAATTTGTCTCCCAAGATAAAACAGCAATGGAACACTTGAGCAAAGGAAACTCAAGAGCTACCGTGAAGAATATTGAGTAACGAAATGATGCTTGGAAGTTGTAGGAAGAACTGTTTTTGCTTGTGTATATTTCCGTATTTTCGTGTATCATCTATGTGTCTCAACAATGGTGTAAGGGGGTGTTTATATAGGTGAGGGAGGGGACTGAAAAACTGCATCCATAACAGCCAAATAATTGCCATTATGGAGGTAGTAAAGTCACCAACATAAATGGTGAAAGACCAACGGATTGGCCATTATAGGAGGAGTAATTCAGCCAAAATAAATGGCTGAATTGAGTGCTTGGCGTTTCTGTTCTGTTCTGCCCAATTCTGACTTTATGAAAACTTCAGGGACCAAACTGTACATCTTGAAACTTTAGGGACCAAACTGTACATCTGAAATAATTCTGGTCCAAACTGTACATCTGAAACTTCTGGGATCAAACTGTACTTCTGACAAAGTTTCTTGATCCAAAAAGATAATATCAGAAGGCCCGTGGCCCGAGAACCCGGAACCCAGAACTCGGAACCGGACCGGACGGGCGGAGGCGGCGCGCGTGGTCTTTCCTTGAACCGAAGCACATCTATGTCCTCCTCCTTTAAACACATGGGATACCCCTTGGGGTCCCAAACCCCAAACCAATTTTGAGTCTTATATACACAACAATTCTTTCTTCCTCTACTGATGAGGGAGAATTGAACACAATACCACACTTTCCATGCTTCAAACACCTTACTTCATGGACCAATATCTCTTTCATTTCTCAATGAAATTTGACGATTCTTGGCCCTACGGTTATCTACGTACTTAGTAGATCATGCATTTGTGAAGAACCGGATTCTCCAACATACGTAACACTAGTATTTAAGCCGTTAAAGTTGGTCGGTTGCAACTCCCGCCAAAGGCTAATTTCCAACACTAAGTTAGAACTTGGATGAGACATTTTGTAAAACTTCATTTTTGGGGTGAAGACTAAATGGAGGGATGAGGTATTAGGGGAGGGGGGAGGTAGCATGTCACGTGACATCCATCTAGCTCAAATGCTATGCCATGTGGGTGTTATTGTCCATGGTGGAAGGGGTTAATGGGCGAAAGCGCATTTTTAACAATTTTGTTGACGGCATGGGTACTTTTGTCCGCAAAATTTTACAGAGGTTAAACATAACACACTTTTGAAAGTAAAGGGATAAATCAGACCATTTTCCTTTCTTTTACTGCAAATAGCATGCAATCCAAGTGTATTTAATAAAACCGTATCAAATATAAGTGAAGATTGACCAACTAATAAATGAGTGAACCTTGTTCATCTTATATAGCATGATTGAACCATGTAGCGCGAAGACATATCGAACCAAGTGATATCCTTGCCGTTTTGTCGAGAAATTTAATTACAAAATATAGATCTATACTACTTGAAAATAACACAAATAAACATCAATTTGGGGATATAGATTTGTGAGTCGAGAGTCTCTTAGAAGTTAAGAACTATTTTTCGAACAGTTTCAACATCATCGTTTTAAAGCCATGATGAGGAAAGCCAAAAAAATGTGAAGAAGCCTCATCATGTATAAATTTTATTTCTGATTGCAATGAATCCCTTAATAGTATGAATATATATATATAGGAATTATTAATTATAATCATAATGGAGTATTAAATTTGTAATTTATATTGTAGATTATGCTGCTAATGAGCATTTACTTTAGACTTTTCTAATTAAGGGCATATTTATAGACATTAATAATACAATCAGACCTCTCTACAACGGTTAAGTTTTTTTGTAACCGATTTTTCATGTTATATTTTACTTCTCTATGACTGCATTTTACCTATAACAGCAACAACCAACTTTATAACAATACGCTCTTTGTAAAATTACCCCATGTATAACAACTATCTTATTTTTTTGATAATATAATAATTAAACATCTTTATAAAAATAGAATATCTATGATTACCAATAATAAATATAGAGATTTTGACCAAATATTTAATTTCATATTCTAATATACTATAATTATGACAAAATATTACATATGAATACATATTGCAATCTAAAAATATCATTGTCTTCTATTTTATTTAGAAATATTATTAAAAATAAAAAACAATGTTAATAAGGAGTACGGATTCTATTCCTTAAAGCAAGCAAAGAGACAAATATTTGATTTCTTCTAATCTTTTTTAAACAAGCTACAATTATAAATTTTCTATCAATCTTGAAACAATTTAATTTTCAAGTATATTTAAAATATGTGCCTTAGAGCTTAAAACTTTACACATTTAGTTATGCATGTATTGAATCTGTATTAACTTTTTTTAATGTTTAGTTAGTGAAGTATGCATATCTTTGAGATTTAAAATTTAAGTAATTTTGTTATTTTTATAACATCAAAAAATAAAAAAAATAGATTTTATGCATCTTTTTTGTCTATAACAACCAATTATTATTTAAATGTTAAAGGTCGTTATAGGTGTATAACAACCGTTCTCTATAATGATAAAAAAAATTCAAAACCAACGATGTTACAAAGAGGTTTGAATGTAGTTATCTTACATGCTATGAATGCACTCCACGCCAGGTCGTTCGGCTAAAATCTGCATTTATTAAATTAAATGACTCGTATTAGGATAATCCTTTTTAAAATCTACCTTAAATGCTTCATTCTCTTATTCAACAATGTGAATTTTTTTAATTTCAATTAGGCTAAAAGGCTAAAACATGTCACTAAATTTTATGAAATGAACCAATGATATCATTCGTCAATAGTTGGTCTCAAATATGTTCTTGTCGTCACAAATTTAAACCATATCTGCCCTTCTACACTAACAGAAGTCACAAAAATACAATTAACCTCTAATTATGGTTTTTAATAACAGTCACATGGCATAATATAAATCCTAATATAAATGCAATCCTGCTCCAAATCACATTAAACTCCAAAACTAGCTTCACTAGACTATTATAAGTAAGAGTGATAAAATTAGCTCATGAAAATATGATCTGCCTAACTCACTCGAGGTTGGGCTGGTAATTGACCCGCCAATTTATTAGCCCAGTCCATCAAAACAATTGTGTTGATATGTTGCTCAAATTGACTCATGAAAAATCTTATAAAATATATTCAAGAAGATATTTTTCTTCTTTGTTATGTTATATATAGAAATAATAAAGATTTTTTAAGTAGGTATTTAAAAAATATAAAGGAACAAAATAAATAAATTAAAAGTTAGTAAAAAAAATTTGGAGGGGGGGGGGGGGTTTATGACCTGCTTTATAGTCCATTATAGCCCAAACCACTTCAGTGCAACTAACTATTAGGCGGGTCAAATAACCAGCCTATTTATCAAGAGAAAATGACATAGGCTATCTACTTAAGACTTTTTATTACAAAATATAACGATACTTTTCCTTATTAACAAAACATAACAAAAAATTTGCAAAATATAACGGATCTTCATTTTCATACTTTTTTTAAAAATATTTTTTTTATTTTTAATAAAATTAATCTTTTTTTTTAGTTTTTTTGCTCAAGGCTTGAAAAATTCAGTCATTCTTTTGTGTATAAAAACTGTATGAAAAACTGTATGAAATATGTATATTTGAGTGAAATTTTTAATACAGTTTTCATACACAAATTTTGAGTGAACTTTTTAAGCCTTGAGCGAGATATACACATTTCATACATTTTTCATACACAATTTTGAATGATTTTTAAGCATTAATTATTGTATGAAAGTTGTATTCAATGTTGTTGTAGTTGTATTAATTTTCCAGAAACCTAACATGAACTTTATACACAAAAAATGTGAGTGGAATGCTAAGCCTTGAGTAAAATCTACATATTTCATACCATTTTTCTACACAAATTTTTGAAAGAAATTGTTAAGCATTGAACCATATATACACATTTCGTACGGTTTTCATACACAAACTTCTGAGCGAACTTTTTAAACTTTGAGCGAGATCTACATATTTCATATTTCATACACAAAATTTTGAGCGATTTTTTAAGCCTTAAGCAAAAAAATAAAAAATATTTTTAAAAAATAAATAACAAAGTTCATTTAAAAAAATTGAGCTAAAATTTCGTATATATTTTGTAAGAAATCTATTGCTATGATTTGTAAATTAAAAAGTTTCGTCATATTCCGTAACTACTTTTCTTATTGTGTATGTATTCGCCTATTTAAAACTCCTAATTGTAAGTTGAATTAATAACACCAATTCAATTTGAGCTAATTTTCAGATAAAAAACAAACCCAATAGCTTCGACATATTGATAATTGTTATAAAATAAAGAGTATAAAGTAAATACAACATAGACAAGTATATAGAGAGAGACTGATATATTAGTCAACTTCAAACTAATATATAATTCAACAAATAAACCTCCTATTTATAGGAGAAGCTTGCTTGAAGGCCAAGCAAACTTGGTTGCCAAGTTTAATTAATGGCAATTCATACATTTACAATACCCTCCCTTCGATGTCCATTAATTATATGATGTGTCTCGTTAAGATTTTATTAGAAAAAATTGTGTGAGAAAAAGTCTTAGTGAAGGAAAAAGAGTACACAAATCTAGTAATATGCTTTGAAAGCTACCTCATTAAAAACTTTGCCAAGAAAATTCAATGGGATAAAACCTTGACTAAAAAAAAGAGTATAGTGCGTATTCTACTCCCCCTGATGAAGACCATGATTCAGATGTCAGAATCTTCACATTCCAATCTTGGATACCATCTTTTCAAAAGCTAAAGTTGGTCATGATTTGGTGAACAAATCTGTAGGATTGTCATTTGAACGAATCTGTTGCACATCAATATCACAGTTCTTCTGGAGATCATACGTGAAGAATAACTCTGGTGAAATGTGTTTCGTTCTATCTCATTTTATGAAGCCTCATTGTAATTGATCTATACATGCAACATTGTCTTCGTATAAATACTGTGTGTATTTTTGTATCACTTCAAGCCACATCTTTCTCTGATGAAATGTATCAATGATCTCAACCACAAACATTCTCTACTTGCTTCATGAATATCTATTATTTCAGCATGATTAAAAAAAGTAGCAACAATGGACTGCTTTGTAGATCGTCATGATATAGCAGTAGCTCCGCATGTAAACAAATAGTCTGTTTGAGATCGAGCTTTATGTGGGTCAAATAAATAACCTACATCTGCATGACCAACAAAGTTTGCACTGCCATTTTTAGCATAAAACAGACCCATATCGATAGTTCCTTTTAAATATCGCAGTATATGCTTAATTTCGTTTCAATGCCTCATGTAGGAGAAGAGCTATATCTTTCAAGTAAATTAATAGGAAATGCTATGTCAGGTCTTGTAGTATTAGCAAGATACATAAGTGCACCAATGACACTAAGATATGATACTTCAGGACCAAGAAGCTCTTCATTTTCTTCTTGAGGTCGGAATGGGTCTTTACTCACTTCAAGTGAGCGAACATCCATTGAAGTACTTAAAGGATGTGCATTGTCCATGTAAACTCAATTTAAAATCTTTTCGGTATAAGCATATTGATGGATAAAGATCCCATCTGCTAAACGTTCAATTTGCAGACCAAGACAATTTTGTTTTTTCCGAGATCTTTCATCTCAAATTCTTTCTTTAAATATTCAATCGCCTTTTGGAGCTCTTCTAGAGTTCCAATTAGATTTATGTCATCAACATGAACAACAAGCATAACAAACTCTGATTTTGTTTTCTTAATAAAATTACATGAACAAATGACACCATTTATATAACCTTAATTTATCAAATACTCACTGAGGCGATTATACCACATGTGTCATGATTGTTTTAGACCATATAATGATTGTTGTAATCTGATTGAGTACATTTTTCGATACATTGAACAATATGCTTCAGTCATATTTAATCCTTCTGGGACTTTCATATAAATTTCATTATCAAGGGATCCGTAAAGGTAAGCTATAACTACATCCATAAGATGTATTTCAAAATTCTCATGTACAGCTAAACTGTTGAGATATCGAAATGTTATTACATTCATAACAGGTGAATATGTTTCTTCATAGTCGACACCGGGTCTTTGAGAGAATTCTTGTGCAAAAAGGCTTGCCTTGTATCTCACAATTTTATTTCTCTCATTTCCTTTTCACACAAAGATTCATTTATGGCCAACTGGTTTTACACCATCAGGCGTTTGGATTACCGGTCCAAAAATCTCGCATTTAGCAAGTGAATTTAATTCTGCTTAAATTGCCTCTTGCCATTTTAGCCAATCAGGTCTTCGTCGACATTCTTCGACAGATAGAGGTTCTTGATCCTCATTGTCTTTCAAAATTTGCAACATTATATGCAAAAATATTATCCACCATAAGTTTTGATCGATTCAAATGTATTCCATCACCAGTAGAACTTAATGACAATTCTTTACTCACTTGAGTCTCGGGTTCACTTATATCTTCAGGAATATTAGGAGTAATCAAATCTTGATTCTCTTCATGCGATTCTTTTATAGTGTCATCTTGGTCATTTTTTGTGCTTTTTTTTTTTATAGAATTTTATCCTTGAAACTCAATGGTTTACCACGCTTCAGGCATGTATGGGAATAAGAAGCTATGACACTAGTAGATGATCCTTTTGAGACATTAATTCGAATGGACACATTCTTTACATGGATATGTGACTTAGTTATTCTTTTTAATTTGTTATTTTATGCAAGTGCATGATCTTCTGGATCTCATGTTCACATATAGGAGCACATGGATCACAATGAGATAGTGATAAAACTTTTCGCACAATTTCTCTTTTAATTTCTTTCATTGTGGGAAATTTATTTCGTCAATTCGACAATCTGCAAATCGAGTAGTGAATAAATATCCCGTTAATGATTCAAGGTAGCGAATAATAGAGGGTGATTCAAACCCAACATATATTCCTAACCTTCTTTGGGGCCCTATCTTGGTGCGTTGTGGTGGTGCAACCGGCACATATACAGCACAACCAAAAATTCAGGATGAGCAATATTTGGTTCATGAGAAATACTAATTGTGACAGGGAATATTTATTATAATGAGTCTATCTGAGATAAAATAAGTGATGTTGTATGCAAAATAGCATGACCCCAGAGGGTAGTGGACAACCGTGTTTTCATAAGTAGCGGTGGTGATATCAATTGCAAGTGCTTAATTAATGATTCAGTAAGACCATTTTGAGTGTGAACATGAGCTATAGGATGTTCAACTTTTATCCCAACCGATAAACAATAATCATCAAAATCTTGAGATGTAAATTCTATAGCATTATCGAGGCGTATAGGCTTAATGGGATAATCAAAAATCTGTGCCCTTAAGCGTATTATTTGTGCCAATAATTTTGCAAATGCCAGGTTGCGAAGACGATATGAGATACACATAAGACCATCTTGAAGATGCGTCTATTAGGACCATAAAATATCTAAATGACCTAGAGGGTAGGTGAATAAGTCCTCATATATTTCCATGTATACGCTCTAGAAAGGCAAGAGATTCAATGCCGACTTTCATTGGCGATGGTCCTGTTATCATTTTCCTTGACAACAAGCAACACATAAAAATTCACCACTTTCAAGAATCTTCAGGTTCTTGAGTGGATGTCCATTTGAATTTTAAATGATTCATCTCATCATTATTGATCCAGTATGACCTATTCGGTCATGCCAAAGTACAAAAGTGCTTGAATCATTAAACTTCCGATTTATGATCGAGTGTGCTGCGATTGTACTAATTTCTGCATAATACAAATCAGAAGATAAAGTTGGTAGTTTCTCCAACGTATATTTCTGGTCAGAGACATACTTAGTAATACCAAGATATTCAACATTTATTTCATTTATTGTCTGAACATGAAATCCATTTCGGTGGATATCTTTGAAACTCAAACAAGTTTCTTGGAGATTTAGAATAGAAAATGCATCTTCTATAACAAGTTTCGTCTCATTAGGCAGAAATATAATAGCTCTTCCGGAGCCTTCAATCAATTTCGAATTACCAGAAATTGTACTAACATTTGCCCTTTTTCTAAGCAAGTGAGAAAAATATTTCGCATTTTAAAATATGGCATGCGTTGTTCCATTATCAATCACACAAATATCTTCATGATTGATCATTGATCCAGATAAAATTTGAGAAATTTTCATATATTCTTCAAAATGAAAATATAGACAAAGTGAATATTATAGTAAATATCATTACCAAAACACGATTTACATTTTATTCACAATGTTCATAATCGTACAAACCATATCACTAAAACAAAACACGACTTATCTTTTTACATGATTATACTAGATAATACAAACAACATGAATTACATATTTCAAGTTTCTACAGATTCATTTCTGATTACAAGATATATTTTTGAGAGTGCAAAGTATTCAGCTACATCCAAATGCATAAAGTAATCATCATATTCAGATATAAAATTTGTTTCATCATTCTTTTCTGTCTTTTTTAGGGAGGCTTGATAAAGCTCAACCATGTGCTTTGGCGTACGACAGGCATGCGCCCAGTGCTCATTTTCTTCACATCGGTAGCATTTATTTTCTGAACTTTTCTTTTACACCGCTTCATGCTTTTCATCCTTCTCTTTGCACTGCTGATGTTGAAGGGTATTATTTGGTGCAGTAGAATTTCTTTCTCGACCGCGGCCATGACCATGATTGGGGCCACGACCTCTTTCACACCTAGATTGGTGAAAGTTTACCTCATTCACTACATGGAATGGAATAGTGCCAGTAGGTCGATTTTCATAATTTCGTATTAATAGTTCATTATGTTGTTCAGCCACTAAAAATGTGCAATTATGTCAGAATATTTCTGGAACCTCATCTCTCGGTATTGCTGCTACATGAGCATACTCGAGGCAGGAAAAGTGGAGAATATTTTCTCTAGCATATCATGATCAGTGATATTTTCACCACATAATTTTAGCTGAGAAATAATTCTGAACATGGAGAAATTATAGTCGCAGATGGATTTAAAGTCCAATAGACTCAAATGAATCCAATCAAAACGTGTTTGTGGAAGTATGACCATCTTCAGGTGGTCATATCTATGTTTTAAATTATTTCACAACATAATAGGATCTTTAATAGTGAGATATTCCAATTTCAGGCGCTCATCTTGGTGACGACGGAGGAATATAATTGCCTTGGCACGATCTTGAATTGATGCCTAATTTTTATCTTTGATGGTGTCGGCCAAACCCATCGCATCAAAATAAACTTTCGCATCAAACACCCAAGACAGACAACTTTTGCCCGATATATCCAGGGCAACAAATTCACGTTTAGAAATATTAGCCATTAATAAAGAAAAGAAAGTCAATACCTTCGAGGCTTTTAAAGTATCTACTTCAGATGATAGAGTCTCGTGCTGATAACATATTATAAAATAAAGACTATAAAGTAAATACAACAGTGGCAAGTATATATATAGAGACTGATACATTATTCAACTTCAAACTGATATACAATTCAACAAATAAACCTCCTATTTATAAGAGAAGCTTGCATGATGGCCTAGCAAACTTGGTATCCAAGTAACTTGATTGTCAAGTTTAATTAATGGCAATCCATACATTTACAATAATAATAGAGTTTTTGAATTTCATGGTTCAAACTCCTTCAATTTCAGCTGGGTTGTATCAATTAACACTCAATTATTATGAACAAATCAGTTTCTATCTCCCACACATAAAAAAATCCAGAAATTGAAAGTCAATAATAAAAAAAAGGATGGTCGAATTTTAGCCATTGTTGGACATGTGGCAAGCTTTAGTATTAAACATGGTCATTAGTCTATAATTGAAGGACCGACTGAAAATAATGGCAGATATGACTCCATATTTGGCTAGACCTATTTGAGATCAACTATTAACGAGTGATATTATTTTTTTATTTTTATATAGTTGCGGCATATTCAAGCCTTTCCCCTTTTAACTTATATATAAGTTTATTTTGTGAATTTAATTACTGCAAAATTTATTGCTATTTAAAACATTTGTTTGTTAAGCATTATATAATTAAATTCCCATGTTCTCCTTTTAATATTTGTTTTTAGATTTTTCAATGTACCCTTTGTGGATATATTACACTACCATTAGTAAAAATATTGATTAGGAGCAATTCTTTTCACATTTGAAATTTTATTTTGTTATCCAAAATTCTTATATTGTTCATAATTATTAACACGCATATTTGGTTAATATTTGCTTACTTTCTTATTACGGAAATAACATTCGATTCGCTATATACTCAATAAAAAAACCCAGCTTCTTTTGGTTCATGAAAATTTATAATATGGATAATAGTTTGACCATGTGACCAAACAGAATCAAGAAATATTAATTCTAGATTTTAACAACACATAATCAAATATAGAAAATTAAACATAATACTGATCCACCATTTTCTTCCACGATTAATTAATTTATTTTCATGGGCACTTGGGTAGTCCTTCCTGTGTCTTCCAATCTCTGTAGCAAGAACAACAATCTTTTGGTTGCCCAGCAATTCCTGGTGGAACACAATGGCACCAATTACAACAATGGTTGTGATACAATATTGAAGCAGCAATGCATACACTTGGCTTAAATCCTCCGGACGCGAATTGGTATATGGACACCGAAGTCACTTCTCATATGACGTCCGATCAAGGTACTCTCTCGTCTTATTTAAATTTGAGCAAAAATCATGGTATAATTGTTGGTATGGCAACTCAATTCCAATTCGCGGTTATGGACATACAACTTTGTCTCCCCCACATCCACCTCTAGTTTTGAAAAATACCCTTCATGCCCTTAATTTAATTAAAAATTTGGTGTCTGTCCGAAAATTCACCACTGATAATTGAGTTTCTGTTAATTTTGATCCCTTTGGGTTTTCTGTGAAAGATTTCAAAACGGGGATACCTCTAATGAGATGCAATAGTAGGGGAGAACTTTATCCAATCACAACTACCACCACTTCCACGAATCAAGCCGTGTCGTCTACTTTTGCCAACATTGCTCCTTCCTTGTGGCATGCACGTTTGGGTCATCCGAGATCGTCTATTATTTCGTGTTTGCATAAAAATAATTTTATTTCTTGTAAGGGTACGCGTAGTACTCCACTTTGTTCTTCTTGTCCGTTAGGGAAACATGTTCGATTACCATTTGTAGCCTCTACTTCTCGTACTTTGATGCATTTTGACGTTATTCATAGTGATTTATGGACATCTCCCGTTTTAAGTTCTTTGGGCCATCGTTATTATGTCTTATTTTTGGATAATTATTCTAATTTTTTGTGGACCTTTCCGTTATCCAAAATGTCTCAAGTTCTTTCCACTTTCTTAAAATTTAGAGCATTCATCTGTACCCAATTCGAACGGAAAATTAAAAATATTCAATGTGATAATGGCAAGGAATACGATAATGGGTTTAGAAAATTTTGTGATGCTAATGGCATAGTTTTTCATTTTTCTTGTCCTCATACGTCCTCACAAAATGGAAAGCCGAATGAAAAATTTATACCATTAATAATATTGTCCGAACTTTATTAGCCCATGCTTCCGTACCCCTTCCTTTTGGCATCATGCACTACCAATGACTACTTACCTCCTTAACATACTTCCTACTAAAGGGTTAGCATATGAATCTCTCCTTAAAATTCTCTATAATAAGACTCCTTCGTATTCACATATTAGGGTCTTTGGGTGTTTATGCTATCCACCTTTTCCGTCAACTACAATTAACAAACTTCAAGCTCGTTCTACCGCTTGTGTATTTTTGGGTTATCCATATAATCATTGTGGTTACAAATATTTTGATTTATCGTCTAATAAAATTATAATTAGTCGCCATGTTCTTTTTGTGAAATCCAATTTCCGTTTGCTAAAGTGAGTAGTCTCGTGCCTAGTTTGTATATTTTTTTAGATGACGACGTCTCACCATATATTATCCACCATTTATCGGACTTGTCCCATGACCAAAATACGCCAGCATGCAGTGGGCCTGCTGGCCCACACAGTCCCGTTACCACTGTTCCACCGATTCTGCCTAGTGGGCCAGAAACATGGCCCAGGACCGATCTCGGTACTGTTCCAGTGTTCCAGCCCACTCCAGTATTGGCTTTCACCCCTGTTGGCCAGTCTGTCACTGTCCCACACATTGCCCCAAATCCACCCAACTCTACCTCGAGTCAAGGGCCCGTTACTCGTAGTCAAATAGGTATTTTTAAATCAAAACAACATTTTAATCTCAATTCTAATGTCTCTAAATCCCCACTACCACGTAACCATGTGTTTGTGCTACATGACTCGAATTGGAAATTGGCTATGATTGACGAATATAATGCTCTTATTGAAAATAAGACGTGGGAGTTAGTACCCCGTCTATCTGATGTTAATATTATTCGGTATATGTGAGTTTTTACTCATAAAGAAAATTATGACGGTTCTTTTGAGAGGCATAAGGCTCGTCTAGTAGGTGATGGTAAAACTCAATAAGTTGGCGTGGATTGTGGTGAGACGTTTAGTCCGGTGGTCAAACCGGTTACCATTCGTACTATTCTTAGTTTGGCTCTCTCAAAAGCATGGCATATTCATCTGTTGGATGTAAAGAATGCTTTCTTACACGGTGATCTTAAGGAGACAGTCTATATGCATCAGCCCTTGGATTTTCGAGATCCCAATCATCCTCATCATGTCTGTTTGTTGAAGAAGTCTTTGTATGGGCTTAAGCAGGCCCTGCGGGCTTGGTCTAAGAGGTTTGCAGATTATGTATCTACTATTGGGTTTTCTCACAGCCGGTCTCTATTTATATATCATCGTGGTACTTCTCTGGCATACATTTTATTGTATGTAGATGATATTATATTGTATACTTCATCTGATAATCTGCGCAAGTCTATCATGTCACTTCTCAGTTTTGAATTTGCAATGAAAGACTTGGGACCCTTGAGTTATTTTTTGGGCATTATTGTCACACGTCATTCAGGTGGTCTATTTTTATCTCAAAGGAAGTAATCTGTAGAGATTATTGAGAGAGCTGGTATGTCATCTTGTAAGTCTACTTCCACTCCGGTTGATACCAAACCGAAGCTGAGTACTACGTCAGGCACACCATACGAGGATCCCACTCATTATTATTGCAGATGCACTTCAGTAGCTTACTTTCACGAGACCTGATATTACTTATGCATTTCAGCAGGTGTGTTTATTCATGCATGACCCACGGATTGAGAACATGCATGAGCTCAAACGCATTATACGATACATCCAGGGCACACTTGATTATGGATTGCATTTATATCCTTCTTCCGTCTCTACTCTTGTGTCATATACATATGCTGATTAGGGTGGTTGTTTTGATACCAGACGCTCGACATCTGGTTATTGTATGTTTTTTGGGGATAACTTGGTCTCGTGATCTATGAAACACCAGGCTACATTATCGCGATCCAGTGTATAGGCTGAGTATAAAGGCGTGGCTAATCTAGTATCTGAATCATGTTGGTTGCGTAATCTTTTATTAGAATTACACTTTCCTATTCAGAAAGCTACCTTGGTCTATTGTGATAATGTTAGTGCAGTCTATCTTTCTGGCAATCCGGGCCAACATCAGCGCACTAAACATATCAAGATTGATATTCACTTTGTTCGCGAAAATGTAGCTCGTGGACAAGTACACGTTTTACATGTGCCATTCTGATACCAAATTACTGACATCTTTACGAAGGGTCTTCCCTCAGTTCTATTTGAAGATTTTAGGGACAGTCTCAGCGTACGACAACCGCCCGCTATGACTGCGGGGGTGTGATAGAATATAGCACAGTAACTCAAATAGGATTAGGATTGTAATTAAACTAGTGTATAAAATTACCATAGTTGTAGAATTCTTGTAGAAGTATGATTAGGATTTAGAAGTATAGTATGAATAGGATTTTCCATATTTGGAGATTGTAACTTGTATATATACACATTCATTAATGAAAATAATTAGGGGATTATTTCTTTCAGGTTTCAGTAAAACAAACATCATTTTTTGTGACCTTTAGTTGAGCATCTCTGAATGCATACCTCCGCACATTCTGAAGAACACAACAAGATTTTTTTTAAAAAGTTAGATATAGTCGGTAGATGCATAATATATGTATAATCATATATGATCAATTATAATCTATATATATCGGTTAGAAAAAGTAAACAGTGAATTCGATTGACTATTTGTGTTCCTTATAGGGAAAAGAGACAGATTTACCTTCTCTACTTTAAAAAATAGTTTGTATTTAACATCCGTTGTATTATTGCGAACAAAAATACTCCTGACGGTATATTTGGATTGCATGTTGTCTGTAATAAGAAATGGAAAAAGGTCAAATTTACTCATTTACTTTAAAAAATAGTTTAGATTTAACCTCTGTTATACTTTGCGAACAAAAATACTCCTGCCGTCAACAAAGTTGTTAAAAATGTTTGCGTTGTTAGTCATGGTGGAAGGACTTAACGGATGAAGAGGCAATTTTAACAACTTCGTTGACAACAAGGGTATATTTGTTCGCAAAGTATAACATAGATTAAATCTAAACTATTTTTTAAAGTAAATGAATAAATTTGACCTTTTTCCATTTCTTATTACAGACAACATGCAATCCAAGTATATTTATACAAACGTATCAAACACGAGCGAAGGTTTTTCAGCTTTTACAACATAAAGCTGATAGACCAGTGAAGATTGTTCAGCTTATATAATCACATCGAACCAGTGACACCCTTGATACCATTTCACCTCGAAAAAATTATAATCCCATATAGATCGATACTGCGTGAAGATAATCATAATATAAATAAACATCAATTTGGGGATAGAAAATAAATGAATTAATTCAGCTTTAGAACCTTGCAACTCCAGACTCAAATACTTGTACAAGGCGAATTATGACAATAGATTGACGTTGTTTAAAAATTTTTGCCAACGCCATTGTTCATAAGGTATCCCAATTTCCAACCAATATAACTTATTTCGAATAAAAAAAATGTGGATGTGAAGTAAAAAGGATACAAAATGATTAAAAGAGGTACTATCTTTAGGCACAGGACAAGTTGTTGAACCAACAGGGGACTGAGCTTTTGAAATTGAAGCCATGATGAGCAAAGCCAAAAAAAATGAAAAGAAGCCTCATCATGTATAACTTCAATCCGTATTGGTTTTCAATTTAATTTTATTTCTGATTGCAATGAATCCCTAAATAGTGTGCATCATATATATAGGCGAAATTAATTCTAATCATATTAAATCTGTAATCCATATTGTAGATTATGTTGCCAATGTAGCATTTACTTGAGACTAATTTTAAATGCTTCACAGGATATATGAACATGGTGAATTTATGATTTTAATTATATATAGGTAAAGGGCCAAATATACCTAGGGATGTCAGTGGGGCGGGTAAATACGGGTACCCCCGCACCCGCTCTAGTTGGCTCGGGTATGAGGATGGTTTGGTGGGTGGTGTGGCGGGTATGAGTATCAAAAGTGCTACCCGTCATGGGTAGTGGGGCAGGGGTGGATTTCATATAAGACCCGCACCGTACCCGCACCGCCTAAATAATGTGGCGGGTACCCGCATTTACCCCCCCCCCCCCCACTGACATCTAAATTAGCCACCAAATCTGTTACATCACTGAAATGCATGAGTGCCTCTATAACTCTAGATATGGTATTCATATTTCATTTGCAGAAAATCATCAAGTCATCATCAAAGATAAGGTGAGTCAATTTTGAGAGTTTACACATAGGATGAAAGTGAAAATCAGATAGTTCACTCATTTCTTGTAGAGTTCTAGAAAGATATTCCATCACCAACACAAACAATAGTAGTAACATGAGATCTCCCTGCCTAAACAAATCATGACATATCAAGACATTATGAACCAGTGATCTTCCAGCTATAAAAGTTGCTTGATTCTCAGCCACAACAATAGGAATGATGTTCTTTAATCTCATGCAAATTAATTTAGAAATGCATTTATAAAGGACATTGCATCAAGATATGGGCATATATTAACTAACATATTGAGGGGCTGCCACTTTAGGGATCAGAGATATAATGGTAGAATTTACTTGTCTTAGTAATTTACCATTCTCAAAGAACTCCAGCACAACACTTGTCACCTCTTGCCCAATAATACTCCAAGCATCTCCAGTGGGCGCGGGTAAATGCGGGTACCGTCCCGCACCCGCTCCAGTTGGGTCGGATATGGGGATGGTTTGGTGGGTGGTGGGGCGGGTATGTGTATCAAAAGTGCTACTCGCGATGGATGGTAAAACGGGTGTGGGGGTGGGTTTTAGGTGGCAGGTACGGGTATGGTACCCTTCCCCGCCTCGTTGACATCCCTAAATATACCCCTAGTGTATTTGATATAGACCAACTTTACCCTCCATTTCAAAAGTGTTTCCTTCGTAACCTTACCATTAGCGAAATGGTTGACGAAACCGTTTTCCCTATTAAAGATTACCGTTTATTTTCTTAAAACAAAAATAAAATGTCACATATTAATAACTAAACCCCAACCCCCTCATCATTTTAAACCACCACGTATAGTATAGGCCAATTTTAAGTACCACGTGTTGGGAGTTTTGCTCTATGGTACTTTATAAAGCAGTACGGGAAGTATTTAACTATTACAAGTATTCGAAAGGATAAACAAAGATTTCAATAATTCAACATGGAATCGAAATTAAATCGTTACATAAGTAAAAAGCGGAAATTCCAGCTTTGTAGAAAGACGAAAAATGTAAATTGTTTTTGCCGAGTCGAGTGTAGCACTCTGTCCTTAAGACAATATTGCCCCGTATGTATCCTTTATACGTCCTGGACAATTTGTCTCCCAAGATAAAACATCAATGGAACCCTTGAGCAAAGGAAACTCAAGAGCTACCGTGAAGAATATTGAGTAACGAAATGATGCTTGGAAGTTGTAGGAAGAAGATTTTTTTTCGGTTGTGTATTTTCGTGCATATCAAGTGTCCTCAATAATGGTGTAAGGGGGTGTTTATATAGGTGAGGAATGGACTGATTTATCGCTCCATAATAGCCAAATAATGGCTATTATGGAGGTAGTAAAGTCACCAACATAAATGGGAGAAAGACCAACGGATTTGGCCATTATAGAGGAGTAATTCAGCCAAAATAAATGGTGAATTGAGTGCTTGGCTTTTCTCGTCTTGACCGTCGAAATTCGAACTTCGTGGACCAAACTCGTACATCTTGAAACTTCGGGGACCAAACCGTACACCTAAAATAATTCGGTCCAAATCGTATATCCGAAACTTCGGGATCAAACTCGTACTTCCGGAAAAGTTTTCTCGGCCCAAAAAGATAATATCAGAAGACCCACAGCCCACAGCCCGTGACCCGTGACCCGAGAACCCGGAACCCGGAACTCGGAACTCGGAACCGGACCGGACGGGACGGGCGGGCGGCGGCGGCGCGCGTGTGGTCTTTCCTCGAACCGAAGCACATCTAGGTCCTCCCTCCTTTAAACACATGGGATACCCCTTGGGGTCCCAAACCCCAAACCAATTTCGAATCTTATATACACAACACTTCTTTCTTCCTCTACCAATGAGGGAGAATTACACACAATACCACACTTTCCATGCTTCAAACACCTTACTTCGTGAACCAATATCTCTTTCATTTCTCAATGAAATTTGACGATTCTTGGCCCTACGGTTATCTACGTTCTTAGTAGATCATGCATGTGTGAAGAACAGGATTCTCCAACATACGTTACACTAGTGTTTAAGCCGTTAAAGTTGGTCGGTCGCAACTCTCGCCAAAGGCAAATTTCCAACAATCCCCTCTTGAAAGAGATTTTGGCGCACTCACATGGTGTCTTTTCATTTCCAAAGCAATATTTCGGCGGACCGATGTTGCATAAGGAGAGGTAGCCTCGCCTTTGAACCTTCCATAGTTGAATACCATCGGACTTACTTACCGCGCGGTGAACGTGATGTCTTGAACCGTCGGTGTTTAGTGTAAGCCAAGACAACGGTACCAACACAACAAATTCCCTTACTCTCTTCTTCGTAATGTTTTGTCCGTTTTGGCCATGGACAACGTCTTGGATTCTTAAGTGCGTTCAATTTGAGGCGGCCCGTCCTCGCACTTAAATAGGTGGTCTCCTACAAGGTATCCCGCTATACCCCACTTCACAAGTGTTAGGAACCATTAAAAGTTTCCCAAAGACCTAACCTCAACTCGTTGAGGATCATTACAAAGTTTTGAAAACTTAACCTTTACCCATACTGCGTGAGATAGCACTTAACGTCTATCGCGGGAACGGCTTTGGATTTGGTTTTTCTTTTCGTAAATCACTATCCGAAGTGCTCATGCTTCGACCGAAGCGATCAACCGAACCTTTACAACTTAGTTTTCCCATTGAACCAAATTACCGGGATCTCCGTTCGTAAGGTTGGGTTTCCACCGTATTGGTCCGTATATTTTGGGTTTTAAGCCCATTCCCTAGAAGCGAGAACACTTGATCTCGGGTAGTCCCTTAGTTAGTAAATAAGGAAGTGACACCCGTGATGATCAACCGCCATACGGTCTTATGTCTCCGACGATCGTGACAGATATGTCCGTACGCCGTCATCCGTGTCCTTCCTTAAGCCGATCGGCTAGCCACAAGTGCATAATCGCTCGAAGGCATGGGTTTCTCCCAATAAGGGACGTCCTCTAATGAGTCGTGAAGTTACTCAACTTCTTTCATGCTTTGTATAAAGCGATAAACTCCGATACCATCATGAATCGGTCGATGCAAGTTTGCTTAGAGGATTTTCCAAGAACCACCATACACATTTACTTGTGGCTTTGGTGTTCTTCGATATCGATGTCCGCTTTGCATCACCGTGTTCTCTCGTAACCGCCGGACATCCGTAATACTATAATCCGTAGATAAGCGAATAATTCGATATCGTCATATCCGACTTAACGCCTTCTATTGATCATGTATTAAGATCATCATGAACCTTAGTTCAACCGATCTCGTTTGTTGGACGATACCTGTGTCGGTTGTAGTGTGTACAATACATTGAACTACACGTGACCCGAGCATATCGCTCCTTGTCTATGGGTGCACCATGATTCCAATCGGTTCTATGATTCATATCTATTGGTGGCTTCAACGAGATCGTCAACTATCGACCGTCCGTTAGATGTCTTAGAAATCCAATTCCTAAGATGTCATCTCGTGATACTCATATCTTTCATATCGAGACTTTGTTTCAATATGATTTTCACTCTAAGACCGTTGGTTTTCCAACTCGTTGGCTTTCTAACTTCGAGTCAATGTTTCGTGATCGATTCATTGTTTCGTTTTATCCGAGACTTTCAGGACCAAAATGTTAACATTTCGTGGACCAAAATGAAAGTTCGGGAAGGGAAGCCCAACAATTCAAAGAAACCAATTTCGATCCTCTTCTTCCAACTCTCCGGTTTGGAAGGTTGTTTCAACACCCATGCCATGTAAGATTACAATGGCCCCGGATGTGAAGCTACTCACATGGGGAGCACTTTTTACAACCCAAAGATTCTTTTCCGGAGGAAGATCAACCATTACACACGTATGGTTCCATATGATGGAATCTATTTCTCTCTTTAGCTTCTTTCCAAAAAGCGGTGCTTTTGGAGATGACAATTCTTTGTTAATTGTCCATGGTTCGTTCTCAACCATACAAGCTAGAAGGACCGGAACAAGTCTTTGTCCCCTCTTTGCTCCATCTTGGTTCAACATCTAGAATCCCCGAGTTCTGCAGATCCGGAATATTAAGTTCCGGATAGACAAGCAACTTTCGAGTCATGAAGATACGGAACGTCTAGTTCGGACAGTCAAAGCCCTCGCGGGTTCTTGTTAACCTTGAGCAATTACTCCTTTTTCCTTTTCCAAGGAAAACTATCTCCAAAGAATTCAAAGCATTCTTTGACGCCAAGAGGCGATCAACACTATCGTTATTTTTGCGGCATCCGGTGGATATGCAATCTACAATCTTAGGTCGAACTTGACCTCGTTTCGGTAGCCCATCTTTTACCAAGCTACCCCTCATAATTTGGGCGTACGACTTCGCGCTTGGCTAACACCATTAGACCGAGGTGAGAAATGAACATTCGTTTAATGAACGATGCTTCACATTCTCCCCTCTATCACTACGAATTTCTCAATCCGTAGGCTTAGTTGATTTTCAACTTCTTCGCTTTGTAGGCTTCAACAACTTCATCTTTGCTTTTCAATAAACAAAGGATTCCATACGTTGTACCATCATCAATGAAGATCACAACGTACTTGTCTCCCCCTCTATTTTGTATAAACTTCAAATCACCCAAGTAGGTGTGACTAAGTTCTAGAGAGAGCGGTGCTTCTTTCGCTATTCCCTTGACGGAATTTGGAAAGGTGATTTTGCCTCTTCGTCTACCTCACATTCATTTTGAGGGTTTATGTCGACAAGAGGCAACAATCTCAACATCGTTAGCTTTTGAATGACTTGCTATTTAACGTGTCTTAATCTATGATGTCATAGATGCACGGATTACAATATATCATTCATTTGGCTATAAACTTGTTGTACCACTCTTAGTTATTACGGACCTGTTGGACTAGTCTCAAATCAGATTTGACCAACAACGTCCTTTAACCAAGTTAGGAACATGTATCACCTCTTTTAGAGTGATCTCATTCCTTGAAGTCTTATTGAGGACAACCTCTCCAGCCCCTTTGATTTTAGAGGTGGCATTGCTTCACATGAACAACCTTTTGCCCGTGGTTAGGGCGTAACCGGATCATATGTGATCTCGATACTCGGCCCACTCTAGTTGCTTTAGCAGGACCGAGTGTCCAATTTCTTTATCGCCTTTCTTTAGGCCTTCGATCATTTAGGACCGGAAACTCTAGCCCACCTTACTAGGTGTCCATTACTTTTCTTATGAAATGAATTCGGCCCCACTCCGCCGCCCGGAGGCTTTATATGACCGAGTGTCCAATATCATCATATCAAAGGAATTTTGGCCCACCTGGGCCGCTTCCGAGGCTTTTTATGACCGAGTGTCCAATATCATCCTATGAAGGATCTTTCGCCAAATAGTATGACAGCTCAACGTCTTTAGCTTTTAGTCTTCTTCCGTTATGATTGGTGCCCGATAATTCTTGGCGCTTACTTAAGAGTGGTAAGAGTTTTCGCATTTGATTAGTGGATCTTTCTCCATAGTATGTGCGACCATACTTTACACACTTTAGTAATTACACTTAAAAGAACGGATCTTCTTAAGTCGTTTACAAAATCCAATCTTTAAACGGAAAGGAAGATGAGATTAAACTTCTGATTTGTTAAAGCATAAGGAATATAAATTATTTTCATATTCCTCCTTACTTTAATCCATTTTTAATCAGACATAATTTAATCTTTATTCTTGACAAGTAAGAAAAACTACTTATCATTTAATCCTTATTCTTGACAAGTGAGAAAAATACTTATCCCAATTTCGGATTCTGGCTCACTTCAGTCACTTCATCAGACTGAGTGTCCATTTCCTTCTCACCATTATTCGGATCCTTTGTCCGCGTGATGATATAGGCCTCTCGCTACAAGATAGAATAACATCTTCACTCTTCTCCTCTTGTCCCGATTGACATCCTCGTGCTCTCGTGAGCGCTTGTTCCCACCAGCCTTGGTAGCGGTGACACCATGAACACGTTCATCATCATCACTCTCTTCTACCAGAAAACCATTTCCATATCCAGATTTGGTCACACAACTTTTGACCGACATCTTTCGAACACTAATAGTAATACAATACGAATATTGTCTTAAGTTGTTGGGAGTTTTGCTCTATGGTACTTTATAAAGCAAAGACGGGAAGTATTTAACTATTACAAGTATTCAAAAGGATAAACAAAGATTTCAATAATTCAACATGGAATCCGAAATTAAATCGTTACATAAGTAAAAACCGGAAATTCCAGCTTTGTAGACCGAAAAATGTAAATTGTTTTTGCCGAGTCGAGTGTAGCACTCGTCCTTAAGACAATATTGCCCCGTATGTATCCTTTATACGTCCCGGACAATTTGTCTCCCAAGATAAACAAAGAATGGAACCCTTGAGCAAAGTAAAACTCAAGAGCTACCGTGAAGAATATTGAGTAACGAAATGATGCTTGGAAGTTGTAGGAAGAAGATTTTTTTTCGGTTGTGTATTTTCGTGCATATCAAGTGTCCTCAACAATGGTGTAAGGGGGTGTTTATATAGGTGAGGAATGGACCGATTTATCGCTCAAAACCGCCTCCATAATAGCCAAATAATGGCCATTATGGAGGTAGTAAAGTCACCAACATAAATGGGAGAAAGACCAACGGATTTGGCCATTATAGGAGGAGTAATTCACCAAAATAAATGGCCGAATTGAGTGCTTGGCTTTTTCGTCTCGACCGTCGAAATTCGAACTTCGGGGACCAAACCGTACATCCGAAATAATTCTCGGTCCAAACCGTATATCCGAAACACGGGACCAAACCGTAGGTCCAAACCGTATATCCGAAACACGGGACCAAAGCGTACATCCGAAATAATTATGGTCCAAACCGTACATCCGAAATAATTATGGTCCAAACCGTATATCCGAAACTTCGGGATCAAACCGTACTTCTGGAAAAGTTTTCTGGCCCAAAAAGATAATATCAGAAGACCCCCACCCCCGAGAGCCCCGAGAGCCCGGAGCCGGACCGGACCGGACGGGCGGCGGCGGCGCGCGTGTGGTCTTTCCTCGAACCGAAGCACATCTAGGTCCTCCCTCCTTTAAACACATGGGATACCCCTTGGGGTCCCAAACCCCAAACCAATTTCGAATCTTATATACACAACACTTCTTTCTTCCTCTACCGATGAGGGAGAATTACACACAATACCACACTTTCCATGCTTCAAACACCTTACTTCGTGAACCAATATCTATTTCATTTCTCAATGAAATTTGACGATTCTTGGCCCTACGGTTATCTACGTACTTAGTAGATCATGCATGTGTGAAGAACCGGATTCTCCAACATACGTTACACTAGTGTTTAAGCCGTTAAAGTTGGTCAGTCGCAACTCTCGCCAAAGGCAAATTTCCAACACCACGTACACTAGCTGTAGGGGCAAAATATTAAACTACCTCATCTAATATAATATAAGGGTAAATATGACTCATGTAAAGCAATTTTACAATCTTATGCCTTTAATTTTCTGCATCATAAACTCACCCTTTACAACACTCTGATTCCATTCCTAATAACACTTTTTAATACTCAAATGATATATATAAAACAAGAACAACTTCATTCCTGTATGATAATTGAAGAAAATATTTATCCGAATTAGCCCATAATTCTTAAATTACTCGAAAAGGCTCAATTTATAACTTTCTTTCAGCGGCGCTGCTCCCCTCTCCCCTGTTCTCTGAGTTTCACACATCAAACAACGACCCGCCATTGTTCATCCTCCCCTCTCCTTCTCCTTCTTCTTCTCCGGTGGACCTCCGCCATTTTCGGCGAGCTCCATTGAGCCCAACCAGCCTTCACCACGAACCACCACTATACAGCCCTTCATCTGCCTCTCTCTGAAAAATAGACGAGTTTCGACCATCACCACATCACCGACTTGACTGGAGAACATAGAGGTGCCGGGAAACTCCATTAACGGCTAACTTAAGCTATGTCTCGCTTCCCCTCATATAATTTTGTCTTTCATATTTATTACCACTACCACGCCGTCAAAATACGACTAAAACACCGGAGAAAGTCATTTTTGTGACGTTTGACGCTGCTGTGTTTTCTTGCTGGAGCTCCGACTCCAGCGATCTCGTTTTGCTATTGTTTCCTCCATTCTTAGACTAATTGGCATTGTTACGTTCTTTGTTCCTTGACTACTGTGGGCTGATTTTGCTTTATTTTTTAACTTTTTCAGTGATTTATTGGTTTACCAGTGATCAATGTTTAGAAGGTAGCAGCAACATAGAAAAGTTGTGGCGGTGGTGGCAGGGGTGGTTGGTACAATGGTGGAGGAGGGGAACATTTGTATATGTTTGTATAACAATGTAAAAGTGTGTTTAAACATCTCTTATACACTATTATACTCTTTTATACATGGTTGATATATTTTCTCCCGTAAGTGTGTAATGTTGTATACTATTGTATATACACTTTTATACAATGTTAATATATTGTCTACTCCATCTGTATAAAGTTTTATATTATTGTATAATATTGTATACCGTGAAAATATGGCTATGTAAATTTAAATTATGTTGAATTGTATATTATTCATTTAAAAATTATAATTTTTAATAGAAAAAATGGTTTCTGTTAGCAAATAATGGCAAATTTGGACCATTTAGCCAACGACAAGGTTGTTAACGAGATAGTTCTGAAATCGAGGGTAAAGTTGCTCTATATTGAATATATTAGAGGTATAAAATCGTTGGTCAACAGATGAATAAGTCAAAAAATGCCTATAACTGAAAATTGAGAAAACCTTGACGATTTGCTTCATCTATTTTATTGAATAATAAAACGAACATGACAGAGAGGGGGAGTGAGTGAGTGAAAGAGTTGGAGAGTAGGAAGAGACATGCCGTGATGCTAGAAAATCTATCAAAAAATTGCGTGAATTTCTCTTCATACGGGTTGATCTTTAATTTTTGCCTCTCAATTCGCTTTTTAAAATTTTTGTTCATACTTCTCATTTAATAAAAATTTATGGACTAAAATATTCTTTATTCGAGGGTTTCTTAAATCAGAGATTCTGGGTTCGAATCCTAATAGAGGCAAAAAAAGAAAAAAATCAAAGACATTTTTCATATGAATTATGCATGTTCGGTCAATGCCCCGAGGGGCATAGTTTCTATGTAACTAGCCGAACAAGGCATAATCTTAATTTTTTCAATGAAACTTTGCATTCAAGCATACTTACATAGAAACTATGCCCCTTAAGGCATAATCTCTATACAACTTTGGTCAAATAGACATAATTTCTATGAAATCTTCCCTTGCGATTTTTTTTTGACTCTGTTGTGATTCAAACCCACAACCTCAGAGATATTTTCGGAGGCATATAATTACATAGAAATTATGCCTCTTAAATCATAATTTCTATACAACTTTGACAGAATAGACATTTTCTAATGAAATCTTGCCTTGTAATTTTTTTCTTTTTGACTCTGGTGAGATTCGAACCCACAACCTTAAGGTTATTTTCAGTTATTTTTTATGCGCTTGACGAAAATTTAAAACCACAAATTTGAGGGGCAAGAATTAAAGACCACCCTAAAATAGGGCAATCGTGCGAATTGCCCAAATCTATCGAGGATGATAATTTAGAGAACAAAATAGCCATTAATTTTATAAAATTGTTGGTCAATAGTCGAATAAGTCAGAAAAAATGTTTATAACTAAAATTTGAGAAAAGCTTCACGATTAGCGTAAAAATAAAAGTAAAAATATAATTTTCACCAATTTTATTGAATAATAAACGAACATGAGAGAGAAAAATGGAGGGAGTGAATGAGAGAGTTAGAGAGAGTATCGGGGAGACGAACCTTTTTGTTTCACTTTCCTTCCTCTTCTCTCTCTTTTCTCACTCCCTCTCTATGAAATGTGTGTATTTTTCCCTTTACTACCTTTTTTTTCCTTCATTGATACAAGATATGAGCTTTGTTTGATTCATGAATCTAATGCCTTCTCATGTATGTTTTCTTGTACCCCTCTAATCTTTTTATATGAATTGTCATGAGACTTTGCGTTAACAAATCTCGGGTATACTCGTATTTATTATCTGTGTTTATTATTTAGGCAGAATAACTCATTTCTTTTGCATGAATTCGGATTTTTCTTTTCTTTTTTTTTCCTTTTTTACTTCTAAATTTGTGTATGAACTCCCATGATTTTACAGATCGTATCTAGCTTTTTGATTAACAATTCTTGTTTTTTTCCTCCTTGATTTTTACATCACATTTTTTATGTTTGAATTCTGTACAATTTCACATCTCTAAAAATGATAATTTTTTTTTGTTCTTAATGTTTCGAATCTCATCCCGAATAACTACTTGATCCTTTCAATTTTTTCAATATATATATATATATATCAAATCGAAGACAACGTATTCAGTGTTGGTCACATTAGATCCGCCACTGCCTAAGAAAACTTGCGATGTTTTTCTTTTTCATTTTTGATTATTAGGTTTTTGAATACAATGCGAAATCTCTCATCTCATTTGCATTTTGTAGGAATTTCCTCACATTGTGGACGCGTTGGTGGTGGTGGCAAGAATACTAGTGACAATTTAGTCAATTCGTCGAACATCTAAGATATCTCAGAGTCGAAGAGAACAACAACAACATCATCATTTCCAGAATAATCTTGCATGTCCTTTAGAATCTTCTAAAAAACCAAGGACCACTTGCAAATACTTTAGGGAATAGCTAAATGGATTCGATTACTCCAACTCCTGTTCCAGTTTCTGACATTGACATTCCAATTAATCAAGGTAACAATCGGGCAATGTCTCGTAGGCTTTCAGCCCGCTTCCCTTCATCCAAAGATGCCACGTACCCCGATGACATAGTTAACGAATTCGGTCAATCGCCATTATCTGGATCGAGACGAGGGATGGATCCAGGCACGAGGAGCAGGACATTGAATAGAAATTCAAGTAAAGCTCAGAGAGGGAGCGCGAGCGCGAGATTTGACCCTTCGTTGTCACTGAGAAAATCAGGTACAAATAGCGAGGATGAAGAGGACGAGTCAGAGGACGAGGAAAACGAGCAAGAGAGCGCGGAAGAAGGAGAGGAAAATACGAAAGGGGGAGAGGAGGAGCCGGTTAGAATGTCATTGATGTCATTGTTAGCAGAGTCGGAGGGATCATCGTACATGATGGGAGAGGACGAGGACGACGATGAGGACGACGCTGGTGGCGATGTTGGTGGAGAATTAAACAATTGTTGTGTTTGTCAAGTTAGACACAAGGGTGCTGCATTTGTACCTTGTGGCCACTCATTTTGCAGGTTATGTTCAAGGGAACTTTGGGTTGAAGGAGGTAATTGCCCACTTTGCAACAATTTCATATTGGAAATTCTTGACATTTTCTGATCACTTCATCTAATATTGTTCCAGTAATATTCATATATTCAGAGTTGCTCTACAAATTTTGTTACTTTAGATTTGTGTTGTTATTTCTTTTGCATTTCTTCTTGTTTGTGGGAGGCAGAATGTATCTAGTATTTGAAGTTAATGAATACAGATAAATGGGGTTTGACATTTAGTTTTTTTTTTTTTTTTTTTGTGTATTATGGATCACTTAGTTAGCATATCTAGTAAGAAAATTTTCTATTGAGCATCAAATATCACAAGAAGAAAAGACCACCACCAGGGTTATGGTGAATCATTAAGTTTTTTTATCTTTAATCAGAGGTTTTGGCCTTTTGGGTATGAGCTTTGCTGGATGTAGAATCGTCTTTATTAGGGAGTATTTTACTCCAATATGAAGACTTTCCAGCGCGAATTCAAATTTAGTGGGCTCCAATCAGGGCCGGCCATACCGTAAGGCAGATAAGGCGGCTGTTCCATAACTCATAGGTGTAATTCCCATCATTATGTGAAATAATACCCACAACGCCATAATCTTTATAGTTATTTCCATAGTTATAGCCACCTTTTGACTACCCTCTATGTAGTAGAATAAATAGGGGTATGATAAATGATGTACATATACTTGAACACATTTGGATGAATAAAAAATCTCTTTATTTCTATTGTTATCATCCTTCAATATTATTACTTTTCGCTTAATTTTATAATATAACATAATTTTTTTGATATTGATTGACTATTTATTGTGACCGTTTGAACTAGAAATGAAAAAGGTTGTCAGCGAGTGTTAACACATTTTGCCTTTAGGTCAATTAAAACACCCCCCACCACCCAAAGTTCAAATATTGGTTAAGCTATAACTTATGTATTATGTTTAGTAAAATATAAGAGCTGAAGAATGCTATTGAATCAAGATACTGGGCATTCTTTTGATTTTCTTTTTTCACGTTTCAAGTATTACAACAACTATATTCAAAACAGTCAAAAGTTATATCATGATATTAAGTTTTTCAACTTCTTAAATCTATAATTTTTCATCTGAAATTTGTTATTTTAAATATTTTTATTTTATAGGTGTATTTTGTCTAATTGTTTGTTAAAACTTAAATATTATGAGTTGGAAAAAGAATTATTAGAAGAAACTGAGTAACAATTTACATCTCAAAAAAACAAAAAATGATAGACCTCAAAGTAAAACTATATCGAATTTTCTTCTAAAAGAAATTTAAGGCTCCAAATTAATTTTGGCCTTAGGCCACAAATTTTCTTGAGTCGCCCCTGGGCCGTGGCTCTAATATGAAAACCGGATTTGAGGTATTGTATGATGTTTTATGAAATTATTTCCTTTGCTTTGTAAGTACTAGTAAATGATCTAGGGCGTGTGCATTTGGTTTTAGCTATCACATTGCCCTTGTACAAGGACTTGACATATTGATCAAGAGAAAGCCTTTTCTATTCTTGACAAATCACCTGCCCAATTAAGGTTTATTGTCAGATAAGCGGGAGTCAAAAGTTCAAGATCACCCATTTTAAAGATTATTGGGTGTAATTTCCTATAATTTGCATCGTTTAAAGTCCATTAAAGGGGGAAGCGCTTCCTACCAGATTTTTTTTATTTTCAGTGCTAAAATGTGAGACATCTGATTAATTAAGGGTGGAGAAATCCTATCCATCCCTGAATGGTGGAGAAATTAGTTTATCCTCAAACATCTTATGGACTATCTTGAAAAGTAGGAGCTATTTGACACAACTTCACATCTTAGTCTAACATTTACGGGAAGACATTTAAGTGACAAAAGAAACAAACGATCTGCATAAATTGAAAGAAAATTATGTAGTAACAAGTCCTACCATTTTCCTTGCTTTGCCTTCACCATTTTATAATTTGCTATTGGATTGTTTATAGGGAAAATTGTGTAAGCGTAACTCGAAGAGAATGATATCACAATATGTAATCCAATACTCCCTTGAGTCCTAAATGTTGGTCATTATGACAAATTAAATTTATTTCAGAATATTTGACGTTTTGAAGAAAAAAAAGTATTGATATGTTACTTTTTATCAAATCTACTCTTACTATACTCTAGGCTATTGTATGGACCTTATTTGTTAGTTATGTCTTCTATTAATAAAAAAAGTTTTATTTATATTTCTTATTATTATATTGTTTTCATGTACATATAATAATATATATCCCTAGTTAATCATTTATAATTGATTATAACGATATAAGACTAGTATAAGTTTAATCGATAATTATGAGATCATTATGTGTACGGTACAAATTAAATTCATAGGTATTTGTTAGAGAATAATATACTGGAATAGACCCGTTATGGGATCACGACATGAGTAAGTATCATTAGTGATTCTCATAATAGTTATGTCAATCAATCCTCACACCTGAGATTATCACAATATCCTACCTAAGGAACAATTTATTTTGACATTCTCAAACGTTGTCTTTAACGGGATAACCATAAAGAGCAAGATTGAACATAATGTGAACTATGTGGAGGATAGTGATTATTCAAGATGCCTCATTCTATCACAATCCGACACGACGGGCCGCGACTAACCGCCCTAATGACGTCATTATACTAACCTGTCACACATAATCCAACTAACACTTAATGAGTCTGAAATCCGGCAACATAACGCTGCAATAACAATTTATGCCAGGGTAGGCAAGCCGACAGGGCTGCCTTTACCCCCGGAATGAACTGCCTCCTGAGGAGTCACAACTAGCCAACACAATATAACAGGCAAGCCGACAAGGCTGCCAACAGATAATATAACATGCAAGCCGACAAGGCTGCCAACAGATAATATCACATATACACGGGAACACCCCCAACATAGAGTACAATAATATGGCTGACCGAAACAGATTTCTGACCCTTACACCAGTGCAACCCACAACTGTCTACAGACCTCTACAAGAAGGATAACGACATATGACGGGACAGGGCCCCGTCGTGCCCCTAAATATACAAAAGTCAAAATAATAGGGTTCTGTACCCAAAATGACAAAGCTCTGAATCAAAGGAGCTTCCCAACATGCTGAGTAGGAACCTAGGCCTGAGGTTCACCAAACTGAAAAACTGTACCTGCGGGAATGAAATGCAGCCCCCCGAGGAAAGGGGGTCAGTACGAAATAATGTACTGAGTATGTAAAACATGAAGCTATAAAAGAGATCATAAGTAGCCAACAGAAAACAGGAGATCAGTATAAAAATCAGGATCCAAATCCAATTGTGTGCCATAAACAATAAAAGTCAGTTGCCTTATAAAAATGAGAGTCAAGTCAAGTCAATAAAAGTCATTTGTCCTCGAATGTTCATAATAAGTCTAATGAGATGAATAAGAAGTATCCTCATTTGTTCCCTTTGCCTCCAGGTAATTCAATTCAACTCCCCATTTGATTATTGTAATTGGTGAATTGCATATGTGTGATATATTGTGGCCCTGTGTGGCATCTGTTGGCTTGCTGAATATAGGCGGATAGGCATAGTTATAAAGGAGACTCTGCCAAAAAATTTCTAGCATTAGACTTAGTATGAACATTCGAGGACGAATGTTTCTAAGGGGGGAAGAATGTTACACCTCGTAAGATTAAGACGATAATTAAGAACGTCATTAAGGAAGTAAGATTCGGATATTGAATATAAGGAACGCTTACATATGTTAATACGGGAAATTAGTGTATAAACGGATGTTATCCCGAAATAGTTTTTCTTTAGTGCTATACATGTGAAGACGAGAATTAATCCTAGTAGTTGAATTTATTCCAATGGAGTTATGGAATAGTATTGTATTAAAATTGTGACATTGAGGATACGAGGCTTTATGAAATTCTCGGGAATTAAAAAAGTGAGTTTAAGATTTATTAATTGAAGAACTTGGGGAGCCAAAGTGTGATAAGAAAATTCAGACTTTTTTATATACCTACACTCACCTCTTCAACTTCATTCTAAACTTAACCAAAAAACCTCACCTCTCTTCTCCAAACCCACCCCCCCTGCTGGCCAAAAATCACCCCAACCCCATACCCAATTTAAGATTTTTATCTTCTCTTCCTAGACTACATTTTTCACCAAAAATTAGAAGCAAAACAACACCAAAAACAGTGGCAAAAACAGCCATTGCTGGCCGAAATTCTAGCCCAGAAATTTCAAATTTTTGGGATGAAATTTTGGAAGAAAAACGTGTAGGGATGATGGCTTAACATTGTAGAACACTTGCATGTCAATTGGAGTTGAAGAAGTGAACAAAAAAGGGAAAGAAATATGAAAACAGTGGGGATTTTCGGACAAGCAGTGGGCAGAAAATTGTGGACTATTTTGGGATGAATTTGAGGTATAAAATTCTTCTTTCTATGATATAATTGGAATGCATGTTGTTAGAATTAAGGTAATGAATTTGTGTTAAGGAGAAATTGGAATTTAAGCGTTGCATGTGACAATTTTGGGCTAGTTGCCAATTTGGGATAGATTTTGGTGTTATTGGATTCGTTGGTTATTGTTGTTATTATTGTCACTAATTGCATGATGAAATTGAAAGAAAACATTGATATTTAGTGGAATTAGTTATATGGAAGTATTGAAATACGAAATTGGATTTTAGGAGTTAAGATAAGAGTTATGGAATTATGACATGTTGTGGCCAAGAACTTGCATGAAATTGTTGGACATGTTGTGATGTATATGGACTGTTTTAGGGACTGTTTTGTGGTGTTATAATGCTGAAAATTTAGTTACCATTATGCATGTTTAAGTGTGGTAATTGCTAATGTAAGTCCTAAAGGAATAAGGGTGTAGAAAGGCTTCACATTCTACCCTCGTTGTTGTTGGAACATGGACTGTTTTGTGGGCTGTTTTAAGGTGGATTAAGAGGCTAAATTTACATGAGAAGTGGGTGTGTAAATTCCCTTAATTGTTGTTTTGGTTGTGCCCTTAATTGGTGCTTGGTTATTGATGTTATTAGCCTCGTTTGAAAGTTGTGGAAACATGTATACACAGGGGAAGTGCTGCCCGAATTTTTATAGAATAAGAAGTCGTTATTCGATATAAGGTATGCTAGTAATCATAGAATTAACGAACGTATTACCATTATTATAGGTTGAAGTTCTATAACGAGACATATTCTAATATTGGGTGGATTAGTTCGTCTAAAAGGTATGTGAAACCCTTACTTCTTTCTTTTGGCATGATTTAATGAAAGTACGGCGGACGTACTTGATTCTTATACAATTTAATTCCTAAAGAGGATTGTTATGAGAAGTGCCTATGATTTTTCAGCAAAGAGTTTATTATGACATTACTTTAATGATTTTATTGAGAGTCAAATGATAATTTTACTTGCATATGGTTACTCATGATATCTACTCGTGCTAAGTGTTACTACTTCACCTCATCGAGTCCCGGGCCGGGTTATGTTCGTGCACAGCCTTGCATTTTTTTCATCGAGACCCTCACTAGAGGACCGGGTTACGTAGGATGGATCCATAGATGAGATATGACTTTACCGAGTCCCAGCATGGGCCGGGTTACGATATGACTTTACCGAGTCCCAGCATGGGCCGGGTTACGATATGAATTCACCGAGTCCCAGCATGGGCCGGGTTATGATATGATTCCACCGAGTCCCGCACTAGTGGGCCGGGTTACGTTACATATATATATATATATGGATATGGACATGCACTTATATTTTCTTGACTTGACTCTCATTTTTATAAGGCAACTGACTTTTATTGTTTATGGCACAGTTGGATTTGGATCCTGATTTTTATACTGATCTCCTGTTTTCTGTTGGCTACTTATGGTCACTTTTACAGCTTCATGTGTTTACATACTCAGTACATTATTTCGTACTGACCCCCTTTCCTCGGGGGGCTGCGTTTCATGCCCGCAGGTACAGTTTTTCAGTTTGGTGAACCTCAAGCCTAGGTTCCTACTCAGCATGTTGGGAAGCTCCTTTGATTCAGAGCTTTGTCATTTTGGGTACAGAACCCCATTATTTTGACTTTTGTATATTTAGGGGCACGACGGGCCCCTGTCCCGTCATATGTCGTTATCCTTCTTGTAGAGGTCTGCAGACAGTTGTGGGTTGCACTGGTGTAAGGGTCAGAAATCTATTTCGGTCAGCCAAATTATTGTACTCTATGTTGGGGGTGTTCCCGTGTATGTTGGCAGCCTTGTCGGCTTGCCTGTTATATTATCTGTTGGCAGCCTTGTCGGCTTGCCTGTTATATTGTGTTGGCTAGTTGTGACTCCTTACGAGGCAGGTATATTCGAGGGTAAAGGTAGCCTTATTGGCTTGCCTACCCTGGCATATGTTGTTATTGCAGCGTTATGCTACCGGATTTCAGACTCATTAAGTGTTAGTTTGATTATGTGTGATAGGTTAGTATAATGACGTCATTAGGGCGGTTAGTCGCGGCTCGTCGGGTCGGGTCGTGACAAAAGTGGTATCAGAGCAGTTAGTCCTCAGAATGTCTACAGATCGTGTCTAGTAGAGTCTTGCGTATGGGTATGTTGTGCACCATACTTATACGCAGGAGGCTGTAGGGCATTTAGGATTGGTTTCTATTCTTTCATCTCTTAGATCGTGCAATAGAGCTATGTTAGTAAGATAATCCCCTTCTGACAACTTACTATGTTTACAGTTATGCCTCCGAAGAAGGCGACAGCGGCCCAGAAGGGCAGGTCTACAGCGGGGGATACCAGCCGGATTCAGAGAGTTACTAGGCCTCGTACCCAGTCTATGCCGGAGACCGTGCCCCAGTCGACGAGCTCTGCTTCGTTGCCACCACCAGAGGCTCCAGTTCAGGGGGCAATATCACCAGTTTCCGAGGCCCCAGCACCTGAGCCTCCAGCTCCTCAGCCGGGGGTAGAGGACAGAGCCATGAGAGATGCGGTACAGCTGCTGACTAGGTTAGTGGCAGGGCAGACTTATAGACAGGGACCAGGAGTTGGCCCTAGAGCAGATAGTTTGAGAGTCCGTGATTTCTTGAGCTGTAGTCCACCAGAGTTTTTTGGGTCAAGGCCCGAGGATGACCCGCAGGAGTTTTTCCGACAGATGCAGCGTACCTTGAGGGTAATGAGGGCTTCGGAGACTGATTCTGTGGAGTTGGCTTCGTATAGGATGCGGGATATAGCTATAAACTGGTATGAGTCTTGGGAGTTGTCCAGGGGAGAGGATGTTCCTCCAGCTACATGGGAGGAGTTTACAGAGGCCTTTCTTGGTCACTTCTTACCTCCAGAGATGAGGAGAGCTAGAGTGGACAGATTCTTACAGTTGAGGCAGAATGGCAGGACCATTCGTTATTATAGCCTGGAATTTGATTCATTGGCCAGATACGCACCCACTATTGTAGCAGATATGGTAGACAGAGTGCATCGCTTTGTGATGGGGCTGGACCATTATCTGATCGATGGTTGTATGGCGGTGGCTCTTCAGCCGGGTATGGATATTGCTCGTATCCAGGCATACGTACAAGGGGTTGAGGACTGACATAGAGGGCGACAGCCATACAGAGGTCATGATAGGGACCAGCATAAGAGGGCTAGGTCGGCAGCTTATTCCGGTGAGTCTCGAGGCAGACAGTTCCAGCAGCAGGTCAGATATTCATCGCAGCCAACACAGAGTGCTCCTCTACAGTCTACAGGCAGGAGGTTCGACCGCCCCGGGTATTCAGGAGCCAGACAGAGCTCTATGGCTTCGGGTTCTCAGAGGAACATGGGCTCTAGTCAGTTGAGGCCATCTTATCCTTGGTGCTCTCAGTGTGGTAAGCTTCATATTGGGGAATGCCGTTCGACCACAGGTGTTTTCTTCTCTTGCGGCTGTCAGGGCCATATGATGAGAGAGTGTCCCAACATGGGTGGTTCAGGTGGGATGGCTCGGCCTACGGAGTCGGGTGCTGGTTCGTCGTCATCTATGGCTATATGCCCCACCAGGCGGGGTATTCAGATGCCAGCAGGCCGTGGTAGAGGTCATGGCAGAGTTTCTAATTCCGGCGGTCCTTCGAACCGCATGTATGCTTCGGCCAGGAGACGTGATCAGGAGGCGTCACCAGATGTTGTTACAGGTATACTATTGGTCTTTTTCTGTAATGTATATGCTTTGATAGATCTAGGTTCTACCTTGTCCTACATATCCCCTCTTGTTGCTAATAGAATAGGGATAGAACCTGAGCCGATAGAACCATTTGAGGTAGCGACACCGGTAGGAGATTCGGTTATAGCTGAGCGTGTGTATAATAATTGTTCGGTGGTGATATATAGTTGTCATACCTTAGCAGATTTGATAGAGTTGGATATGGCCGACTTTGATGTCATTATGGGTATGGATTGGTTGGCTTCTTGTTTTGCCAATGTTGATTGTAGGGAGAAGTTGGTTCGATTTCAGTTTTCAGACGAGCCAGTTATAGAATGGAAAGGGAATGCAGCATCGCCGAGGGGTAAGTTTATTTCATACCTCAAGGCAAGGAAGATGGTTAGAAAAGGTTGTATCTATCATTTGGTTTGAGTAAATGATACAAAAGCGGAGGTACCGGCTCTTCAGTCAGTTCCGGTAGTTAGTGAGTTTCCGAATGTATTCCCAGATGATCTTCCAGGTCTCCCTCCAGAGCGGGAGATAGATTTCAGTGTAGATGTATTGCCAGGTACCCAACCTATATCCATTCCTCCTTATAGAATGGCACATGCAGAGCTGAAGGAGTTGAAGGAGCAGCTGAGAGACTTGTTGGAGAAAGGCTTTATTAGGCTGAGTACATCTCCATGGGGAGCACCAGTGTTATTTGTGAGGAAAAAAGATGGATCGCTGCGGATGTGTATGGATTATAGGCAGCTGAACAAGGTAACCATCAAGAACAGGTACCCCCTTCCCAGGATTGATGATTTATTTGACCAGTTGCAGGGTGCTAAGTGCTTCTCGAAGATAGACTTGCGGTCAGGTTATCATCAGGTGCTGGTAAGGGAGGTAGATATTCCAAAGACAACATTCAGAACCCGATATGGACATTATGAGTTTAGGGTGATGTCTTTTGGACTGACCAATGCTCCAGCAGTGTTTATGGATTTGATGAACCGGGTATTCAGCCGTTCTTAGACATGTTCGTCATTGTATTCATTGATGATATCCTGGTTTATTCCTGTTCAGAGCAGGAGCATGCAGACCATTTGAGAAAGGTACTTAGGGTCCTCCAGCACCAACAGTTGTATGCCAAGTTTTCCAAGTGTGAGTTCTGGTTGACTTCGGTGGCATTCTTGGGGCATATTATCGGGGCTGATGGTATTCGGGTGGATACACAGAAGATTGAGGCAGTGAAGACTTGGCCCAGACCTACGACACCTACTGAGGTACGCAGTTTTCTAGAGCTAGCAGGGTATTACAGAAGGTTTATGGAGAAGTTTGCCTCGATCTCAGCGCCTTTGACTAGGCTAACTCAGAAGGCAGCTAAGTTTCAGTGGACGGATGCTTGTGAGCACAGTTTCCAATTGTTGAAGGACAAGTTGACAACGGCTCCAGTTCTGACTCTTCCTGAGGGACCGGATGGTTATGTCATTTATTGTGATGCTTCAGGCATTGGGCTAGGTTGTGTGTTGATGCAGCATGGCAAAGTTATAGCTTATGCCTCCCGACAGCTCAGAAAGCATGAAAAGAATTATCCCACTCTTGATTTGGAGCTAGCAGCGGTGATTCATGCCTTGAAGATTTAGAGACATTATTTTTATGGGATTCATGTTGATATTTATACGGATCACAAGAGTCTCCAATATATCTTTAAGCAGAAGGAGTTGAACCCGGCAGAGGCGGTGGTTAGAGTTGCTAAAGGACTATGATGTTGATTTCTTGTACCACCCGGGAAAAGCCAATGTTGTGGCAGATGCTCTTAGCCGTAGATCCATGGGTATCTTGACGGATGTGCAGCCAGACAGAAGGAAGATGGTTCGTGAGATACATAGGCTAGAGAGTCTTGGAGTCTGGTTGGCGGATTCGGGAGATAGCGGGGTTCTTATTCGGGAAGTTGCGGAGTCCTCTATCGTGGAAGAGGTAAAGAGACGTCAGTATGAGGATCCTGTTCTGGCTCGGTATAGAGATGCAACTCTCTGAAAGGGAAAGACTTTATTTGAGGTTACACCTGATGATGTGCTGAGGTATGAGGGCAGATTATGTGTACCTGATGTTGCAGGGCTACGACAGCAGGTTATGGGAGAGGCACACAATGCCCGTTATTCCATTCATCCAGGGTCGACGAAGATGTACCATGACCTTAGATGCTTGTATTGGTGGGATGGCATGAAAAGAGACATCGCAGAATTTGTTGCCCAGTGCCCGAATTGTCAGCAGGTTAAGGTTGAGCATCAGAAGCCTGGTGGATTATTACAGGAGATTGAGATCCCGACTTGGAAGTGAGAAGTGATCAATATGGACTTCATTACAGGCTTACCTCGCACTCAGCGGAAGTGTGATTCCATATGGGTTATCGTGGATAGGCTGACGAAATCAGCCCATTTTCTTCCAGTGAGGACTACTTACTCAACTGAGGACTATGCTAGGCTGTACATCAGGGAGATAGTGAGACTGCACGGAGTTCCCACATCTATTATATCAGACCGAGGAGCTCAGTTTATAGCTAACTTCTGGAGATCATTCCAGAAGGGATTGGGGACACTCACCTATGTGGAGGATAGTGATTATTCAAGATGGAATTTGTCCCTTTCTTTGAGAGATATATCTTTTGAGCCCCTCGATTAGTAAGACTGAGAAATGCATAGAGCGTGCTCAAATGAACTGAAAGTGTAATTAGTATTATTTGACTTATCAGTTTTCTAAGGGATCGAGAATTTATATTTGAACAATATAAGGATGACACTATACATGCCTTATGTTCGAATTAGATATCGTGTGCCAAAAGGACTATGACATATGTTATTTAATTAGGTTATTACGAACTTTAAATTATTAGTACTTGGGTTAGTCATAATGTCTTGCTATAGACCAATTATGATTTGTGAAATTAATATAGTATTAATTCAACTGCCAACGTGATATAAACCTATTGGGTCGCACATCAAGAATTTGATGAACGGACTGGGTTGTTTTAGTAAATTTGAACTTATATATATTATGAATATATAAATTTCTGTTATTGCATTATTTAGATAATGTTATCCGAATTTATTTTATGGTTAAAATATAATTCAAATTTATATTTATATTATTGGATAACTATAAATATAAATAACAGTTATCCAAAGACTGAAATATTTAATCAAATTAGAATTCATGATTAGTTAGGAACTTAATTAGATAGATATCCTAATCAGCTAGAACCCTACATGATCTAGGGTTTTGTATTATTGGGTTAATGAAATCACTATTAATAATGAGAGACATTAATATTTCAGCACACAAGAAACCCCATTTGCATAGTTATTTTTGAAATAATTACGATCTAATTTCTGGTAGCCGACTTAAGCTTTGTAATCCGAAATTATACCCCAGAATTCCAACCTTGCACTTCGTGTCTGTTTGTGATCATTCGTGTGTGAATACTGGAAGAGTGTGGTCGTTCGTTTTCGAGTAACACCTACAGTTCATTTTTGGTAGAAAGTATTCGAGGAATCACGCATCAAAAGCTAATATGATCCTTTTATCGAATTGATTGAAATATATGAATCTTGTATGAGAATTGTTGGCACTACCGTACTGGAGGGAATTCATACAATTTCAAGTACAGAATAGCTAGTATTATATATCTTTCTTAGAGGTTGTACAGAAACTTCATAATAAAATGATATGAATCGTATGGATTAACATACAATACCATTATGGCCTCACTTACTTTAAGGGTGAGTTTGGTGTGACATAAAATGTTTTTATATTTTTCCTTCTTTGATTGTATTAATATTTTAAAAAATATTTTTCTCAAAATATGAGAAATTGGAGGAAAACATTGATATTTGGCACAAATATCTAAGTTTCGTGTTACTTACCCTCGGGTTCTTAGTACTTTAATCATTCATTTGTGCCTAAAAGGTTGTATTTTGAGTTTATGTTGTCATGTTTGTGATGTGTAGGTGTGATGAGCAAAATGGAGTCAATTCCGAGCTTATTTTGGCAGTTTGGAAGCATTATACACAAAGCCGAAGCAGCAAAAGGATCGTAGAACACTTAAAAGAAAAGAAAAGAAGAAGAAAATCACTGAAGCCACCCGCGATGGGTCTGCAACGCGGGAGTGCCGTGTGCAGGCTCTTGATATGAAGTTTTGTTGCTCATCCGCTATGCATCCTCGACGCAGGGGAGCTGATCTGTGATGGACCTGTGACGCGGGGATGGCACGTGTAGGTCCAACCTCTGAAGTTTTATTCCTCTTCCGTGATGGGGGCGCAACGCGGGTACGCCGCACGTCATGGCAATTTTCCTATTCCGATTGGAACTCAGTTCTATTTTTCCCTAGACCATAAATATAGGTTTTAAACATTGTAAAAGCGGCTAGAACATATTCTTTTGAGTTTGGCACGTTGTTGATATTAGCTTTCATCTATTTTCTCTATTGTTATCATTGAACTTTTGTTTATTCATGAATTCTTGTTATCATTCTTGAATCACGAGTAGCTAAGTTCTCTAAAATTTTGGGGTTGCGGTGTAGTCATGATTGTTGATGTTTTATGAGTAATAAAACCTTAGAAGTTTATTTATATACAATTATTTTCTTGCTTCTGTTCTTAATTGCTTGATTGCGTGCGTTATAGTCGAGTTCTATTTACTATTTAATATACGTGCTTGGGAAAGACGTTATTAGATTAGAGAAGAAGTAAGGAGAGTGTGATATGATTATCCCTAAAATAGGGCTAGAATTAGTGGCTAGGATAGAAATATACTTAGACATCACATTTAATTAGATATTGTGTACGAATTGCATCCTTAACAGGTCAATTCCATAGGAATATAGGCGACGAACTGTTATGAATCAGCGGGTAAAAAAATAGATTCATAAGTTCGATACCTTGTATAAAACTCATGTGTGCAAGAAATATTCTATCGCATAGAGTGTATGAATGGGTTGATTAACAATTCACAGATGAAAAAATGGCAAAAAAGAAAGCATTCACTCCTCTTTTCTATCTTGCATCTATAGTATTTTTGCCCTAGTGAACTTCTTTCTCAGTTAATAAATATATGGAATCTTGGGTTACTAATTGGTGGAATACTGGGCAATCCGGATTTTTTTTGAATAATATTCAAGAAAAGAGTCTTCTAGAAAAATTCATAGAATTAGATGAACTCCTCTTCTTGGACAAAATGATCAAGGAATACTCGGAAACACATCTCGAAGAGTTTGGGATAGGAATCCATAAAGAAACGATCCAATTAATCAAGATACAAAATGAGACTCGTATCCATACAATTTTGCACTTCTCGACAAATATAATATGTTTTATTATTCTAAGCAGGTATTCAATTTTGGGTAATGAAAAACTTGTTATTCTTAACTATTGGGCTCAGAAATTCCTATATAACTTAAGTGACACAGTAAAAGCTTTTTCTATTCTTTTATTAACTGATTTATGTATTGGATTCCATTCACCCCACGGCTGAGAATTAATGATTGACTCTATCTCTAAAGATTTTGGATTTGTTCATAATGATCAAATTATAACTGGTCTTGTTTCCACCTTTCCATTCATTCTCGATATAATTTTTAAATATGTTCAGGAGAATGTTACACGATTAATAATTCGGTTAATTAACATTCCTGAATAAGTCTTTTGGGGTCAGTTACTTAAACGACGAAATAGGATTGGTGAAACAACCACGATCCTGGAATAATTATCTCTCTGTGATAAATTCAAGTCTTACATACATTCTTCGCAAACTGTTAGCATAAATTAGTTTTTTTTTTTTTGCATTAGTTATAAAACAAAACAAATACCCTCTTTCATACTTGCATGCTTAGTAGTGATAGTGAAGTCTTTTATAACCGTTGATCATAAGTCTCTGTGGGTTCGACTTCTGACTTTTACAAGTCTCTATATTACTTGGCGACCACGTATATTTGCATGTGCGTTTGACAAAAATAAGTTTTTGGCACCGTTGTTGGGGACTTAGAAATTAACTATTTTATTAGAGTAACCTATTACTGATTTAGTTATCCAAGTATTAACGTCTTGATCTTAGCTGTTATTAAACATATGTAGTACAATCGAATGCAAAGGTCTGCTAGTCAAAACAATCTTGAGGACTTTTACACTGAGCCTGAACTGTTTTCCACCAATGCAAGAGGGAAGTTAATTTTTGGGAAAATCAAGAAGCTAACGTTGTGGTACCTGTAGTAATGGTAACTAACGCACCACCATCGATAGTTCGAGAGGTGGAAGTACCTCTCATGGGTAATGTCACTTCGGGCATTGTCAAACTTATCATCGAGGGGCACCTTCAGCTTACCTTGAGCTAAAACATCCCATGATGAAGTGGTTTCACTCCAATGGGTAGTTCACTGGTTTTCCGCATGAGGATCCTCAGCGACACATCCAAACTCTCTTGGAAATTATAGATACTTATGTGACCACCAGGGTCACTGCTGATTATGTGAGGTTGACACTGTTCCCATTCTCTCTACTTGGGGATACCAAGAAATAGTTGCACGTAGAACCAACAAATACCGTTACCCCCTAGGATGATCTAGCAAGGAAATTTTTGACTAAGTTATTTCCATCTGGGAAGATAGCGAGGCTCATAAGGGAAATCATGTCCTTCCGACAGAAACTTAAAGAAGGGTTATATCAGGCATGTGAGAGGTTCAAAGCATTGCTTATAGACTATCCTCATCATCATCAATCGAACAAAGTTCTGGCACACACATTTATTGATAGTCTAGATTACCATGAAAAAGTGTTGATAGATATTACGGCTAGAGGACAAGCTCTTGATCTGAGTTATAATAAATTATTCATTTTATTGAACAGGTTCTCTCAGAGTAGCTCTGAATGGCAAGGTGATCACCGGAATAATGTTACTAAAAAGACTTTGTGAGCACTGGAGGTAGATCTATACACAAGCATAACAACGCAGATTGAGGCTATGCGAAAGAAATTTAAGGACTTCATAATGGGAAAGTCTCAATCACAGGTGCAAGTAGTGCATCAAGCCCATGTGTTTTGTGAGGTGTGAGGTGTGTGGTGAAAGGCACACTAGTGATATATGTTTATCAAATCCATAGTCTATCTTTTCCATGGGCAATGCAGCCAGAGTCCATGGTAATCAGAATGTATATGGCAACTCATACAATCCTTCTTGAAACAATCACCCAAATTTCTCTTGGGGTGGTAATCAAAATGGAGGTAACCAGAATAGGGCACATGGGCAATATCAACAAAATCAGCCCAAATCTTAAGCTCCTTAAAGTAGTATGGAAGACACGATGAAACAAATGATGGGGGATACGCAGAAGGTGATGGCAAGTCAACAGGATTTAGAGCAAAAAATAATGGTAAAAAATCAGAATTGTGATCTTGCAGTGGGGAACTTAGAAAGACAGATGGGTCAAATAGCATGTGCTTAAAATACGAGGCCACAAGAGGGACTCCCGAGTGATACTGATCTTAACTTGAAACATTGTAATGTCGTATCCCTTTGAAATGGGAGGCAACTAGAAGAACTAGCACCACAGAAAATAGCTCGGGCAGTAGTATATGAAGTGGCGGTCGTAGAAGATAAGGTTATTGAGATAGAGAGGGTAGAGAAGACGTTTGTAGCAAAGCAGCCACCGCCAATGGTTGTAAAACCACCACCTCTGTTCCCTAAGATGTTATCTAAATAGAAAGAAGAAACCACATATAAAAAGTTTCTTAACTTACTTAAGTAGATAAATGTGAATGTTCCTTTGGTGGATATGTTTTAAGGGATTCCAAAATATGTGAAGTATATCAAGGACATAGTCACTAATAAGAGTCATTTCACGTAATAGTCCACAGTTTCACTTACTGAAGAGTGCATGTCTTGAATTCAGAATAAGTTAAATGAAACTGAAGGATCCTGGTAGCTTTGCAATCGAGATCACTATTGGGAAGTAGATCATTGCAAGAGCACTTTATGATTTGGGTGCAAGTATAAATCTGATGTCGTCATCTATGTTCAAAAATTTGGGGTTGAAAAATCCAAGACCAACCACTATCGATTTGCAGTTGGTGGGTAGATCATTGGCTAGGCCTGAGAGAATTATAGAATATATGTTGGTACATGTTGGATCTCTTACATTCGCGACAAATTTTGTTATTTTGAACTTCGAGCCAGATCCAACCGTCCCATTTATTTTGGGGCGTCCGTTTTTTATGACAGAAAGAGCTTTGATTAATATAGTTGCTGGCCAGTTAACTATGAGAGTACTTGACAAAGTTGAGGTGTTCAATGTGTACAAGGATCTCAAGTTACCTAAAAATCTATGAAGAACTTGCGGTTATTACTCTGCTGTCAGAGGATAACATTGGAGCTACCATTCCGTCGAGTGATCCATTAGAAAGAGCTCTAGTGGGTGACGACATCTTTGTTGATACCTAGGCATTAGAATTGGTGCAGATTATTGATTTAGCAGGGATCTATGTTCGAGAATGAGAGTTTGTTCCACTTGGCAGAGAAATTGGACCTCCACCAAAGCTATCAATAGAAGAAACTCCAAAGTAAGAGTTGAAATCCATACCTCCGCATCTCAAATATGCGTACTTAGGTGAGAGTGGAACTCTTCCCATTATTCTAGAAGCAAAGTTGAATGAAACAGAAACGGAGATGTCTTTGGAGGTCCTGAAAAATCACAAAAATAGCATTACGTTAGTAGATATCTGACATTTAGGGCATCACCCCTGCATTTTGCATGCATAAGATAGTTCTAGAGGAAGATCATAAGTCGAGTATACAACATCAAAGAAGGTTAAATACGATAATAAAAGAAACGGTCAAGAAGTACATAATTAAGTGGTTAGACACAGACATTGACTACACAATTTCTGACAACAAGTGGGTGAGCCCAGTATAGTGTGTCCCAAATAAAGGAGGGATGCCAGTGGTGACAAATGAAAAAAAATGACCTCATTTCAACGAGAAAATAACAGGGTGGCAGATTTGCATGAATTATCACAAGTTGAACGAGGCCACTAGAAAATATCACTACCTGATTCCATTTATTGATCAAATGCTGGACAGATTGGCTGGACAAGAGTTCTATTGCTTCCTTGATGGATATTCATGTTATGATCATATAGCTATTGTTCCTGAAGATCAGTAGAAGACCACATTTACATGCCCATACGATACATATGTTTTCAAGAGAATGTCGTTCGACTTATGCAATGCACCGATGACTTTTCAAAGGTGTATGATGGAAATATTTTCTGAAATGGTGGAGGACTTTATGGAAGTGTTCATGGGTAACTTCTCTATATTCGGGAGCTCTTTCGCAGCATGTCTGAAAAAATCTAGATCGGGTCCTTGCAAGATGTGAAGAGACTAACTTAGTGTTAAATTGGGAGAAGTGTCACTTTATGGTCTGAGAGGGTATTGTCCTCGGGGATAAAGTGTCGAAAACAGGCCTAGAAGTTGATCATTCTAGAGTGGAATTATTGAGAAACTGCCACCCATTGTGTCTGTAAAGGTGGTACGTAGTTTTATTAGGCACACAAAATTCTACAGATGGTTTATCAAGGAATTCTCCAAAATATCTAGTACAATGTGTAAGTTGTTGAAGAAGGAGGTAAAGTTTGAGTTCAACGACGTTTTTCTGAAAGCGTTTGAGAAGTTGAAGTGAAGGTTGGTGACTGCACCCATAATAATAGCACCAGATTGGAACTTTCCATTTGAATTGATGTGCGGTGCTAGTGATAATGCAATAGGGGTTGTTCTAGGTCAGAGAAAAAGAAGATTTTTCACTCCATTTATTATGCCAGCAAGACGTTGGACGCTGCTTAGATGAACTACACGGTAACTGAAAATGAGATACTAGTATGCTTTTGATAAGTTTCGGTCTTACCTTGTGGGAACTCATGTCACGATATATATAGATCATTCCGCTCTCCGATACTTATTTAACAAGAAAGATGCGAAACCCAGGCTGATTTGGTGAATTCTCTTAATAGAAGAATCTGATATAGAAATTAAAGATCGTAAAGGGACAGAAAATCAGGTTGCATATCACCTTTTGCGATTAGAGAACTACGATCATGTGATTGAATATGGACAGATCCGAGAAGCCTTTTCTGATGAGCAACTCTTTGCTATTCCAGACGCTGAAGTGCCTTGGTATGCGATATTGTGAACCTGATAGTGAGTGGGATCTACCCACCTGAAATGACCACTCAGCAACAGAGAAAGAGAAAGCTATATCATGACTCGAATTTCTACATATGGGATGAACCATATCTATTCAGGCAAAGTCCCGATCAACTAGTTAGAAGATGCATCTCGCAAATAGAGGTACATAAAGTATTGAAGAGTTGCCATTCGTCCCCATATGAAGGGCATTTCGGAGGTGATTGCACTACATCGAATGTATTGCAATCGGTTTCTACTGGCCCACGTTATTTAAGGATGCACACGTGTTTGCCAAAAATTATATAGATGTCAACGAACGGGCAACATTTTGAGGAAGAATGAGATGCCTTTGAACAACATCTTTGAGGTAGAAATATTCAACATCTGTGGCATTTATTTCATGAGACCATTCCCACCATCGTATGACAATAAATATATCTTACTTGTAGTGGATTATGTGTTGAAATGGGTAGGGGTAGTCCTTCTTCCCACCAATGATACAAAAGTAGTGGTGAATTTTATGCGGAAAAATATATTTGCAAGATTCGGCACTCCGAGGGCGATGATTAGTGATGGGGGTGCATATTTTTGCAATCAGTTGATGAGGCACCTCTTGGCAGAATATTGAATGAAGCACAATGTTTTCTATTGCTTACCACCCGCAAACATATGGACAAGTCGAAGTGTCCAACTGAGAGGTAAAACAGATCTTGGAGAAAACAGTGAATGTGCAGAAGAAAGATTGGGCAGCCAAGCTAGATAATGCTTAATGGGTACTGGATAACATACAAAATGCCTATTAGGACTTCTCCCTACAAGCTAATTTATGGGAAGACATGTCATCTGCCGGTCGAGCTGGAACATAAAGCTTATTGGGCGATGAAAAAGCTCAATCTCGATATGAGCTTGGCAGGTGAGAAACGATTACTGCAGCTCCACGATCTAGATGAATTCAAGTTGGAGGCGTATGAAAATGTCAAGCTGTACAAGGAGAAGTCTAAGAAGTGGCACGATAAGCATATTCAACATCGAGAGTTTGCGCCAGGGCAACATGTACTCTTGTTCAACTCTAGGTTGAGGTTATTCTCTGGTAAGCTAAAGTCTCATTAGTTAGAACCATTTGTTGTGATGAGAAGCATGCCTCATGAAGGGGTGGAAATACAAACATTAGATGGGGCATGCACGTTCTTGGTTAAAGGTCACTGCCTTAAGCATTATTGGGGCGGAGATATTGAAAAGGAGGAGCATGTGCTCCTTAATGATGATTAGCGGAGAGACTTGCGTTGTGCAACGATGTTAAATCAGGCGCTTCACGAGAGGCAACCCGTGCTGTTGTAATAAAAGATATAAAAACAAATAAAAAATAAGAAAAAAAATAGTTGTGCCATGACGTTAACTTCTGCGCTGGTTGGGAGGTAACCCAATTTTTTAAAGTAGTTTGTTCATGGTTGCAGGACTTGGGAAGGAAATGAAACTAAAAAATTCATCCAGGTAGAGATCTGCGGCACCTCCGCGTCGCGGTTGGTGCCGCGGATGAGTAAAAAATGTACTGAAGACGGTTTTGCACGGGGCACCTCCGCATCGCGGGTGGTGTTGCAGATAAGAGAAAAAAGTGCAGAGGGCTGACCTGCACGCGGCACCTCCGTCGCGGGTGGTGGCACGCGGTTTGGCCTAGTCCAATTTTTTTTTGTAAGTTCTTTAAAAATAAGCGGACGGACACCTTGGGTTGCTCATTCTCTCTCTCAAAAACTTTCTCCTAAGAACTAAACCCTTCCTCTCCCCCTTTTCAATCAACACTCCATCACCAAGAAATTCATCCATCACATCCACCACTACACTCACAAGGTAAGTGTTCCAACCCTAGAATCATGAATTTACCTTTCCCTTCTCCATAATTCTTGAGTTTTATGAATTAGTGCACACTAGGGTTGTTGATGTTGGTCGAATCTGGGCGGGGATCGGTATTCTTGTGCTTGTTTTTGATGCTTAGGGCTAGAATCACTATTTCCCATTGGAAAAAGATGTTTCACAACCTCCATTGTTGCCAAACTTGAAAGGGCAGTTCTATGCCTACAAGATGTTCACTATAATGCTTAAATGAAGTTTTTTGTGAAATTGTGTAGTCTTGAGTAGCAATGTAACATTAAACAACTAAACGAACCCTTGAGCATCAATTTGAACTAAAAATTTGAGGGATTGAAAAGAAAGTTTGAAGAGGGGAAATTTGAGAAGTCTTCCAACCTTTGCCCTTAAATCATGAAATCGCCAATTCACTTAAAGTTGTGGATGGTCGGAGATATGAAGAGTGGACGATGGTGTTTGGTTGTGGTTTTGCCGGGGTTGGAGGGGGAAGGAGATAGCGGCGTTGTGGTTCTCGTTCGCCGTCAGTGGTTGTTTGTCGGCGACTTGGCGGTGGTCGGAGGTTGCTTATGTTCGCCGGAGCAGAAGAAGACAAAGAGTTTGCTGGAAGTGTCTAGCCACCGCCAACAAACTAGATTTAGGGTTTCAGTAGCAATAGGAGGTGAGAGAGGGGGAGGTGAACTAGATCTAGGGTTATGCCGACATTTTTGGCCACCGTCAACGAACTAGATCTAGGATTTCGATAGCATTAGGAGGCAGATAAGAGAGAGAGGATGAGGATTTACCCTGCGACGGATGTATAGTGGCGGGGAGCGACGCGATAGAGAGGGAGGAGGCTGAGTCATTTTTGTAAGATTTAGAAAAGTGAGTCAATTTTGATAATGTTGTTACACTAATTAACATACAGTGTAATTAAGCCATTTCTATTACCCACTTAGGCTCTTACCCGTACCCGTACCCGTACCCGTACCCGTACCCGTACCCGTACTTGAACCCGAACCCAATTCCGGGAAAATACTATTTTAGACGTAACATCGCGCTAATTTCGATTTTCCCTCCTCTAGTTATCCCTTCAGGGAAAAATATTTATCTGCCAAAACAACCTTTTTTGCACCACTTCCAATTTTCAGTTTGTACCATTTCGTGTATTTTTGTACAGAATTAGGGTTAGGGTTCCGAGCTTTGAGTTGAGTTTGGGGATTGATTCCAATTTCCAAGTAAGATGTATGCTGATCGGGTGGAGGCAGTAACCAGGAGGTCTATAAAAGAAAGGATTAATGACAATGCTGCTCACCGGACACAAATTTCTGGCAAAAGGTCTTCCCATCACTACACATGCTATTACTTTGTGGCTATGTGTCTGACCTTATTATAAAGTATTCTTTTTAAAACGGTTAGGGGTGAGAGTTTTCTACCTAAATTATCATCAACTAATTTACAAAACACACCTCAGCTGTCAGTTATTCACTTTTTCTATCTTAACTATCACCAATTAGTTTGCAAAACATATCTCATTAAAAGTGAACAACTCATAGTTGAGGTGTGTTTTGCAAACTAGTTGTTAATAGTTTAGGTAGGAAAAGGGAACATCTACAACTCATAGTTGAGGTGTGTTTTGCAAACTAGTTGTTAATAGTTTAGGTAGGAAAAGGGAACATCTCATAGTTGAGATGTGTTTTGCGAATGATTGGTAATAGTTTAGGTAGTAAACTCAAAAAAATGATATGGTTAAAAACACACTCGGTGCCGAGTATAACTTTTTCACGAGTTTCACATCCCAACTATCATTTGTTCACTTTTCTTAGCTAAACTATCGCATTAAAACACAATCGAAGCTGACTAGGCCATCTATCCGTTGTTCCCTTTTCTACCTGAACTATTACCATCTACTCAACTAGGTGTGTTTTAATAGATAGCTGGTGATAGTTGAGGTAGGAAAAGGGAACAACGAATAGCTGGGCGTGAAACTCGCTAAAATGTGATAGTTTGGATGTGTTTTTGACCATTATCTCTATTTTCTCTTAAAAAAATGTTCTACTGTATGTGTTTCGAGCTTCAAGAGCACCAATTGCTGCTTTGTTGCAGTAGGTGCGAACTTAGAATAAATCTTCAATTATTTTTTTATTTGTTCAATTATATATATGTGGTTTAAGCAGCAGGCGGTCTTGCAACATTGTTTAATTTTGTGTGTGAATTTGGTTAAAATGCGAACTTAGAAATAAATCTTTAGTATTTTCTCCCCACATTTATTCAATTATGAAGAAATGCATTGTAAGACTGCATACAATAGACCCTTGTGGTCGGGCCCTTCCTCGGACCCCGCACATAGCGGGAGCTTAGTGCACCGGGCTGCCCTTTTATTTATTCAATTATATATGTGATTTAAGCTGCAGGTTTTGCTGCACTAATGCGCAAATATCTGTGTGTGCATTTGGTTAGATATATTGCTTAGTAGTTTAAATCATAGAGGTTATTCGATACCTCGAAACCATGTGACCTGTCACCATGTCATTAAAGGAGTAATTATGCCATTGCTTCTTACTGGAAAAAAATACTCTCTTCTTCTTTTTGAGTATCACAGGAGAGACGTCTAGTTAGCATTTAAACTTTCACTAGCTCACTATTTATCGTGATCTAATTTATTTTGGACTCTAAGAGCTCCGTAAGTAATGGATGGAATTTGTTTAATTAGATTTGGGTATCCAGTTCGATTTTAGCTGGTTATTTTGTTTATTTCCCTTAAAAGAGTGCCAGCTCTGATCAGATAAAGGCATGGAAAGATTCTTGTGATGGTTGAATTTGTTTTATCGAATGCTTCATAGATGCTTAGTTGGGTTTCCCCTTATTGCTTGTTTATTGTGTCCTAGAATTGGAAATTTAAAAAATAATTTGGAGGCGTGGAGTTAATGTAGATTGATTTGATGCTTGATGTTTCATTAGCATTAAAAAAAATTATGCATAATACTATGAATTAAGCTGACAAAAAGTGGCATCTTGTTATGTTGCAACCGTTATTTGTCATGAGTAAGTTTATGATATGAATCTATTTATCTTCATAGCTCAAAGCCTTTTCGTAAAAGAAAACTCTTATTAATCTTTTTGTTAATAGCTGTAATTCATTTTCAGGCATTGAGAAGAGGATGACAAATGGGTACATGACCTTTATCAGCCGGATGAACTTGAAGGATCAAGTATGTGGTGTTGGAGAACCACACTATTCATATATCAGTTTCTTTTAAATGAACGGGCAGTATACTTTTGAGTTCTGCAGCAGAAGGTTGATTTTTGTTTTGTTGTGCGCTTGTATAGATCAGAGAGTTGGTACAAAGGATCTTCGTCTCAAACTCCAACGAAGAAGTATCCAACAAGCTACTCAAATCATAAAGGGTTCTTTATCTGGTGGTACGAGGGATCTGCGGGAAAAGCTTTCTGGTACTGTATACTCGCAAACAGTGAAAACTGATGCCCCCAAAACGAAGCTAAATGCAATTCCTGAAGTAAGCAAACCTGCCAAGAGAAGTGTCACAGCTGAAGCTCCTGCCTCAGAGACCAAAAATGTTGCCCGCAAAGTTTCTAAGAAGAAGTCCCAGCAGAAGGCAAGTATATCTCACTTACTCAGATTACTTTACAAACGAGATCCTTGCTGCTAGAAATTGTGCAATCCGTTCAAAATTTCACAATCAGGGCAAAAGAATGAGTGTGAGAATGTATATAGGCTCTATTTGTTTGGTTAATGCTTCATGGAACGTTATGTTGTTACTAAAACAAAACATGCCTTAAAGAAAGTTCCAGCAAAGTTTCTAGGAAGAAGCCCAGCAGAAGGCAAGTATATCTCACTTATTCAGATTACTTTTACAAACGAGATCCTTGGTGATAGAAATCGTGCAGCCCGTTCAAAATTTCGCAATCAGGGTAAAAGAATGAGTGTGAGAATGTATTTAGGCTCCATTTGTTTGGTTAATACTTAATGGAATGTTATGTTGTTCTAAAACAAAACACGCCTTAAATAAAGCCACCATCAGAGAAGGGTAAAGGAAGGTCTTAGACAAAAATAGCATGTTTTCATGACCACCATATTCCTTAGTCTTAACATATTTAAGTGTTTAAAATACTTAAATTTGATGCTGTCGATGTTGGATGTTGTTTTCCTTGTAGCTATTGCGTGAAAGTTCGGAAAGTATTGTGCTTATAGAAGTCCTCAGGTATAGTATTAGAATGGTGTGACATGTAATCAGATGCCCAGTGTAGATGGCTGCTAAATTTGTAAATATCTATTAGTCGTCACTTTATTTGTGCGGTCCATAGCAACTTCGGTTTCTTGCTTATCATTCACTTTCTTAGTTGAGTCTGCCGGAAGATTTAAAGACTTCATTGTTGTGTATGTGTATGCTGTGGGTAGGAATGATATATGCTTCCTGGACTTCTCAATATGGCTGGAGTAACTTTGCTGCGGACACTACAGTACACTGTCAAGTCTTCATTATAAGAGCCTACTTGCAATACATTCTTTCCAGGGACTGAACTACATGTATATAGTTTGCTTTATCGTTATTCCCAGTTTGATACATGTGCTTTCTGGACATACTTATTCTGTTTTGTTGTGTATATGTATGCTGTGGCGTGACAGTATTGATTCTTGACTCAATTTTTTGGGATAATTTTTGGAATTTGAATTTTTGGGATCATGTTGATCACTAATTGATCACAAATGAATTGATTACAAAATATGGCAGGCGGGTATTGGCGGGTGACGGATATCCACTTGGGTGGTGGAGCGGGTGTGGATTTAGGAATATACCCGCCTAGGCGGGTATGGATGTTGAAAATTGTACCCGCCACGGGTGGCGGGTATAAAATTTTCTGGCGGGTGCCGGTGCGGGGGAGGGGGTACCCGCACCCGCCCCGCCCAATTGCCATCCCTAGCTGTTGGTTGGAGTGGTATATGCTTCCTGGATTCTTTAAAATGGCTGGAGTGCCTTATTCTGACTTGTTCCTACCTTGGTATGGGTAAGGTCTGCGTACACTCTAGTATGTTGTTGTTGTTGGCTGGAGTGACTTGTTGACACAACATTACACAGTGAAGACTAGTGGAGACTTCATTTTCCAGGATCCGACTTGCAATACATGTCTTGGGCCGAACCACATCTGTAGAAATTACTTTATGTTTCTTCCTTGTTTGATACAAATGCTTTCTGGGTGTACTTATTTTATTTTGTTGTGTATGCCTATGATGAGGGTAGGAATTGTTTATGCTGCCTGAACTCTTCAATGTGGCTGGAGTAACTGGGTGAATAGGTAAAGTTTATAAGATAACATTGAGTCATTGTCTCTGGTGTCTGATAAGGTTTATGACCCACCTTTAACCTGAGATTACACCGGTGCGGGTAATTCAATATACTTTTCCAAGAAAGCAAAGCTAAGACGTCTCCCCACCTTTCTACCAACTGTTCAGTGTTCACTTCCTCTAAGTGAGCTATCCCGATCAACTAGTTAAATAAATGGAAGCCAGAAAAGTTATTGCAAATACAAACGAATATGCTTGGTCAACATTATGTTGGTAAGATCATTTAAATGGAGTGTCTTCACCCCAGGAAGATGATTATCCACATATATAAGCACTTTCTAGTGCTAATGCGTTCTTGCCAAGGAGGGGAACATACCTCTTAAAGATCTCAGTTTAAGATCGATGGTGAATGAGAAGTACTCCACCTTATTATTATTGTTATTTAATTTTATTGACTCGGGAAAGATATTCTAGTGGAAAGGACCCTCCACCTTCAACAATGAGATTGGGGGTTCAAGCTACCAAACAAAGCAAATTGGGAAAGGACCACAGTTGCCTCCTTGTCCCAGAGGAAGGTGGGGGTAAGGTTAACCATAGTTAAAAAAAGGGTATCCAACCTTTTATACTTTCTAGTGCACTACTATAGCTGAGAAGCCAGAATTAGAATAGGTGTATGGAGCTCAAGGAGGCTTTAGTGAAGGATGAAGAAAAGTAATGCTTATGTATGAGGGGAAGTTCCAGTCACTAGATTAGGATTGATCGCAGGTGGGATTCTAAAGGATTTTTTGCTTCTCTCGAATTCGCACTATGCACATTTTATTTACTGATTTCTGCGGTTGGTGGTGAAGTATTCATGTATGAAACTTGAGGTAGTGGATTTAGTTGAGGGAAAAAAGGTGCTGAATATCAACCAGCTTGTGCATTCCATTGTTATCAAACAGGTGACAGATCCTCAAGTCAGAGCGAAGACATCAAATGCTCTGTTGTGCCCAAAAAAGGGAACATAATGTGCAATTGAGCTGAAAATATTTATACGACTGGGGATTTTCATGAGCAAAGTCTAAACCACTTATGTCACGAACCCAAAATCATTTAGTTGTGCGGGCACCTACCAATTCCCACCTCGGTAGGCGAACCTGCCCCTTAATCGTTAATTCAACAACAATAAGGTAAATAGAACAAAATAAATGGGAGACTAAATTATAAATAACATAAGTACAGAGGTACAACAATAAGGAGTCTGGTCTATGGCAGTACAAGAGCCACTGCTATATGTGATACAAGTCTGGATATGAGTACATGAATTACCGATAAAATACTGTCTCGAAGAAACCTAATGAGACAAATAATAAAAGAGACCAGGCTACGCATCCGTCCGTGTGCTCACCCTAGATGTTCGTTAGCAAGTCCGCGGGAATCCGCCACGAGGAGGGGAAGTATATACCGTCACGTACTCTGCATCCATAAAAGAATGCAACAAGGTAGTATCAGTACAAACGCTATGTACCGGTAGATATCATAGGCCGACAACAGCTAGTTAACATATATAAAGGAAGAGACTGAAGAATAGACATGCTCGCGATCAAGTACAAACACTACCACAATAAAGGAAGTTAACAAACCAAGTAAAAGTATCGTGTCAGAATCCAAGCAATATATGAGTGTTGTGATGAGTGAATATGCAATGCAATGCTCTGGCCCAACCTAGAGATGACTCTACCACCTACCACACCGCTAGCCATTCCGCACATAACTCAGAGATGACTACGCTATCAACATGTCACAAGAATCACATATGTTTCTTTCTCACTTATCACCATCACGCCAATCATAGGTAATATTAATGTATCATAGAAATGGGGATGAATGCAATGCAAATGACAATATCCAATGTATCATATCAATCTCAATCGTGCCGCACATGGACACATATCATAATATCAGTATCAATTCAAGTTCTTTCCTCTATCCATGATAATACCAAGATAAGTGAGAGAGAACTATATCACAAGGACGATATGACAACTAAATGCAAATCCAATGTCAACACTAGGCAACAAGCCAATAAATCACAAAGAGGCAACAAGCCACAAATCAGTCAACAGTACCAACCCTAACTAATCCATCCCAACTTCATACCCGAAGGCGTACATGCTTTCTCCGATGGTAACTAACTCTACATATGCTTCGCTAACCAAAGTGTAACCAGAAGGTAAGTCGTAACCTACTTGGATGCCGAGCGGGAGCCACAAATGATCACACCGGAGCCTTGCCTTTATGAGGATCCCGGTTCTACTTGAAGTCTAGCCATTAATTGAAATTTAAGTTAGAAATGGAACTAACAACACCCATACCACTAGACTATCCCTTGAATCCAACACCAACTATGGTAAAAAGGGTAAAACAGTAATTTACCAGCGAATTAGGTAATCCAACGTTCTAGAAGTTCAAGTCTACTCTCCAATTGCTAATTTAGCTAAAGTATAGATCAATTCCCTCATTCAAAGCAAAAACCCCAAATTAGGCATAAATCCTAGCTTTTCCATATTCAATTTTTCAACTAGCATGCAAGATTACCTAACTAATGAAATTCCTAGCTTAGGTTAGTCAAATTCACCAACAATATTTATTTACAATAATTTAAACTCAAATAGTGAACTAACCATTAAAATCCATCTTCTATAACTAATTTTCTAGGTTTCCATCAATTATTAATAACCAAGATTTATGGTCCTCTAACCCCAACAAGTCATTACTAACCTTTACTCCTCAAATCTCAATTCAAGAAGACTCAAGACTTTAATCTATTTTCCCCATCTATGGCTTTACAAGTTAGAACTTCCCATTTTATTAAACCCTAGAATCCAACCTTAATAAGTAAAGGAATTTATCAAAGAAATGAAGTAGTTGAGGTTTAGAGCTTACCTTTCCCAAGGTTCTATGGGGTTTCTTTTGAAATATTGCCCTAGAGGTTGGCTTGGAATGTGTGTTGGGTGAAAAATGAGGTCAAATCCCGAAATGAGGCATTAAATACTAGGTCTTCCCAGCGACTACCGCTACAGCGAGCTTCTGTCCACGGTGGCGAACTCTAAGAGGTTCCACTTCATCCGCCGTGGCGGACGGAGGGTTCGTTGGGGCGGAACCGCGGGCTGTCCACCCCACGCTGGGGTGAGGTACTGGGTTAGGTCGTCCTAGTTCGATTTTTAATTCCTTTGTAACTCGACTATGGGTCAACTTTAACTGAATTTCCCTCACGTAGAATTGACGGGTACAACAACCAAGGATGATTTAGACACAATGTGAGGAAATTTGGTGACAGCCAAACGGGTCTTTACAACTTATTTTCACAATTTGGGACTTCTATGAGAATTCATTTTCTGGAAAAGAAAAGAGAGCATAATAAGGATATAGTTTTGGGTCGCTTGGGAGAAAAAACACTGATAGATGATATGCTAAGGTCAACCTGGTAATACGTTGTGGAACTTGTATATTTGGAATTTAAGAGAAGCAAAAACACCATATACTTCACCTGCATGTAGAGATTATCCTTGCTCAGATCTCTAAGTCTAGGCAAGTGTTACTTACCTCTAATCAAAGAAAATGTATAGGCAAGTCTTACACCTTCCATCTTTGACCTGGAAACTTCACCTGAGTCCATGTTGGCTCATACTGGAAGACAACCTACAATAGTGCCTGTATGAATGTTATTGTTCAACTTTACTTTGTTTGTTTCTCAATTCTTGCCGTGATTTCTTTGACATATAGAGATCTTTGTTTAATCTAGTCTTTTGTCCATTTTGTTTCTCCTTGTATGCAAGCCTATGTTTCCTCTTAGTATTTTCATTCAACTATGTTGTCAGCAGACTTGCATATGTTTTGTGGCCGTTTGTCTTGAGCTTCCTCAATCAGTTAATGTGCAATTACAGTCCTCTACATCATGTTTAATAGTTTTACATAAATAGGAATCTTTTGCACTTGCCATTCGTACAACTTATCTTCTTTCCTTTGGTCCTTTCCCGCTTTATGTTATCAGCAATGTTCATATAGTGTAAAATAGTCTACAACTTGTTGCTTATGCCCCTCAGTAATTTCTGATATGATGTCGCTTTTTCATATGTAATTTTAAATTTGGTGCAGGTTGAATCAGTAGACAGTTTTCTACAAGCATTGGGTCTTGAAAAGTATGCAATTACATTTCAAGCTGAAGAAGTATGTAGTTTTCCGCTGTATTGCCCTTTTCAAACTTATAAGAGCTTCAGAATAGCACCTATGCCCTTACTATTATTCTTGCAGGTTGATATGGCTGCTCTTGTACACATGACAGATGAAGATCTTAAAGCTATGGGAATACCAATGGTAAGCACCTGTTGCATGTTTTATGCGAATTGATCTGGAGGCTGTCACTTTAGGTTTTTATCTTCTCCTTTTTTTCTCAATAGGAAAGGGGTCATAGCACAAGGGACAAGTATTTTATTTTTGCTGTCAATGGAACGAGGATTTTTATGAAAAAAGAGTGGAAATAAGTATAGAGCAATATCTTAACTAGTAGGATGAGAGATTTCTATACATATTTGTTATTTGAGAAGAAAAAAAAAGCTTGGATTACTTTTACCTTGTAAAAAAAACTTGGATTGATTGAAGATAACTGAATGAGAATAACCTTGAACATTTTTCAGAGAAGACTTTTTGGCACGAAGGTCATGAAAATCTATGTTGCTCGGACTCTCCAAAAATACTGCTGCACCCGTGTTGGATCATCCAAAAATGCACTACATTTGGAGGACCCCACACGCACCCGTCGACATTTTTGAAGAGTCCGAGCGACATAGATGAAAATCATGTTGATTCGGGAGATTTCGATGCTTAGGCTAGATATTAGCACAAGTTTTTGTTAGATAATTCTACAGCCAAAAGACCAGAGCTTGTAAAATTACTTTCACATGTTAAACTTGTAAAAAACCCTCTTGTTATAGTTCAGTCTTTGTAAGGGCTATTTACTTCAAAAGTTCACAGGAGGCCTAAACTTTCTTGGATTTGCAACTTTAGAGTAAAAAATTAACAATGTGGATTAGTGTCTGGTGATTTACTAAGTGTCAGCTTGCCAAGGTAGAGGTAAGGTCTGTGTACACTCTACCCTCCCCAGACCCCACATTGTGGGATTTCACTGTGTATGTTGTTGTTGTTGATTTACTAAGTGTCAACTAAAGTAAATGTCCTTTGTTTTCAGGGTCCAAGGAAGAAGATACTTTTAGCATTGGAATCTAAAGTTTGACAATTGGGGTTACAGGGAATTATTTCCTGGTTCTTTTTTGGGATTTTATCACTCAATGTCGTTAACAAGAGCTCACTTCCTGTAGCTAATCTGAACAACGATACATGAGCTCGACCTTAATGTTTTTTTAATTAATGGCTTTTCTAGTAATTAGCATGTAAATCGGATGCTAAATTTTGTCTCTTTAACCCCCTACCCACCCACCCACCCCACCCTTCGAAAAAGAAAAAAAAGAAAGAGTTACTTTAATACTATTCAAGGCCTTGCTTATTAGAGTATTCAGTGAAGCATCGTGCTTGTTCTCATCCTTGACATTTGGAATGAGTCGGAAAACTTTTTTGAGCTAACATCTTAAGTGGTTTCAAACTATTTAAAGCATTTAAGAATTATGTTCTCATAACATATAAGCACTAGGTGATTTTTTCCTATCTATTTTAATCTTGGTGGATAGAGTTACCTGTTATCTGTTGCTTGGTGAGAGGTGACATGTATTCCGTGGAATTAGTCAAGATATGCGCAAGCTGGTCCGTACACCATAGTTATTACTTATTAGAAAAAAAATATAAGCACAAACTCCAACTCATAGAATTGTATAAAGTATTGCATTTTCGTTCTAATTAAGCCATAAACTTCTAGTCCCTATAGAACTGTACCCTCTAAATATCTGCATCCAACTAAGTTTTTTGACCGCGGAGCAGGAGAATTTCCACTAACGTTATTGCTGGCAGGACAGTTGGGCCGTGAGTGCGGTGGAAATGGGCTTCCCAAGAAGCCAGCATGTGTCGGGGTTAGGGAGAGATTCAAGTCCTAGTAGCTCCGCCAAATGATGATTCAACATAATTTTATATTTTGAAATCAAGCAAAATTTGGCGCCACTTTATGATAATGGAACCAACCCTGTAAATATTTTCATTATTGGAAGAAATAATAACCTTGCCTCGATATTTCAAGCCTTAGGGACGTTTTAAAGTTTCTTAAAGTAGTGGAGCATTTCATTTTATTCCTTTACGTTAGGTTAGAAGATTTTCTTACTCACTCAAAAGATGCAGCGAAAAAACTGTTTTTCAAGCACCTAAGCATTTGGTGGGGTAGTTAATGAGAATAATGAGAATTGTGTTTAATTATATCTGTGTATATTCTATGTATTACTGTAAATACGGTACATACATGCAACATATAAAATACAACTCAGTATATTATTGTATGTATATAATTATATATTATTTGTATGTTGTGCATATGTCAACCGGATATAAGCATACCTAAGACATATAATGAAATACTAGTGTAGATGGAGAGAAAATGTTGCAGAAACCATGAGAGAGAATTTTGGCGAAAAAGAAAATTCTGCAAATAATAGAGCAACAACCAGATTTAGTCATCTGATTTTTCGGCGGAACTTCAGCACTATTCCGATGGAGTAGCGAAAGACAGGGTGGAGCAGCACGGGCGGGCCTAAGAATAACGATGAATAGAGCTTGTGGAAGAAAGAAAGAAAGAAAGAAAGAAAGAAAGTTCTTCAAAAAAAATTTAATTTTGTGAAATTTATTGGAAGTTGTAAATGTTTTGTAAATAAACTATAACAAAAACATAACTCGTGTAACTCATACGTGGAGTCTGATGATGATAGTGTGTATGCATATCTTACCTCTACTTTCGGGTAGAGAGTTTGTGTTCGATAGACTTCGAGCGCGGCTCAAGGAAAAACATTTCAAAAGAAGAAAATAATGATAGTAAAGAAGCTATGACAAAAAACTAAAGATTAAAAGAAACAGTAACTACAACAAAATAGTACGCTAATCGGCATATAAGAAATATTAAATAGTAACAGAAATCGAAGAACAAGAGTACAAGAATAATATTAAGATATGAAAGGATAAGTGAGACGTAAATAAACTATTGGTGTTATATTTTAAAATAGAATAATAATAAATTTATTATGTTAAAATGTTCTAAGTATTTGAATTTCAAGTTGGAAAAGTGTAAAACCCTAACACACTGAAGACCACACAGTTCTCACATAATTCATTTAGATTTTTAAACAAATTAAGGTTCGATTTTCAGTCCAATCCTTTAATTTCATTGAAATTATCGCCTCACTTGTCTTGCATTCTTCGCTTTTTTGTTTAATCAATCTATTATACAGCCTTGTCATCTGCAAATTTCGCATTTATGTTTGTGTTTGACTAAACATTTCAAATTTCCGCTTTCATTATTTGTTATGTTACTTCATTTTTTGTTATTAAGTATGAATAGATAGCGGACTAGTTGTTGCTATAGTAACAGCCGTCCATTTTCAAATGTTCAAATTAAAAATAGCCGTCAAATACAATAACATATTTAGTGAAATCCTTAAAAGTGAGTTCTGTAAAGGTTAGAGTGTACACACACTTATTACTACCTTAGTAGAGATACTGTTTTCGATAGACCACCAGCATAAATATTTGTATAATATTCTTTATTCTAATATCATACAAATATGAGTCTTAATATTAACAACAACAAACCTAGTAAAATCCCACAAAATGGGAGTGTACGCAATTGGAGGTAGAGTCCAACTGAGCATATCATATTATCGACGCTAACACCTGGAGAGTCCAACTGAGCATAGCATGAGTACCCGAGATAGAAGTGCACAACCAGTTAGGTGTACAAGGTCCCAATCAAGAATAAATATTATGCTAAATGATGTACCTCCAGGTGAGAACATAGATCAAGAAGGAACTCCTATTCATGTTGTGTCTGGGAATACGACACATGGACAAAGAGGTTGTTGGAAATTTACTAATGTGGAATTAAGTTTATCCCATTATTTATGACTCGAACAATTGGGGCCCCGCACATCGAAAACGTCGTTTCCACACACGTGCACTCGTAGTGCCAAGTATCGTAAATTTCGTTAGTGAAAGAGATATTGGTACGTACGTAAATGTTTGACACATAGAATGATGGATGGTCATTTGCTAAATAACAAGTGTTCCATGTCGGTAAACGAAGGAAGGATTGTGCGATGTGTAAGATGGAATGAGTCGGAAAGAGCCGCGGTGCCCCCCAAGCAAGGCCGCGGCGCCTGGTCGGCAGTAAGTTTTTTGGATAATTAGAGCCGCGGTGCTAATGCTGCAGCATCGCGGCGCTTCCCAGGCAGTGACTGTTCGACGGAATCCCAAAAGTTTGGTTGTTGAGGTGGTTTAAATGTCATTGAATCCACCCAATAATGGTCATTACTTGGACCATTATGTTGTTGCATTACTTGGGGATTAAAAGTCATCCATTACATGACAATTGAATGCCATTATGGGGCACTTGAAAGGCCATCTTGCACACCTATAAATTGAGGCCTTTGGCTCAATTCTATAGATGAACAGAAATGAAAAATACACACAAGTTAACAACACCACAAAGAGATCAGATTTTTCTGATAGCAATCCTTCTCTTAGCAATCTTCATTATTCGTGTTCTTTGCTGAGGTAATTTTCGTAGGCTTTGCACATTTGATAGTTTGTTATTTTATCTTGGGAGACTATTGCCTACACTTTCGTAAAGCCTATACACGGGGGCAATCTTGTCTTAAAGACAGAGAGTCATCTCTCGACTCAGCCACTGGTGTTGTGTTTTTCTAATTGGTTGCTAAGTGTTTCAGGTGTCAACTTAAATCTCAAAGGACTCTAACCGTTCGGATTCTCAGCGGTTCTAAAAGTCACAAGCGTAGAAGTCCATGTTCTTGTATTTCTGAATACAAGATCCAGATTTGAAGTTCCAATTCAAGATCAAGAAATTGACAACTTGTTGTTGTATCTTTGTTGTTTATCCTTTCGATCACTGTAATAATTATTTACTATTCCCCTACATGCTTTATCTCTAATAATTTCAAGACAAGATTTGTATTAGTGTTCGAAAGATGTTGGTCAATAGTTGTGTGACCAAATATGGCTATGGTTGTGATTTTCTGGTTGAAGACCGTTCCAAGGACGAGTTGATGTCACCGCTCCCGAGGGCGGTGGAAACAAGCGCCCACGACAGGCTGGGGATGTCAACTGGGATAAGAGGAGAAGACTGAAGATGTTGTTATTTCTATCATGTAGCAGAGGGCCTATATCTGTCCCAGACAAAGGATCCGAATTATGGTAAAGAGGATATGGACATTCAGTCTAACTAAAGTGGGCCAGAATCCAAAAGGTCTAAGTTATTTTATCCTTCCTTCTCTATAATGTGTTGAGATGATTTCTGAATAAAAGTGTATAAAGCAAGACAAGGAATATGAAATGGTTTCATTAAAAACTTATATTCCCTACACTCTAAAATCAGAAATTGAATCTCATCTTCCTTCCCGGTTAAAGATTGGACTATTGTAAACAAAACTTAAAAGATGCATTTTTTTAGTGTAATTATTAAAAGTGTGTAAAGTATGTTCTCACATACGAAGGATAGATATCCACTGAATGTGCGAAAACTGTTACCACTCTTAAGTAAGCGCCAGAGATTTCTTTGGGCACCAATATCAAGGGAAGAAGACTATAAAAATGGCTTATCTTAAGACGTTGAACCTGTCACACTATCTGACAGAAGATCCTTCATTTGATAGGATGATATTGGACACTCAGTCGTACAAAACATACGGGCGACTGGAGTGGGCCAGAGTTTCCAGTCTTAAATGATCTGAATAGTAATGGACACCTAGTAAGGTGGGCCAGAATTTCCAAGTCTAAATGATCTGAAGGCCAAAAGAACGGCAGAAAAAAATTGGACACTCAATCTGTAAAAGCAATTGGAATGGGCCAGAGTATCCAAATCACATATGATCCGGTTACGCCCTAACCACGGGCGAGAGGTTGTCCTTAAGAAGGACTTCAGGGAATGAGATCATTCTAAAAGGAGGTGATACATGTCCCAAAGTTGGTTTCAGGGACGTTGTTGGTCAAGCTGGTTTGAGACTAGTCCAACAGGTCTGTAATAACCAAGAATGGTACAGTTTGTCTGTAGCAAAATAAATGATATATTTGTAATCTGTGATTCTATGCCATCATAGATTAAGACATGTTAAATAGAAAGTCATTCAAAAGCTAACGGAGTTGAGATTATTGCCTTCTGTCAACATAAACCCTAAAAAATGAATGTGAGGTGGGCGAAGAGACAAAATCACCTTTCCATTCCGTCAAAGGAATAGCGAAAGAAGCACCGCTCCTCTAGAACTTAGTCACACCTATATGGGTGATTCGAAGTTTATACAAAATAGAGGGGCGAGACAAGTACTTTATGACCTTTATTGACGATGGTACAACGTATTGCATTCTTTGTTTGTTGAAAAGCAAAGATGAAGCTATTGAAGCGGATAAGCGCTACAAAGCAGAAATTGAAAATCAACTAAGCCTACGGATTGAAGAATTCGTAGTGATAGAGGGGGAGAATATGAAACATCGTTCATCAAACGACTGCTCCTTACTCACCCAGTCTAACAGTGTTAGCCAAGCGCAAAGCCGTACGCCAAAAATATGTGGGGCAATACGATCCTTACCGCTAATGCGATTCTCAACAGAACTCCGCATAAGGATAAGGATAACCCTCCGTGTGAAATATGGAAAGGATCCCACCTACAAATGTTGTGTTGTGGGGTGGCTTGGTAGATGTTTGAATACCGAAACAGGTCAAGTTGGACCTAAGACTGTAAATTGCATATCCATTGGATCTGTAAATTACAGTAGTGCTTATCGCCTCTTGGTGTCAAAGAATGCTGAATTCTTTGAAGATAACTTTCCTTAAGAAGGAAAAAATAATTGCTCGAGGTTAACAAGAACCCTCGAGTGCTTAATTGTCCGGAACTAGATGTTCCAGAGCTACATGACTAGGAAGTTACTGACTATCCGGAACTTAATATTCTGGATCTACATAACTCAATGATTCTAGATGTTGAACCGAGATGGAGCAAAGAGGGGACAAAGACTTGTTCCAGGCCTTCTAGCTTGTATGGTTAAGAATGAACCATGGACAACTAACAAAGAATTGTCATCTCCAGAAGCATTGCTTTGGAAAGAAGCCATAGAGAGAGAAATAAATTCCATCAGATATAACCATACTTGAGTAATGGTTGACCTTCATCCGAGAAAAGAACCCTTGGGTTATAAAAATGGATACTCAAATTGAGTACAAAGTAGATGGATCTACTGTCGAGTATAAGGGCTCGACTACTTGAACATGTGCCTCCCTGTAAATAGCTTAACATCCAGGGCCATTGCAGTCTTGCATGACATGGATGTTGAGATATCTTTCCTAATCGGAGAGTTGGAAGAGGAGGATCATAGTTGGTTTGTTGGACTATTGGGCTTCTTCCTGAACTTTCTTTTGATTCCTGAAATGTTTACATTTTGGTCCTGGAAGTTTCAGATAAAAATAGAAACAATGAATCTGACAACAGAAACATTGACTCTGAAGTTAGAAAGCCAACAGTTGGAAAACCAACAGTCTGAAAGTGGAAAGTCATATTGAAACAAAAGTCTTGCTATGAAAGATATGGGTATCACAGATGACATCTTAGGAATTGGGATTTCTAAGACATCTAACAAACTCGTCTTAATCCAAACTCATTTGTGGGTTAGTTGACAGTCTCGTTGAAGCCACCAATGGATATGAATCATAGAATTGATTGGAATCATGGTGCACCTATATACGATGAGCGATATGCACATGTTACATGTAGTTCAATGTATTTTACACACTACAACCGACTTGGTATCGGCCTATAAAGTAGATCAGTTGAACTAAGGTTCACTCGTGATTCTAAAACTGATCGATAGAAGGCGTTAAATCGGATATGACGATATCTGAAATATTCGCTTATCTACGAATTGTGGTATTCTGGATGTCCAGTGATTCTGGGAGAACACAATGATGCAAACTGGACATCAGACTTAAAGAACACCAAAGCCACAAGTAAATGTGTATAGTGTGTTTAGGAAAATCTTCTAAGCAAACTTGCATCGGCCGATTCGTGATGGAATCGGAGTTTATCGCTTTAAACAAAGCATGCGAATAAGTTGAGTAACTTCACGACTCCTTAGAGGACGTCCCTTATTGGGAGAAACCCTTGCCTTCGGCAGTTATACATTGTGGCTAGCTGGTCGGCTTCAATAAAGGGCACGAATGACAGCGTCTGGACATATCTATCGGATACATTAGACCGTATAACAGTTGATCACCACGGGTGTCACTTCCTTGATTACTAATCAAAGAATATAGCGGACCCTTTAACTAAGGGACTACCCAAAGATCAAGAGTTCTGTCTGTCTAGAAGAATGGACTTAAAACCCAAATAATACGAACATTTGCGCTGATAACCCAACATACTGACTGGAGATCCCAATAATTTGGTTCGATGGGAAAACTAAGCTGCAAAAGGTTTAGTTAAGCGCTTCGATAGAAGCAAGAGCACTTCAAATGATGATTTCTGTAAAGAAACATGAATCCAAAGCCTTTTCCGTGATAGACACTAAAGTGCTACCTGCATGGTGGGTAAAGGTTAAACTTCAAAACCTTTAACAATCCTCAAACGGTTGAGGTTAAGGTTGGAGAAACTTTTAATGATTCTAACACTTATGAAGTGGGGTATAGCAGGATACCTTGTAGGAGATCAGCTATTTAAGTGCGAGGACAGGCCGCCTCAAATGAACGCACTTAAGAATCCAAGTATGTCCACGACCACAACGGACAGAACAATAAGAAGAAACGAATAAATGAGAGGTATTGTGATGGTACCATTGTCTTGGATTACATTAAACACTGACGGTTCAAGACATCACGTTCACATCGCAGCAAGTAAGTCCGATGGTACTCAACTAGGGAAGGTTCAAAGCGGAAGCTACCTCTCCTGATGTAATATCTTTTCGCTGAAAGATTGCTAAAAGTAGGCACATTGTGTGTGCGCCAAAATCTCTTTCAAGAGGGGATTGTTGGAAATTTATTAATGTGGAATTATATTTATCCCATTATTTATGACTCGAACAATTGGGGCCCCGCACGTCAGAAATGTCGTTTCCACACACGTGCACTCGTAGTGCCAAGTATCGTAAATTTCGTTAGTGAAAGAGATATTGGTACGTATGTAAATGTTTGAGACATAGAATAATGGATGGTTATTTGCTAAATAACAAGTGTTCCACGTCGGTAAACGAAGGAAGGATTGTGCGATGTGTAAGATGGAACGAGTCGGAAAGGGCCGCGGCGCCGCCCGGGCTGACCCGTGGTGTCGGAGCACCGCGGCGCTCCCCAAGCACGGTCGCGGCGCCTGGTCGGCAGTGAGTTTTCTGGCTAATTAGAGCCGCAACGCTAATGCTGCAGCGCCACAGCGCTTCCAGGTAGTGACTGTTCGACGGAATCCCAAAAGTTTGGTTGTTGAGGTGGTTTCAATGGCATTGAATCCACCTAATAATGACCATTACTTGGACCATTATCTTGATGCATTACTTGGGGATTAAAAGACATCTATTACATGGCAATTGAATGCTATTATGGGGCACTTGAAAGGCCATCTTGCACACCTATAAATTGAGGCCTTTGGCTCAATTCTATAGATGAACAGAAATGAAAAATACACACAAGTTAACAACACCACAAAGAGATCAGATTTTCGTGATAACAATCCTTCTCTTAGCAATCTTCATTATTCGTGTTCTTCGCTGAGGTAATTTGTGTAGGCTTTGCACATTTGATAGTTTGATGTTTTATCTTGGGAGACTATTGTCTACACTTCCGTAAAGCCTATTCACGGGGGCAATCTTGTCTTAAAGACAGAGAGCCATCTCTCGACTCAGTCGGTGGTGTTGTGTTTTTCTAATTGGTTGCTAAGTGTTTCAGGTGTGAACTTGAATCTCAAAGGATTCTAACCGTGGTATGCCGTGTAGGATTTATATGTTTAAAAGATACATTTTTGTTAAGTAAGGTATCTTCTGTGGGTAATAATGTAAATTAAACTCAAATATACGGAACGCCGACTAGGAAACAACTTTGATGCTCCCATTCTTCAGATGAGGAGAGTTTCTCACAATGGTTCTTTGCTACTTCCCATTCTTCATTTGTGCTGGTTTATTCCATTTTTATTTTCATTGAGAAACAGGTGGTCTGCCCTGTTTGGTTTTGTAACTCTCACTTTTGGTATTAATAAAATCCTTTATTTACCCCAAAAAAAAAATAGATGATTTATACGTTGACTGATGATGAAGCCATTGTTATACGGCAAACAATGATGTAAAATGATATGTAGAGATTACCAAGGACACATTTGTCTTTAAATAGTTTCAATATCTCTTTAGTGCTAATACACGTATTCTTATTCAACATTTTATCTTGCATAAAATAATATGTAGATTCCTGCATAATTTGGTACATGTATTATTTATTATCGCTAACCAAATGATGTATTAGTTATGCGTGAATCATCTTTCTTATACACTTAGCTAAACATTGCATGGATTATTGTACCGGGAATTATTTTTCTAATGGTTAACTGCCTTTTATGACAGGATTTAGGCATCATTTGCATGGCCTGTGGAGGAAGTGTGTGACTGTGAGAGTGGAAAGAAAGTATGGCTGGAGATACTTTTGTTCAGTTAAGTTTTAAGTCACAATCAACTATGTACTCTTTCTAGTCTGTGCCTTGAAAAGATGGTGTAATTAGTAAATGGATTTAAGTTATATGACTGACACTTTTTTTTTACATCATTAGTGTAATATACCTCGAGGAAAGTCAATGAACGTTTGTTTGTGGTAAATAGATCTTTGACAATATGGCCATTCAGTGAACTCCTGCCTAGGGCTCCCTTTTCTTTTTTATTACTGAAAATCCTCAGGCGCTAGTGAGACGGTTTGAAGCTCGGTAGATAACGGACCCACTCTTCAACCATTCTGGACTTAATTATCAGGCTTTTGTCTATTGTTGGTTTTGAAACCGTGTCATGCGCCTTACTAGCACACTACAAGTTCCAGTGGACTATAAATTGGATTGTTTAAAAATGGATTTCCCAAGGTTATTGAATTGGATTTTAGTCAAGGCAAACCCTCTATTGAATTCGATTTCAATTATATAGAAGATGGAAAGAAAGAGAGAGTGCACAAACGCGATCTTTGTGCAAAAAGAAACATAAAATGTATACATATAATAATATCACAGTTCACACTCATGTTCATCATATTGACTCTGAATCCTGAATCTGTCTCTAAACAGAATAAAGCATCAGGTATAAGATTGACCATCTTTGCTTTGAGTTAGACGCTTTGCAACCAAATTCATTATGGCCACAAAAGGTTGGATGCTAACAAATGAGGCATTAGCTGCTTCTTCTTCCTTGACTTCATACTCAATTGTTGTTTTTGTGATACATGTTTCCTTATCCTTCTCTATGACTTCAAACTTAACCTTATAAAGTATAAATCCAAGGTCAAGTAGTCCACCTTCCACCACTTGAGCTATTTTCACCTCGTCATCAACAACAAATTTTTCTCTGTGTGATGTCAAAAGTGGAGTGCCTGGTGGAAATGTTACTTTGAGGACTATCCAACACCACCATCACCTTCGAGTATATCGACCTTGTGAACGATATTCGGAAGCTCTTTGACTATTATATTTGCTAGTTGAATAGTGTTATAGATCTTCCAAGCTTCATTTGCTGGAACAGGAACTCCAATCTCTTCAGAAATAGTTCCTAACATAGTGTTTGATGAGTGAAGAAGATTGTAATTTTGAGTGAATGTTGCCCTTTCATGAACATTAAGATAACATTTGGACCATATAGTTAAGGTGCTGAATGAGAGATGCAATTTTGACATATTCTTACATATATAAGCAGATGGCTGGCCAATAAACTTAATTCTTTATCGATATAGTATAATTAATTATGAATTTATTACTCCATCTGTCCCAATTTATACGACACACTTTCCTTTTTAGTTCGTTCAAAAAAGAATGACACATTTTCTTATTTGACAACAATTTAATTTTAAATTTTACTCTCTCCGCCTCAAATTATTTGTCGTAGTTACTAAAAATAGTTGTCTCAAATTCTTTGTCGTTTTAGAAGTTCAAGACATAATTATTTTTTTTTCCATTTTGCCCTTTGTCATGAATGAAATTGACACATAAATAGAGTAAATATTTAATGAAAGAGATTATAACTTATACATAAATAAGAATAAAGTACGTCAAATACCCATTTTAATTAATATTTTTTACGAGTCGTGTAAATAAAAAAAAGCGACAAATAATTTGAGACGAAGATGGAGTACCTTTTACGCTTAACGATATAATTTATAACCACACTAATATCTTTAACATATTTTAGATAATAAAATTCAAAAAATTAATTTTATTTTTAAAATTTCGTGTCCAATTAAACTATATGGGACGAAGAAATTAATATTTTATTAAGAGACCCTAAAAAAAGAAGAAGGAACATAACAAGTATAGTGGAGCCTTCAAAATGGGGGCAAAATCTTAGCTGTGACCTCAAAGGCAAAATTAGGGCACACGGAGATTCGTTAGCCATTGAAGATGATGAGAATTTCTCGCCATGATATTCCCTTTATCTCTTTCTTTGCTACTTCCCATTCTTCTTCAATTAGACTTTATTCTTCAACTCACAGTAATACTAAACTTGGATTAAATAGCAATATTGAGAATGTCAAGTGTTTAAATGATGCTGTGTCTCTCTTCCATCAAATGGTTAGAAGGAAGCCTCTTCCTCATGTTGTCAGCTTCTCTAAATTATTTAAGACTATGCAAAATATGAAGCATTACTCTGCTGTTGTTTCCCTTTTTAGAGAAATGCAGAAATTGGGTATCCCAATTAACGGATACATTTTGTGTAACGTGATTAACAGTTATTGCCTGATGCATCGTGTTGATTGTGCATTTTCGGTGTTACCCATTTACTTAAAGAATGCCATTCCATTTGATGTTGTGACTTTTACCACTCTTATAAGGGGAATCTTTGCTGAAAATAAGGTCAAAGATGCAGTTGAATTGTTCAAAAAATTGGTGAGAGATAAAATTTGTGAGCCTAATGAAGTCATGTATGCAACCGTCATGAATGGCCTCAGCAAAAGGGGCCATACTGAGAAGACTTTAAGTTTGCTCCGATTAATGGAACAAGGCAGCACTAAGCCCAACATATATATCTACAGCATTGTTATAGATGCTCTCTGCAAAGATGGAAATTTAGATATTGCTATCAACCTTCTGAACGAGATGAAGCAGGAAGGGATTCCTCCAGACATAGTCACATATAGTTCATTAATTGATGGTTTGTGTAAGCTTGGTCAGTGGGAAAAGGTTAAGACTTTCTTCTCCGAGATGGTGAACCTTAATATTTATCCAGATGTCCACACCTTCAACATGGTAATTGATGGACTATGCAAAGAAGGGAAAGTTGAAGATGCCGAGGAAGTAATGAACCATATGATCGAGAAAGGTGTAGATCCTAATATAATCACCTACAACACCATAATGGATGGATATTGTTTGTGTGGTCAACTGGATAGAGCGAGGAGAGTTTTTGATTCCATGGTAGATAAGAACATTGAACCTGACATTTTTAGCTATAACATACTAATAAATGGATATTGTAAGTTAAAGAAAGTGGATGAGGCCATGCAATTGTTTTGTGAAATTTCTCAAAAGGGATCAAAGCCTAATATTGTTACCTACAATATTCTCTTGCAAGGTATGTTTGAAGTTGGAAGAATTGGCTTTGCAAAAAAGTTCTTTGATGAGATGCTATCTACGGGCCCCTTACCTAATTTATCAACTCATAGCACTTTGCTCAATGGTTATTTTAAGTACGGATTTGTTGAAGAAGCTATGTCACTCTTTAATAAGTTGGAAATAAAAACAGAAGATATTGATATTGCATTCTACAGTGTTGTCATTAATGGATTGTGCAAAAATGGTAAACTCGACGAAGCTCATGCTATTTTCCAGAAGCTTTCTTTCATTGGATTGCTTCTGGATGTGCGAGCATACACTATAATGATAAATGGATTTTGTCTTGAAGGGTTGTTTGATGAAGCTAAAGATATTCTAAGAAAAATGGAAGCCAACGGTTGTTTTCCAGACAATGTCACTTACAATGTTATTGTGCAAGGTTTTCTCAGGTGTAGCAAAATTAGTGAAATGACAACTTTTATGAAGGAAATGACCGGAAGGGGCTTCTCATTTGATGCAACTACAGCTGAGTTACTGGTAAACGTATTAAGGGAGAATCCATCTGTCCTTGACATGATACCAGAGCTTCACTCGGAAAAGAGGAAGTGAATATTTCTTTCGCTTGTTTTTTTCGCCTATACTGCCACTATTGTACAGTTTCCTTTTTATCCCTGCAAAAGAAATGGCATCCAATGCAATTGCAGAAGCTGATGGCAATCAGAACGTTGCTTGAGCTTTCTAGGCAGTCCTACTGAGGAGGTACTTCAATTTTGATACTTTGAGTTCTTTATCTGATCTTTTTGTTAAAATAAAATGTTATTGCACTCTTAATATGAGAAAATATGGTGACCATGAGGATTTAAAAATAATAATAATGGTGAGTTCCTTACGTATACACGATATAAGTCTAGTAATATCATTTTCAGTGTTATTTAGTTATCTTCAGGTATTTCTATTTCTTTTAAGAATCAATAACTGCCTGTAACTTAGAAATTGCTACTGAAACAACCTTTTTGGTAGTTTCTAAAATCGTAGTTACATCATCCATGAATGGAACACCAGAGCTAACAAGATCAACCCCATCCTTCTGGCCTTGAAATAGAAATAGAATTTGTTCAAACCTGATAGGATATACTATAGATGAATGTTCAACATCATATTCAAATTACTGAAGAATATATTTTTTGGAAGTTTATATATATGATCATGAGTACTTGATGCTTATTGGGAATTGACATTTTCATAGAACGGTAATATTTGTCAATGAAAAGTTCATTGTTCCTACGAAGGACCTTTTTGATTGGGAATTTGAAGATGTAAATGAATTGCTGCTGAAATTGGAGGCAATCTCTCTTAATGATCTGAAAGAGGGTAAGTTTACTTGAGAGGCATTCAAAAGGACTGACTGTTTGGAAGACAATTTTCAGCTACGAGAGCCACATGTTCAATGAATCAGTAAATCATTCACTGCTTCACTAGACATATCTGGACAATGTTTGTGTCCAAGGATGATAGCTAGGCGTGATTGCTGAAGAATGAAAATGTGTCCTAATAGTTGCTGCTGTAGTATTTGATTGTTGAAACAAAACAAAGAAAACAGAGTGAGACCCAAGGGTGTCAGGAGAGAAATATCTCTGGTAGATTCCTTCCGATGATTGACATTTAAGGCACTCTGGCCATTTTGTTGTCTATGAAAATATTGAATCTTGTGGACACTAAGATAGGAGCAACACATAACTAATTTCTTTCACGTATAGTTTTTCAATGTCATCTTGTTTAATTTTCTCATTAAATTAACCCTGTCTCTAGAATCATTGGAGTTCAGCCGTGATCTTTTGTTTTCTTGAAACCTCCAAAAGATGCTACCCGCCACGCGCCACAACGTTCACGTTAAACCTCTTCTTCCTACTTTGATGCTCTACCGAATGCATTAATAAGCAAATTTTTTTAAAATCAATATTACATATTCAAACAGTAACTAGGTTAGAGTAGGCCTGTAATTAAATTAGTTTCTAATGACGTTTTCCCCGTTTAACTTGATATCAACCATGTGGTCCGGCCCTTCCCCGGACCCCACGCATAGCGGGAGCTTAGTGCACCGGACTGCCCTTTAACTTGATATCAACCATCATATCATATAGTCCATTAGTTAGCTGTGCTGCGATCGAGTTAACTTCAACATTTATTGCATCACCTAGATAATGATCAACCCCATAGGGTGGATCATTATCTAGGTGTATCCAAATTTGGAGCACCATATTAAAGGAGCAGAGCTAATAATTAAGATCAATAGCTTAATCAACTCAAAACTCAAGTATTTACACTAAAAATCTTTATCATTAACAGGGTGAGATCCATGGGTTCAGGAAAGAACCACCACTACGAAAGATTCCTTCTAATGACTCTTTGGCTTTTTCATTTTCTCATGGTTTCTATAAAGGAGGAGAGAAGAAAAAAGGAAAACTTCGAACGAGCCTGCCATTTTCTACATGCTGCTTTACCCTGAAAGGAAAATGAGCTTTTCTCCTCTGGGCGCTAGGCGCTCCCCTGGTTCGCTAGAATGAAGAAAGATGTTGCATCTGGCACGAGATGAGATGGTAAAGAAAACCAAAAAAACTTAGAATTGAAGAACTACATTTCCAAGGGGTGGTGGCCACGCTTATTGGATTTCTTCTGTGATCAATCTATACATTGACCAGTTATCAACTTGTTTTCTTCTTCCGTGCTCTTTTCCTTCCCCTGTAAATTCAGTATCTGTTAGTAAATATTGACGTAATCGTTCTTACACCACTGTCTAGATTGGTAAAATAATTATGTTTATGCATATATACTATATGTTGAATTCCCTTGACGTCTTCATGTGTTTACTTCTTTATATTTTGACTCACCTTAGTGAAATTTTTTGGCTCCCCCACTAATTACACTTAGACTTTTATTAAATTGATGGAACAAAAATGTTGTAGCTTTTTATTTTATTTTATTGGATGTTGAAGTAAAGATAAAAATCTTATGGTTAATGTGTGGACCTTATTGAGTTATCACAACATTCAGAAGGAGAACATTTCTACAAAAAGATTTCTCTATAAGTTAATAGCTTCTTTTTTTTTTTCATTTTTAGACCAAAAGGTAGTATCTAAGATCGTGTATCTTGGCTCTGGGACACTACAGAGGATACTGTGTATAGTGCTGGGCAGTCTGCTAGTGTCTTCATGCTTTCTCTAAAATGACTTTGCTTCTCACCATTGACATCACACATATAATAAATTTACATTTACGTATTTATATGCACACTTATGTACTGAGAATTTGAGATAACTGATTGGTCGACACAGATGAAATAACCTAATGCTGGAGTTGTAAAACCTGGGAAAATAAGTCAATTGCTAAAATTATTACAGAAGGAGGTATCAACCAATTTTAAAAGATATTAACTTCTACTTTCAAAAAAAGATATTAGCTTCTTCTTTGCTGCATTTTAAAGTTGGTGATGCTACCTCTCCGCTCTTTTGTTTGAAATTGTTCCGTCATCATGTCTCCACATGTAGCTTCGTCATAGTTTTCTTTAAACATATTTAGTTGTCTAGGGGAATATTGAATCCTGCGGACACAATTAGATAGGAATAGCATATATCTAATTTCTTTTATGTTTTTGTGTTTCAGTGTGACTCGTCTCTAGGATCATTTGAATGTCAATTGTCAGCTGTGATCTTTTGGTAATTTAGTTCTCCTTCATTAACATAATAAGTGCATTTGATGTTTATGAATTTTCAGCTGACAATACCGACAATTGCCAGGCTTAAAAGTTTTGCAACATGAATGTTGGGAACTTCATGACAGAAGAGTTAATTTAAAGGCTCTTCTCATATAAAGCAACGTGCGGTATCGAAATGTGCTTCCTGTCATAAGGTATTCTAGAAGCTATGTCTGTAGTTAGATTGCGAGACATTTTATTACATGATGTCAAATTTGTTTATGTATGGGTTTGCAGAACAAGTTAATCAGGGTCACGTCACACCAGCAACTTAAGTTCTGAAAGAGATGACAGGTGCTATTTGCTGCTTCATTTCAAAAACGTGTAGCCGTTTTTAATGTATTTTCTTCAAACACAAGAAGATAAGCTTAAATACATTACGACATGTTAAGAGTAATCTATATGTGGAAGTCCACCGAGTGTCCTTAATAAATCCAAAATTTAAGAATTTATTTTTAGCTTCATGAAGAACTCTTGCATCTGTTCCTCCCTTTATTGCTGCTTGACTACCTTCGTATAGTTCACATGAAACTTAGTTTGTTCAGTTCCGTCCTTCCTCTTTTTGTTTTTTGTTGATTCGATAAAGGTTTATCACGCTTCTCCAATTTTCGGCCCTATCCCTTTCAATTATGATTAGAAGATCAAAAATGCCTCTCAAACCCTATACATTTGACTTCCAGCATTTTGCCAACCAGCTTCTTGGTACCTAGAGCATCGCCATCTTCTCTTTTGAAGCTTTACTGCATCCTTGCATAGAAGATTACCCTTCTTGTTGAGTCTTCGCAAGTAATCGTCTTGTAAGTAAATGACTTGGACTTGCGCTTGGGCACTAGTAGGGTCGGACCTTCAAATAAAAGTGGTTTATCAATTTGCAGTACATATTGTCTTTATCGTATCTTGAAGAAACTTGAATTTATTCTCTTAAACAAAGATGTCTTATTTTGCTAGCTTTTTGGTGCAACCTGGTTATTGTACAGGATGTTGATGCAACTTTGTTCAGTTGGTTGGATTTGAACATGTTCTCCGGTAGAGGCGGAGACAGGATTTGAAGTTTATGGGTTTTGAATTTATCACCGGACCCAATAGCTCGTCTCAGTTACTAGGTTCGCACTTAAATATTTAATGAAATTCCTGACACAGTACAAGGTGCTAATACTCTCCTTTCTCCCCTGTTCTCCGGAAACTAAATGACCTATTTGTTATGTGGCAGGTTCATATTTGTTTATTGGCATTGGAGCAGTTGCTGTAGTAGTATCTTGCTGTGGTTGCATTGGAGCAGCAACAAGGAATGGTTGCTGCCTGAGTTGTGGATCCTTATCGTTTGTTCTGTGCTCATGATTAATTATGGATCTGTGGAAATCTATAATATAATTGACTAAATATGTTTCTTTCATCAATATGAACATTATAGCTTTCTATTTTGAATTTACTTGAGTTTTGGACAATTTTGGGCATAATCCAGACTTGGTCACATGTCAAAGGAGCAAGCGGGGTCAAAAGTTCAAGACCACGCAATTTAGAGGTCATTGAGTGTAATTTCCCACATGTCGGGGGTGGGGGTGGGGTGGGGAGGTTACATTTCCTATTAATTGCTTTCTCAGTTTCTTCTATTGCCTTTGTTGCTTCTCTCGGATCAATCCTTTTGTACCGGAAACAGAATGTGAGCCACACCGTTAAATTTTAAATTTACTGTTAGAGTTGGACTAAAAGCGTATTAGTTTTGCATATTATAAGGACTATTAGTGCTCCATATTATAGAATAATGATGATTTTGACTCAAAGCCCAAACATAAGGACTATTTTGATCCTCTTCTTACTGGGAAATTGACATGGAAGGAATAATTACGGCCCAATGTCCATTAGTGATCTAGTTCGCCAAAATTAGCCCAATAATCAATTTCTTTCCTATAGTGTACAGATGGAGATATGGTGGTGTTTGAGAGAAATTTTCGAGCCCCAAGAAAATACTTTGTTTATACATAGTTATACAAAGTTTATACATTGTTACACAAATCATATACATTATTTATAGTGTATAGGAATATATATGCAATGTATAATAGTGTATAAAGATGTATATATAAAGTTACAAAAGAGGTTGAGCAACTTATATATAATTATACATTATCTATACACCAACAATATAGTCTATATCAGGTGCAAACTAGATGCATGAATTGTATATACGAGTTATTTCCCAATACAATAAGGAGTAATATTGGCACAAAAACAGCCCACATTTTAACTATTGAAATCTAATAGCCTAAATACAAAATTCCTACTTAATTTTTGGCATTATATAACCAATCAATCTATCTATATACACATTAATTGATTCTCTCCTATTGGTATCCCCTTTTATCTCTACGTGTGTAACCGTAGCTCAATAGAAGACTTACGAGTCTTTCACATTCGCTGAAATCAGATCTACTACACACTTAATATGATAAATAATGTGAGTTCCCTTATGTGTACACATTGTAAGTCTATGGATATCATTTTTCAGTGCTTTTGAGTTATCTTCAAGTATTGTCATTTTTATTGGGAATTATTTTGATATTTTCTAGAATCTTGGTTTCATCAGCCATAATTGGAGCACCAGAGCTGACAAGATCAACCCCATACTTCCTGAAAAAATTAATAAGAGTATACTATAGGTGAACGGTCAACACCATATTCGAATAAGTTAAAATGTATATTTGAAGATTCATATATGATCCAAGAGTACTAGATGCTCATTGGGATTTAGCATTTTCATAGAACAATATATTGTCTTGTGTTAATTGGTCCTTTGAAAATTGCCATCGCTATTCGAAATGGATCGTACTTCATATTGTCATGTTTAACTAACTTTCGAAGATAGGAATTTCTTTTGAAGCCGCTTCGTCACAGTACTTACTTATGGGCTAACAGGTCACACTTTGGTCAAGTATCCTACAAAGACGTAGAAATCTGTTTGCAATTTTCTACTGTAGTTATTTGTTTCTATATTTTAGATCATGGATTTTAATTTTTAAGTGTATACTCTGCTTGTTAATTTAAGAGTTTGAGGGAAACTGCATCCATGTCTTATCTTATACGTGAGCACTTTGTTATAATGCTGGTGACTTTAGTTAGTGAGATGGATGCAGACATAGTAGAGCTTCGTCATACTTATCTATGGCATATTGAAACATGTGGACACTATAAGGTGGGAGTAACATATATCTAATTACTTCTTTGTTTAGTTTTTCAATGTGTCCATGATCTATCACAAAATTTACCTCGTCTCTAGTATCATTTGAACTGCTGTGATTTTTTTTTCACTTTCATTAATGTAATAAAGTACACTTGATGTTCTGAGAGTGATGCAACTCTGCTTCATTTATCAAAGTTGTAGCCCATTTTCATGGTGTATTTGCTTCAAACGCGAGAAGATAAGCATAAATACTTTCCAACATGTTAAGAGTAATTTGTACTTGTTGTGTTGGGAAGTGGAAGTCCCACATCGGTTGGGACATTGTGTTTTCAAAGGTTTAATATGGAAGTCCTTCAAATAAAAGGCTATTTTTATTTTGGATTTATTTATCATTTTTGTAGCATGTATTAGTTTTAAATAAAACTTTAAATTTATGTTTAGAATTCCAACTGAAATATCTTTCATGAAATAAGATACTTTTTCTGCATATCCTTCTTCAACCTCTGTAAATTGTGTCGTCCCTGAAAGTTACTTATCAATTTGCGCTATACGTTGTAGCTTTCTTGTCTCTTGAATAAATTTTTTTATTTTCCCCTAAAGAGTATAGATGTAATACTTCTTTAAGGATGATGAATTTTCATGCTCAAAGCTTCTTTTTTCAATTTTGTTTTTCTAATTTTCTGACACGACATGTCACTTGCCAGATTATCGCGTCAGGTGCATTCCAATTGTTGCAATGGCATGACAGGTATGGGATCCGTCGGAGATGTTGTTCATGCTATTGCAAGTGATGTTTGTAAAAATCGGGGTAAAGTGTATTCGAAAGGTTAAACAAAAGAAACGCTGAGTAGAGAGATGACTCTCTGTCTTTAAGAAAAAATTGCCCCGTATAAATGCTTTTACGGTATTGGGCAATAGTCTCCCAAGATAAAACAACAACTAATCAACTGTACAAAGCAAATACAATTGGTTTTAGCGAAGAAAATGAATAAGAACAGATTGCTTGTTTGAGTTTCTGATTCTCTGTATGTTATGAACAAAAGAGAAGAGTTTGGATTGTGTGTTCTATGTATTTCTCTATTTCGTGCTTTTTAATTTGAACATAAATGCTCAATTTATAAGAGCAGAAAGTGAGGCAAACAGTCATAGGGAGGCAAACAGTCATGTCTGTTGGTGTCTTCAATGTTCTGTTCCTTTGAACAGTCACGTCTGTTGGAGTCTTTTAAAATTGTTGTAATGTTCCGAAAACTTCAGGGACCAAAATGTAAATAGCTAACATTTCAGGGATCAAAAATAAAGTTCCGAAAGAAAGCAACAGTCCACGACCTACGACCCGTGAACCGAACCCGAACCCGAGCCCAGACCGGCGGGCGATGAAGCGTGTGTGGGGCTTAGCCCCGAACCCAAGCTCACCTAGGTCCTCTCCCTTCTTAACACATGGGTTACCCCTTGGGGCCCCAAACCCTTACTCAAATTTAGAGTTTATATATTGCATGAACTCTCCATCTTCTACTAATGAGGGAGATTTGTCATTATTGGCCAAAGACCCTCCATCTTTTTATGTCTCAAACACCTTACTTTGTGTACCAACATCTCGTTCATTTCTTAACTAAATTTGACAATACTTGGCACTAACATCATCTACTCACTTAGTAGATTAGGTATGTGCGAAGAAAAGATGTTTTCGATATGCGGGGCCCACATGTTTAAGTCATTAAAGATGGGATAAACTCAATCCACATTAGTAAATTTCTAACAATCCCCTCTTGAAAGAGAATTGGTGCACACAGGGTGCCAAAGTTCAGCAATCTTTCAGCGGAAAGATATTGCATCAGGAAAGGTAGCTTTCGGCTTTGAACCTTCCTTAGTCGATTACCATCGGATTTACTTACTGCGCGGTGAACTCGATATCTTGAATCGTCAGTGTTTAGTGTAAACCAAGACAATGATATCTTAAAATAACTCTCCTTATTCATTTCTTCTTATTGTTTTGTCCGTTGTGGCCATGGACAACGCTTGGATTCTTAAGTGCATACATTTGAAGCGACCTGTCTTCACACTTAAATATGTGATCTCCTATAAGGTATATTGCTCTACCCCACTCGCAAGTGTTAGGAATCATTAAAAGTTCCAGGAACTTATCCTTTACCCATTATAAGGTAGCACTTAATGTCTATCACGGGAACGACTTTGGAGTTATCATTCTTTAAAGAATGATAATCTGAAGTGCTCTTACTTCAAGTGAAGCGCTAAACTGAACTTCTATAGTATAGTTTTCTCATTGAACCAAATTCCTGGGATCTCAAGTCAGTAAGGTTGGGTTACTACCATAAAGATTCTTATTGTTCGAGTTTTAAGCCCATTCCCCTAGACAGGCAAAATATTTGATCTTTGGGTAGGTCTTTAGTTAATGGATCCGCTAAGTTTTTCTTTGATTTGACGTAATCAATGGAAATGATACCCGTAGTGATCAACTGCCTAACAATCTTATGCCTCCGACGAATATGTCTAGACTTGCCGTTGTACATATTACTTCGTGCCCTTCCTAAAGCCGATTGGCTGTCACAATGAATCATCACCGAAGACACGGGTTTATCCCAACAAGGAATATCCTCTAAGAAGTCGTGAAGCCATTTTGCTTCTTCTCATGCTTTGTTCAAAGTGATAAACTCCGATTCCGTCGTGGATCGGGCGATGCATGTTTGCTTAGAGGACTTCCAAGACACAGCCCCAATACCAATTGTAAAAACATACCCACTGGTGGATTTGGTGTTCTTTATGTCCGATATCCAATTTGCATCTATCCTTCCAGTACGACTGGATATCTCGAATAGTGTAATCCGTAGGTCAGCGAATATTTCAGATATCGTAGTATCCAATTTAACGCCTTCCAGTGATCATTTCCAGGATTACGAGTGAACCTAGCCAACTTATTGACTAGATAAGCGATGTCGGGTCGGGTGCAGTTTGTAATGTACATTAAACTGCTAATGACCTGTGCATATCGCTCCTGCGATACGTGTGCACCATGATTTTTATCAATTATATGATTCATATCAATTAGTGACTTCATCGGGGGACTGTCAAATGCATCAAATTTCATGCCATTGTCGGAGCTTGTTTGAGTCCGTACAAAGACTTAACAAGTCGACATACTTTCTTTTCTTGACCTAGAATGACATACCCCTCTAGTTGTTCCACATCTATTTCCTCTTCCAACTCTCCGTCCAGGAAGACTGTCTTAATATCCATTTGATGTATCTCAAGGTCACGCAAAGTTGCAATGGCTATGAATACCCTTTATGGATGTTAATCTAGACACAGGGGCGTATGTGTCGAAGTAATCGAGGCCTTCCTTTTGTCTGTAGCCTTTGACTACTAATCTGGCCTTATACTTGTCAATAGTGCAAAGCCTTGGGCTAGGGATCCCTTTCTTTTCAATCTTATCAATGAAGAATATATGGGCAAAAAGTGTAGTTTTGGTACTTTTTAATCAATCAAGATGAAAGTAATAAACAAAGCTAGAATCAGGCCACTAAACCAATAGCAATAATGTCGAACATACTCCATAAACAAGAAGCCACTATCAATTGACCAACTAAAGTAAACTGCACAGATAACACATTAAGACAAAACTGGTGCTGCTAGTGCTGCTAATGCTGCTAAACAGGTGCTTTTATGTTGGATGCATTTGCAGCACCTTTGGTTTTGAGTCTTAACATGCTGATATATATAATTATTTTCTCATTTTTGTGATAAATAAAAAAAATTAAGGTCTCTCATTAAAATTTTGACTTTAGGCCCAACATTATTGAGTCGCCCTGGAGAAAAGAAATTGAAACAAATGGAGAAAAGAAATTGAAACAATGGTTTCTTTGCTACTTCCCATTCTTCATTCCCTTTATCTCTTTCTTTGCTACTTCCCATTCTTCTTCTCCAAATACAATTAGACTTTATTCTTCAAAACACTGTAATACATCCATTTCAGTAAAGGGTAAATTTGGGTTAAATTTCAAGATTGAGAATGTCAAGTGTTTAGATGATGATGTGACTCTCTTCCGTCAAATGGTTAGAAGGAATCCTCTTCCTCATGTTGTCAGCTTCTCTAAATTGTTTAAAACTATGCAAATTAAGACGCACTTAATTGTGAGACCCCCTATGAGTGAAATGGCATCCAATACAGTTGTGGAAGCTGAAAAAATGGAAATTAAGACGCTTTGCTAATATCATAACTCCCTCCGTCTCTTTTCCAGCCATTGAAGATGATGAGAATTTCTGTGCGTAATGGTATTCCTTTTACCTCTTTCTTTGGTTCGGTACCTACAATTATTAGACCTTATTCTTCAAATCATAGTAATAAATCCATTGATTTTGAGAATGTCAAGTGTTTAAATGATGCTATTACTCTCTTCCATCAAATGGTTAGAAGGAATCCTCTTCCTCATGTTGTCAGTTTCTCTAAATTATTTAAGACTACGCTCAATATGAAGCATTACTCTGATGTCATTTCTCTCTTTCAAGAAATGCGGATATTGGGCATCCCAATTGACGGATACATTTTGTGTAGCGTGATTAACAGTTATTGCCTGATGCATCGTGCTGATTATGGATTTTCGGTGTTGTCCATTTACTTGAAGAATGGCATTCCATTTAATGATGTCACATTTACCACCCTAATTAGGGGATTTTTCGCTGAAAATAAGGTCAAAGATGCAGTTGAATTGTTCAAAAAATTGGCGAGAGAGAAGATTTGTGAGCCTAACGAAGTCATGTATGGAACCGTCATGAATGGCCTCAGCAAAAGGGGCCATACTGAGAAGACTTTAAGTTTGCTCCGATTAATGGAACAAGGGAACACTAAGCCCAACATAGTCATCTATAACATAGCCATAGATGCTTTTTGCAAAGATGGAAACTTAGACGCTGCTATCAACCTTCTGGACGAGATGAAGCGGAAAGGCATTCCTCCAAGCATAGTCACATATGGTTCATTAATTGATGGGTTTTGTAAGCTTGGTCATTGGGAAAAGGTTAAGACTTTCTTCTCTGAGATGGTGAACCTTAATATTTATCCAAATGTCCACACCTTCAGCATAGTGATAGATGGACTATGCAAAGAAGGAAAAGTCAAAGATGCCGAGGAAGTAATGAACCATATGATCGAGAAAGGTGTAGATCCTGATATAATCACCTACAACACCATAATGAATGGATATTGTTTGTGTGGTCAACTCGATAGAGCTAGGAGAATTTTTGGTATCATGATAGATAAGTGCATTGAGCCTGACATTATTAGCTATAACATACTAATAAATGGACACTGTAAGAAGAAGAAATTGACCGAGGCCATGCAATTGTTTCAGGAAATTTCTCAAAAGGGATTAAAACCTGATGTTGTTACCTACAATATTCTCTTGCAAGGTCTGTTTGAAGTTGGAAGAATTGGCTTTGCAAAAAAGTTCTTTGATGAGATGCTATCTACGGGCCCCTTACCTAATTTATCCACTCATAACACTTTGCTCAATGGTTATTTTAAGCACGGAATTGTTGAAGAAGCTATGTCACTCTTTAATAAGTTGGAAAGAAAGACAGAAGATACTGATATTGCATTCTACAATGTTGTCATTAATGGATTGTGCAAAAATGGTAAACTCGACGAAGCTCATACTATTTTCCAGAAGCTTTCTTTCATTGGATTGCTTCCAAGTGTGAGAACATACACTATAATGATAAATGGATTTTGTCTTGAAGGGTTGTTTGATGAAGCTAAAGATGTTCTAAGAAAAATGGAAGCCAACGGTTGTTTTCCAGACAATGTCACTTACAATGTTATTGTGCAAGGTTTTCTCAGGTGTAGCAAAATTAGTGAAATGACAACTTTTATGAAGGAAATGACCGGAAGGGGCTTCTCATTTGATGCAACTACAGCTGAGTTACTGGTAAACGTATTAAGGGAGAATCCATCCGTCCTTGACATGATACCAGAGCTTCACTCGAAAAATAAGAAGTGAATATTTCTTTCGCTTGGTTTATCCGACTACGTTATCACCATGAGACTTTTTTTTAAAACTTACATTTCCTTTTTATTTTGGCAAAAGAAATGGCATCTAATGCAATTGCAGAAGCTGATGGCAATCAGAACGTTGCTTGAGCTTTCTAGGCAGTCCTACTGAGGAGGTACTTCAATTTTGATACTTTGAGTTCTTTATCCGATCTTTTTGTTAGAAATAAATTGTTATTGCACTCTTAATATGAGAAACAATGGTGACCATGCCGATTTTAAAAATAATAATAATGGCGAGTTTCCCTTACGTGTACACATTGTAAGACTAGGAATATCATTTTCAGTGCTATTTAATTATCTTCATGTATTATCATTTTTTAATCTATTTGAGAATCAATAACAACTGCCTGTAATTTATAAATTACTGTGTAAACAGTCTTTTTTAATTATTTCTGAACTTTTGGTAACATCAACCATAATTGGAACACTAGACCTGACAAGGTCAACCTCATCTTTGTGTCCCTGATCCATATTGTATGAACATTTGTGATTTCCTGAAGTTGAAATAGAACTTGTTCAACATTGATATGGTATACTATTGATGAACGGTCAACACTATATTTGGAATATTTAAGACTATATTGTTTGAGGTTTATATATGATCCAAGAGTATCAGATGCGTTGTTGAAATAGAATTTGTTCAAACGTTGATAGGGTATACAAAATGTCATTGCTATTCGAAAAGGGTCATACTCCATATAGTTGTTGTCAACTAACTTAGAACATGGAGGGAAGGAATTTCTTTTGGAGACGTAGCTCTGTTTGCAATTCTCCTTCCTTGACATAGTGTCTGTTTGTGGAAGTTTTTGAATCTTTTGATAGATCTGTAATTGTTTGTTTCTATACTTCAGCGCTGTGTTATAATGTTAGGAGCATTAGTTAGTGAGATGGACTCAGTTGAGCTTTCCATGATCATGTGTCCATGTGTAGCTTCGTCATAGTTGTCTTTAAGGATATTGAATCCTGTGGATATTATCATATAGGAGTAGCTTATCTTATTTCTTCTATGTTCTTGTTGTTCAGTGTGATCATGTTTTGTTGTTAAGTTAACCTCTTCTCTAGAATCATTTGAATGTCAATTGTCAGCTGTGATCTTTTGGTAATCTAATTCTCCTTCATTAACGTAATAAAGTGCACTGAAGTTTATGAATTTTCAGCTGTCAATACTGATAATTGCCAGGCTGAAAAGTTTTGTATCTCCATTTTCTACTGTACCGACACAAATAGTTGGTCATAGTTAGACTTATATAATTTACTACAGTATGATCTTTGTACTTTCTGCTCGTTCTTCCCCCGCTCTCATCTCCTCCTCTGTCTGGAAATTATGATAGAAGAGGTAACTTTAAAGGCTCTTGTTAAAAGAAATGTGCAGCATTGGAATGTGCTTCCTGTAATCTATTCTAGTAGCTAGGCATAGTAGTTAGATCGCGAGGCTTTTTATTTCATGATGTCAATTATGTTTATGTGTGGGTTTTGCAGAAAGGCTCATCACGGTCACACCAGCAGCTAAAGTTCTGAAAGAGATGCAACTGATAACAGGTACTACTTTCTGGAAATCCTCCAAGTTTCCTCATATGAGTAATTGACATATTTTTTTACAAGTAAATTGGGTGCTTTAGTGTTTTGATTGGTAAAGATTAAAGCAACGAGGGGGTGCTTAGGATGTGCAGTTACAAAAAATAAAAATTTAGTTTGTTGAAATGAATTGAGGAAACTTATCATCCTCTCAGCTTCCTGTACATTTTCGTTCTTGCATCTATATTTTAAATTACAAATATTCTCTTTTTCGTCTTCGTATCTTAGTTTCCGAATCATCCTCTAAACAATTGCTGGTAACGGTATTCCAAAGTGTGCTGGAGCTATTTGAAGTCCTGCCTTTTCCAACTCAGCAGCAGTTGTTTCCGACTCGCATTATTTTAGTTCATTGATCATTGGCCTTTTGTATCTACTTGCTAGTCATTCTACCAAGGCCTCCATAACTAAAATAAAAAGTAAAAAAAAAGAGGGTCAGCTTGCCTTAAACCCCTATGAGCAGAGAAAAAACCTATAGTGTACCATTTATCAAAATTGAGAATTTGACAGTGGATGTGTAAACTTTATCCAATTTCTCCATTTGTTTCCAAAACCCATATGTACCATTGAATTCATAAAAAATCCCCAATTTACATGGTCGTACACCTTCTATATGTCCAGATTTATCAATAGCCAAGTGCTCTTTTGTCTTTCTTTTTTATTTTTTTGAATCTTGTGGTTTTAAATTTGTCATGTAGGATATTTGAATTGTCAACTTACTAAATATAGAAAGAGTCACTCTTTTTGCGACAAACCAAAAAGGAAAGTAAGATGCTCTAATTGGGATGGAGGGAGTAGTGATCAAACTAATGGATTTGAAATCTTTCAACTCTTAGCTCCAGTTAAGGTAATTTATGTTGCATGTATATTCCTTACAAAAATGTTCATTCTGATAAAAATACTCTACTGCTTTCAACACATCATCTTTAATGACATTCCAACATTTTTTACTAAAAGACGTGTGAAGCCGTCTGGACTTCGCGAATAACTTCCGATACTTCTGCCTCTTCGTAAGGTCTTTCAGCCATTCAATCTCATCATCCTTTCATGTTTGTATCCAGTACAGTGCCTTGTAAAGATGATTTGTTATTTGATTTCCTCTTCAATTTTCTCCCATTCACCTCCAAACTGTCAATGTAATTGTATCTCCTCTCTATATTGGCCATCTTTTGAAAATGTTTAGTGTTCCCATCCCCTTGCTGCAATTAAAGGCTTCTACATTTTTGTTTCCATTAGTTGAGGACTTGGCGATAGAAACAATCCTCTATTCTATTCTAAAAGTAGGAAGCCACAAAGTTATATGTTGAACGACCATTTTACCCTTTAATCTAACACTATTCCTATAATATATTTGTACTAAAAAGTGAAATTACATTTCAATAAACATTATTAGACCATTAAATACTTTACAACGAATTATGTAGATGAGAAAAAACTGGTGCAGCTTCATGTATCTACCACATTTATTTAATTTGTAGTCTATTCAATATCTTGGAGTTACATTTATTTAATTTGTAGTCTATTCAATATATATATATATATACTCGGACTTGTGTCTTTGAACGCCTGCCGAGCCGGACTTACAAATTAAAGGCTATTGTTGTTTATTTATTTATACGGCAGGTTTTAGTTTTATTTAATACTTAAATTAAAGTTTATGTTTTGAATTCTAACTGAACTTCGTGTTACCTTTTCTAAATAGTGAATGACCCTCTTTAACCTCTATAAATTACGTCTTCCATGTAAGTGGCTTATCCATTTTTAATATATGTTTTGGCTTTGTTGTGTCTAGAAGAGACTTGTTTTTGTTCCCTAAACAATATACATGCAATATTTCTTTAAGAACAATGATTTTTCACGCCTCAAAGCTTTCTTTCATTTTATGACAGAACATGTCACTTGCCAAGTAGCTGCATCATGCACATTCTTGTTGTTGATCAGACTGGTATGATAGGGATGGTGTTTGCAAGTCAGCGTAGGAATAAGCTGGACCGTTTAAATGCTTACATACCTGGGGCTTGCGAGACATGAAAGAAGTAGAATGTCCGCTTGGACAGCTCAATTGGTTATCAAGGGGGATATTTGGAAAATGAAAGAAGTAGAATGTTTTAAATGATGATTTTATCCTTTGTAGTCCTAAAGGCTTACTCTTATTATGTTGTATAAAATGTTAGAGATGATACCCAACATGTAGAGCAAATGTTAAATCACAAATCATCTACATAGAAATGCAAGCAATATGGAAATATATAGGTTTCCTTATTGTGTTTCCACTTTCCCCCCTCCACTATGAGTGCACGAATGCATCGCTAAGCTCTATTACTTGGGCCGACCTTAGGCAGACATCCCTAAGGAGTATAGTGGAAGATCACTAGCTTTTACCATTTGTTATTTTTTACTATTAGGTCACGTATAGTTATCTTTTCGTTCACTTGATATATATAGCATAAATGCTCCTTTGAGTTATTTTATGACGATTCCATCTTTCATAAAACGAAACAATCAAGCACACAGTAAACATAGAAATAGAAAAACCAACAGAAAATATTCAAGCATAGACATGGTCAACACACTCAGCAACCCAAAACTAAAATCAATTAAAGAGGGAAGCATGACAGCCAAAGAGTGCTATCCTGTTTTGAAGCTTCTCAGAAGTTTCAAACGTGGTATACTAACCATAAGTTTATAAGATTTTAAAGGTCTAAGCATGAGTGACGTAAAAAATATTTACACGTTCAGATCATTTATGAGATAATTAGAAGTAAATTTCTATAATAAATATTAAATGGTAGCATCATAAAAAATGATAACTAACCTGCGATTAGCATAACAAAATATTTACACAGTTGTTTCATATAATTTAAATTCCTAAGGAATGATAATTTTTATAATGAGATCTAGGCTGAGGCTAATAAATGCATAAATTTCTAATGATGTATGTGTTGTCGCATGGAATAATTTCCAAAATTCCTCAGTGACTGGCCATCTTCCAATCCATCTTTCATTTTCCAGCACGAGTCTAACAAATTAAAAGGAATACCTATTACAAACATTACAAGAGCCAAATAAATATGATGAAAATTCGAACACTAATGTTTATGCATTCTAACACTAATGTTTACCTTTTAATACTAATTAGGGGTTCTATATTCTCTAAAACCGGTAAATCTCCAGTCATTCAAATCTTACCAAAATAAAGGGACTCCAATAGAACACAGGATCTAATATACGTGAAATATAGCAACATAAGTCTTTATACTGACTAAAGTTTACAAGTCATTTTCTGATGTAATTGAAGGCAAAGAGGGAAGATTTCGTGAGACTCTGCTTGGCAAACGGATTTATTATTCAGTTGTTGTACTTGATAGAATAATTATAATTAATAGAATATTTATTGTAATTATTTAGTCATAATTGTAATTGATGTTAGGATCATGTGAATATGGTAAGTAGATAAGGTAGTCAACTAATAACATAATCCTAGCCTAATCATATCCCAATCTTAGCCTAATCCTAGCCTTAGATGATGTTGTATTTGTGATATAATTACCACATCTTTGGAATGTTACAATTGAGAAAAATATTCTTACATGGTATCAAGAGTTTAGGGAAAAATCCTAGCCTAAAAATTAAGCCCTCCACCGCCCCCCCCCCCCCCCTTAATCAACCGGTCGATCACCATATTTTTTTTCTTTTCTTGTTTTTCCAGTCAACAATGTCGGACTCTAAATTCACGTTTCATCCCGCTCTTACCGTTTCCAATATCAAAACTCATATTTACATCACTCTTGAGATGTGTCAAAGAAGAGAGCCAAGACAAGCTAAAATGTTCATTACACAACTTGGGCAGAGCACTTTAAAATCTGTTGCCGCTCCCACCGGGTTATTCATCACATAATCCCACCGGAAAAAGGCAAGGAAAAGGTTTTGAAAACCGATGATGAAAAAGAACTATGGCTCACACTTGATGCGACGGTTCTTTCGTGGATTTATGCAACCATTTCAAGCGATTTGTTGCATACTATTATGGTACCCGACTCCACGACGATGGAGGCTTAGAATCGCTTACGGGATATCCTCCAAGATAACAAGAATTCCCGAGCCGTCACCCTAGAGCAAGAATTCTCCACCACTGACATGGCGGACTTTCCGAATGCATCCGCTTATTGTCAACGTCTCAAAGTGTTATCCGATCAACTCAAGAACGTTGGGTCGCCGGTTACAAACAATCGGTTGGTTTTACAATTGGTTGTCGGCCTTACCGACGCGTATAGTGGCGTGTAGACCTGTCCAACGGGTCGGGGACTCGCCCGGCCTTACCCTACCCGACCCGAAAAATCCAGGGCCATGGTCGGCTTATAGCTGACCCGCGAGCCACCCGACCGGAAAAAACGGGGACCCGATCTTATGTAGGGTCGGTCGGGCCGGGGTCAGAATATTTTACCCGTCTGACCTCGATCCGACCTCGACCCGTCCCCGACCCACATATTTTTTTAATATAATTTATATTATTTTTCCTTCATTAATATTTATTTTGTACTTATATATATTTTTGCCATTAATAAGTGATATAATACATATTTTTATAATATATGTATTGTTCTAATCTACATTGAGCTCGACATAAAATAAGATAAAAACAGTAGCTGATTATTAATTATATGTTTATATTATTAGTCGTTATGTTAATATCACGGAAGCATAATGTAGGGAGAGAAAGTAGTTGTAAATTGGTGAAACTTTAAATGGTCATAACTCTGCGCTCGGATGTCCGTTTTACATGTTTTTTTTATTTTGCGTATTTTTTTGAGACAGGGCCGGTCAAACAACCATAAGGCGGTTTGGCGCAGCCAATTTTTATAAAAACATCCATTTTTCCAAACAATTTGTGTGTTTTCCCCAAATCGGTTTCTAATTTTCTTTTTCTTTAGTCAAGATCTCATGATATACAATACATTTCAACGTCGAAATTTCGTGGTAATGTAGGGGTGAATGCCAATTTCAGTTTTGGAAATTCTTTTTTTTTAAAAAATAAAAAAATCCTCGACCCGACCCGACCTTGGCCCGCCAAAAAATTCCCACGAGTCAAGGCTGACCCGTGACTCGTAAGGTCCCCGAAAGGTCAAGGCCATGGTCGGATTTTTTTTTAAAGTAGGGTTAGGGTCGGGCAAGCAGGAAAAAAAAAACACCCGACCTTTGGACAGGTCTAGTGGCGTGGGTGCGCTCATCCGCCAAAGCAATCCTCTACCGCCTTTTTACCAAGCCCGCTCTATGCTTATTCTTGAAGAAGCGGGTTTCGCCAAAAAGACCGCAACCGTATCGAATTCCGCCATGGTTTCTGCCTCGTCCAATGAAGCTACTACACATTTTGAAACTAAACCACAAAACTGGGACAAAAAGGATGAAATGGTGGTAAAAATTGTGGTGGTGGCAAAGGTGGAGGCCACCGGAATTCCAGCGGCGGTGGAACTAGCGGCAGAGGCGGTGGCCAGTAGACAAATTCCGGGCAGCAGTGGCATTCCCGAGCCCAGGGGGCAGTGGACCACTATAGTGGGCCTGGTAGTGGCCTTGGGCTGTGCCACACTGTCCATTTCCTTCAGGAAATTGGGCCAAGCCCAGTCCAATGCAAACTGGCCAGCACACACCAACCAGTAGCCCACTGGATTGGGCCCAACAATAGTCACGATCCAGCAACATTTGGGCCATTGCCGAACCAGTGGCAGGAGGCTCATTCGGTAGTGGCTAGCCCAACCGATATTGAGTCCGCCATGCACACTCTTGGACTTAATCCGCCCAATGCAAATTGATACATGGACAACGGAGCGACGTCTCACATTCCTCCCAAGGTAATCTCTCGTCCTATTTTAATTTGAGCAAAAATAATGGTATAATAATCGGAAATGGTCATTCTATTCCAATTCGTGGTTATGTTCTACCAAATTGTCTCCACAAAACCCACCATTAACTTTAAGGAATGTCCTTCATGCTCCACAATTAATTAAAAACTTAGTTTCGGTTAGAAAGTTTACTACTGATAATTGGGTGTCTGTTGATTTTGACCCTTTTGGATTTTTCGTGAAGCATTTTTAGACGGGATGCGTCTAATGATATGTGATAGTCAGGGCGAGCTCTATCCAATCACCACACCTAATCATCGAGCCAAGTTGCCATCCACTTTTGCAGCTTTAGCACTATCATTGTGGCATGAACGTTTGGGTCATCCGAGAGCACCTGTTTTAGCCTCCCTCAAACAAAATAATTTTATTTCATGTACTCAAACACGTAATTCAAATATGTGTCGTTCATGTCCACTTAGAAAAAATGTTCAATTGCCATTTATTTCTTCTAATTCATGCACACTTATGCTTTTTGATATTATCCATTGTGATATTTGGACATTACTCGTTTGAGCTCTTCAGGCCGTAGATATTATTTACTCTTACTAGATGATTACTCTAATTTTTTGTGGACGTTTCCATTGTCTAAAAAATTACAAGTTTTCTCCACATTTCTCACTTTTAGAACATTCATCCGAAATCAATTTGAACGGAATATTAAAAATATTCAATGTGATAATGGTAGAAAATTTGTTAATGGACTTTTTTGAGATTTTTGCAATGCTAATGGTTTAACCTTCGCCTTTCATGTCCTCATACCTCCTCTCAAACTAGAAAGGCGGAAAGAAAAATCTGAATCATCAATTACATTATTACTATGCCGCACTACCACCATCATTTTGGCATCACACACTACAAATGGAAACATATATACTGAACATACTTCCCCACAAACACTTTTCCTACCAAGCTCCTCTAAAAATCTTATATCTAAGGGACCCGTCTTATTCTCATCTACGGGTATTCGGGTGCTTATGCTATCCTCTTTTTCCATCCACCACAATCTTAAACTTCAACTCCGGTCTACTCCTTGAATTTTTTGAGATATTCTTCCAATCATCGAGGTTACAAATGTTATGACCTATCCTCCAATAAAATCATTGTGAGTCGTCACGTAATCTTTGATGAAACAAATTTCCCATTTACCAAAATACATGGGTCAGGACCTCCTACCCATGATTTTCTAAATGATGGCATACCACCGTATTTGGCCCAACATTTTTTTCACTGTCCCAAACCTACTATTTTGGCCAGCCCAGAATTTTTGGGTGAATTGGGCCCAGAAATAGTGGCTCAACCGCAGCACAACACTGCCCAGCGGTCCAGGCCTCCTTGCCTGAGCCCAGCCTCTACTAGGTGCAATAGGCCACATCCTGGCAGTGACTTGCCCAACACCTGGCAGATTGGGTCGTGGCCAAATTCACTGCCCACTGCTATGCAGTTCCGTTCCTCCCGCTGGCCCAATTCCAATTCCGGCCCAGCGGCCAGTCAACCGTAGTCAACATGGCATTGTCAAACCCAACACCAAATATAGCCTCCACACCCGTGTTACAAAGTCACAATTGCCTCGTAATCGTGTGTCTGTTCTTAATGTTCAATACGAAGATATAAACGTATGTCACATCGATATTTATTTACATAGCTAATATGGATAGAAAAAACAATATTAACTTAAGCTAAAATATTTACATTCAGACGTAGAAGTTGGTGCTCGCCTTTGGTTGTTAATTACATAAATACAAGAAAAAGAAAATAAATGTTATATATGTTGTAAATATTAAGTTATTAATGAAGCACATAAAAGTAATATTTTATTAAGAGACAATATTTTTTCCTTTTAAACTAGTATATCTAATTTCTCTTATGCTCTCACCCGCCAAAGAGGAACAGAAACCATTCTCCACCCCATCTGGCATGATATAGTATGATAAGTTCGAGAAGGGGTAAAAAGAACCTCACATAATATAAGTGTGCAAGTTAACCCGAGTCATGTTTAAGACGATAAAATAAGTAAATGATCCCTTAAGAAGTAAATTAACCTCTAACCTCTGCAAGATATTTTATGAATGCAACCATGTCCCATCAACTTTGGACCATCCAAATGAAAATACATGTCTCTACCTAAAGATGGCAGTGGATCGTGGACCCGGTGGATCCAGATTCATTTTTATAGGATATGGATTTTTAAAATTTGGACCCGACGGATCCGGATCGGACCCGGATCCATTTCTGACGGATCGGATCTGGATCTTGTATTTGAGATCCGTATCCGATCCAGATCCGACCCGTGGATCCATTTTTTATTAAATATATCCATAACCTAGAATGTAATTTTATAAGTATTTTCTTAATTTTTTTCATAATTTCTGTATTTTACATTCAGATTTGGACTTTATTTTTTAAAACATAACTTTGAAATCAATTTGAGAGGGAGCAAATCAGTACACATTATTTAGTTCTATTCTAACAACAAACCATAAGTAGAACATCTGATCATCTAAATACTTTGGAAAAGATCTTTGTATTTGAAGCAATTTATTATATATATATATATATATATATATATATATATATATAAAAGAGTGAGGTTTCAAGAAGAAACATTGAGTAAAGGTGGATATATTAACTCCTAGGCATGTTCTTGTTTTAACACAAAAATGGCTTAAGAGGGACATTAGGCATATTTCTAGCTCAGTACACTTTCATGTTAACAAACAAACAAAACAAGAAAAAAAAATGAAATATCACTGATTCCCATTTGAATCCCAAACTGATTTGATTAAAGTTACAAGTGAAACTAGTCTCGAACAATAACCAGACACAATAAACAGGGACAAGGCAAGAAGTTGACAGATTCTTTTTAACTGTTTTGAGGAAAACATTTGACCAAAATACATTTAGTTTGCAAGATCATTTAAAAATTTAAGACTGATTCGTGTTTTAATATAGCCCATTTAAAGGCAAAAAACTTTACATGTGAATCCAGATCCGATCCGTGGACCCGATGGATCCGGATTTGAATATGATTTTATGGACCTGATGGATCCGGATTTGAATCTGATTTTATGGACCCGATGAATCTGGATCCAGATATGAAAAACAGATTGGATCTAGATCTAGTAGAATTCGATCCAGATCCGATCCGTTGCCATCCCTATCTCTACCTCTACCTATTTGAAGGATAATGTGACAAGTAGCAATGGTAATTAGGCATGCTAATGTACCAAAGACAAAAAGTTATGCATGTTATTAAAGAGATTGTAATAGTTGACAACTAATGCAAAATGTATAGTTATGATGATGAAATCCTCCTAAATAGTAGCAATGACATTCATTGTAAGACACTCTTTGTAAAATTACAGCAATAACATTCATTAGAAGACATTCTTTGTAAAATTACCTCTCTATAACGTCATACTTAAATATTGTTTAAGAAATATATTATGTATAAATATAAGATATTAAAATATTTATGGTAGTCATCATTAATGTCATTAGTTTTAAAGGTATATGTTTCTTAGATTTTAATTTTTATCGATAGAGTACAATTAATTATGAATTTATTACTCCCTCTGTCCCAATTTATATGACACACTTTCATTTTTAGTTCGTCCCAAAAAGAATGACACATTTTCTGATTTGACAACAAATTTACTTTAAATTTTACTCCCTCCGTCTCAAATTATTTGTCGTGGTTACTAAAAATAGTTGTCTCAAATTATTTGTTGTTTTAGAAGTTTAAGGTATAATTAATTATTTTTCTCCATTTTGCCCTTTGTCACGAATTAAGTTGACACATAAATAAAGTAAATATTTAATAGAGTGATATTATAACTTAGACATAAATAAGGGCAAAGTAGGTCAAATACCTCTCCTAATTAATTTTCTTAAGAGGCGTGTAAATAAAAAAAATGACAAATAATTTGAGACGGAGATGGAGAGTACCTTTTATGCTTAACGAGATGATTATAACCACACAAATTTTTTTAACTTGTTTTAGACCACAAAAATAAAAAATCTAATTTTATTTCTAAAACTTCATGTCCAATCAAACTAGATGTATAGTGGAGCCTTCAAAAAGGGTCAAAATCTAAGTTGTGACCTCAAAGGCAAAATTAGGGCATAAATATTAAATCTATTTTTAATATATTGGCAAAAGACTTCTATTGTTAAGTAAGGTATCTTGTATGGGTTATAATGTAAATTAAACTCAAATATACAAATAGAGTGAAAATTATGTAAATTGAAAGAAGAAAGGGTTGGAAATTAGGGCACGCTGACTGCTCCCATTCTTCAGATGAGGAGAGTTTCTCACAATGGTTTCTTTGCTACTTCCCATTCTTCTTCTCCAAATACAATTAGACTTTATTCTTCAAAACACTGTAATACATCCATTTCAGTAAAGGGTAAATTTGGGTTAAATTTCAAGATTGAGAATGTCAAGTGTTTAGATGATGATGTGACTCTCTTCCGTCAAATGGTTAGAAGGAATCCTCTTCCTCATGTTGTCAGCTTCTCTAAATTGTTTAAAACTATGCAAAATATGAAGCATTACTCTACTGTCATTTCTCGTTTTCGAGAAATGCTAAAATTGGGTATTCCGATTGATGGAGTCATCTTGAAATGGGTGATTAACAGTTATTGCCTGATGCATCGCTGTTCTTTCCCACGTACACTCCTAACTGTGTTGGTATTTCAACCAAGTCAATCAATGATGCTTAAAATATTTTTGTATATATTTTTTTTTGAATAAAGGGTACCGAACCCAAATAGGGTTGCCTACGTATCTCATGTTTTACGAGAATCAGGTGTGCGTAGTTCGTTCAGATAAGTTATAAAAAAATGTATGCCTGAAAAAGAATTCATCCATGATATGATAGCAAGAGTAAAAACTGTATAAAACATATGATTGTCCACTATGGGACGAATGCAAAGTAAAATGACTGTCCACGATAGGATGAATACAATGAAAAAAATGATTGTCCACAAAAAAAATGACTGTCCACGATAGGATGAATACAATGAAAAAAATGATTGTCCACAAAAAAGAAATGACTGTCTACAATAGAATGAATGTAATTAAAAAATGACTGTCCATGATAGGATAAATGAAAAGATGAGTAAGCCAGATATGTCCCTTCTTAAGGTGGACAAGAAGAGTACATCCATTGTTAAGGTGGATGCGGATATATGCCCATTTCTAAGGTGGATAGAGAAGTGCGACCCTTTTTCAGGTGGACAAGGAAGTGCGTCCCTTTGGCAGGTTCGTTCCACTTCATTGGGTAGCGTTCCGTAAGGACTAGATTTACACTTTTTAGCGGTGTCGAACCCGAGAAGGGCTACCTACGTATCATACCGTAGGGTGAGAATCAGACACATGTAGTTCGTGAGGATATGTTGTAAAAATGTATGATATAAAGGAATTATGTAACGAAAATTAAGCATATCAATTGAATTTACAAATATGTAATATATATATAGACAAACTCAGAGAGAAGCCTCGTTGAATCTGGTGTTGGCTGACTTCTTCCAGTCAAAATATCTTCCGGTCATCTTTGTGAAAACTTTTTGCTTTGTTCTTTCCTGGAGTATCTCCAGGGATAATGTTTTATAACGCCCGCCCCCAATTGTTTGCGAGGACGGTCTTCCTGCAAAAATAAGAGCACTGGGTGAAAGTAGGAAAGTCACGGATAATAAATGTAAGAGTGTGACAATATAGTAAAAGACTCCCCTCATTGGTTTGTTCGGACTGGAGATTGGATGACTTATTTCAGTCAAAGTATCTCCCGGTTATCTTTGTAAAAACTTTTTTTTTCTCTCCTGGAGTATCTCAAGGGATGATGTTTTATAACAACCGCTCTCGACTGTTTGCGAGGACGGTCTTCCTGCAAAAATGAGAGACATGGGTGAAAGTAGGAAAGTCGCAAAAATAAAAAAAATGTAGGAGTGTGACAATATGGTCAAGACTCCTCTAATTGCTTCACAAGGTCCGAGTCTTGATGTTCAAGAATGCTTTATTCTCGGGCGGTGACATAATTTCTGTCCCGACGACCAAAAGATATGGCGTTGCCCCAGTAGAAGTTGATTGTAGTGCAATAGCCCAAAAGTGCAAATGGCAAATGTTCATGCCCAGAGTTGCAAGCGACATGTCATGATATGTATAGAGTTGAAGCGAGTAATTATTGCATTAAATAATATGTACATAGTGAAAAGTAAAAAAAATAGCAAATAAATTGTGCGGAAATTAAATGTGCGTCCTAACGTGCATTGGGCTTCTCATATGCCAAAGGTGAGCCTAAACGCCAAATATGCGAGATTATGACAAATTAATCCAAGCTGTTAAAATGCGATGCTTTTGTCGGAAATGGAGACAAAATGAATGTACATTTTTCAATTTCGGCATGTCATGATTAGACTTGGATTCGTCTATCATTATCACGCTACACATAATATGTTGATGGGTCGTTGGGTCGTGAGACCCGTCGACAATTTGGTGGTTTTCTTAATTGTGGAGTCGATACCAAGGATCGAACCACCTAAGATGTATGCATGCATAACTTAAGATAAATGGTGGTATAGCTTTATCCTAAATTTCTAAGATTTGACTTACTAGACTCAAGGTTCCCGAGCGGACTACTCGAGTGAGAAGGTTACGCGGCCACCGGATGGTCCGGACACTCCGCGCATACGCAAACTCTCCTAAAATTTGGAAATTTGAAAGAATTTCCAGGTGCGCGAAACACACCTCGCGTGTAATGTGTGATGGTGTCAATTTTCCGAAGTGGAGAAAATATGAGGGGAATGCCAATTTAAGAAAAACGGTAAAGAAAGTAGCAATTAAAACAGTTTAAACATACAAAGTTTCAAAAGGAAACAATTTAAAGCAGTAGATCAAATAAGGAGCAAAATAAAATGCATTAATAATTAACCTAGATTTGCTATGGTTAAGAACCTGAAATTCCCCAACGGAGTCGCCATGCTGTCGCGCTCATTTTTTACAGCGGCTTCGTGACATGATGGCGTCGATTCCCTCTGAATTGGATAAAAATGCTTTGTTGAGGAGTCGCCACCTAATTATTCTAAGGTGAATTAGAGCACCTAAATACTAACTAAAAGCTGCAAAATAACTCTAATTTTGGTCTGCGAAACTAATGAGATTCTAGGTAAGAGTTCTTTATTATCCTAAAGGGAAGGGGTTAGGCATGCTTTAAGATCCGCTAACTTGCGGTTATCCGGTCAAACTCAAGTTAATTATCATGCTAGGAAAACATGTATTTTTTACAAGTATAAAAGATAATGTTACAAGTAGTTAATAAAAGGATGTATTTTGTACAAGTATGCATTTGTATGACATTTTAAAAAAATATGTAAAGTTGAAAAAATATGCATTTGTATGGAAATTGATAAAAATATATGCAAGGTGATTTTTGGGTGAAACATGCATTTGTATTGCATTAATTATAAAACGCATATAAAATTTGATTTTTTGGAAAAAAACATAACATTTTTTAACTATTGACAATAAGGAGAAAAACAAATTATTTATAATGCCAAAGAAGTAATTTTTTTGGAAAATCTTTTCGAGTTGCAAATCGAAAAAAGGACAAACTTATTGATATGATTAATAAAGCGAATAAAAGATGTTCAAAGTTGTTTTGAAAAATTTGAATATGTATGACGAGCCTAAAAATAAATAACTAGCGGAGGATTTCTAAGTTTTGAACTAACCGAGCCTAAAAATAAACTAATGGAGGGTTTCTAATTTTGGATAACCCTATTAATTAATTCTAAGTCTACATATTCTAAACATTTCAATAACTTCACGAGTACAATAATATTACAATACAGAATGAAATAAAGTTGAATTAAAGAAAGTAAAAACAACAACAAAATAAATAATCTCCGAGGGATATCTTGTCTTCTTTAACTGTGTTCCTTTCAAGCTGTCAAGAACAAACGGTTAGAAACAATTGAATATAAATAACTTCAGATCCGTATCCAAAACAGTAAATGTTTTGATTACGGAGGGCTCAGACTTAAATTTTGAAAAGATCATTCCAATCACGTCGTGGCTGCGAACATATGACTCGTTGGTCATTTTAATTGCCTTGCCTACCAAACATGTTGGTCTCTCGGGTGAAAAAAGATTTAAGTTTCATCCTTGCCCAGAAGTTTTATTTCTGTCTTTCCAACCGTGGAGGCCTAAAAAATCGACGGATATTTTTTCATCGGCCAAAGTGTAGTATCATGTTCAAATCAGCAAAATAGTAAAGAAAAAAGAAACTGAGAAAACAATTTCCGAAGTGACACGACATCAAATTAAATTTTATTGGCAAGAGTTCAGTATTTGTTCAAATCTGTAAAACAGTAAGATATCCGTGTACGGATGTTTAAATGCCAAAAACAGCAAACTGAAACAGAAGAACATTTTCCGAAGAGGCATAACCTCAAATTTAATTTCATTGGCAAGAGTGCAATATTTGTTCAAATCTGTAAAACAGTAAGATATTCGTGTACGGATGTTTAAATGCCAAAAACAGCAAACTGAAACAGAAGAGCATTTTCCGAAGGGGCACGAGCTCAAATTCAATTTCATTGGCCTAAGTGTAGTATTTATTCAAATCAGTAAGATATTCGTGTACGGATGTTTAATTGCCAAAAACATCAACAGTTCGCAATTAAAAATGTCCGACCCAAATTTTGAAATTTTCGAACTGAACTTCAAATGCTCCTGAAAACCCGAACCGAATTTTGAAATTTGACCCGACCCGAATTTCGACAAAACAGTAGAGGAAATTAATTATTTTGACCCAGTTCTGAAAAATAGACCCGGATAGATGACTCGGATTTCGGGTCGACCCAACCCGAGAATTGAAACTCGGAACAGTGGTGACCCGGAATCAATCAATTTTTTTTTGGATTTTCAGATAACCAACAACAAGATATAAAACACAAAATCCGAAAATTTACCCAAACCGGGTCGACCCGACCCGAATCAGAGGTTCCGACCTGAATCGATTTCTTTCCAAATTTCAGATAACCAACAACAAGATATAAACACAAAATCTGGAAATTTGCCCAAATCGGGCTGACCCGACTCGACCCGACCCGATTCATTTTTTTTTTTCATATTTCAAATAACCAACAACAAAATATAAGCACATAAATCTGGAAATCTTAACCAAATCGGGCTGGCCCGACCCGAATCAGTGGTTCCGACCCGAATCAATTTTTTCTCCCAAATTTCAGGTAACCAACAACAAAATATCAAACATATAAATCTGGAAATCTTACCCACATCGGGTTTACCCGACCCAAACAGTGACCCAAATCGGAAAACCCAAAAACAGTGAAGAACAACAACAAAAGCAGGTTTTTCGGATTATATTTCGGACTCTTCAAGATGAAGAATACATGCAAAGAAGAACAAATACCCTTAAGAAGATTTCGGGTTTCAAAACTTAAAACACAATTTTTGGACCTCAAAATCCCCCAAAACCGACCAAAAACTCCGACCGAAAACCCTCGAAACAATGAACAAAAGGGCAGAAATCCACCCAAAATCCAACCTAAACTCCGACCAATAACTCCGACCGAAATACCGCTCAAATCAGTGAACAAAAGAGGGGTTTTATAGATAGTACCCCCATACCCCTTACACAAATCGAATTTGAATTTCAAACAAAAAGAGGGGGCAAAAATTTGATTTTTGGGGGGATTTCTTGGGGTATGGGTCGGTGAGGTGATGGGGTAGGTTGGTGGTGTCAGGCGGCGGTGTCGGTGACTGGTGGTGTCAGGCGTAGGGTATAGGGCTTGTCGGCCGATAGAAGAGAAAAGAGTGAGGTTTTTTTATTATTATTAATTAGCTTTTAGGGTTATGAGTTAGGGGGAATAAAAGGGGAAAGGGAATTGGGCCGGTTCGGTTTGGGCTGGGGGGGGGGGGGGGGGGGGTTGGCCGGTTGGGCCTCTGATGGGTCCGAAAATGGGAGTTTTGGGTAAAAATTGTTTTGGGGTTGGAAAATAAATGGGTTATGTGTTTAAAATATAAAAAGGGTTTTATTATATATATATATATATATATATATATATATATAAAAAGCTTTGCAAAAATTATAAATTGTAAAGATGACAATATGATAAAAAATATATATAATATTTGTGAAATGCTTGATGCTTAAATAAAAATAAAAATGCGATGCCGTTTTGCGAAAATAAAAATACAACAATAAAAAAGTATGATTATGATATTAAAATGCAAATGACAATAAAAATGCAAATAATAATAATAATGATGATAAATAATGATATTTAGAATAATATATATATATATATATATTAAAATTATTTTGAGGTGTCAAAAATATTTAAAATTGCAAATAAAATCATAAAAGATGAGATAAAATTGGGTGTCAACAGTGCCTTGTCTCCTCCTAGGGCGGTGCAATCTTTCTTCCAATGCCCCTTCTGCTTGCAGTTGAGGCATACTTCCCTGGCCAACCTAGACTTCTTTTGAACACCTCCTTTAGGTTTCAAGACTGCGGGTTTGGCATCAGCCTTACCCTTATTCTTCTTGTTCTTACCTTTAGGATTGAACCTAGTAGATGAGCCCACCATGAGCACAATTTTCCCCTTTGAAGTAGATGATTCATAAGTCTTTAGCATATTGTGAAGTTCTGGAAGATTCACCTTGGTTCCATTCATGTTGAAGTTCACAATGAAATTCTCAAACGAACCAGGAAGCGAATTCAAAATCAGGTTAACAGACACATTCTGGAGCAGCTTCGATCCAATCGAAGCCAACTTTTCTATCAACCCAATCATCTTCAGAACATGACCAGACACTTGGCCCCATCATTCAGCTTACATTTGAAGAGGTCTCTCAACAACTCATACTCCATAGTATGAGACTGTGAATTATAAAGACTCCTCAAATGTTCTAGCATCTCATAGGGGCCCATGTTTTCATGTTGCCTCTATAACTCTACAGTCATGGAGGACAACATGACATACTGTGTCGAGGTAGCATCATCCAAATGGTTCTGATAAGAAACCTTGTCAAACAAAGCATACTCAACAGACTCTTCATCAGGAACTTTTGGAGCAGCTGTCTCTAACACATACTCAATTTTCTCTTCTCTTAGTACCAAACACAAATTTCGCAACCAGTCCGAATAATTAGCTCCAATCAACTTATTAGTCTCAACCAAGCATTTCAATGACATATTCGATATTTTAAATAATCTGACTAAATAGAAAGACTGAAATTAAATCAAATATAATTTCTATGAACACATTCGCTAACTAATTAACATGACCTTTAGTATAATTAGCTCCCATTATTTTAACATATTCTACGACCCTATGAAAGAATAATGACTCATATCAAATATGATTATAATGAGTCAAGATCCAAGTTCATATTGTCTCCGCGTTTGCTAGGGCTGATAACTTCAATAGTACAACCCAGTAGGTCTCCAAACTAATTACAAATAATTTGCAACTCTTGGTTTGACCGACTGTTCTAAACAATCGATCTGCGCCCTTAGATTATTCCGACGCTAGGGCGTCAAGACATAACTAAGTAAGTCAACCCCGTTACGCGACTACAATCGTGCATCTAAGCAAGTTTGGCCTTGTAGAGCAAACGCTACTACGCTAGGGCATAAATACTCACAAAGGTTTCTCACTCGTTATTGCAAACACATGCATCTATGAAGAGTCTGAGTCCTCGTAGACTTAGAGCAAACACTATGGTGTAAATACTCTTATAGCCGAAAAGGATTTTGCACTCACTCAATTATAATGGACGACGCGTGGATTCCAAATCATACTTATATTAAATTGGGGAACATTTTAATCGGGGTTTTATCAAGATCCTTATTACGCGTGCTAGATCAAATAGAGCACATATTGGGAGCCGCCTGCCCAAACATGATTTAATGCGGTCCAACAAATACTGGGTGCCGCCTACCCAGACATGCATGATGCGGTCTAACAATTACTGAGCGCCACCTACCCAGACATGTATAATGCGGACACTATCCTGATTATTTAAATGACAATCAATTAAATAATTAGGGAACACAATTAATTTAAGCACACATTATCAAATAACATGTTAAATAACAATAATCGTGGGTTAATTAATTTGTTACAACTTAGAAAATATTTAAATTCCAAATTAAAACTCAATTTTCAACTTTCGGAATTTTCTGCTTATCCAAACAGTCCCTTAATAATTCAGAAATTAAAATTAAAATTTCAGGGATTTTTCTGCAATTTTCAGAACCATAAAATAATTACAGATTCGTCCAGGGACTAAATCTGCTTTTCTGAAATTTACAGATTTACCCAAGGACCAAATCTGTTTTTCTGAAGTTTACAGATTTGCCACAAGGACCAAATCTACAGATTTTAAAACCTTTTCAATTTCCAGAAAATTTTAAGGGACTAAATTGCAATTCCAGAAACTTCTAAAAATTTTAGATTTCCCCAAGGGCTAAATTGCAATTTTGGAAACCTTAATTTAATTTCAGTTAGGTCCTTAAACTATTTCAAAATTTTAAAACTAATACCAATCCCAAATCAAATTTGGGATTCGAATTTCGAGGCGAAATTGACGGAATTGAACACCACCGGTTGACAGCCCATGTCGGGCCGAACTCACCGGTGGTTTTCATCACCGGTTTGGTGGCCCACTGCGGCCGAAATTCGAGCCGCTGCCGGTGATTTCCAAAATTGTCGGCGGTGGCCCTTTTCCGGTGACGTTCGCCATGTAACACCACCACCGTTCGATTCCTCTTGTCGAGACGATCACGATAGTGGTATTACTTCACCAATTCGACGCCTAAGGCGGCCGGAAACAGCCCCGCAGTCGTCGGCCTTCCGACGACTTTTCCGAAGTTTACGTCGTGTACCGCCACCTCTCAACACCTTTATCGACCATCTTATAAAGTGGATTTCTCGATAATAGTGGAGATAGTGGTAGAACAACGTCGAATCGCTGAAAAGCCCGCCGAAAAACCACTGCCGCCTCCGGAACAGTGGTTGCCGCCACTGCCGCCGCCGGAACACTGTTCCAGTTTATGATTTATTTTTTTTCAAAAAATTAATTTAATAAATTGAAATAATTAATTTTCCCACGTAATCGTTATTATGATTATCATATAATCATTTAAACCAACCTTGCTCTGATACCACTGTAGGGATTTGTTAGGTTCGTAAGCACAACGAAAGTTAAAAATTTTCTTACCCAATAATGATCATGACATGGCTTATACGATAATCATGTTTATGTTCAAAACACAACAAAAGAAAACTTACAGGTTTTCGAGCGCAGGATTCGATACTAAGGCATCCACGCGATTTGAATCCTCGACTGCAAGTTTCAACTCCAGTGTATTTCCTATTCAAGAAAGCTAGGAAATCTTGTTTAGGAACTGAGAAATTATTTTCTGTAAACTAATAATTATGGGGTATGTGTTGTTTATATAGGAGTTCAGGACAAAACCTAAACAAATACAAAATAGGAAAACCTGGGCCCATGTTGGGCTGGTCCACCTCACACGTCCAAGGTGGACGGGCAAGCTCCCAATTGGGCCAGTAATTTTTGACCCAATTGCTTCCCGGTATTTGTCCGAGTACCCATATAATATATCCAACACATTTAATTAAATCCAAAATCCAATTCGACTTAAATAAATATTTTCTATCAAATAGAAATATTCCATAATTATTATAAATTAAATATCTCGATTCTCAATCGAATATTTAATACTTTCTCAATACACTCTTAGATCGAAGAAACAATCACATATAGTGTGACCCTATAAGCCTTCACATATTGACATTAATCTAATTAAGGTCCATACGAAACTCCTAGACTGCGTCGTATAACGAACTCAATATGTGAAGTACGTTTACATGAAACCAACAAACTTAACATTTATGTGGAACTATAAATTCCTTTCATTCACGACACACTCGATTAAGCTTAGAATTTGTCAAGTGTCTATTCAAATGGCTTAATCACTTTATCTCACATTTATTAGTTGACGACTAGACCATATTCTAAATATGTCTCTTGCACTGGCCAGTGACTTTAGTCAACCTAATAACATTGAGAAGTTGAGTGCTCTCTCTAATTTCCAGTCGAGGAATGAATCCTATTCTTGGCTCAACTACCACCTTGATTTACATCCTGATGCACCCAACACAAGATATACCTTATCCAGAAGGAGTTTAAGCTTAGAACATGGTCAAAGTACATCATTCTGTAAACAAGGTGCGTATTGACCTCAAGTCAAAGGACCTTTATATTCCACACGCCGGTAACACTATAGACATGTATAACAAATAGTTTATCGGCAGGGTATACCAATACTTCTCCAAAGTACCATGTGTCTATCACGAGTAACCATTACTCGTAGCTGTGAGACATACTACATTCTCCAAGAATGTGATGCAGACCACATGTTGACTTATAGCATATCATCGATATCCCATTCTCGATAATCATTAGTCGAGGCTATTTTGAGAGTTATGTTCTATCATTAATATCTCACTCAATTAATGACAACGTAAACTCAAGGGATGCACATATATGAATAATTGCAAACAATCAAACAATAATTCAATAAATGTAAATGCCATAAATATTAATCTCATTAATAATACGAATGTGTTCAAGTACATTTTGTCCCTAATATAGATTGTCTCTAGGACATACATACTTTCAATTATATATCATAACGAAATAGTTGTCCGTTTAGGAGGCTGATCCCAACCAACTATTTTATTAGTCTTTGAAGATTACCACACACATTTTTTTTATATGTGTTGGAACTTGTTGACATTCATTAGTGGAGGCCTGGAAGGTGTGTCTCAGGTGAACCATACTCACAAGATGGTGTGCTTATATATAAAGCATTATAGTGAGACCTAATAATCATCCGACCTTAGCTCAGTTGGTAGAGCGGAGGACTGTATTCGAAAAATCCCTCAGTATATCCTTAGGCCACTGGTTCAAATCCGGTGGGTCAGACATTTTTTTCCTTTTTCATTCATTTTCTGGTCTTCCAATTATTTATGTGCCATAGTAGTTTCAATCCCATTTAAACAAGTTTCACATAAATAGCTTGCGGGTCAAAATTTAGATCTTGTGAGACAAAACTTAGCTGCAAACTTTAGCCGATCGCTAAAAGTTCAGATGAATAGATGAAAACTTGTCTTGCCACGATTCTTGACGATTGTCAGTACTTTAGTACATTTGTGTCGTACATTTAAACAAAATGTTCACAAGTCCTAGTAGATCACTAGAAGTTCTCATAGATGGGTGTTGTCATGAGTCTTGATGGACCGTCAGAACTACAACACAAATTGTGTCATGGCTTTAGTACAAATTGTTCACTACTATGCAGTGTACACATTAAGGCTATTATTGACCGTCAAAACAAGTTAGACAGAAATGAACAAACTCGATGGTATATAGAGAAGCAATATTTGTCTGGATGCTGAGAAAGAATGAGGCCACTTTGTTCAGATGTACCAAAAGAGGCAAGAACCAGTTGCTCATCTATGAAGGCAAAAGTAGGGATTAAGTCATCAGCAGTCAAACCGGTGCTATCCGATCCCAGAGATAGAGAAGAAGATGAAGACATGATTTTTCTTTTTCTGATGAAGAAATAGGATTTTCTAAAGAAGGCGGGAAATTTGGGAATGGCCTAGAAGATTGGATGAGAAACCTTTTGGTGGGGGGATGTCTCTCCTAAATATTTCCTTTTTCTGGGAGATATGATTGACATTCTGTTGGAAGTCTTTTCATCCAAAACGTGGCTAAAAATCTGTTAGAAATTAATTGTGAAAGCCGAGACGTTTCTGTGGGAGGAAAAAAGAGCTTTTTAAAGACCATCATTGCATGCATTTAAGGCAAAAGTGATTGAAATAACACCTACGACTGCCACACGAAACGACAGCCATTTTGATACATCAACTCGATAGCCGCACTCAAGTTAATGTAGGGGGGCAATTGTTAACACTCAAAAGTGTTTAGCCGAATCAAGTGACAGTCGAAGGTGGAAAAGGATTCTAAGTCGGTAACTGAGTGGAATCATAGCTGGATCCATTAGTCCTTACCCTCGACTAGAAAAGCATCATCGGCTATTACAGTAGTCTGGCTGAGTCATAATTTCGAGGAACGGCTGAGACCCACACATACTCGGACGCCTCGATGACCAAGTCAAAGGACCTTCTAGAAAGGGTAGCAACCAACAACAGCCAGAAGGAAGTGTCGTCGATCGTGCTAGAGGTCCAGGCGAAAAAATTGGCACCACCTCCTCATAGTTGGCTAGTGGATTTAGTGGGTAGTTCGGTGGCTAACATAGGGGGTCATGTCTATTTTTCTTGTACTATAAATATAGGAATCAATTGTACATAAAGACACACTCCAATCAATCAAAAAATTGATTTTTACTTATCTTCATTCTTCCTTTATCGCCTTTATTTGCACTCTAGCTGTATTTATGTTTCTTACCACTTAGTTTACTCACTCACCATCCTAACGCTTTCTGGAGTAGTTGGGGAACTCATTTCTGGAAGTTAGAATTCCGCTTTCGGCCCAAATCGCTTAGTTAAGGAATCAATTTATCATCTGATTTCGTCAGCTGATCAAACGACAAACATTTCGGACGATAACAACACTGAAAATAAAAGTAAAATGAAGACTATTCAAATCTATCCTCATTACTTCAATTAGCGAGATATTGATTAATGAGACGTTCAATTGACAGATAAAAGGTAGTGGAGATAAATACTCTTATAATTAAAGTAATTGAATGTCTTTATCTAGGAATAAGCAAAATCTTTAAACGCGGATAGTATAGAGTATAGACCGAGAGGAGAACATCTCAAATGAGCATCATTTTCTTCTTGGCCATGACACATCCATAGCACTTAACTCACAATTTCTAACTTGTTGAGAGAAATATCAACTCCATATTGAGGCTCAATGACAATACCAAGTCTAGGGGAGTGAACATAACTTTTGCAAGACTTTGACATCCCATTTGCAAATCTCTCTAGATTGAATTCATAGCTATTCAAAATCAATAAAATATTTAAAAATTAGAGAATCTAAAAGATTTTAATACCCCGGTCCCAAATATCAATCGTTGTGGCAACTAAATTTATTTTAAAATAGTTAACGTTTTAGAAAAACAACAAGTAGTAAATAAAGTACTAACTTCATCAGACGTAAATTACCATAAATAATAGGTTCCTTTATTGAGCTGAAAATACAGATTGTTGACATAATTAGTGAACTAAATCAAATAATAATTTCAGTAATATAATATAATACAGATAGTGAATTAAATTTATGTTTCTCCTCTATCCCAATGCGTCTTGAGTTGTTTTAAGTCAACGAAAAAAGCTTTCTGATGATAATCCTGGAAAAAGAATATTTTGGATTAAGTGAAGATTCAGATCAGATTAAATATCCGTTAGAGAAAATCATCCAGATCCAATTTACTTTCTCCAATAAAAATGACTTAAATATTCCTATTTTTTAAGTAAACAATGCTAAGTGCAATTGACTTTCTCCTTTAAAAGGGGTGTTCACATGTTGAACGTTCTAAATCTGATTATTTTGATATTTGCTTTTGTTAAAATGATTTTTAGAGATATATTTTAGAAGCTTTGTACTTTGTGTTTAATCAAATAATTTTAAAAAAAAAATTGTTAGAATTTGTAAAATGATTTGTGTTTGATCAATCTTATTTTTGGGGAGAAAATAAAATAAATGGTCACTTTATGTTGGGTAGGTTCAAAGTAGTTTTTTAAAGATATTCCTGTTAGGATAATTATGGGCTATTCCATAATTATCTCAAATCATATATTTTGTAATACAATAATTTATTATGACTAGAATTTGATTGTAAATTAGTATAACTTAATTTAGGATGATTAGATTGGTCTTCCTTAATGTTAGCATTGTATACTTGTATATATATATATTTGACTATGGGATAAAAATCAATCAAGAAATCAATTTCCTACATGGTATCAAGAGCTACAATTTTTTTTCCCTAAACCCTATCTCCCCTTTGGCCTTCTCTTAGCCGAAATTCATTTTTTCCCTCCATCATTTTTTCCTCTTCTTCTCGGCTAAACTAGGGTTTTCTCCCAAAACCCTAAACCTAAAACAACAACTCTAACCCTAAACCACTACCCCCCCCCTCGGCCACCGCCTTTCTTCTTCTCTCCAAAAACCCTAACCACCACTTAGGGTTAGTTCTACACTTCCATCACAAAACAATTTTCTATCCTTCCTTTTGTTTTGATTTTTCGTGGAACCTATGGCTGAAAAACAAAAAATTCATCCAGCTCTTGCCGTAAACAACGTCAAGAACTTTATTTCCATAACACTTGAGATGGAAAAGGGAAATACACCTCTTTGGCGGAATTATTCAAAATTCATTACCGCGCATATGAGATAATAGACCATATCATACCTTCCGAATCATTATCGGACACCACTGAGGTAGACAAAAAGTTATGGTCCCGTTTAGATGCTATAGTCCTTCAATGGATTTATGGCACTATCTCCAACGACCTTTTGCAAACCATATTAGAGCCAAACTCTACGGCTTAACAGACGTGGAAACGTTTACAAAACATTTTTCAAGATAACAAACTTTCTATGGTTGTATATCTTGAACACCAATTTACCAACGTTAAATTGGATGACTTCTCAAACGTGTCTACCTATTGTCAAGAATTGAAGTACTTGCAGACCAACTATCCAACGTTGGTTCGCCGGTAACAAATCAAAGGTTGGTCCTTCAATTAATTGCATGATTGAATGAACAGTATGATGAAGTCGCTATGTTCATTCAGCAGAGTAATCCATTGCCTCCATTTTATGAGGTTCGTTCGAGGTTGATTCTCGAGGAAACACGCAAGGCAAAGCAGGCAGCCTCCGGGGCAGCCACCGCCGAAACTGCCCTCGTCTCCACCAACTTCTTTTCCACCGATTTTCAGCCACAAAATGCGAGTTCTATTGGAACTAGAAACCGCAACAATAATGGTAAAAAACGGGGGTCAAACCGTAACAATAAAGGAAAAAATAATGTAAAGGGACGGGGGAGGGGCGATGGCCAACCAGCCGGCGGCAACACCAACCATCAAGGGCAGTGGCGGCCAAACCAGTGGCAGCCGCCTGCCCAGCCCGTCGTAACCAGTGGGGGCAGTACCTGTCGTGGGCCTGGGCCCTACAGTGGGCTTCTCCTCCGTGCCCGTACCTCACCGCGTCGTGGCCCAGGCCCTCATCTTCAAACCGACAGCCCAAAATTCTATGGTCTCGTCTGCAACAGGCATTTACAGCCCAGGCACCGTCTTTTGTAGGTTATGCTCCCACCGATATCGAACAAGCCATGCATAATATGAATCTGAATGTTCCAGATGAGTCGTGGTACATGAACACAGGGGCTACGTCTCACATGACGGCATCTCAAGGTAATCTCTCGTCATATTTTAATATGAGCAGTAATAAAAATATTGTTGTCGGCAGTGGGCAGAAAATTCCAATTCATGGTATTGTGTCAGGTAAAACTACCCCCCCTCCGCACACCCACCATTATATTTGAAAAATGTCTTACATGTACCAAAACTGATTAAAACTTGATATATGTACGGCGTTTTACAATTGACAACAATATTTCTTTGAATTTTGATCCGGTTGGCTTTTCCGTGAAATTTTTTTCAGACGGGGATGCCCCTAATGAGATATAATAGCATGGGGGACTTGTATCCCATCACTACCATTTTCAACAATCATATGACCAAACCATCAACCTTTGCAGCTATTTCCCCTATTGTATGACATGATTGGTTGGGACACCCGGGAGCACCAGTTTTCAATAATCTTAGGAAGAATAATTTTGTTGCTTGTAACAAACTTTTGGACTCTTCTGTTTGCCAAACTTGTGTGTTTGGAAAATATGTTAAACTTCTGTTTTCATCATCTACCTCACATACTCTTATGTCATTTGATCTTTTGCATTGTGATTTGTGGACATCACCAGTTTTGAGTTCTGCAGATCATAAATATTATATGCTCATTTTAGATTATTCGAATTTTCTGTGAACGTTTCCCTTAGGACATAAATCGCAAGCCTACACCATTTTAAAATAATTTAGTGTTTTTATCAAAACTCAATTTGACAAATTCATTAAATGTTTTCAATGTGACAGTGGGCAGGAATTCGTGAATGCTCAATTTAATGATTTTTGTCACCAAAATGGGATGTCTTTGCGTGTTTCGTGTCCACATACATCACCACAAAATTGGAAAGCCGAAAGAAAACTTCGAACAATTAACAATATGGTTCGCACTCTTCTTGTGCATTCATCCACACTACCAAATTTTTGGCACCATGCACTTCAAATGGCAACATATCTTTTAAATATTATTCCTAGCAAACTACTCTCCAATGTGTCACCTACACAAATATTGTACCACTGTCTCCCATCTTTTACATATTTGAGGGTTTTCGGGTGTTTTTGCTATCCCTTGTTTTCGTCCACAACCAATAACAAACTTCAGGCCCGTTCCACTCCTTGTGTATTTTTGGGATACTCACAAAATCATAGGGGATATAAGTGTTATGATATGTCAAATGGAAAAATCATTATTTCTCGTCACATCATTTTTTACGAGTCTACATTCGCATTTGCTAAATCTCACGTTGCATCATCACCGTCATATGATTTTTTGGACGACGGATTACATTCGATTTTGAATCACCATTTAAATACCCAAAACAATTTGGGACCAACCCAAATATCGCTTCCTAACGTCCCAGCCCAACCACAAAATGTGACTGGGCCAGTCTGAGGAGCAGAGGTCACTGCCTCTCTTCCTTCGGTCTCGGCCTAGTCCACATTTAGTGGGGGGCAGGTCCAACGAAGGGGGGCCTCTGCCCCCTGCCCATGACACCACCTAGCGTCTCTGGTCCATGTACACAGGCCCAAATCCATAACCAATGTCGACCTTCTAACCAAGCCGAGAGCCAACTCACCCAGCCCACTATTTTGGCCCAAACTCGATCAGCTAATCAGCCCACTAGCATACTCGACAGCCCAAATCCCCAACCTTGGACCTTTGAAACCCGTGCAATGTACGGAATATTTTGACCTAAGCGTCATTTTAACCTAACAACTTCAGTCCAACCGTCACCACTTCTAAAAAAAATCCCAAAACAGCCTTATCATACCCGAATTGAAAAAAGCTACCATGTTAGATGAAATTGATGCTCTTATTAAAAATAAGACGTGGGAATTAGTGCCACGTCCATCTAATGTAAACATAATTCGGTCTATGTGGGTCTTTTGTCATAAAAAGAATTTTGATGGCTCATTTGCGAGATACAAAACTCATTTTGTTGGTGATGGCAGGTCTCAGCAGGTTGGTGTGGATTGTGGTGAAACATTCAGTCCGGTGGTTAAGCCAACAACTATTAGGACTGTTCTATCCTGGCACTTTCAAAATCCTAGTCCATTCATCAATTGGATGTCAAAAATGTATTCTTACATGACCACTTACAGGAAATGGTGTACATGCACTAGCCTTTGGATTTTCGTGATTCTACTCATCCGGATTATGTTTGTCTTTTGAAAAAATCTTTATATGGTTTGAAACAGGCTCCCCGGGCATGGTATAACAGGTTTGCAGGGTTTGTCTCCAAACTAGGTTTCTCTCACAGCAAGTCAGATCAGTCCTTATTCATTTATAGGAAGGAAAATGACATGGCATATATATTTCTATATGTAGATGACATTATTCTCACAACATCATCTACATAACTTCACCAGTCTATTATGTCCCTTCTTGCGATAGAGTTTGCAATGAAGGACTTGGGTCCTTTAAATTATTTTCTAGACATTAGTGTGACTCAATATGCAGGTGGTCTATTTCTCAGTTAAAAGAAATATGTTGAGGAAATAATTGAAAAACCCGGGATGTCCTCCTGCAAACCATCACATACGCCGGTTGATACTAAGGCCAAATTGAGTATCTTTATAGGTACTCCATACAGCGATCCAACACATTACTGCAGCCTAGCAGGGGCCTTGCAATATTTGACTTTCACAATGCCTGATATTTTCTATGCGGTCCAGCAAGTACGTTTACACATACATGATTCAAAGGAAGAGCGTATGAGGGCCCTCAAGAGAATTTTGCGGTATGTTAAGGGTACTCTTCATTATGGTCTGCATCTGTTTAAGTCCTCCATTCTCTCATCGTATACAGATGCGGATTAGAGTGGTTGCCCAGACACACGGCGTTCCACCTCTAGATATTGCGTATTCTTGGGGGACAATCTCATTTCATGGTCGTCAAAACGACAACCCACGCTGTCTCGGTCGAGTGCTGAGGCAGAATACCGAGGGGTAGCCAATGTGGTTGCTGAATCATGTTGGCTCCGTAATCTTCTGTTAGAGCTACATTGTCTTATTAAAAAGGCAACTGTGGTTTATTGTGATAATGTGAGTGTGATATACTTATCTGGTAATCCTGTACAGGATCAACGCACAAAACACATAGAAATGGATATATTATTTATCCGAGAAAAGGTTGCACGTGGACAAGTCTGTGTTCTTCATGTACTGTCCCGTTATCAGATTGTCGACATCTTCACAAAAGGTCTTCCGCATGTACTTTTTGATGATTTCAGGGACAGTCTCAGCATACGAGAACCTCCCGCTAAGACTGTAGGGGACTGTTAGGATAATTATGGGGCTATCCCATAATTATCTAAAATCATATATTTTGTAATACAATAATTTATTATGATTAGGATTTGATTGTAAATTAGTATAACTTAATTTAGAACGATTAGATTAGTCTTCCTTAATGTTAGTATTGCATACTTGTATATATATTTGATTAGGGGAATGAAATCAATGAAGGAATCAATTTTCTACAATTCCTAAGTAAGTTTGATGTTTTAAGTTTGTCAAAAGTAAGAAATTTCAGTCTTTGACAAATTTTTGATAAACGTTATTGAACTCACATTTAGCACGAATATGAATTTAAGTTTTAAGAGATTTTCTTTTTATAAGGTAGATATTTTATTAAATGGTGCCAGGATGGTACTGAAAAAAAATCTTTGTTAGGTAGTATGTTAACCTCTAATATGAAAATTCTCCGTTTGAATATAAATTTAGCCGGCTTTCAATATTTATATATTGTATTTTTCGATAAAATTGATTCTAATAAAAAAATAGAGTTAGAGATTAATATTGATAAAAAAAAACATAAAACAAAAAGCAGCCTACTGCCCCACTTCTCCCTAACATATCCAAGAAATTCATATTATCATTTATTGGTTCAAATTATCTATTTAATACTTTTACATAAGTATAAACTTTTTGAGTTTAAGTTTGAGGAGTCGCTTGGCAGGGTGTATAAGAATAGTATTGAATAAGATTTGTTATCAGTATTTTCATATTGTTTTAAATTTCTTGTCTGGGTCTGATTGTTTCTCTTGCTTTGCTTGTGCTTGATCTTGAGCCGAGGGTCTCTCGGAAACAACCGTTTTACCTACCAAGGTAAAGGTAAGGTCTGCGTACACTCTACCATCTTCAGACCCCACGTTGTGGGATTTCACTGGGTATGTTGTTGTTGTTGTTGTTGTTGTTGTATGTTGAGATTAGTTATACTGATATTATTTTTATCGACTATTTGATTTGTAGTATTTAGATAACATGCATTGCATAATTTCTGAATAGTACTTTTTCGGTTCAAAAAGAATTGTCCACTTAGTCATTTGCACACCCTTAAAAATAGTAACTTCTAAAACAAATAAGTAATTTAACTAAACTATGCCTAATTAAATATGTGTTTGAATTTGGTCATTTAACACTTAATAAGAATAAATCTAGAAAAAATGATATAAATTCCTTCTTAATTTGAAAAGTGAACAATCTTTTTTAACAAAAATAAATGGACTAAGTAGACACCTTTTTATAATCGGAAAAAGTACTGAATAGAGTGTATTAGGATATGAATAATACTGATATTATTAATGTCATGGTTACTTATATACAAAAATAGTATTGAATTTAATGTGTAAGTAATACCAATATTAGTTATACTAGACTTAAATTTACAATAAAATATTATACTAAAATTTAATACTCATGTTAACACGCAAAAGTAATTTAAGTGTTTAGTCGAATTCAGTGACTGTCGAACTGTTCCAGAGCCGAATTTACTCCTAGCCCTCGACTACAAGAACTTTATCGGCTACTAAGGTATCTTAGTTGAGTTGTTAGTTAGAGGTACGACTAAGACCCACTCAGATGCAGACGCATCAACGACCAAGTCAAAAAGGTTTCCGGATCCCTAGAAGCGATAACGGCCAACAACAGCTAAAAGAAAGGGCCATTATACGAGCAAGAGGAGTAGATGGCAAGAAAATCGACACCACCTCCCCCGTAGTCGCCCATTGCACTTAGTGGGTTTCTTGATGGTTGACATGGGGGGGGGGGGGGTGTCACGTTGTACAATTTTTACCTTTTTTGTACTATAAATAGGATCATTCTTTGTATATACAAACACAACCAATCAATCAAACAACTCAATTTTTATCTATATTTATCCTTTACTTTATTTATCCTTTAATTTACTGTACTCAGTTGCATTCATGTTTCTTACCTCTTAGTTTACTCATACCACCGTCCTAACGCTTTCTGGAGTAGTTGGGGAACCCATTGCTGGAAATCAGAATTCCGTTTCCAGCCCAAATCACTTAAGTTAAGGAATCAATTTGTCTCCCGATACGGTCAGCCGATAAAACGGCAGAGAACAGAATTCGGGGCGAGAACAACTCCTTTCGTCCCAATTTATGTGGCACCATTTGAATTGACACAGAATTTAAAACAGAGAGGAAAACTTTTGAAATATGTGATCCAAAATAAATCTTATATAAATGTGTGGCTATAAACCATCTCATAAAATCAAATTATTTATCAATATAGAAATATGACATTCTTTTGAGACAGACAAAAAAAATAGTATCACATAAATTAAGATAAAGAGAATACTATCTTTATATATCCTACTCAATTCACATTAATATTATTCTCAATTACTTACATCAAAATATTATATGGTGTAAATATATTACTAGTACCTTAACTTAATTATGTATTTATCTTTTTATATTTTGAATTCTCTGCCTAACTTTACATCTTGATCTCCCACAGTTCTCACGCTGTCATTATAACACTACAAACCACATGGAATAAACTTTATTTATACATGCACAATAAATAGAGTGTGTAGGTGTATCTCTTTTGTATTTTGTGTATCTCAATTTATATAACATATTTTTTAGTCAATTTTAAAAAAATGTTTTTTTTTATTTAAAAATAATTTAATTTTAAATTTTACTTCCTTCATTTTAAAAAGGTTATCTGATTTTGACTTGACATAAAATTTTAAAAAGTAAGGAAATTTTTTTAATCTTGTCGTTATTAATTAAAAATATGTAGAATGTAGCAAAATATCATTTAATCTCGTGGTTTAAATATGTCATGTAAAAGTTGGAGCTAAAAAGTTGTCAAAAAAGAAGAGACGTTCTTTTTTAAAAGAACTGAAAAGAGAAGTAAGACAATTATTTCAAAACGAAGAAAATAGATGATTCATAACCACATAAATATCTTTGATTTATTTTAAAACACGAAATCCAAATTTTTTTCCCCTTAAATTTTAAGTCAAGCTACTATATATAGTAATACTGATTATTTGAGGGGAAGAAGAAGTATCAGAGAGAGAGAGAGATGGGTCAGAAGGGGGTACTGCAAAGGCCATTACAGAAACTGTTCTCATGGGTACGAAAGCAGTCCAACAAAGTGAAGACTTCCTTGGGTGTCTTCACAGTGTTGACTTTATTGGTCACTCTCAAACTACTCATCCATGAACATAACCACTTCTTTGTTTTAGCTGAATTCGCACATTTCGTTGGTATATTGCTCTTGATTTACAAATTGTCCACACTCAACACTTGCTCTGGTACTTACACATACTTATAATTATAATAAATTTTTCTTCTTTTCTGCAAATCAATTTATAGCCTGGTTATTTTAGAGAGTGGTCAAATTTTAAGGAAAGAAATAGTATTTTCTCTGTCTCAATTTAAGTGTTTCATTTTTAGTTTGTTTTAAAAAAAATATATATTTTCTTATTTTGCAATAATTTAATTTTAATTTTTACCTTTTACGCTTAACGGGATGATGTATAAACACACAAATATCTTTGATTTGCTTTAGACCACAAGATTTAAAATTATTCCATTTGTTCTTAAATTCCGTATCGAGTCAAATTATATCACATAAATTGGGACGGTCCGTATCGAGTCAAATTATATCACATAAATTGGTACGAACGGCGTAAATATTTTTGAATAGTAGCAAAAGTTATTTTTTAGAAGCTGAAAAAGAATTTTATTTTTTCTAGAAAGTGCTTTTACAGCTTTGATAAGCACAAATTGCAACTGTAATGTTAAAAGGAATCTTAAGAAAAATATTACAATATCTTATCTAGATCGCAGTTTAAAACTTCTCAGTTCTGATTGTTTTCAAGTCTTAAAGCTAATATTTGACTGAACAGATGTTGAGTAATTTAAAGTTGCTACACACAGAACTGCTTCAATTTTTTTTTATTTTTTTGTTGACGAAGTAACCGCAGCCGCTACTCTCTCGAGTGCGCATAGGGTAAACCCTGGACTGATGCAATAGCCTGCAAAACACGTCAGCCGATTAAACACACTTGGCAAGCCATGTGTGACAGGCTCAACCAAGAAGGTTTATGCAGGGGATCGAACTCGTGAAGAACTGCTTCAATTTGAGTAACTATTGGACGGGTTGTGTTATGACCCGTTATTTGACCCAAAGCAAACTCTAGGCGGGTTGGATCAATGATCCAGACTACTGACATAACCTGTTTTGACCCTCCCAAACTTAATTCATCCCGCCTATTTGCGGCTTCTAGTTTTGTATAGTTGAAATCTATTGCAATAGGAAACAATTTGCTGCAGCAAGAAAAAAAGAAGGGGTCAAGCAATGGAATTGGCATTCTGGTGCATTATGTTGGCTTGCAAAGTGTTTCCCAAACTAGATTCTGAAAGGGTCTAAATAATTGGAAGTTATGAGCCTGAAAGTTTGTCTATATACTATCAAATATATTTTTGTTGCTATATATTTATCTGTGTACAACTAAATACTGGAAGTGCCTGAATATCTCATTAGATAAGTCATTCAATTCATCAAACATTTTGCAAATGATATACACTGGCAGTATAATGATTTTTTATATCTTTTCTGTAATTTAACTTGTGATAGCATGTTATTTACCATTTATTCTTGGTTCAACGTTCTTCTAACATCTCTCTATTGATGTTGATGTTGTGCTTAGGCCTTTCATTGAAGACTCAACAGCTGACAGCAACATTTTTATCTGTAAGATTATTTTGTAGTCTTCAAATTGAAGGAGATATTCATACTATACTAGACCTTGTCACTCTTGTGGCAACATCCTGGCTTATATTTATGATGAAGTACAAGTTGAAGTCATCCTACATGGAAGATTTGGATAACATGAAGAAATATATTGTGGTATGTTGTTAATACCTTTCTCCCTTGGGCCTTTTTCTCTTATGATTTTTGTTGAAATAGAACTCATGTTTCTGTTGATCCCTATATTGACTATAAACTTATTAGCAACACCACAAACATGGTAAATTTTGGAGCAGGGGCAGAGCTACATAGTTCGGAGGGTCTTGGTTATTGTGCAAGTAGGGTTTAAAAAAAATTCATGTAGTGTAAATTGTTGACACTACTAAAAAATCACTATTTTCCCATTGAAATTTATCACTAAAAAAATTTCTTTGGCTATTCCCACAGATATTTTGATTGAATAGTGAGAAAAGAAAAAATAGTAGTGTTTTCACACGGAAAAATTAGGAAGTTTTCCGGCGTTTCAATGTGAACTTGTTTCCCACCATACATTTTTTCAGTGAACTGGTTCGGTGAGAATGAGGTGGAAAAATCATGTTTTATAACACAAATTTGCCACTAAATTCTGGTGGAAAACCCCTCTGTTTCTAGTAGTGTGAATCACATTGACATAAGCGAAGCTCTAGTATAGCTGTAAAAGCGGCACACAAATTGCTTTAGATTTCAAGTTCAAATCTTGAATGATCTTTATCGTTGCACTAGAAGTTTCTCTTATGTCAAGAGGATTCAATAATCTATGTAGTTTTTATCCTATTTGCACGGTATAATTTTTCGACCGGTGGGATTCAATTGAGCCTCTTCATTACGCGTAGCTCTGCCCCTGATCCTCCTGACTGCCTTGGTCACGTTAACTTAATTCTAGCTGCTTTTTATGCAAGATAGTTGTCAAGTACCCATTGTAAGTGATTTATGTGCAAGTAAAATTGCTTCATGAGTAATGACAGCTTTTTTGATCGTGCTATTCTCTCCACAGATATTACCTTCTTTGGCAATAGCCTTCTTTATCCATCCTCAGACGAATAATCTTATTATCAGTATACTTTGGGCTTTTGCTGTATATATAGAAGGTGTGTCAGTGCTGCCTCAGCTTCGGTTGATGCAGAATGTCAAGGTACACACACACACACTCGTTCTTTCCCTCACAATTAGAAAAAAAATGAATTCATGTGTTCATAATTTTTCGTGAATGAAGTATCAATAGTGTTTTATGTTCTTGTATTTCAGATTATTGAGCCATTCACAGCCCATTATGTGTTTGCATTGGGTGTATCAAGATTCTTCAGTTGTGCACATTGGATCATTAAGGTTAGTTTTGGAGTAGTATCTTGTAGCTTGTAACTTTTGAACTGAATACACAACAGTTTGTTCAAATTTTGCCTCCCGTCAAGATTGGATTCGAATCTTAATGCGCATACGTCTCGAAATGTATATATTTTCCCATGTTCAGTGAGGGAAGACCCCATAACTAGGGGAAAATGCAGTTGCACTCACTGGTTCCGAAATTGTGTGTATGTATATTGTATATGTGCATGTGAAAAAAGTTCTAAAATAAACACTTTGTTCGCACCAGTTGTCACAAGTAGTGAATTCAATGACACTATATCCATCGACTAAAAATTCCAAGATTCATCTCTATTTGTACACTTTACCATGTTAGAGTGAGTCGAAACCCTGTAAAAAGAGGCGGATGCAGTTGCACCTCAGTGCTTTGCAACTGCATCCGCAAAATGTGTGTTTGTGTGTAGGAACGAAATTCGAAAATATGAACTTAATACATTGTAGGCACCTACTTTCACTAGTCACGAGTTCCCGTCGCGGATCTAAAGTACAACCCATACGGAACTCAATAGCTTTTGGCTATACACTAATATTTATAAGTATTTCATCGTGAACCCTATTATTATTGTAAATTAACTTGAGATCGTTATATGAACTTCATAAATTTTAAATCTTGGATCCACCTCTAATGAGATCGATGACATTTCATACCAATTGACTCAAACTTCTTGATTCGTCTGTGCTTATAATGATCTCCAAGTGGATTCATATGCAGGTCTATGATACAGCCGGTTCATATCTGTCTTTGAGTGGAGGGGGCTTCTTGTGGATACCAATGATCATTTTGGCAGAAATTGTTCAAACATTCGTTTTGGCCGATTTCTGTTATTATTATGTAAAAAGGTTAGCCTACTATTAATATATCTTAACCTGTTATAGCACATAGCCGACCTTGTTATCAGGATACTAATTCTATTTTTTTATGAACGATTACTCATAGTTATCTTGTAGATGATGTGATAGTTTGTTCTCGTATGACAAATATCTATGTTTTTCTTTGATTTGCAGTGTCATGCAAGGTCAAATGATGGTTCGCCTGCCAGCTTAGGTGTTGAACCCTAATGTGACTGCATTTTAATTAGAGATTATAACAAATGTTGGTGCTTGTAATGTGAAATCAACTTTTGAGCTTTTACAAGTTCTCCTTTTTATGTTATCTTGTTGTCAATAAATAAATAAATACTAATATTATGGCAGTGTCACATTAAGTTACTCTGTTGAAGTGCTGATTTATTGTCCATGGAATAACAAATAATGTATAGACTATAGACATACAAATCGAAATTAATACATCGTTCAGTTTCAGGTTCAACCAGTTAAACGATTGAATAAGAACAACATTACTACCGCTTGAAGAAAAAAACTCCATAAGATAGGAGATTAAGAATAATACATCTTATACCATATTTTTTATTTCCGTTTCAAATCTTGCATGTGTGCTAGCTAGTGGACAAACTATAAAATTCAAACCAGTATCAAATCACCATGGCTCTACCTAACATGCATAGCCAAGAAAAAGTGCTTCAAGTTTGCCATAAACAAAGAATTGACACACTGCAAATAACCACCACATTATCAATTCATGTGTATGTCTTTTCTTTATAACCAATAAATCCTCGAGGGCAGTGCATTGTTTGAAACTCGGTGGATAATGAACCCGCACATCTATCATTTTGCACTTAAATACCGGGGTTTTCTCTCCAACAAGATTTGTATCCATGACATATACCTAATCAACAAATCACGCGTTGCGCGCGTTCTTATCACTAGACCAAAGCCCCGAGGAAAAATTTCTATGCCTATCTCACATTCGATAAATCATTCATGAGCAGGCACAAAAATGTAAAAATCTTTAACATGTAATGACAATGTTATTACGGAACAAACTAACCAAAACATCCATTCCGAACTACTCATGTTCCCAAACAGAAAGGAAAACAGTGACTACATTGACATTTGTTTCTATATATCACCATGATCTTTGGATGTTCATCATATAGAAGCCATGTATCGATTACCATTCTCACCAACACCGGAGACTTGGCTAACAAAAGCTTGATAAGTTGCATGTCAGTCGTTCCTGTAAAGCGGTCTAGCTTAACTTTCCTGAGATGATTAAATGTCACATCTGAGAAACATTCGAGTTCAAGAGATTCTACAATACGACCATCATCTTCATCATCATTGTAAACCTAAGAGAGATAACAAGAAGTCAACTCTCAGATAATCGAGGATTTAAGAAGTTTGAAAAACCCATTAAATAAGAAAGAAAGGGTCAAACCGCAATTTCAAAGATATTCTAAATATGGGAAGCTTCTTATCAAGCAAAGGGCACATGAGAGCTGATATGATTCCACCAGATAAATCAAAGGCAGGTAAAAATGTTTGACACTGTTAACATCAAAAGGAAGCCTTGTTGCTATGTCACCTGGTTCACTAAGGTTCATCTAGTGTTAGGATAATTAGCCCATAATTAGTTAAAATCATCTCATATCAATTGTAATTATTAGTATCACATAATTTGGGATATGATTGTAAATCAGTATCACATAATTAGGGTATGATTAGATAGGTCTTCCATTATTATTAGTCTTATACACTTGTATATAGATGACTACATTGGAATGAAATAAACTCATGGGATTAACTTCCTTCATGATATCAAGAGCCAAAATTTGAATTTTTTCCCTACCCTACCCGGCCGCCCACCTCTCCTCTCCTCTCGAAAAACCCAAAACCACCCTCCCAAAATTATAAACCACTCGGCTACTCTAAAACCTAATTAGGGTCCCACATAACCCTAACCCTAGTCAACACATCTTCTTCCAAACCCTAATTTGGGTTTCTTCCGCCCTACTACTTTCTTGTTTTCTTGTGGTTGTTTTTTTGTTAACCATGGCCGAACAAAACCAATTCCATCATGCTCTTGTTATAAACAACGTCAAGAACTTTATTTCCATTAAACTTGAGATGGAAAAAGGGCAATACTCCTCGTGGGCGGAGTTGTTCAAAATCCATTGCCGAGCATACGAAGTAATAGACCATATCATCACTTCCGAGTCTTCATCGGACACCACTGGTGTGTGTTGACAAAAAAATATGGTCTCGCTTAAATGCTATAGTCCTTCAATGGATTTACGGCACCATCTCCAACAATCTTTTGCATACTATTTTGGAACCAAACTCTACGGCTCAACAAGCGTACGAGCGTTTACAAAATATTTTTCAGGATAATAAACTTTCTAGGGAGGTATATCTTGAAAACCAATTCACCAACATCAAGTTGGATAATTTTTCAAACGTTTCCACCTATTATCAAGAGTTGAAAATGCTTGCCGACCAACTCTCCAACTTTGGTGCGTCGGTGACGAATCAACAGTTGGTTCTTCAATTAATTGCGGGGTTGAATGAACAATATGATGGAGTTGCTACGTTCATTCAACAAAGTAATTTGTTTCCTCCATTTTATGAGGCTCGTTCGAGGTTGGTTCTTGAAGAAACCCACAAGGCAAAGCAGACAGCCTCCGGGGCAGCCACCGCCAGAACAACCCTTATCTCCACTAACTCATATTCTGCGGATTTTGTGACACAAAATTCTGGTTCGGATGGAACTGGAAATCGCAACAATAATGGTAAAAAAAACGGGGTTCAAATCGTAACAACAACAAAGGAAAAAATAATGGCGGAAAAGGACGGGGTAGGGGCGGTGGTCGACCAGCCGGCAGCAGCAACAACCACCAGCAGTAGGGCCAGTGGCAGCCGCAAGCCCACTCCGACGGGGGCTAATGGGGGCAGTACCCGTCATGGGCTTGGGCACCACAATGGTCTGCCCCTCCGTGCCCATACCCTACCTCATTGTGGGCTAGGCCATTATCTTCAAACCGACAGTTCGGAGTTCTAGGTTCTCATCCGTAATAAGCTTTTGCAGCCCATGGACCATCTTCCGCAAGTTATGCTCCCATCGATATTGAACAGGCCATGAACAACATGAATCTGAATGTTCCGGATGATTTGTGATACATAGACATAGGGGCTACATCACACATGACGGCATCTCAAGGTAATCATTTTACTTTAATATGAGCAGTAATAAAAATATTATTATCGGCAATAGGCAGGAAATTCCAATTCGTGTTATTGGTCTAGTAAAACTCCCATCCCCCACCCACCGTTATATTTGAAAAATATCTTACATGCACCAAAACTAATTAAAAACTTGATATTTGTACGAAGTTTTACAACTGACAATAATGTTTCTGTGAATTTTGATCCGTTTGGATTTTCTGTGAAGGATTTTCAGACGGGGATGCCACTAATGAGATGTAATAGCATGAGAGACTTGTATCCCATCACTACCACTTCCAAAAACCAAGTGACCAACCCATCAACCTTTGTAGCTATTTCCCCTATCGTATGGCATAATCGGTTGGGACACCCGGGAGCACCGGTGTTCAATACTCTTAGGAAAAATAATTTTGTTGCTTGTAATAAATTTTTGGACTCTCATGTTTTTCCAGGCTTGTGTGATTGGGAATATTGTTAAACTTCTTTTTTTATTATCAACTTCGCATACACTTATGCCATTTGATCTTATGCATTGTGATTTGTGGACTTCCTTAGTTTTGAGTTCTGTAGGTCATAAATATTATATGCTTATTTTGGATGATTATTCGAATTTTCTGTGGACATTTCCCTTAGTGCAGAAATCGTCAGTCTTCACCATTTTTAAACAATTTAGTATTTTTATCAAAACTCATTTTGACAAATCCATTAAACGTTTTCAATGTGACAATGTGAGGGAATTTATAAATGTCCAAATTAATGATTTTTGTCACCATAATGGGATGTCTTTGCGTCTTTCATGTCCACATACATCACCTCAAAATGGGAAAGCCGAAAGAAAAATTTGAACAATTAACAATATAATTCGTACACTTCTTGTGCATTCGTCAACACCACCAGTATTTTGGCATCATGAACTCCAAATGACCACATATCTTTTAAACATTCTTCCTAGCAAACTACTCTCCAACATATCACCCACACAAATGTTGTACCATCGTCTACCATCTTTTACATATTTGAGGGTTTTTAGGTATTTGTGTTATCCTTTATTTCCGTCCACAATCATTAACAAACTACAGGCCCGTTTCACTCCTTATGTGTTTTTGGGATACCCACAAAATCATAGTGGTTATAAATGTTATGATATGACGAACGGGAAATTTTTTATTTCTCGTTACGTAGTTTTTGATGAGTCTACATTCCCGTTGGCTAAATCTCATGTGGCATCCCCACCTTCATTTGATTTTTTGGATGACGGAATACATTCAATTTTACATCACCGTCTACATAGCCAAAATCAGGTGGGACCAACCCAAAATACTCCACACACCGAACCGAACCAACCACAAAATGGGACTGGACCAATCCAATGTGATGAGGTCACTGCCTCATTACCATTGGTCTCGGCCCAGTCCACATCTCGTGGCTGGCAGGCCCAAATGAGGGAGCCCACTGCTCCCTCACCCGTGTCCATAATCCGACAGTCAGTCCCATCATCTCAAGCCTACACAATTGACCCGAGTCGGTCCAGCCACCAAGAAGAAAATGACATGTTAGTTCTGACCCAAGATAGGACTGCCCCTCGGCCCAATAGCCTACCAAACAACCCAAATCCACAACCTCGGACCATTGAAACCCGTTCCATGCATGTGATTTTTTGACCCAAGCATCATTTTAACCTACATCTTCAGTCCAACCATCGCCTCTTCCTAAAATCCTAAAGCAACCATATCATACCCGAATTGGAAAGCTGTCATGTTAGACGAAATTGATGCTCTTATTAAAAATAAGACGTGGGAGTTAGTTCCACGTCCATCTAATGTGAACATAATCAGGTCTATGTGGGTTTTCTGTCATAAAAAGAATTCTGACGGCTCCTTTGCGAGATACAAAGCTCGTCTTGTTGGTCTCAGCAGGTTGGCGTGGTTTGTGGTAAAACATTCAGTCCGGTAGTTAAGCCAGCAACTATCAGGACTATTATTAGCCTAGCACTGCCAAATTCTTGGTTCATTCATCAGTTGGATGTCAAAAATGCATTCTTACATGACAATCTATAGGAGATAGTCTACATGCACCAGTCTTTGTATTTTCGAGATCGTACACATCTGGATTATGTTTGCCTATTGAAAAAATCTTTGTATGGTTTGAAATATGCTCCCCGAGCGTGGTATAACAGGTATGCAGGGTTTGTATCCACATTGGGTTTCTTACACAGCAAGTCTGATCAGTCTTTGTTCATTTATAAGAAGGGAAATGACGTGACATATATCCTTATATATGTAGATGACATCATTCTCACGATATCATCTATGTCACTTTGTCAGTCCATTATGTCACTCATTGCATAAGAATTTGCAATGAAAGATCTAAGTCCTTTAAATTATTTTTTAGGAATTGTTGTAACTCAATATGCAGGTGGTTTGTTCCTTAGTCAAAAGAAATATGCCGAGGAGATCATTAAAAAGGACGTATGTCATTCTATAAACCGTCATATACACCGATTGATACAAATGCAAAATTGAGTAGCTCTACAGGTACTCCATACAGTGATCCAACGCATTACCGCATCTTAGCAGGGGCATTGCAATATCTTACTTTCACGAGACATGATATCTCTTATACGGTTCAACAGGTATGTTTACATATGCATGATCCAAAAGAAGAGCATATGGGGGCTCTTAATCGAATTATGCGGTATGTTAAGGGTACTCTCTATTTTGGATTGCATCTGTATAAATCCTCAATTTTGAGACTCTCATCTTATACAGATGTTGATTGGGGTGGTTGTCAGGACACCCGATGTTCCACTTCGAGTTATTGTGTGTTTTTGGGAGACAATCTCATTTCATGGTCGTCAAAACGACAGCCGACGATGTCTCAGTCAAGCGCTGAAGTAGAATACCGAGAGGTCGCCAATGTGGTTGTTGAATCATATTGGATCAGTAATCTCCTTTTAGAGCTCCATTGCCCGATTAAAAAAAGCAATTGGGGTCTATTGTGATAATGTGAGTGCGATATACTTATCTGGTAATCCAATCTAGCATTAGCGCACAAAACACAAAGAAATGGATATATTATTTGTCTGAGAAAAGGTTGCGCGTGGACAAGTCCGTGTTCTCCATGTATCGTCCCGATATCATATTGCCGACATTTTCATCAAAGGTCTTTCGCACGTACTATTTGATGATTTCAGGGACAGTCTCAGCATACGAGAACCTCCCGCTAAGACTGCGGGGAACTGTTAGGATATTAGCCCATAATTAGCCAAAACCATCTCATATCAATTGTAATTATTAGTATCACAAAATTTAGGATATGATTGTAAATTAGTATCACATAATTAGGGTATCATTAGATAGGTCTTCCATTATTATTAGTCTTATACACTTGTATATAGATGACTACATTGGAATAAAATAAACTTATGGGATTAACTTCTTTCATCTAGGAATTAAGAAAATGCCAAAATTCAAGATGAGTCAGCCCAAAAGAAGTTCCATCTGCATAACAATGAAGTCATGAAACAACATCTACCTCGAAAAACTCGCAGTTCATGTGCAGGTGCTCAAGAGCAGAACAAGACTCGAAAAACTCTGCAAAAACAAAATAATAGTCTGCCACCATAGAATTGTCGTCACATATTAAAGATACTTTAGCTAGACAAGGGATATTCTTAAGACAGATAGAACTTATACTGCCCTTGAAATCAAAGGATCTCAGCATGGAGGCATTAATTTCAATTGTGTTTAAGATTTTTGTGTTTTTCAGTACCAACAGCTCGAGCAACGAGCAACTAGATATTAAACTTGTAAGATTATATTAATCTCCCTTGGTGAGTCTTTCTCATTAATACAAATATATATAGTGTGTACAATGTTGAATCCTACTAAAATAAGGATTCTATATTTACCATAATCATACACTCATTCAGCTTTGCCATTTGGGGGGGAGGTGTGGGGACACGAAAACTAAAAAACATGCCATTAGTGTTGCAAAATTTGTGAAACATGGAATTATTAAACTCACGACCATTATCACATTGGAAAGATTTGATGGCTTTTTCAAATTGTGTTTTGACAAAAATACGAAACTCAAGAAACTTGGCAAAAACTTCAGACTTGAATTTTAGTGGCTAAATCCAAATAAAGTGATCGAAATCATCTAATAAGACTAGATAATATTTATGACCCAGTGAGCTAGTAATGGAGATGTCCATAAATCTTCATGAACAATATCAAAAGGAGAAAATGCAACACTTAAAGATGACTAAAAAGGAAGGTGAACATGTTTGTCTAAAGGACAAGAAAAATAATGTCAGGCAAGTTTTCCATTATTACTTCAAATAAAATTATTTGTTCTAAGAAAATTAAAAACATGAGCTCCAGGGTGTCCAAGTCTATTATGCCAAGTTGACGGAGAGATGACAGTGAGAGAGGTGTGTGAGCGGGATCTGGCAGCGGAGGTGGATGAGAATGGATATAGGTCCCATGTACTATTGCATCTCGTAAGGGGTGTCCCCGTAAGAAGATCCTTCACAGAAAAATCAAAGGGGTCAAACTCAACAGACACAGAATTGTTACGAGTGAATTTCCTAACAATTATTAAAATTTTAATGATGTTGGGAGCATAAATGACGTTATTTAGGGAGAAGAGTGGGTGAGCTGGTTGGGTGTAGGTTGTACCGTAACCCTGAATCGGAATGCGATGACCATTTCCAACCGTAATAAATTGAGGAAACTTTAAACGAGACAGATTGGAGAGATTACCTAAGAATCGGGTGAGATGAGAAGTGGCTCCTGTATCCATGTACCAATTTTCATCGGGTTGTTGCATATTTAAAGAGCTGAAGGTCTGGCTCAAATCAGTGGGGCCCAGACTCGACGGATACCGATGCTAGGCCATATCGACGTGGGCCTGCTGGGTTGTTGTTGGCTACTGTCGTGGGCTTGGGTATTGGCCCAATATTCCGGGCTGCCAGGATCCAGGAAACTGGGTTGTAGCTTGCTGGATCAGGTAAGCAGCTACGGTCCAGGCTCCTGGATTAGGCCACTGCTTTGGGCCAGCCCAAGGCAAGAAGTTATTAGGCTGTTGCCGCGGCTGGTTGGAATTCTGGCCAGACCGGCCTCCTTTCCCGCGGCCTCTACCGCCGCGACCATTCCCACAGCCTCTGTCGCCCTTGCCGCTGCCGCGGTTGTTCTGGAGTTGGTAGTTGTCCGACGGTGGTGGCTGGACGACGGCGATGGGGTTTGTCACGGGAGTTTCAACTGCTAGTGCCTTTTGATTATGTTCGTCCTGCTTGGCACATCGGGTTTCCTCCAAAAGTAATTGTGAACGGGCTCTGTTGAAGCTTGGTAATGGGTCAGCTTGTTGAATCATAGTCGCTAGAGTATCATATTCTCCCTTTGGTAAGCCATAAACTAGTTGTAAGACCATTTTTGTTTTCGGAAATTGGTGCCCCTACATTGGATAATTGGTCCACAACAAGTTTCAATTGTTTACAATACTCGGACATGTTGGCAAAATTCTCGATACGTGTATTGTTGAACTGTTCCTCCAAATACACGGCACGTGTATGCTTGTTATCTTGAAAAATCTCCTCCAAACGTATCCATAACTCACGAGGATAGGCATCGGTCTTCATAATCGTATGAAGCAAGTCTTTAAAGATTGTGCCATAAATTCACTGTTTGACGATAGCATCAAGACGACGCCACGTCGTTTCTGCAACGTCGATAGGGCGAGGGAAAGAGTCGTCATATGGTCAAACACATTATACACGCATGCGTGAATACGAAAGAGTTCAACCCATGATGAATATTGATCATCTTCTTGATCAAGAACTAAGGGAATGAAATTCGTGACAGCAAACGCCGAATGGAAAGAAGAAGTGGAGGAGGGAGCGGGGGTGGAGGGTTGTCTATGACGACTGTAGAGGAGGCGGAAGCCTTAGGAGAGGTGAGAGTAGACGTGGGAGTCACAAAAAAGGGACAAAGAAAACAGAAAATTTGGGGTTGCCGTCGGCTGAATTAGGGGGGGGTCGGCGGCGACGACAATAAGAAAAGTAGGGTTTAGGTTTTAGGTGTTTTTAGGGTTTAACTATTGATACCATCCTTGGGGAGTCTTTCTAGGGGTGGGCAAAAAACCCGGAGAACTGAAAAAACCGAATCGAACCGAAATTCGGTTCGGTTTTTTCTCAGTTTTTTTTTTAAAATTGATTTTTTGAAAAACCAAACCGAATCAGGATTTAGTGATTTGGTTCGGTTTTTAAATTTTCGAACCGAATCGAACCGAAAATACCGAATTAAATATATAATTATTCTTATTTTTTATTTTAGGCTACTACTATCTCTTGAATCATAGCCATTGAAGTCAATCTATGAAGCTTTTATGGAGGTCGAATGCGGCATGAACTTGATTAACATATCACGGAAGCATTGACATAAAATGTAGGGAGAGAAAATAATTGTAAATTGGTGAAACTTTAAATGGTCATAACTCTGCGCTCGGATGTCCGTTTTATCCGATTTTATTTTTTTTGGGTATTTTTTAGAGACGGGGCAGTTTCGCGCAACCAATTTTTACGAAAACATCCGTTTTCCCCATCAATTTGTGTTTTCCCCCAAATCAGTTTCTAATTTTCTTTTTTCTTTAGTAAACATCTCACGATACACAATAGATTTCAACGTCAAAATTTCATGGTAGTATAGGTGTGAATGTCAATTTTAGTTTTGGAAATTCAATTTTTTTAAAAAAATTAAAAATTCCTCGACCCGACCCGGCCCACTAGAAAAAACCAATATAATCCGATACGTTCGGCGATATAAACCAAACATATCAGTTTTTTTTTAAAAAAAGTTGTATTCGGCTTTTTTTAAAAAAACAATTTTTATTCGGTTCATATTTTTCGGATACAAAACCGAACCGATATACGCCCACTCCTAAATCTTTCACATTAATACAAATATATATAGTGTGTACAATGTCGAATCCTACTAGAGTAAGAATCATATATTTACCATAATTATACACTACTATTAATTACAAATTATGTGGTGAATATATTATTTTATTCACTAATAAAACTTTCGAAATTCAAAAAAAATTGTGACTTTACATAGTTCCAAACTAATTAACCTATCAAATTCTTTAAAGAATGATGGAGGATGTAGGAAGCAATCATGAAGAGTTAGATGACTCTGCGAACATGTGAAAAGTGAAAAAGGCATTTTGTATGGCTTCTTCCATGGAAAGAGAGGAACAAGATGTTCAATGTCATTCATAGAGAGCAAATTCCGTACGCCTACACCAGTTATACCTCCAATTTTTCGATAAGATGCTCATGCTTGTCCTCACAACATCTTCACAAGGCAAACACATCAGAATGAGATCGATTACATTATCAGAAAGATTGCTAAGGAAGTCAGGAGCTAAACTTCGATGATGCTTTCTTCCTTTGGGAGACATCATATAACAATAAACATCGAGAACCTGAGAAATAAGCAATACTACAAAGTAAGGGATCTCCAAACTATCTGAACACAACTGGCAAGAACGAAAGAATCACTTCTAACCATAATCTCGAAAAACCTGACAATAATACGAAGTAAAGAATCTCAAACTATCTGGACAGACCAGCTAATTAACAAATGTCAGATCAACAACGTAAGAAGAAGAAAAAAGAGTGCATTCTAGTTGAAATTAGTCACCTCTCTCCTCTTAATATCTATGTTATACGGATATTTAATTTGCCATGAGATACCCATATCGAATGTGTATGATATAGGCGTGGGTATTTCGTTTCTAATTCATAAAAATACACGAAAAAACTAGAAAGGAAAATAAAAACTTGCCATACCCACACTGGATAATGGATGTAACAGCAAACGAATATATTTAACATAGCTAATATTCACAGTTTCAAAAAAAAAACATAGCTAATATCCATTACTTGTATTCTTAAAGCAAGAACACCTTCCATAAGTACTTCTTAACAACATATGTTCATGCGAGTGCAATAGTTATAAGTGAGGTGTAGGAATTTGTCACCTTACGAAGTAAAGAATCTCAAAACTAACTTTCTAAAGTATTAGTTAGCTAAGATATTTTGATTTTATACATTGAAAAAATTTGTTTTGTTATTAATAGACTAGGAAGGGGGAAAAGAATAACTGAAAGAAAGGCAATCAATTAGTTATTCATCAAAGTTTCATTTATTCAATAACCAGAATTCGATGTTGCTTGGACTCTTCAAAAATATCGACGGGTGCGTGTCGGAAACTCCAAAACTAGTGCATTAGTATCCGACACGGGTGCGACAATGAAAGTGAAGCCGCACAACTTAGCCAAAATTATACGAGGATATATAACTTGGAGACGTAGATCAAAAATTTGTTTATTTGCGTCAAGATTTCAAGGGGCTCATTCAAAGCTTACTCAAACGATTACTCAACATAAAATAAGACCAGTAGATTAGCATTAGTGATAGCTAGTTAGCTCAATATATTAGGCCACATATACACAGTCCTTTTATTTTATAAGGAAAAATTTGAACCATTTCTCGATTTGTGCATGTCATCCTTGCACAAGGTCATGCTAATCTTCTTTGTATCGTTCCAATTTTATCGAATGTCCCCGAAGAGACATATATACACCTTTGTATTACGCTTTAGTATGAATTACAACTACAACAATATACCCAGTGTATTCCCACAAGTGGGATCTAGAGAGGTTAAAGTGTACGCATACCTTACCCCTACTTTGAGAGGTAGAGAGGTTGTTTTCGAAAGACCCTTGGCTCAAGAGAAGGCATGACAAAAAAATCAGACACTAGTTGACAGAAGTAAAGCAGTCATGGCAAAATCTATAGATAATCATTATGATAAAAAGTAACATTAACAACACCAAACTAATACCATAGTTGAAGTACAAGAGATAACATATAATAACATAATCAAAGAAAAAGCAACTACATAAATAATACTACGCCTTCTCCGTAACTCCTGAATTTTCTTGCACATTATCTGTTTGATTCAATGCTTCTTCCAAAATTTGGTATTTTTAACTAACAAAAGATAAGCTTAGAATCTGTTTCAACACATTTCGCTAGATTTTAGCATCAATTAGTAGATTGCAAACCCTAAAGTGAACCTATATGACCACAACATAGACCAATTTCAACTACTCATGAAATGTTTTTGTAAACACACCCGAGATGTCAAATAACTGATAGAATATTCCCGTATTATTGAATATCTTTTATATTTGGCTAGTAAATATTTCGATTGTAATTAGGAAGATTAGTTACCTAGTTTGTAGCTTTGTAAATAATCATGTAACACTATTTATTGTACACAATAATCAATGAAAAGGTAGGAAACATATTCTTTTATGGTATCAGAAGCCAAACCCTAAACCACAATTTGCACTAGCCGTCGGCCTCGCCCTACCGCCGACCACTCACTCCCTATCTCTCCGTCGGCCTCCCCAATGTTCCATGGCTAAACAACCCAAATTTCATCTTGATATTGCTGTCAACATCAAGAACTTCATTCCCATTACTCTTGAGATGGAAAAAGTTTAGTATTCCTCCTGGGCGGAATTGTTTAAGATCCATTGTCGTGTGTACAACGTCATCGACCATATCATCCCTCTTAAATCAAAGCCCACTGCGGAGCCCCTGGTAAAACCTGATGGTTCTGACGATAAACTTTGGTCCCGCTTAGATGCGGTTGTTCTACAATGGATCTACGGCATGATCTCGAACGATCTATTACATACACTCATTGAAACCGACGCTACTGCACGACAAATGTGGGAGCGCTTGAAAAGTATTTTTCATAATAATAAGACACAATGTGCCTTGTATTTGAAAAATCAATTTAAGGACATTCAGCAGGACGATTTTCCTAATACGTCAGCCTATTGTCAAGAACTTAAGATTATTGTCAATCAACTCTCCAACGTCGGCGCACCGATCACAAATCAATGATTGGTGATGTAACTTATTGCAGGTTTGAATGAAAATTATAATGGCGTAGCTACCACCCTCCAATAAAGCACGACATTGCCTTCGTTCTATGAGGCTCGTTTGAGACATATCCTTGAAGAAACCTAAAAAACAAAGCGGGCGGCGGTTAACGTGAACACCGCTGACGCTGTCGTTGTAATCGATGGTGGCCCACCAGCCGACACGAGGGGCTCAGTTTCTAGCACATATCACCGGCAAACCAATGATCCAAAATGTGGCTTACATCCCTAGAATAACAACAAAGAAAGAAATTCCAGCAAAAGTCGCGGTGGCCGAGGTGGCAGCAGTAGCAGCGGCGGCAGAGGGCAGCCCCCGCCGGCCGGCAACCACCCATAGCAGCAGTAATAGTGGTAGCAGCCTCCGTCGTGGGATGTATACCCACCATGGACAGCGTGGGACCACCACGCGTGGGCTGCTCCACCTTGCCCTTACCTGTCGGCATCCTGGACCCAACCTCCGGTCAGACAACCCCAGTCCGGCATTCTCGGCGCACGTCCACAGCAGGCATACAGTGCATAACTCTCTCCTCCTTCAACCTACACAATGATGGATATTGAAGTGACAATGAACACGATGTCTCTAAATGTTCCAGACGATAGTTGGTACATGGATACTGGCGCCACATCTCATATGATGGCATCCCAAGGTACTCTCTCATCTTATTTCAATACGAGTAATTCAAATTGTAATATTATTGTTGGTAGTAGACAAGACATTCTCATTCGAGGTTATGGACAATCATCCCTCTCTCCATCACACCCTCCCCCCCCCCAAAATTATCTTAAGAAAATGTCCTCCATGCCTAAAAACTTATCAAAAAATCTAATCTTTGTGTGTCGTTTCACAACTGACAATAATATTTCATTTGAATTTGATCCTTTTGGTTTTTCTGTGAAGGACATTCTGACAGGGATGCGAATAATGAGATGCGATAGCACCAGAGACCTTTATCTTATCACCACCACCGTCGGTCATCCAGCCTCATCTTCATCAACCTTTGCAGCTATTTTGTCTATTTTGTGACATAATAGATTAGGACATCCGGAAGACTATGTTTTATGTTCCCTTAGCAAAAATAAATTTATTGATTGTCAACATGTATCTTATCCTCCTATTTGTGAATCTGTATTTTTGGAAAACATGTCAAGTTGTCATTTTATTCTTCATCCACCTGTACTTTAATGCCATTTGATATCATACACAACGATTTATAGACTTCTCATAATTTAAACACGGTCAGACATCGATACTATATGTTATTTTTAGATAATTAATCCAACTTCATGAGGACTTTTTTCCCATTGGTAATAAGTCCCAAGTGTATTCTATTTTTCTTCCTTTAGTGCTTTAATTAAAACACAATTTGAAAAGAATATCAAATGTTTTCAATGTAACAATGGGAGGGAATTCGATAATAAACAATTTAAACTTTTCTACGCCAAACACGGCTTGGTTTTTCATTTTTTCCTTTCCCCACACCTCTCCATAAAATGGCAAAGCTGAACGTAAAATTAGAACCATAAACAACTTAGTTTGTGCCCTCCTCGCTCACACCGATATCCCCTTATTTTTGGAATCACACTCTATCAATGGCAACCTATCTCTTGAACATTTTCCCAAACAAGTCTCTCAAACAAAAGTCTCTCACTCAAGTTCTCTATCTTTGGAATCCTTCCTATAAGCATCTACGAACTTTCGGATGTCTCTGCTACCCCCTTCATCCCTCCACTCAAGTATACAAGCTGCAACCTTAGTCCACCCCGAGTGTATTTCTTGGTTACCCACCTAATCATCGAGGTTACAACTGTTACGACATGTCCAGCCGAAAAATAATCATTTCTAGGCATGTTATATTTGATGAGTCCCAATTCCCTTTTGCCAAACTGCATTCTCCATATCCGAATTCCTATGACTTCATAGATGATAACCTAAATCCCCTTTTAATTCATCACTTACAAAATCAGTCGCTACCGTCACCGGCTACCGACCCAATTCCCGCCATCCCGAGCTGGATGGCCCACCAAGCCCCGCTACGGGAGCCTCAGAATAGCCCTTCTCAGCTGTTTGATACCGCTGCCGCCTCTAAGCCAACATCCTGCCTCCTCTTTCCAATCCTACTGCCTCAACTCGGCTAGCGCTTCCGTCCCGCCTTCCCGATCCCAATCCACAACCTGTCCAACCACGTTCCGTCCACCCTCCCTCCGCGACACATCTACGGATGATGGAAACTCGTGCTATGCATGGTATTTCCAAACCAAAATGGCAATTTAATTTATCAACCTCGGTTGCCCCTTCATATCTTTCTCGCAACTCGAAAAATACCTTGTCCGATCCTAATTAGAAAACTACCATGATTGACGAATATAATGCTCTTATTGAAAATAAGATGTGGGATCTAGTGCTCCGTCTTCCTGGTGCTAATATTATTCGTTCTATGTGGATTTTTCGGCATAAAAAGAAATCTGATGGTTCTTTTGAGAGGCACAAGGCCTGTCTTGTAGGAGATGGCAGGTTTCAACATGTAGGAGTGGATTGTGATGAAACTTTCAGCCCGGTGGTGAAATTGGCAACTATTCGGACCGTTCTAAGTATTGATTTGTCCAAATCATGGCCTATTCATCAACTTGGTGTCAAAAATTCCTTCTTGTATGGGAACCTTCATGAAACCGTCTATATGTATCAGCCTATGGGATTCAGGAATCCAGTTCATCTATATTGTGTGTGTCATTTGAAGAAATCGCTCTATGGACTGAAACCGACTCCTCGTGCATGGTACCAACAGTTTGCTGACTTCGTATCCTCTATCGGTTTTTCACATAGCAAATCTGACTATTCACTTTTCATATATAGCAAAGGTAATAACATGGCATACATTTTGTTATATATTAATGATATCATCCTAACTACATCTTCTGATGCACTTCGTCGATCTATTATGTCACTCCTTGCCTTTGAGTTTGCTATGAAGGATTTGAGCCCCCTAAGCTATTTTTAGGCATTGCTATTACGAGACATGCATGTGGCTTATTTATTTGTCAAAGGAAGTACGCACAAGAGATTCTTGACCGAGCAGGCATGCCGTCTTGCAAACCGTCCCACACACTAGTGGACACTAATTCCAAACTCAGGATCTGGTCTCACCTATTATTTTGATGCTGTCTGGGATGGATGTACGGACACTCGCCGATTCACGTCGGGTTATTATGTCTTCCTCGGAGATAACTTACTTTCTTGGTCTTCTAAAATACAACCTACACTGTCTCGATCCAGTGCCGAATCCGAGTACAAAGGAATAGCGAATGTTGTTTTTTAGTCTTGTTGGATACGCAATCTTCTGCTGGAACTTCACTGCCCAATCCGCAAGGCTACATTGATTTATTGTGATAATGTAAGTGCGATATGTCTTTTCGGTAATCCCGTTCAACATTAGCGCACTAAATACATTGAAATGGATACACTTTTTACGTGAAAAAGTTGCTCGTGGACAAGTTCGTGTCCTTCATGTTCCTTCTCGTTATCAGATTGATGACATATTTACTAAAGGACTTCCGCACATGCTCTTTGATGATTTTCGAGCCAGTCTCAGCGTACGAGAATCTCCCGCTTCAACTACGGGGGTGTGATAGAATATTGATAGAATATTATAAGAGTATTCCCGTATCATTGTATATCTTTTATATTTAATTAGTTAATATTTCAATTATAATTAGAAAGATTAGTTACCTAGTTTATAACTTTGTAAATAATTATGTAACTCTATATTGTACCTAATAATCAATGAAAAGAAAGAAAACATATTTCTTTAATAACCTTATGTACACTTCAGTTATTGGGTTCTTCAAGTCTTCAATTCAATCTCAATCTAGGGATTTATCACTGAGAAACCAGCGGGAAATAGGAAAAGAGATATAGTAGTATATTTTTGGAGAAAGAAGTTTTATTTAGAGGGAAAATAGCAATTTTACCCTCGACTATTTATACAAGGGTGTTTGACTTGGCACGAAGTTTAACAAATAAAAAAATACTTTAATTTGAGATCTAAAATAAATTATAAAAATTTATATAGCTAAAAATTATTTTATTAAGCTAAATTTAAAAGTTGAATTATAATTAAATATAGAAATTGCGTCATTTTTAGAGTGATTAAAAAAAAACGTCATATAAATTGAGACGTAGGGAGTAACATTTTCTCCCGATGTATTTGTGACCATCTAGCTAAACAAATCCTCACTCCATTATCTGCTCTAAGTAAAAAGTCAACTTTTTCATTTTTTTTTTTACTTAAATCTCAAGTTCGAAATACCCTAATATGATTAATTTGAATTACATCCAACTCCAATTGATTGTGTAAATTATAACAATATCTAAAGGATGTATTGATTGAGATATCTACTATCGGATGATATGTTTGTTATGAAATTGCACAATATTCCTCGATTCATTTTAACTATTTTCTAATGTTGTTGTTCTCATTCAAACATTATATCTTGCTAACTGACCTAATAACATAGCAACTATTAATTCTAGTACATAAGGAATCTTTATAGTTATTCCTTCTCTCAAGGAGTATGATGATATATCATCCTAATTTAATAATTTTACAATCTCGCATATTAAAATATTGGAGAATTTCTTAATGTAAACTTCTTATGAAAATGACAACAATCTATTCGAATGTCTCTTGAAATCTTAAACCAAAAATGTATAACACCTCACTCATTTTTTCATTTCAAATAATCACTTTTTTTTTCTTTTACATATATAACCATCGTTTAGAATATTCTTTTTAAGATAATATATTGACCTACAAAATCGGTATACGTTATGCTCTTTGCCTTTTTTTTCTTTCATGAAACCTAAAGATTGTTCAATTTTGTAATCTAATTATGGATCTTTTGGTTGATGGGATAAGAGGTAGTTATCTCATGACTAAATGTGGGGTTACTTGATCCTACATTTCGTATAATTTTAAAATTCTAAATTAGTAATGTCGAAAATGTTTATACCGCAATGGTAATATTATTTCTACCACATATTTTATGTGATATAATAATATTGAGATTATTAATCCCAAAATAAATAATAAAAATAAACATTTTTCGTTATTTTCTCCCAAAGTTTGTAAATAAAAATTTATTCAACTTTATCTAATTTAAACAAAACATACATTTTATATTATACCCCATATATCCCTTTCCTAGTGTAGTCTAATAAACCAAACATATATAAACAAAAGCATATTTACTAAATAATTCTATCATTATTTAATCTTTCATATTACAAATTCCGAATTATAATCCCAATATAATTTGTTCACTAACCAAATAATTACTAAATAATTGCTATTTTGTTTCTTTTTTACTTAACTTCATGTTGATACACTCATTAAGAAAATATTCATTAAAGGTCCATTTTACTAAATTAACCTTATTACTCCCTCAGTCTCAAAAATATATAGAGAGAGAGAGAGGCGTGTAGGGTTTTGATTTTTTGAGCTTAATATACATTTTGTTGCGTTTTTCATTTTGGGTTTTGACAGTGTTTGGTTCGAGTTCGATCAGCAAATGGAGGCGGCAGCAGCAGCGACACCTGTCTCTGCTCAAGTTGTGCGTATTCTAACATACCCTTTTGATTTTTTCATTTTCTGATCAGTTCTGTATTGGTTTTTTTGTTTTCGTGTTTGGGTGTAGTTGGATACTGAATTTGGGTTCATTTTAGGATTTGACGGAACTTTCTTGGTGTTTATAGTTGATTTTGTTTTCATAGTTCCCTAACTGTTCACTTTAGCAAACCTAATGGGCCAAACCCTTGGGGGTCGTTTGGTACACGGGATAAGGTGGGATATCCGGGATTAAATTTTGAACCAAACAAGGTATACAGTTTATCTCAAACTTAGTCATGCATATCCCATTTTATCCCATCAACCTTGGTATTATTTTATCCCACCTGTGAGGTGGTATAAAATAAAATAAAAGTTAGCCCCGTGTACTAAGCTCCAGCTATGTGCGGGTCCGGTGAAGAGCCGGACCACAAGAGTCAATTGTACGCAGCGTTACCTTGCAAGAGGTTGTTTACACGGCTTGAACCCGTGATCTCCTTGTCACATGGCAACAACCTTATCAGTTACTTCAAGGCTCTCCTCTTAAGTTAAAATAGTTCCAGTATTATAATTGCAGGACTATAATCTTGGGATAATGTAGTTTACGTACCACGACCCCTATAGTGTATACTTAAATGACTATTTTAAACCTACCCGCAAACATAACTAATAAGGGACCGTTGTGCGTATTGTTTTCTTTTTTTGATCAAGTAGAAATGAAATTAGTAAATTAGTTGAAATTCAGTGTATATAATTTATTTCACTAACAAAATCAATTTTGTTTTTAAATAGCATGAAAAATCATATATCCCCACTCAATCATCTTGTGATTTTTTTTACCTCCAGATAGATGTTGCATGAGTGATTACATAGTCTAAGGATGTGCCATAAAATATTTTCTCCTAGTTTTTTTAAAATAGCAGAATAAAACAACAGCAATATTGTGAAATATCCTTTTGAGATTTTCATTTTCTGAGCTCTGTTTCTGTATTGGGTGTTTTCTTTTCATGTTTGGGTTTAGTTGGATACTGAATTTGAGTTCATTTTTTTGTTTGTTTTTTGGGTGTAGGTTGGAAATGCTTTTGTCCAGCAGTATTATCATATACTGCACTATTCTCCTGGACTGGTTTTTAGGTTTTATCAAGATATAAGCAAGCTTGGACGACCTGAAGATGATGGATCAATGAGCACGACGACAACGATGCAAGTAAGCTACTGAATTAAAATCTAATGTGTATTTTCCGTGTCTAGTTTTCTTAGTTTGTTTAGAGATTTGTATGTCAGGTAGGAAAAATGCAGAAACTTTTCTACTGTTAGAGAGTCCCTAGTTTGTTTTAAAAGATAAATTTATAAGTGTTTGCAATGAACTTTTAGTGATGCAGAGCCCCTACTTTGTAAAATGAATTATTTATTGAAATGAAACATGTCCAAGTGGAAGAAAATAGATAATGGTGAGTTATATAATTGACCACAACTAGTTCGGGACTGAGACATAGTAATTGTAATTGCGGTCTGTCCGGAACCCTTCTCCCATGTTCTTTATATATTTTCTGAATCATTCGAGCATACCTGCTAATTACGAATATGTCAATGCGTCTTTGTTTCAATTTGGCTAGTAGCTAAACTTTTACAATAAAGGTGGTAAAGGGGCTTTAAATTTTTTTACCGCTGTTGAGTTGATTTAAGTTCTGCGCTCAAATGGTTAGTCGTGGCTATGTTATACCACGATGAGGAGGCATGCTAAGATTGATGGTGCAGGGTTTTTTGTTTTGGGAATATAGATTGAATTTGTCTAATATTTTTCTCAGAGTTTGAAAATTGTCAAACCTGATCTCGTCACGTTTCATTACATGATCAAGAGGGATTTGACTCTGTTCCCTATGGTATATTTTGAGTTTAATATGCTAAAGCCCCTCATTTCCTTTTGTTTGATATCAAACACATAGGCAATCAATGATAAGATACTCTCACTGAACTATGGGGACTTCAAAGCGGAGATTAAGTCCGTGGATTCGCAAGAATCCTTCAACGGGGGAGTGCTTGTCCTTGTGACTGGATATTTGACTGAAGAAGACAACTTGATCCGGAATTTCTCTCAAACTTTCTTCCTAGCACCACAAGACCGAGGATACTTTGTTTTGAACGACATGTTTCGATATGTAGAGAGTGTCAACCAACATGACACTGCCCGGGTCCCGGCAACTGATGTGGTGGCTCCTGTGACTCCTGAACATGGTAATTTAAGCTAATAGATTATTTCTTAGTTTGATAATGCCTTATATTGGCAACTGAGGCACTGAAATAAGTGTTTATTATCTGTTGCAGATCCCCTTCCAGTGCAGCAGAATCACGTTCCCGAGCAGAGCATACCATCAGTGGAGGAAGCTAATGGAGGAGAAGTTTACAACTCACTTGAGAATGGTGACGTGCCTGTTGAAGAGGAAGTTCCTGTCGCTGAGGTTGTTGATGAAATTGAAGACGACTCTCAAGTGGTGGTTGAGTCTAACATCAAAAGTGAAGATGTTCCTAAGAAGTCTTATGCTTCAATTGTAAGTTTGATTGGGCAAAAATATAACTGGAAGCCTATTGCTTCTGCATGTTTCTTTCAGAAGGGTTGAGCTAAATTTGGAAAGGTTAATGCAATTCTATGGTGCTGTGGGGACGCGGTATGATGAACCTTTCTTAAGTAAAAAACAAGGGATAATTACATTTTTGGACCGCTCAAAAGAATAATAACCAACAAATGTATAGGCGTTGTATATTAAGTAAAAATATACATATAATATACATAATCAATGTATAGGTTTTGTATATGATGAACCTTTCTCAAGTAAATACAAGGGATAATTACATTTTTGGACTGCTCAAAAGAATAATAACCAACAAATGTATAGGCGTATATTAAGTAAAAATATACATATAATATACATAATCAATGTATAGGTTCTGTATATTTTGGCAGCGCCCGTAACTAATTTTGGCTGACAGGCCATGAATTGAAAAAAGCCCTTAAAACAATTTGTAACATTCTTTCAGGTCATGCATCTTAAGGGAGATGCTGCTAGTTTCTCCCCTCCTCCAGCACCTGGTTCTCGGAAGCCCATGGCAAAGAGTGTTGAGCAAGTGAATCAACCTCCTATAACAGCAACTGATCGCCCAGCTTCCAGCTCAAATTCTGTTGATAACGCGAATAACCAGGAGGGAGAAGGCATGCAACTGTGCTATTCTGCTCCAGTTTTATATCTCTTTATAATTTTGTCTTGCTGTTAATATGTCTGATTTCTTATTCATATGTTTCCTTTAATTTTCTCTAGCAACTGATGGCTATTCGATCTACATAAAAGGCTTGCCTCCCACTGCAACTATTGCTTTACTGGCGGATGAATTTAAGAAGTTTGGGCCTATCAAGAATGGAGGCATTCAAGTAAAAAACAACAGAGTATTGGTTTGCCCTAAGCCCCCTAACATTCTAATTAATTAAGGAAAAAAGCAGAGTAGATCGTTGGTTATTAGGTTCTTTTGTGCGCTAACTGATTCTGTGAACAATTGTAATTGGTGGATGACAGGAACATGGATATTCTTTTGGTTTTGTGGAATTTGAGGCGGCAAGTGCTATGCAAAAAGCTATTGAGGTAACCTCAATTTCATTCTCTAGATATCATGTCTAGTTTATTAGTTAACATAGAGGAAGATGACTGGCTAAAACTTCCTCTACTGGCTGCTTCAAATATTTTGGTAGTAACAAATTTGGTGAACACTTTAATGGTGCGAGTTGCTTGATGCTTTGAATTTTTGATCTTTCTTTTGTTCATTTTGGTTTCTCTGAACTTTGTTTCGTGAATCATTGATAAAATTATTGAATGATTCCCTTATCTGTTACTATCTTAGTTGTCCATCAAATAGAATGACTAGATTTCGTGTGGAGTGTAGTGGTTATGAGCCTTATGTAACACGTGTTTGTGTGTTAAATTCTTATGAGAAAAAAGATATCTCCATCATGCATAAGAGTTATAAATGGAAATGCTTAAGGATACTTACATAGTCCCAAGCAAAGGTATGTACACTTCTATATGGTGTATTCAGCTCTTGTATGCTTTTTATGTCCGATGAAATGCTATCCACTTAAATTTCATCAATCATCATTAGTCTTTAATATTTTGGGAGATCTCAATCCTATTGTTTCTTCTTTTCCCGGTATTTTATCTGATGCATTTACCCTTCTGATCTTCAAGTGTAGCAAAGTCTAAACTCCTGCCCTACGCCCAACATATTATTTCAAGATTACCTTAACATATATTTCAAGATTACCTTTAATTTTTGGGACTTGTGGGAGGGGGAGGGGGGCTTATTTATCTGAAAATTTGGACTGGCTATCTGAAGCTCACATATGTGAATTTAGAATAATTAGTTTTTTTTTGTGACAATGGTAACATTTTCGGCCTTTTGGCTAAGATCAAGAAAATTAGAATATTTATTTTTGTGTTTTCGAATTGTGACTTAGTTGAATCTATTATCTTTTAGTGAGAATCACATAGTTAACAACAAATCCAATGAAATCCCACAACGTGGGGTCTGGGGAGGGTAGAGTGTACGCAGACCTTACCTCTACCTTGGTAGGTAGAGTGGCTGTTTCCGAGAGACCCTCGGCTCAAGACAGAGCATAAGCACAAGCAAAGCAAGAGAAATGGTCAGACCCGGACAAAAAATTTAAAGAAGTATGAAAATGCTTTAGGCTTGAAGCAGGGGTTTCCCCTAGGCAGTCCACTTCAGCTTATATATGAGAAATTATTCAAGTGGTCGATTGGTTGCTTTTGTGGTTGTTTGTTATTCGGATTACATGCATAGAAAATCTTGACACTTGTATGGCTATAATATGCTTCAAGATACCTATGAAAATATCTTCCATAGTATCATGTACCGCTCAAGATGGTGAGTTGAAATTGCTTAAATGCATATTTTATGTCATACTGAATATATGATTATCAGTTACGGTAGGAATGCATGTTAGTCATACTAAGACTCGATGTGCATCAACCCGTTTGTCCTTTTGGCACTCAAGTCTTTTTTGTCTTTTGTTTGATAATCTTATCCTCTATCTTTTATAATGTTTTTCTTCTATATTTCAGGCATCTCCAATTTTAATTGGTGGACGCCAAGCTGTTGTTGAGGAGAAGAAGTCTACAGATTCTCGAGGCAAGTTCAATAATATATCCTTCTGAAGTAATTGGAAAATGACAAAGCTGTATAATTACAACTACAACAACATACCCAGTGAAATCCCACAACAAAGCTGTATAATTAATTGATGAAAATTATGTAAATTGACACGTGGTAGCATTCTTGAGAACAAGAAACTGAAAGGGTGTTTTCAATAGCCTATGAAATATAGTTCTGGTTTGTATTTCCTGTAGAGGACTTATTCTATTTCCTTTGGCCTAGATTGATTGATCCCTTCTTTTTTTGTGAATTCAATTATCTTTCATTAATTCAGGTAACTTTAGAGGTAGATTTTTTCCATCTGGAAGGGGTTCTGGCTACAGGAACGATGGAGTAAGAGGTCGAGGTAACTATGGAGGTAGCTGCAGGGGTTACGCTCGAGGTGATTTTGGCGGAAGAACCGAGTTCAACAACAGAGGTGGGCACCGCGGATGGTCATCAAATCGTGGGGGCGATGGATACCAGCGAACTGATAACCAAGGTGGCTATGTTGCACGAATAAATCGTGGTGGGGGGATGCCTAATGGAAATTTTGCTACACCTGAAATGAAGTAGCTTCAGTCGATATGAGAGCTGATTTTAGTAGTTTCATCGTTTGACATTAGCATTTCTAACAGTTGACGTGTCCAGGGTAGAAGAGCTTTTGTCAGGAGCTATGATATTTTTGGAAGAGCTCTTTTTGCTAATTTTCAGTTCCCTAACTTTCCCTTCAATTGGTATAGGTGGGGTAGGAATTGTCTTTTAAGTAGCTTTTGGTATGCAGTATATAGAGTATCTAAGCCCCCAGGAAGAAATTATTCAGTCACTTTTACTCATTGTATCAGTTGAATCACTGCAATTGTGGAAATGAGTTAATATTAGCCTTAAATCTCTCATGGATATCTATTATCAGTTGGCAACAGAGTATACTGTTTTAGGTTTTGTCCATCTTTACATCTTCCTTTTCATATAAACATAAATTGTGATTGCCGTTGTGAATGTAAACATTGGTCCCTTGTTGCTGCCTTATTTTTGTTTTCTACTTCTAGGCAGGCCTTGTGTGTCAAGAAATATCAGCCACATTACTTTCTTTCCTTATTGGAAAAAGTCTCTTTTTCTTAAACCATTGGTCCGACTAATCTATATTAGTGTTGGGTATTGGTTCGACTAATCTATATTTGTGTTGGGTAAGCTCACAGAGAGGTTAAAGTGTTGGTGACTTGAAAGATATGTTGGTGTAGACATCATTTGTGAGAAGGCCAATAGTGCATTTTCTTATTCATAGATGATGCATCTTATCTAGTAGTACTAAATGACTATTCTTTTTGTTGTTCAAACCCAAGTTAGACCAAATTGGTTAGAGCTTTCGTGTTGTCTTTTGTATCCTTTTAGTTTCTAATCTTTCTCACAACGGTCAGATTTAGCACAACCTTGCATTTCACCTAAGTTGCTCTGTTTCTTCAAAAATGCTGCTGCGAGACCTATATCGGATCTTTAAGAAACACTATTTTTGGAGTAGTTATATAGGCTAGCTAAGACAAGGGAGAGGAAGGCACGTGACCTGGATCAAGTGAAGTGCACGAGGACGGCAAAGTACTGGCGGAGGACTCTCTCATTAAATGAAGATGACAGACATACTTTCATAAACTGTTGAACGACGAAAGTGATAGAGACATTGTGTTGAATGATTTAGAGCACTCCGAGAGGTGTCGTGATTTTGGGTATTGTAGGAGTATAAATGTTGAGGAGGTTAAGGGTGTTGTTCGCAGGATGCGTAGGGGAAGAGCGACGGGCCTGCCGAGATCTCGGTGGAATTTTGGAAAAGCGCAGGCATTGTAGGGTTGGAGTGACTGACTATGTTGTTCAATGTCATTTTTAAGACGGGAAAGATGCCCGAAGAATGGAGGTGGAGTACAATTGTTCCTTTGTACAAGAACAAGAGTGACATTCAGAGTTGCAACAATTATAGGGGTATCAAGCCGCTGAGCCACACTATGAAAATTTGGGAGAGGGTGGTGGAAATGAGGGTGAGAAGAGGCGTGGATATATACGAGAACCAATTTGGATTCATGCCGAGGCGTTCGACTACAGAAGTCATCTTGATGGAGATTAGTGGAGTAGTATAGAGAGAGGAAGAAAGAACTACATATGGTATTTATCGACCTAGAAAAGGCTTATGACAAAGTTCCGTATGAGGTTCTATGGAGATGCTTAGAGGCCAGAGGTGAACTTGTGGCGTACACTAGGGCGATCAAGGATATGTATGATCGAGCCAAGACCAAGGTAAGGACAGTGGGAGGAGACTCAGAGCATTTTCTAGTGATGATGGGGTTGCACCAAGGATCTACTCTTAGTCCGTTTTTATTCGCCTTGGTGATGGATGGACTGACAAGGCAAATCCAAGGTGAAGTGTCACGGTGTATGTTATTTGCATATGGCATAGTTCTGATTGATGAGACTCGCGATGGCGTTAACGCGAGGTTGGAAGTTTGGAGACAGACCCTGAAATCTAAAGGATTCAGATTGAATATGACCAAAACAAAATACTTGAAGTGCAAGTTTAGTGATGCAACGCACGAGGCTGGGGTGGAGGTGAGCCTTGGTACTCATGTCATTCAAAAGAAAGGAAGTTTCAAGTATCTTGGGTCTATTATCCAAGGCAATTGGGGGATTGACGAGGATGTCACACATCGTATTGGTGCAAGATGGATGAAATGGAGGCTCGCATTCAGAGTCCTGTGTGATAAGAAGGTGTCACCAAAACTTAAAGGCAAGTTCTATAGAGTGGTGGTTCGACCGACTATGTTGTATGGGGCGGAGTGTTGGCCAGTCAAGAAATATCACGTTCAGAAGATGAAAGTTGTGGAAATGAGAATGATGTGGTGGATGTGTGGGCATACTAGGAGGGATATGATTAGAAATGAAGATATCCGGGACAAGGTGGGAGTGGCCTCAGTGGTGGATAAGATGCGGGAAGCGAGACTGAGATGGTTCGGACATGTACATAGGAGATGCCCGGATGCCCCAGTGCGGAGGTGTGAGAGGTTGGCTATGGATTATTTCAGGCGAAGTAGAGGTAGGCCGAAGAAGTATTGGGGAGAGGTGATCAGACAAGACATGACGCGAACCCAGCTTACCAAGGACATGACCTTAGATAGAAAGTTGTGGAGGACACATATTAGGGTAGAAAACTAGTGGGTAGTTGAGCGTGGTCCGACCTATCCTTTTATACTAGTAGTCGTAGTATTACTCTTGTGGTTTATTGTCCTTCTCTTTTACTTGATATATGTTGTTCTTGTACTTCGATCATCGTATTCATTTGTTGTTTTTCTTCATACTGTTTTATCCTGCTTTTGTAATATTTTTTGCCATAACTTTCTATATTGTTTTGGACTGCATGAGAGTCTACCGGAAACAACCTCTCTACCTCCTAAGGTAGAGGTACGATCTGTCTACACTCTACCTTCCCCAGACCCCACTTTGTGGGATTTCACTGGGTATATTGTTGTTGTTGGATTCGACATGCATTCATCGACATTTTTAAAGAGTCAAGCAACATAGCATTTTACATATACAATAAAAAACTACTTGAATATTTGCATGATATGCAACATTTTCGTAGGAGATTCTTTTGGGGGGAGGGGGGTTGCTAGGACCTAATATGATACAAATGGAGGGTTAAAGCTAACCAATTTACGATGAATCCTCAAAATACATAAGTATTGTTGTTATAGTTGATTCAATTCATAGAAAGCCAAATTTCACTTGAAGCCATCACCACAATGCACCTTCTTGTTATTCTTGCCTAGCCATCCAAACCCTCTAAATGCCTTTGAAATCTTGACAAGATTAGGCCTTCCCATGCCCAAATTCATCTTTCCAGTTGAAAACTTTAAGGCCTGTAAACAACACAATTGATCATTCATTTCTTGTTCATCCTCATCGTATTCTTTCAACTCTGCTTTCTTTTTCATCTTCTTTATATTATTGTCCCTTTTTGCCTTGTTCTTTTTTGTGTCCATTTCATATGTTTCCCACAACATGTCCATTCCTTCACTATTGCTATGACTAACATTGTGCCTTTCCTCAAAAAGCTTGCATGCCAATGTCCTTTTCCACTCTTTTTCTTTCCTCATTGATCCATAACCAATTCCTACATTTACAAGATTTTTGTTAAGTCCATTTCTCACAAGTGGCTCCTCTTGTTTGTCAATGATTTTATCAACTTTCTTCACTTCCACATTATCACTCCAAGTGGTGTTTTCAAATTCGTCTACTTCTTTGAAGAAATTATCCAATGTTTTCTCCTCCATGACATGCTTAGTAGTACTCTCCATTTCAGCCGATTTTTCTCCCAATTCATCAGTTAAAGACTGATCTTTATCATCATCAAGAATAGGGGATTCACTTTCCTCTGCTGATGCATAGTCCAAGAACTCAACAAAATTTTCTTGAACATCATTTGTGGACGCGCCAAACACGATTTTGTAGGCTTCAAATCTCTCTAGCTCGTCGAGTTCATCATCCTTTCCAGTCAATCCTTTCGCGTTGTTGTGGAGAATGAGACTTGGAGAGATGGTAAAAAGGGCAAGGAGCAAAAGAGTAGTTGTAATGAAGAGAGGAGAGAGGAAAGAAAGGAGTTTAAGGATGTAAGGAGAGAAGAAAATTAAGTAGGAGAAGTAGAGAGGGTGAGAGACAATGAAAGAACATAAGTAGAATTTTGACTTGAGAAGATGAAAAAATTGAGGCCTCAGCTCTGACATTTTTCAAAAATCTCTAATAGCTGCTCTCGTAACCGGTATGATAGTATTTGTTTGTGACGATGTTTACGTACCTGTTGTTTTGAGAATCTATAGAATCAGCTGCTCGATTATGTTGATCCACTATCCATTTGTCCTTAAACTGGACGGGGTTGCAAAATGACTTAGATTGAAATCAACACTTTCTTTTTTGACCGGAGCATTATAAGTTTATAACGATCTAAAGGATAATCTCCTGACTTAGCACTAGTCAACTTATGAGGTGTCGCACACCTTGGAGATTGCAACAATTAATAAGAATGTGAAGATTAGTGGAGAAGAAGGGAAATTAGTTCATATAACTTAAATTCATTGAAGATGGAGAAGAAATGGGAAGAAGAAGGATTTGGTTTTCTATTTTGTTTAGGCAGAGAAATGTTTGTGTGATTGTGAAAGTAAATGTGTCTTTCTATAAACCTCTGTTTATAGTTGGAGAGAGAATCATCAACTAACAATGGAAGGAGAAACATCATTTCTTAGGGAAACTTTTCTTCTTCTTTAACCATCAAATAATTTGCTTTTTTCTCTTCAAAATTACCTAAACACCATGATTGAAATTATACGAAATTTCCCCTTCTTTTTAGTAGGGGCCGAGGTATAGTGTAAGGTATGAGTTCATCCGAATTTAGTAATTTGACTCGAACTATGTATGTTAAGGATTTCACTAAATGAGTATAAATAATTGATCTCAAACCTAGTAAGTCAAAGGAGTTGCGGTAGAGTTCTGAACTTGAGCCCATAAAATTCAAATTCTGGATCTGCCTCTAATTTTAATCACTCTAATTGCTAAAATATAACGGATTAGATAGTTTACAACTAGTCCAAGTTTATTTTTTTCACTAACGATCATAATTTGTTAAATATTTAATAGAGACAAAACACTCACTTTCGGCAAATTTAAAGAACTAAAACTTTAACTTTAAAGTTTAAACTAACCATTTCAAGCTTAAATACATAATGACATCTTTTCTATATTTAATAATAATTTAACTTTAAACTTTCAATTTTACCTTTAATAACATCATTTCATTGCCATACAAATATCTATAATAAGTTTAAACTACAAGTTGCAATTTTTTTTCTTAAACTTCGTCTTCAATAGAATACCGTTGCATAAATTGCGACTGAGAGAGTAAAAATAACCTTGTGTGATAGAAACATATACCTAAAGGGTTCACTCTCTTATAGCTACTAGTAATTTATTTGTCTTCTTTTAGTTTGGTAAACACTAAGATAAATTCATGCAAGTGAAATTGAGGATTTGTGTGATAGAAACATGTAGCTAAAGGGTTCACTCTTTTATAGCTAGTAATTTATTCGTCTTCTTTTAGTTTGGTAAACACTAAAATAGTTGGGGAAGAATTTATGCAAGTGAAACTGAGGTCTATCTAACTCGTCGGCAAGCTATAAAAAGTCATTCAATCATCAATATATTGCTAAACGAAAAGGAAAATGTATTTTTAAAATTTTACCTTCATCGTATAGATATAATATTCGAATCTTACAAATTGTCTCTTCCTCATCTTATTTCCCAGGGGGTTGGGAGGGTGGGGGTGGGGGTGCGAGGGGAAGGACTATGCTTCTCTAAGGGGATTAAAAAAAATAAAAAGAATTTAATAAAGCAATATAACAATAATATTTCATTATATTTTTATCTCAAACAAGTTATAGTTGGATATGACTCTTTACTCATCATGTTTCTCCGTTTAAATTCATCACATTCCAACGTTACAGAAAATAAAATGATAAAGAATAAAATAACTACGCCAGTATGAGTTTGCTCACGTTGTTGGTCCTATACCAGAATAAAATGAAAGGTTGCTATAGGGTGGCAACCAATGATCGAACTAAAAGTATGTATGTCCTAGAGACAATCATTATTAGGGACAAATGCACTTGAACATTTTCGTATCATTAATAAGATTAATATTTATGACATTTGCAATTATTGTTTGATTGTTTGCAATTATTCATATATGTGCATCCCGTGAGCTTACATTGTCATTAATAGAGTGAGATATTAATGATAGAACGTAACTCTCAAAATAGCATCGACTAATGATCATCGCCACTGCCTGAAAGGACTATGTCCAGGGGACCGCCGCCCGCTTCTGCCTTCAGACTTGCCTTGCTTTCCTGCCCTCGGCCTTCAGACGGGATGCTCTAGTTGCTGCCTGTACACACCGCCCGTCACACCCTGGGAATTGGTGGATATCGATGATATGCTCTAAGTCGACATGTGGTCTGCATCACATTCTTGGAGAATATAGTATGTCTCACCTGCTACGAGTAATAGTTACTAGTGATGGACACATGGATACTTTTGGAAAGTATTGGTACACCCTGCTGATAAACTATTTGTTATACATGTCTAGAGTGTTATCAGCATGTGGGAGATAAAGGTCCTCTGACTTGAGGTCAATACGCACCTTGTTTACAGAGTAATGTACTTTGACCCTGTCTTAAGCTTAAACTCCTTATAGGATAAGATACAACTTGTGTTGGGTGCATTATGATGTAAACTAAGGTGGTAGTTGGGCCAAGAATAGGATTCATTCCTCAATTGAATATTCGAGAGAGCACTCAACTTCTCAGTGATATTAGGTCGACCAAGTCATTAGCCAATGCAAGAGACATATTCAGAATATGGTCTAGTTGTCGACTAATATAGATGAGATAAAGTGATCAAGTTATTTGGATAGACACATGGCAAATCCTAAGCTTGATCGAGTGTGTCACGAATAAAAGGAATTTATCATCTCACATAAAGGTTATGTTTGCTGGATTCATGTAAACGCACTTCACATATTGAGTTCGCCGTACGTCGCAGTCTAGGAGTTCCGTATGGACCTTAATTGGATTAGTGTCAATATATGAAGGCCTATAGAGTCACAATATGTCAATTGTCTCTTCGATCTAAGGGTGTATTGAGAAAGTATTAAATATTCGATTTGAAATCGAGATATTTAAATTAATAATAACTATGGGATAGTTTCTATTTGATGAAAATTATTTAATTAAGTCAAAATTGAATTTTGGATTTAATTAAATGTGCTGAATATATATATTAACGAAACGAGGAATGTCAGGCGCCGCGGCGCTGACCCGGCAGTGGGCCCAGTCGACTAGGCCCATTGCGCCTCGGTTTTTGGGCCAGGCTTAGAGCCCAACCCTAATTCGGTTTTGACCTTAAATTAACTATATATACAACACTAAACCTCATTGATATTAGATGAATCAATATATAAAACAATTCTAGACTTAGAGTTTAGAATAAAGCTTTCTCAAACCTCTGTAAAGATTTCTGGCTTTCTTAACAGAGGAATACACTATAGCCAGGTGCTTGCAATCAAAGTGACAAACGCGTGTTCACCCTTAGTAAAAGATTCCAGATTAGATAACATGTAAGTGTTCTTGTTTAAGTTTTACTTTAAATGTTTTGATTGTCATATAACCATTACCAGAAGGCATTGTTAGGCTAAGTAAATAAAATTTTAAAGTTCCGTTGTGCATTACTTTGATGTTTTGAACCCAACAAAACCCTACACGAACCAGAATTTTTATTAAAGGGATTCAAATTTTAAAAAGTAAACACATGAAGAAGTCAAAGGGATTCAACATCGATCTACTATATACATGCATAAATATGATTTTAACCATATTTATCCAGTGTAATTTTACAGCGAAGAAGTTTCGGATGAACCTTTTGTACCCCTTGCTCCGATCATACTGACAGCTAACGTAATTCTAGCCGTTTCATGATAAATCTTCACACTTTAATAATGAATAAAGAAGGAAATTATTATCGAAGAGTGACGAGAAGTTTACAAAAAGTGTGATTAGGGATGGTTAATGCACATTCACATGGAAAACCACTCAATTGTATGCTGTGTATACCACCCTTGGTATGAGGACCCCTCCATGGCTTTTTATCATGTCAAAAAGGGTGTCCCACAATGTCTGTTGTTACCATTTTAATTATTCACTTTGACCCTCTAAAAGGGGTTATCTAGTGAGAAATCTTGTTGTTACTATTTTATTTTTATTTTGGTACAACTTTTAAATTTTGTAGTTATATAAAAAAAATCTTGATTATGTAACTATGAATATCTTATTTCAAAAAATTAATGTAAGAATTTTATGTCCTAATATTCAAGCCTACATCTACCGAGGGTTTCTCGGAAACAATCGCTCTATCTGTCAAGGTAAAGGTAAGTTCTGAGTACACTCTACCCTCTCCAGACCTCACGCTGTGGATTTCACTGAATATATTGTTATTTTCGTAGTATTCAAGCCTACATCTAGTGGTTCCATAGTACCTCACAATTGCGATCACATGAGAAAAAACTAAAATTTACAATACATTGGAATGTGATTTTTTGCTCGAAACTCAACGGAGTTCTTCGAGTCTCAAACCCATATCATTCTGACAAGTCTCAAAACACTATATAGACTTACAAGAAATCTCAAGCCAAGGAATGCGATGAAATTACTCTAACGATGAGGTTGAGATGTTAGACTCTCCTAGTACAATAATCTTACTGGTGATACAATGACTCAAGAGGGAGGGATCCGTACTCACACGTCGCTC